>LNAC01000001.1:7640638-7717587 GCA_002007465.1 Ailurus styani | reverse complement strand
CCATCCCCCCATCCCCCCACCCCCCACTGAAAGCTCAAGGCTGGACATACTCAAAGCACAGAAAAGCAAGGAAATCTTCCCTCCCTCACTTGAAGATTTGATACCAAAAAATCAACAGATTGCTCACAGAAGGGAAACTATAACCTAATGTCACATATGAATATTGATGCAAAAATCCTAAATAAAATATTAGCAAACAATACCATTCCTATGTGCTCAAAAGAGAGGAAATTCTTAGGTGTAAATCTAACAAAACATGTACTGGATTGGTATACTCAAAACTCTAAAACACTGGTGAGGGAGTTCAAAGAATTCTAAATAAATGAGACACCATTCCGTTCGTGGATTAGAAGATTCAGGATGGTGAAGCTGTCAATTCTCCCTAATAGGCAGATTTAATGCAGTTCCTATTAAATCCTTTTAAGATTTTTTAGAGATATAAACAATATTACTCTAAAATTCATATAGGAAAGCAAAGGAACTAGAATTGCTAAAACAATTCTGAAAAGGAATAAAGTGAGAAATCCATCTACCGTGTTTTAAGACAGTACATAGTTACACTAATAAAGACAACGTGGCATGGAGAGGACAGACACAGAGATTTTTTTTTTAAGATTTTTATTTATTTATTTGACAGAGAGAGAGATCACAAGTAGGCTGAGAGGCAGGCAGAGAGAGAGGAGGAAGCAGGCTCCCAGCTGAGCAGAGAGCCCGACGCGGGGCTCGATCCCAGGACCCTGAGATCACGACCTGAGCCAAAGGCAGAGGCCCAACCCACTGAGCCACCCAGGCACCCCAGACACAGAGATCTGAGGAACAGACACACAGATCTGTGGAACAGAGAACTCAGAAATAAACCCACACAGATATGGCCAACTAACTTTTTATTTTTATATAAGATTTTAAGTTTAAGTTATCTTTACGCCCAACATGGGGCTCAAACTTACAACCCCGAGATCAAGAATCCCATGCTCTACTGACTGACCAGCTTGGGTACCCCATGGCCAACCGACTTTAAACAAAGGTACAAAAGCAATTTTGTGGTGGAGAGATAGTCTGTTCAGCTTTGGTGAGGAAGTAAATATGTATCTATACACAATTATACAGCACTAGGTTTAATGAGATACATCATTAAATTCCATTAAACCTAAGAGTTTATATAGAAATTAACTCAAAATGGATCATGCATTTAAATGAAAAACATAAAACTATAAAACTTGAGAAGATAATATACAAGAAAGTCTTTGAGATCTAGAGCTTAGTAAGGAGTTCTTAAACATGACCCCAAAAACACAACCCATAAAGGAAAAAAAATCAATAAAGCAGACTTGACTGAAATTAAAACCTTTTTTCTCTAAGAGGTTCACATGTGAAGCCAATGTGGAAAAGATTAAAAAATAAGCTATAGAATGGGAGAAAATATTTGCAAACCATAAATCTGACAAAAGACATATCTAGAACTTGTAAACCCCATGACAGGAATTTAGACTATCAAGTTGGAGGCCCTTCAGTTGGAGTCTGAGGCCCTGGGGGCTGCTATAACCAAATACCACAGATTGGGTGGCTTATATATAACAGCAACTCATTTCTCACAGTTCTGGAGGCTGGGAAGTCCGAGACGGTCACAGGGGGCCAGGCGGTGAGACTCTCCTTACAACCTCTCACGGCAGAAGGCGCTAGGGAGCTAGGTGGGGCCTCTTACAATCCCAGTCACGGGGGCATCAGTCTCATGACCCAATCGCTTCCCACGGGCTCTACCCACAAACACTACCACATCAGGTATTAGGATTTAACATACAAACTTTGAGAGGACATGGACATTCAGGCCACAGCAGTTGGAGAAAACATGGCAAAACCAAAATAGTGTTGGGACATTCTAGTGGCCATTGGAGAATGACTTTGATCTATTACACCTACGCCAACACACTCTCCAAAACACAACAGTTCAAAGATTTCAACGTAGAAGTTGAAATCATAAAAGTGCTTGAAGAAAATATGGGGGATATTATTTACATCCTCAGAAGGGATGATGCCCTTCCAAGTACGACATAATCCTTCAGAGACTGATTACGTTAGCCACGTAAAAATTCGAAGTTTTTGTACAGCAAAAAGGCAACGTGACAAGAACGGGAATAACTGGGAAAAACATGAGTAGCTCAAATCACACAGAACGAACTTTGGGTGAACACAGGGCAAGACCCGAGGCGCCCTCTGGGGCTCTACCACAAGGGAGTTTCGCGACACTTCGTCTTGCTGGTCAGATTCTTCTCTCCTTCCTCCTCACAGGAGAGAATCTCCCCAATCATTTGCCAACAACCACCATCCGCTTTGTGAATACCATTGGCTATGGCAAATGAGCAAAGTCTGTCAACGAAAACGACGATGAATAAGCCACAACCCCAGCTGTAAACAGCCGTGAGTGTTGTCCCCTTTCTCATACGTGCAGGGAAAGCACTATTCGGTCCCTTTCAGTCAAAGAAGGAAGGGCCCAACAGTCTCTCCCAGTGTTTAGGCCGATTTTCTGCTGGAACCGTGAGGAGGCTGGCAGCTTCCTCTTCCTGTCCATCACCTCCTTGCTGTGGCCACGCCAGACTGGCAAGACCACTGCTCCCCAGAGGTCTAAACTTGCCTTTTGTAGCCTCTTGAAACAACATGGGGGGCTGCCTTTTGTCTACAGTAGGCATGGTACCTGGGCACTCAAGAACACAAATGCATCCTCCGTATTCTCTCCCTCTGTGCCGCCTCCTCTCTCTGCTGGAATCAGTCACGCAGTTCCATGGGTCTGCTATATTCTCAGTACAGACAAATGTCGGGCACTGAAAAATCAGCCCATTGATTTATTAGCTTTTTCACCTTGGACCAGTTACCATGGACGTTTGAAAATGCAGACCATAGGAGGGAATGTTATAAACTTAGAAATATTATCCAGTTTCCATTACCTCCAGTAAAAAAATGTCTACCAGGGTAAGAGGGGAAAAAAATACCACTCTGGGGGCCAAGTCCAATAAATCTGGGTAAAGGTTGAGGCAGCTCCTAGGTAAGGAGCCCCGCCGCAGAGAACTTCAAGTAAAAAGAAGATATCTAAAGCCCCTTAAATCTGGAAGTCACTCAAGAGACCAGGACAAAAGGAACCAAAGAAATGGCTCGCAAGAATCCTAAAAAAGAGAGAAGAGAATTGGCCCCAGTTCCATTCAGTTGAAATGCGTGTCGAGCAGGGAGCTACCTGGCAGGCCCTGCCTGCATCTGGAGTTCTCCACCGTGGCACGACCTCGCATCAGAGAGCAATGCCACGGGGCAGCCAGGCCCCACGAGGATTTTGGGGGGCCCTAGAAACTTCTGCCTTTGTGGGTGCTATGCGTTTCTTACGGATGCCATAAAATCACCACAGACTTAGTGGTTTCAGTAGTGCACGTGTGTTATGTTACAGCTCTGGAGGGGAGACGTCCTGAGATCAAAGGTGTCAGCAGAGCTGTGCGTCTTCTGGAAGCTTCTAGAGGCTGCCCACGTTCCCTGCTCAGGGCGCCTTCCTCCAGCCCCAAAGCCAGCAATGGCTGCCATCCCACCAGAGGTCCTTGTCCCCCCACTTCCACTTTAAGGACCCCTGTGCCTACTCTGGGCCCACCCAGACATCCTAGGATTATCTCTCTATTTTAAGGTCAGCTGATTAACAATCTTAATTCCATGTGCAACCTTGAGGCCCCTCTGCCACAAAACCTAGCCTGTTCACAGATTCTTGGGACTCAGACATAAACACCTGGGCAGGCCACTATTACGCAGAGCACACGCCACTTCCTCCCTAAAAAAAATTTTTAAACCATTTTTTGACCACACGAGTATAAAGATGAATATATGGATACTATCTATTAAAACCTTTTCTTCCATTAAAAGCTCATTTATTTCATTCAGGTTGTCAAAGAGGTTAAACATGGTCACAAGCCCTAAAGGTCACAAGGCACCGCGCCTACTGGGTCCGATGGGTACGTGGGCCGGGGTGCAGCCAGCGATACCCTTTGGCCCCAGATTCCGCAAGCGAAAGCCCCCACAAGTCCTTTCGCAGAGCCTGAGGCCTCAAGGTGCAAGAGAAAATCGTGAGCAACAGCAGGAGCAAAGGGGGGAACAGAGAGCAAACGTTCATTCACTCTGAGGCAGAGAGAGAGAACCAAGTTACTTGTGGTCTCCAAACCTCAGTTTCTTCATCCACACAGTGGGGACAAGAAAGGGCCCTACCTGGCAGAGTGACCAAGAGCACCTTGTACGGCCAGGCACAGTGCTCAGCTCCCTGGTAGAGGGAACCAAACGAGATTTACTTTACAGAAAGCTCCGGCCAGCCGAAGTCATCCCAACAAAATACAGACGTGTCACAGCAACGTTTTCACCAAATGTCAGGCTCTATGTCTTCGCTGCAATGTGACTGATCCGGCTCTAGTCCTTCCCGGGTGCCCTCTGGGGGCGAGGGGGCACTGGAGGTTCAAGCTGTGAATGGCTAGGGGAGGGGGGCTCTGCGGAAGGGGGAGGGGGAGGCCACTTTATAAATCCCAGCAGCCACGGTTCACGGAGTCTCTGCTGTGTCCCGAATGTGTCCCGGCTTCCATCTGTGTCTCACCGAACGCGCCCACCGAGGAGTCATCACTCCCCCTAGAGACCAGGAAACAGAGGCTGGGAAGGGCCGGGAGCCCACCCAGACCACCCGCCTCCTCTGGGCTGGTGCGACTGCCCCCAAGGTCAGGACTCAAAGACCACACGGAGGGAGCGAGGGCCACCAGAAAGAGGAGGGGACATGGTCTGAGGGCCCTAAGAGGGCTGGCTGGGGAGAAGAGAGAGGGGTTGGTGCAGGGGCTAGTGGGGGAGCAGGACCCTCCACAAAAGGCCGGAAGAAATACCAAGGGGTCGGCAGCAACAGGGCACTCGCTGCGTGTCCAGGACTTTCCAGGACTGTCCTCACTGCCTGCCAAGTGTTAGCTCGTTCAGTCCCCGCGGCCATCCTATGTGGCAGGTACTACTGCCGTCATTTTATAGATAAAGACAAACTGAGACAGAGAAAGGCTCAGAAATGAAGCCAGGGCCATGCCAACTGGGAAGCCTGGAATCCCCATCTCAGCCTGGAATCGGTGCTCCTGGCTGCCCTCCCACACCAGCTGGGGACCTGGTCATCGGAGAGGGGAGGACAGTGAAGGCATGGGAGAGCTACATCCCCACAGGCTGTGACAAGGTCCCTCTCAGTGGTCTGTGCACTAAAGAGCCCCCTACTCTGGGTGCGTTCTGGGCTGCCCTGCCCCCAGATAGGAAAGTCAGGACATGATCTGAATAGTTTTGAATGATGCAGCGGCGGGGGTGGGGGGAGGAGGGATGTCACTGAGACTTTCCCTCTGGAGGGCGAAATCCAGCACTGGGGGTTCAGTGGCAAACAAGAGCTAGGTCCTGCCTGCAGCCCAGGAGTGAGATCAGTGCAAGTACCAACAAATAAATAGGTCATCAAATAAAGCCAAGTGAGGACACAGAGAGTCTAAGAGTGGGTTTCAAAAGAATGGTCAGAAAAAAGCCTCTGAATGCAAGAGGGTGGAGCCTTCATCGAGAATGGCAGGTGCAAAGGCCCTGGGGCAGGAGTACGCTTGTTTTATCCGTGGAACAAAGAAGAGGCTCCTGCTAGGGGTGCAGTGAGCAAAGGGAATGAGTCAGACAGAGAGTGGGAGCCGATCCACAAAGGCTCTGTGGGTCCAGGGATGGAAGCATAATGGGAGCTCAGCCGGGGAGGGCCCTGCTGTAGGCAGGGCTCCCTCCACCAGGAAACAGATGAGAGAAGAGACGGGGTGTACCCAGCAACCTTCTGGAGAGTTTCCTGGAGAGTCACAGCTAGGGAACGAGGACCCTTGAATAAAGCAGGGTGGAAGCTCCATCCCCGAGAAGGAGCTCCGGAGCTGTTTCCATTTCAAAAATTTTACCTTCTGAGAGCTTCTTTCTTAGTCCCTGGCACCCAGGAAACCAAGTATGAGCCATGCAGGCATAAGTGAGAGTTTTATTTAATTTCAAACAACTCTCCCTGCATTGTGGAAACATAACATGAAGAACTGATCCCATGCCTGGCCTTCTACTTGAACTTGCAGAGGTTTTCATGCAAACCCCTCTACTTCGTGCCAAACTCAGCAAGTCAAAGACTGTCAGTTTTCAAAGAAGTTAGAAAGGAGTTTGGAAGCTTCTGCCTTCCCAGCCCCCCTCTCCCCCAGGTGGCAAACATTTCCCGTCGCCAGTAAGTGAGGAGACACAGCACCACGCGTTCTGAAAACACGCACACTCAGCAGGAGACGAGTGATGACCTGCCAGCCAGCCTCCCTTCAAGCTCTGCTCCGGGGACCGCTGGGCATCCCCCCAGCCCCAGCCCCCGGCGCCCCTGACCTCTGCGCTCTGGGGGGCTGCCGCCGAGCATGCTGGGAGGCGGGGGGGACGGTGAAAGAGCCATGAAGGCAGAACACTGGATGAACTGTAGAGAAAGGGAGGGCCCGATGCACACTCCCCACTGGGGAGCCAGAGGTGCAGTCATTGGGCCGAACCCCGGGCCAGGCAGGTGCTGGGAAGGCTCCCTCTCCAGCCCCGTCCCTGGATAAACACCCTCTCCAGCGTCTCTATTCGCCTCTGCCTCTTCTTACCTGAGTGTCCCTCCTTACCAGACCCCACCGTCTCTTTGGCCGCCCCTCCTCACCTCTCCTGAGTTGGGGTCCAGCGTGTCCTACAGATGCTCCCAACAGGGACAGCACGGAGGGCCAACCCTGCAGCCTCAAGATTTCCAGACGTCAGCTCCTCTCTGCCCCTCTGCTCACGTCCCCCACCCCCGGAACCCCAGATCATCACCTCTACTGGCCTTTCGGAGTCTTCAGATGACCCCTGTCCTCCCCGCCAAGCTTGTGTCACTCCTGAAGCTCATCTCCCCCAGTGGCTCCTTGAACTTGCCCTTCACTTGCAGGGAATCAGGCCTCTGCCTTTGATTCTTCCCCCACCAGCCCTGGAGCTGAACCTCACACCCTTCCTTCCAAATGTGCTCTGTGCCCTACAGGCTCCCAAAACGCCCTTGTCCCTGGGCCTCCTCCAGTGAAACAGCCCCCACCTCTACTGCCCCCTCATGGAGAAAGTGCCAGCCGTGCCAAGTGGGACCATTACAGTTGGATGAGCTCCGGACACCAGCCGAGCGCCCGGCAGCTCTGCCTGTCCTCTCGCTGGAAGGCATCCAGCCCCTAGGCCGGCCACACTCACTGTCTGCAGAGGACCGTGCCTCCTGCTTCAGCAAGAATGTAAAACCAGCCCTCTGCTGCGAAGGCTGTGAATCCATCTCTGGTTTCTCCCGCACCTTCAGTATCTCCAGGGACAAGGAGACTCCTCCTGTCCAGGGTGAGCTCCTCCACCAGCGTCAGCCCCACTCCTCCCAGCCCCCCTCCCCCACCAAGCCCCTCAACCATCTGCCCTGGCGGCCACCAGCCCCTCCTGGGAACACGGCTGTTCCCAGGGCAGAACGGGGAGACGAGCCTTTCCTTGGGACTCCTTATCTGCTCCTTTCCTTCACCATCAGAACTGTGTACGGGGAGGCCCACACTCAGAACCTTTGCTAGAGCATTCCACGGACAAATAGAAAGCCAGGTCCACCATCCCTGTGTCCCCGGTCACAAGCCTGGCTCACAGCCGGGGACCCGCTCATCTAATGAGCCTGACTGCTTTTTAAAAATTCAGCCCACCAGCCAAACCCTCACCTGACAAACTCATCAGTCAAACTGCTACCTCACTTTAAGGAAGCATTCACAGACTCTCAAGAGAATGAGAATTGTTTTGCTTATGAAACAATTAACATTTAAAACACTTGGTTATTTTTAATCGCCTGTATCTTGCCCACATCATTACAGCATCTATTCACCTCCAGCAGAATAATTAACTTTTCAATCAACACACTGGTTATAACGGTAACACCCTTATGTCTAATATACTTTCTGAAATTAGGGAAATTAAAGATTGGCTTTTATTAGTAAACTAACATTTCACTAAATTGCAGTGCAGTGGAGAAGGATAATTTCTACTGGTGAGAAATATAAATTATTCAATATCATGAAAATAATTAGATATTATTACTTTCAAATAGAAAAATTATTAAAACTAGAATTATTGTTTGTCATCAGCTGGATTATGAACTAGTCACAGACCTGGGCTAAACCTTGTGACCTGCTGTGTGGTCCTTCACGCCTACATCCCAAATCTGATAACAGGTCTAGCCCCATCCCTCGTCAATGGGTACTTTGCGGATTCTAGTGGGTCTGTTAACATACTGGATTCTCCCACCAGACTGAAAGGTCCCTGCAGGCAGGCCCCTCCTTGCTCACCCGGTATCCCTAGTGCTTAGTACAGAGTGCTCAATGACAGATAACCGAATCCATAAACACACAAAGAGAATGTCAGAAACAAGTAAGATTACGGATGTTCACTTGAAAATACCAGCTATGAAAGTCCTATAGATGGAAAGTATTAATAACATCCTTAAATATACACGCATTGTAACTCCAAAGTGCTCCCGAATTCTAACAACTGGACAGAAACCTTTATAAACAGCAAAATCCATCTGGCCCGACCTCAAAGGGCTGGCAACCCCTTGCCCTTCCATTCCTAGAACATTCCCAGCCAAAATGCAACCCTATGACATGAGGGTAGGTTCTGCATGTTTAACTAGAAAAATCAAGCTCTAATTCCTGCCCTGCCTTTGCTTGTCTTGGCCTGAATTCCACATTTTCCCTTTAACCGGCAGGATTCAGGAAGAAGCATGGGCCTTTGGGGGAGCTGGCAGGGTTGTAACCTGCACGGAAGGCCCGCAGGCTGTTCAGTGTACTTGCTACCAGAGCCAGCGGGTTGAAGGCATCCTCCAGGGCTGCTCCACTGGGGTGGGGAAGGGAGGGCCAGGCAGGCAAAGCTCCCCTCCGCCCCCCAGATTCGCACAGCGCAGCCTCACCTCCCTGTATCCTCCAAAGGTTTCTGTGGTTAAAAAATAAAACTTCCAAGCCATTGTTTTAAATAAACCCAAAGAGATGCAGCAGGAAGAAACTAACATTTACTGAGCACTTACTATGTGCTGGGTAATTTTAAAACATCGTAACAATTCAATTGTCTTCCAGCACATCTTGACCCCATAGAGAATAGTTCTCTTATTTCAGGCAGCAAACTGAGGTTCCAAGAAGGGAAATCTCATAACCAACAAGAGTCAAGGGCCGTGACGTGACTCCAAAGGCACTGTGTCGTCCGTGCCCGTGCCGTTCATCACTAGAAATCGTCACTCCTCAATCTTCCACGGCCCCTCTCCTCCCCTGACTCCTGCCGCAACCTTGCTCTCAGTTGCTGACACTCGCAGATTAACGAACTCATTACCATTCCGTGTGAACGAACCTTTGTCAATTTGTTACTTCCTAACAATATTTGTTCATTAAAAAATCATTACTTGAGCCTCTTAATAGATGCCTGGTACAGGGCAAGGCAACCAGGCCTTGCCTCTACCATAAAGGTACTCCCAGACCAGCAGGGAGAAATACAGAGGACCGTCAAAAGGAATATTAACAATGGTACCATAGACGTCTGTCCTGGGAACCGCGTGGGGACCGAGGTCAGGGGAAAGGGAAAGAGGGACGGCTGCTGCCTTCTTCCTTGCCAGTATTTGATGGTTCCTATGGCTGACATGTTTTCTGGTCGTACTGGGACAGATACCAATGCTTCCAGCATTGTTCATGCCTCTGGGGAAAAAAGGCTCAGATACCAAAATGCATCCTTGTCCAAGTTCTCTTCGGTCCTTAGTGGAGACAGTCCTATTCCAGGAGGTGAGACGGACTGAAACTCATCCATTTCTTTCCATTGTCCTTGAAGGACAATTTGACTTGAAATACACTTAAAAAAAAAAAAAACTGACTCTTAAAAGAATTCTATCCCTTGTCTTCTAAGATGTTCCCGTCCCAAGCTAAGTCAAAGAAAAATACTGTTCTACTGTAATTTTTTGTTCACCTAAAATGCTCTTATGTTCTAGATGAAATGGAATGTGAGTGTTATTCCTACCCTGCTCGGTCTTTCTAATCCCATAATAATTTGACTACTGGCTCTCTGATGACAGTGGTTAGATGGGTTAATATCCAAGCCTTAAGGTAAAATCCCTTCATTCATCTCTCTGGATAATCTCAGATCGGGCTTTCTGTCCAAGTTTCCGTTTCCCTTGAGCAAGTCAACACTTTCTTCCCCCAAATTCTTGCCTTTCAGAATCTAAACAGTGAAAACAATTGTCGTGGTAGCTGATTAGAGCACAGTGCTCACCATGGAGCAAAAATCAGCATTATGAGCAATACAAGGGCTGCTGAAAAGCAAAGAGACAAAAAATGCACCACACACAACAGCATAAATACAGAACCAAATGTTGTCAAAACGCACAAATTATGCTAGCTCCGGAAATGTATTTGAAGGACATAATTCAAAGGAAGAAAAAAGTGTGAAAAGGCTTCCTTGCAAAATGACATGTGATATAAGAAAACCGAGAAGGTGGCAGAGCCATGGTCAGGTAAATTATAGGCTATTAAAAACGACCATTAGGAAGGCTCAGTAACCGCATGAAAAATGCTTTGATATGTTCTTAAGTTAAAATAACATGACTGCCGGGCGCCTGGGTGGCTCAGTGGGTTAAAGCCTCTGCTTTCGGCTCAGGTCATGATCTCAGCGTCCTGGGATCGAGGCCCGCATCGGCTCTCTGCTCAGCGGGGAGCCTGCTTCCTCCTCTCCCTGTCTCTCTGCCTCCCTCTCTGCCTACTTGTAATCTCTCTCTCTCTGTGTCAAATAAATAAATAAATAAATCTTAAAAAAAAAAATAACATGACTGCCTATGTAATAGGATTACAAATATGTCCCCCCAAAAAACTACGTTTGTCTAAGGACAGTGGAATCATGGGTAATGTTTTTAAATTTTGCTAGACGTTATAATATCGTATTTATGATAAAAAAGCTCAGAGGAAAACCGATGATGAGTCACTCCCTGACAACTGTCACTATGTAACACAGTCCCCTGTATAGTGACAATGACAGGCAGTTAAATGTGAGTACAGATGTCAGGTTCCCCTCCTTTATCCTGGTTTATTTATTAATGTTGACCTTTCCAGGAACTAAAAATTCATCAAATCAACAAATTACAGACAGATTTTGCATGACTGCCAAGAGGCAATGAGCAAAGACTGAAATGAAATTCAAGAAGGTGGCACAGACTGGAAGGTGAGGCGGGCAGGGCAGGAGGGGTCTTAGCCAACTGGGCCAGTTTCCTAATGCCGGCATGGGAGGCACCTGTGTCCTATAACATCAGATGCTAAAGGAACTGGAAAATTCTCGCTTAAGTTCAGAAAGCACCCAAGGTCCTGTGGACCCCTCTAGGCCTTGCCTGGAGCCGGGTCTCCGCAGGCCTCTGCCGTCCACAAGGCTGGAGTCCCAGGATGACCCCACAGATGGAGCCCTGCTTCCATCTCCACAACCAGCCCTGGGTTGAGGTGGGGAGATTGTTTGGGTTTTTGTGTGTGTGTGTTGTTATAGGATATATAGTTTTTCATTATTATAGTAAAGCTACACAACATAAAATGTGTCATTCCCGCCATTTTTAAGTGTACGATTTAGAGGTACTCAGCGCATTCACACCTTTGTGCAACCACCGCCTCCACCCACCTCCAGAACTTTCCATCACCCCAAACTAAAACTGATACTCATTTCATTCAACAGATACTCTCCATTCCCCATCCCCCAGGCCCCAGCGGCCACCAAGGAATCTCACGTAAGTGGGACCATACGATATTTGTCCTTTTGTGACTGGTTCATTCCACCTAGCATAATGTCCTCAAGGCTCATCCATGGCATAGCAGGTGTCAGAATGCCCACCCTTTTTAAGGCTGAATAATATTCCACTGTATGTGCATACCACAGGATGGGGAGCCTACTACTCTTAGGATTACTATTGGGTCATCTTGTTATTGACCCAACCTTGGTCCCAAGGTCAATTCTAAGAAATGGGCCCCATCTTGTTCTCAGGCCTCACACTGGCTCACCCTTCGGTTCTACTACTTCTCTAGTAGTCCTTTCTTTGGGAATGTCTCCAGGCTTCCAGTGCTCAGATTCTAAAGGATTCACACCATCTACTCCAGAACAGTGGCTTAGACCTGTTACCTATTGTTCACTGCTTGTTCGGAGTTCCCACCTTGGGCTAGGTTCAGTCTACTAGTCAGGGTACCAGTAACTCACCACAGATCCAAGATGGCAGCCACCTGCCTAAACTGCATTGTTTTAACGACACCTTTGTCTACTCAGCCCAACCTGCCAGGTGGGTCCTTCTCTCTGTTCTTGCACAGGGGATAACATCATTTCGAGAGACGCTTGTGTCTACAGCCCAGCATCCTGTCCACACCCCGGTTTTCTTCCCTTCTATTGCTTATCACCAGATACTTCTCTGCATCTTCCCTGTCTCTGTCCAAACCCTAGAACATTAGACTCAAGGCACAGAGTCTAGAAAAGCACAGGTCCACGCACACTTACAGCCAAAGTGAGTTCCTTCCTTGAGTGATGACACCAGTGAATTTGGTCAGACGTCTAGCATCCACTTCAATCCACTGATGGAGGTCATTCCTTCCTGCACACCACGCCCCATCGTAAAAATCATTTTCATTAATACCTGCCTGGAAAGAAAGAGAGATGTTCTTCAGAAAGATCCAGAATCAGTGAATATTTTCAGGAGACTTGCAGGGAGGGGGTGGATAGAAGAAAACGAGCAGGGGACAAAGAAAAAAAAAATCACTATGCCCTGAACACTCCTTATCCTAAATCATAAAATGGAGTGGCTTGTTATTAACAAGTTGAAAATGTTTCAATATGATATGTCCTCTTCTTGCCCAGTGTGGAAGATGAAATTTAATGAGCTCCCCTATTACTCACGCATCCAGAAGGCACAGACCGTCTCCTACGTACCAGCCTACACATGCCAGGTTGCTGGGGGTACAAAGGTGAACCGTTCCCTCCCAGAATCTCACCATCCAGGCAGGAAGAAAGCCATGAAAACAGATGAATTAGAAACACAATGGGGCCTGTGTTATTTCGGGAACTGGAGCAAACTGCTACAGGAGCATTTAAGGATAATGGCTAACTTGGTCTGGGCAGGGAGACCAGGAGAGAGGTACCATCCAGCTGAGCGTTGGAAGGGTAAGTTTATCTAGTGAATATTTATTTACAGCCATTTAAGTCACTTGATGCATTGAGTTTTGGCTACTATTGCTACCAAAGATTCTTTCGATCTGAATTTACAAGGTATGTGACGTTTCTGCTCTGGAATTTTCCCTACATTATCACCATTTTAAGAGAAGATTCCAAGGAAGGAAGGATGGAAGGAATGAAGGAAGGAAGGGGGGGAAGGATATTTGAATTAAGTGAAGCTTCCAAATTCACTAAGACCCTTTTTACATGAACCCCATGGCTATTCCCACAGCTATTTCACAAATACAGAATCAGAAAAAAAGTCCAAGTGATATTTGAAAGACAGGCCAGCCCATCTTTTCTCCCTCTGAGCACCTTTCAGCTCAAATTCTGGGGCAGCCTTACTTCTACTGAGCAACAATGATGTGAAACTCAGAGTCCACCACAGCGGACAAGCAACGTGACCAAGGGTTCCTTGAGTGGGGCGCTTCCATCTCTGGGCCAGCTAACATCAGCCTGGTATCAGGACCAAAGCCCTGTACCTGACTCCCAGCCCGTCCTGAAACAATCTGGAAAGAGCTTTGAGGGCAAATGTCAGAACACCCACATAGCCTGGTCTTCTGAAAGCACTACTATCTCAAGTGAAGGTGACTAGAAACACCCACTGGGCAACATTCTCCAGAAACTCAAGCTCTCGATTAACCAGCCCCTCGGGGTCTAGTGGGATCCCGTGATCACCTCTGTGATCAGGACCTGGCAGTGCTAGAAGGCTCTGCCTTCTAGAACCATTGAGGAAGGACTAAATCGTGCAAGTGTATCTTACCTGTTCTCACCCGTGCTTTGGTGGGTTTTGTTAAAGTGAGGGTGACTCTGACACACAACCTCTCACTTCCCAAAGCTGCCCAGCCAACAAGGACACCACTGCCCCACGCTGGAGGCTTTACTGACATAATCCCCGCCCTTCCACAAAAGTGTCTGCAGACATTTTTGGCTGTCCCAACTGGAAGAGGTGTGTGCCACTAACAACTGGTGGACAGAGACCAGCGGTGCCGCTAACCGTTCTGCAACACACAGGACAATACCGCCGCACCAAAAAGAAGCACCTCAGGGCGCCTGGTTGGCTCAGACGGTTAGGCACCAGCCTTTGGCTCAGGTCATGATCCCGGGGTCCTGGGATGGAGCCCCGCATCAGGCTTTTTGCTCGGCGGGGAGCCTGCTTCTCCCTCCCCCTTTGTGCCTCCCCTCCACCTGTGCTCTCCCTCTCTCTCTCAAATAAATAAATAAAATCTTTAAAAAAAAGAGAAAAAAGAAAAGAAGAAGGGCCTCATCCCAAACGTCAGCTGCACCAAGGGTGAGATTACGTGGTCACGGGCTAAGGAGACAAGAACAGAGATGCCACAGAGCCTGATTTTCACCCCAAGAGAATCGCAGAATGTGGAGGAGTTCTCCCCGAGCTATTCAACCGAAGTCTACTTGGCTCAGACTTGGAATTCAGTTCCGGGCTTCTGGTTGGCAGCCTGGGTATTTTGCTTCTATTGCCGATCTCAGCTCTTCCTCCAGCACCCCAGACATTCAACTAAATGCAGTAAGGTGTCAGGGGACTGGGAGGCCCTTTCCGAGGCTGACTCACAGGGAAGTGACAGCCACCTCTGCAAAACCAATTACGAATTTATAAAGCAAGCGCCTGGAAGGATTCAGTGAAAGAGGAGGGGCCAGCCCTCGAGGTGCCACCAAATTCCCGCACAGCGCAATCTGTGACGTCAGTACAACGTCTGAGAGACCAAGAGAAGGGTACACTCATCCCTTTCTGTTCAAAAATGCAGGAAAGACTCCATAAATGCTGGAGAAATTTCTATCAGCAGTTGTTGGAATAAAAAGTAGGATTCTTTAGAGTATAAACTAGTCTTGAAAACACCACTAAAATGGAATGATACTTTGCACTACGGGGCTCAATAAAATAAGAATCAATGTAATTTTCTCTAAGCAATTAAGTCATACTCATCATTTCCTTACCTTAAAAAAAAAAACACCAATGCATCTAACAGACTACATTTTGCTTAAGATAAATGTGGAAATTATTAAATCCAAAACAAAGAGAAAACAATACTATCCATTTAAGAACAAATGGGATTTTTCTGAGGCGCCTGGGCGGCTCAGTCGGTTTAGCGACCGACTCCTGATTTTGGCTCAGGTTGGGACCTCGGAGTGATGAGATGGAACCTCGCATCAGGCTCTGCGCTGAGTGTAAAGCCTGCTTAAGATTCCCTCTTCCTCTCCCACTGCCCCTCCCCCAATCTCTCTCTCTCTCTCTCTCTCTCTCTCTCTAAAAAGAAACAAAAAACAAATGGGATTTTTCTGTTCCAAGATGTCAGAGTAAATGTCGATTTCTCTGCACTCTTCTCAAAAACTCCCCCCAAAGAAAACAAGATAAGGAAATACAACTTTGGTCTCTGACAAAACTCGAAGACATTTATAATCTCCAAATTACAATCTATGAAGATGGAAATCAGATGGAGGAGACCGGAATGACTCAGCAAGAGAAGGGGATGCGAGCCTACAAGGGGAACACTGGTGAGAAGCAAGCCACCCAAGGCTTTTATTTAAAAAGCTCAGAAACTACACTGGTAGGTAGCTTGAAAGGCGAGGCAGGGCTGAAAACAGGGAACTGATTCAAAACATGGATTAAAACAATAGATTCCCACAGAGCTCTGTCTACAGATCGCCCCACCCCACAGAAGACCTGACATTTTTCTCTCAAAAAAACCAAACAATCCTAGAGGCTCTGGATTTGGGGGCTCCAGACACAGGAGGGGAGGTGTGACATGACAGATAAAAACAGGGAACGCGGTCAGTGGATAGCAGCAGATTGAAGCGTGAGATGCCCCGGCTCCCCTCCTCCTTCCAGCTCCCGGGCACAAGGCAGCCAGGCTTCCAACAAAGAGAAATTAAATAAATTGAAAATGTAATGGGGAACAGAAGAAAATCTCGAAGAAATTATAATGAATATCCCTTGACAAAGAAGCTCTTGCTTGCATAAAACAAAAGAAGGATATTCTTAGAAAGGAAAAAGGAGCTCTTGCAATGTGAAAACTCCAGTAACAATGGGCAATCAAAGACAAATAAGAGTGGAGGAGGAAATTACAAAAAAATACTATTAGCGAATAATGCCCCAGATCTGTAAGGTTCAAGTCTCCAAAACACTAAGAATCCACTAAGATGAATAAGACCCAGACCCAGACGTATCTTTGTGAAACTTCAAAACAACACACATGAAGAGAAGATTCTAGAAGCTTCCAAAGAGGGAACAAAAAACAAATATGAAAATCCAAGCCAAAGGAATCAGCATGGTACCAGAATTCTTAGTAGCAACATCTGAAGCTCAAAGAATGGAGGGATAATGACTTCAAAATTCTGAAGGAAAAGACTTTTCCCACCCATGAATTTTACACTCGGCCAAACTGTCCATTGTGATGGTAAAATAAAGACATTTTCGGATTCACAGATCCTCAAAAAATTTCTCATGCACCAATTACACAAAGCTGTAAAATGAACATGCTCCACAAAAATGAGGCAGAACACCAAAAAGGAGATATGAGATCCAGAAATCAAGGGTGCCAATATAAGAAAGAATTCCCAGAATGAGGGAGGAGATAGTCCCAGGAAAGCAGCTGCATAAAGACCCAGAAACCAAGCCATTCACAACACAGCGGGTCAAGGGTTTCTGAAGGAATGTCTTACAGAAACAGAAAAAACAATTGTGAGACTAAAAATCATTGAACAGGTTGGACCTTATAGAAAATTATATTAAAGGCTATTTAGAGACCCAGACCTATTAGAGGGCACGGGAAATGTTTTTTAAAAATACAGGCAGCTCTAGGAAAACAAAAAGTTGTTAAGAAAGGATTAAGAGTGTGTCTCCCTTGGCTCAAAACTGCACACTATTTCTTGGCTCAAGTAGCAGGCACTATTTACACAGTCCTGATAATGAAAACCTTTAATGTAGATTTACCCAAATTTTGAGATATAATTTTACTGGAAGGATTAAAGAGGTTAAGGTGAAGGGATCATAAAAATATGCTCTCATCCTCTATAATTCTCATCCTCTATAATATGAATTTAGAATAAAAAGTCAAAAATGTACAAACCGATACTTATCAATATGTGCATTCTATTTAGAAATAAATATATGGGGCACCTGGGTGGCTCAGTCAGCTAAGTATCCAACTCTTGGTGGCAACTGAGGTCATGATCTTGGGGTCATGAGATTGAGCCCTACATTAGGCTCCGCACTAGGCATAGAGACTACTTAAGATTCTCTCTCTCCTTCTCCCTCTGCCCCTACCCCCACCCACCTAAAAAAATAGAAATAAATATTTAAATTCCCAAAGATACAATTAAAAGGAGTCTGGAGTAGTTGGCTTGCTCACAGCATGTGACCACTTTGGGGGGTGGGTGGGTGTGGGGCAGCACTGGCAAGGCACCTTTGTTTTTTGTTTTTTCCAATTTTATTGAGGAGTAACTGACAAATGTAATTACATATTTGATATATTACATGACTACATCAGGCATAAATATATGCTCTACTTGTACAATGTACATAGACATTGTGGAATGATGACCAAGATGGATAATTAACACATCCATCACCTCTGGATTAACTCTTTATGTGCTGAGAATGCTTAAGATGGGCTCTCAGCAACTTGCAAGGCTACAGTACCATATTATTAACCACAGTCACCCTGCTATGCATTAGATCCTCTTAGCTTATTCCCCTTATAATTGAAAGTCTGTACCCTTTGTCCTACAGCTCCCCACTTCACCTCCCCCAGTCCCTGGTAACCACCATTCTCTTGGTTTTGTTTTGTTTTGTTTTTTTAAGATTTATTTATTCATTTATTTATTTGACAGAGAGAGACAGTGAGAGAGGGAACACAAGCGGGGGAAGTGGGAGAGGGAGAAGCAGGTTTCCCACCAGGCAGGGAACCTGATGTGGGGCTCGATCCCAGGACCCCGGGATCATGCCCGGAGTTGATGGCAGACACCCAATGACTGAGCCTCCCAGGGGTCCCTCTCTTGGGATAATTTTTTTTTTAAATTATCCTTTAACACTCTGATTTCTCAAACAAGTTGCTTGCAAAACTGATTAATATAAATTTTAATTTTAAAAAGATATAGACGGTGAGTGACATAAAGCCTGGTTTGTTTACTCTTCCATTTTCCAGGTGTCTACAGAGCTCCTGCAACATGCTAGGCATCATGAAAAGTGCTCTGCCTTATGGTATCCATAGAAAACAATGAACCTCAAAATTACTGTGCTGCTGTAAAGTCACTGATCTGCACTGTAATTCATAATCATGGGCTGCCTTCTCTACAGAAGCATCTGGAATGAATTAAAAAGTTATATCCAACTGAATATAACTATTTAGCAATTCCAGGATAATTGACTTACAGCTGCCACTGTGCAGGCATAGCCCAGGACTATCTGGACAAAACCAGAATAATCTGACAGTTATTTTAAAATCTCTTTGAGAAAATCTTAGAAGCGCTCGCTGAAACCTTACATGTTACCAACAAGGTACCTCCACTGGAGGTGGGGGGGCATTACCTAAAAATGTTAGATGTGACATAGGATTAATAGAGCTAATCTCCCATATAAGTAAGGGCCATAACCTGGCCAGAGTATCTCTTTTGGTAACCTCTGTGATAGTCCTTTGATAATAGAACTTCCCGGGCACACAACAGACACACGAGAAAGTGCTCAACATCACTCGGCATCAGAGAAATACAAACCAAAACCACAGTGAGATACCACCTTACACCAGTCAGAATGGCTAAAATCAACAAGTCAGGAAACGACAGATGTTGGCGAGGTTGCGGAGAAAGGGGAACCCTCCTACACTGTTGGTGGGAATGCAAACTGGTGCAGCCACTCTGGAAAACAGTATGGAGATTCCTCAAAAAGTTGAAAATGGAGCTACCCTACGACCCAGCCATCGCACTACTGGGTATTTATCCTAAAGACACAAAGGTAGTGATCCTCAGGGGCACGTGCACCCGAATGTTTATAGCAGCAATGTCCACAATAGCCAAACTATGGAAAGAACCTAGATGTCCATCAACAGATGAATGGATAAAGAAGATGTGGTATATATATACAATGGAATACTATGCAGCTATCAAAAGAAACGAAATCTTGCCGTTTGCAACGACATGGATGGAACTGGAGGGTATTATGCTGAGCGAAATAAGTCAATCAGAGAAAAACAATTATCATATGAACTCTCCGATATGAGGAACTTGAGGGGCAGGGTGGGGGGTCGTGAGGGGTAGGGAGGGAAAAATAATGAAACGAGATGGGATGGGGAAGGAGACAAACCATAAGAGACTCCTGATCTCACAAAACAAACTGAGGGTTACTGGGGGGTGGGAGGGTAGGGATAGGGTGGATGGGTTATGGACATTGGGGAGGGTTTGTGCTTTGGTGAGTGCTGTGAAAGATGTAAGCCTGATGATTCACAGACCTGTACCCCTTGGGCAAAGAATAAAAATAAAATCAAAAAAAAAAAAAAAGAACTTCCCGGGCACAAATCCGATCCTTCTGCAAATCAGCAGAACATCTTGTCCCAGTCCAGACCTCAGTCATCAGGAGAGCTGGTTGAAAAGAAATTGTCATTGTTTTTGAAGTGACTGTTAAAACCCAAAACCAAAGTCTTAAACAGTTCCTTGCACTGGTCAAGGAAAACAATAAATACCTAGAGCTTGAAATTTAAAACATTTTAAAGTAAAGTCTATTAAATATACTATAAGCCACTTGTTCACAAAAAAAACCCCAAAAAACTCAACTTTGTTTCAGGTTCGTATCTGCTGAGACCTGTGGTTGAATTCCCTTTATGATACAACCTAAGTTTTCTTCTACTAAGAAGTGAGTGACTACTTAGTCCATTGGCAAAGGTTCTTTGTGGTCATGAGTCATCAACTTTTCTCAGACATTATATTTTTCTCGCTTCTTTTGTTGGTGCTTCATGTTTGACTACTGAGCTGTTTTCTTGGCTTTAAGTCCATGACTCCTCTGAAATATTTTATTTTTTGTTGGAACTATAAGTGCTTTTTACTCTTTCTCTATGTACTCTTTTTGGGGGTTGTTCGTTTGTTTTTGGTTTTTCTGTGGTTGTTTCAAGTTTTTATTTAAATTCCAGTCAGTCAAGCAGAGAAAGACAATTATCATATGGTTTCACTCGTGTGTGGAACAGAAGCAATTGCACCGAGTACCATAGGGGATGGGAGGCATATTCAAATGGGGAGAAATCAGAGGGAGATGAACCATGAGAGGCCATGGACAGCGGGAAACAATCTGAGGGTTTCCGAGGGGAGGAAGGTGGGAGGGAGGGGGTGACATGGTGATGGGTGCTGAGGAGGGCACGTGTCGTGATGAGCACTGGGTGTCATACTTGACTAACGAATCACTGAACACCACGTCCAAAACTAATTATGTACTATATAGTGGCTAACCGAACATTAAAAAAAAAATACCTTTGTGCAACATGCTTACTCTATATTTTCTTAGAAAGTCCCTGTTGACTCCCTACTATAGGCAGTGATGAATTCATTTCTACCTCCTGCTATGTCCCCTTCTTCTCCTTCATCACCTAATTTCATTCATCATATTCTTAATATTCACTTTTAAAGTCTAAATCAAATAAACCGCCTTTCTATGATTTACCAGCTTTTTAATAAAGTTTTCATCGAATTTAAAAAAGTGTTTCTATGTATAAGGGTAGATATTAACCAGACCTATTATGGTGCTTATTTCACAATATGTACGAATATCAACAGTATGTATGAACATTGTATCATTGTATTGTACACCTGAGAGTAACATAATGTTGTATGTCAATTACTCCTCAATTAAAAAGTTTTAAAAAATCACTACCTTAAAGAATCTCATGTTTGGGCACCTGGGTGGCTCAGTGGGTTAAAGTGCACAGGTCCTAAGTTCAGCAAATTTTACTGCACACTCACCCATGTGTCTATACCCAGATCAAGACATAGAACATGACCAGCTTGCCACAGCCTGCCTTTGGCCACCTCCTAGTACCACCTGCTCCCCAAAGATAACCTCTACTCCAACTTCCAGATTGGTTTTTCTGTTTTTAAATTTTATGAAAATGCAACTTACCATAACTACTCTCTTACGTCTGGCTTCTTTTGCTCAGTGTTAAACCTGTGAGATCGATCCACATTATCGCAGGTAGCAATAATGGACTCTTTTTCACTGGTGTATAGTATTCCACTGTGTGCATATAGAGTGACTTTTTCATTGTATGTTGATGGACAAATGTCTTGTTACCATTTGAGGTTGTCATGAATAATGGCACCACGAACCCGCCTTCTCGTGTGCATAGGAATGCATTTCTTTTAGGCACAAGGGTGAATTGTTAGATGAACATGTATGAGAATGTTGAGCTTTAGCAGATACTCCAAAAACATTTCCAAACCTGTGCTATTTTACTTTTCAGCACTGTACAAAAGTTTCTATTGTCCCACTTCTTTGCCTACACTTCATACTGTCCTTCTTCCTTCAAGCCATTCTGGTGCCTATATGCCATATCTCATTGTGTATTTTGTATTTCCTTGATGACTAATGACAGAGAACACCGTGTCTTGTTCCCTACAACCACAGGGCCTTTGCACATACCATTCCCTTCGACCTGGAATTCTTCTTCCCCCTCCAGCAGCCCTTTGTCTGATAACCTCTTCACTTCTCATCCTGCTTCAAGTGTTCGCGCAAGCACCCACCCACGGGGAAGTCTCCTGGATCCGCAGTCCAAGGCAGGTTCACCGAGCACAGAGAACCGCGGTGTTACGCAGAACGATCATGTCCTCCAGAAAGATATATGCGAGTCCTAACCCCTGCATCTTCAGAATGTGACCTTTGTTGGACTAGAGGTCAAGGCAGGTGAATCAGTGCAGAGGAGATCAGACTGGAGTAGGATGGGCCCCAAATCTGATGATGGGTGTCCTTACAAGAAGGGGAAGTTTGGACACAGAGACAGACAGACACAGAGGGAAGATGGTGCAGGGGCATGCGGGGGACCGCCCTGGGACCCTGGAGACAGAGACGTGGGTGGTGTAGCCATATGCCCAGGGACGCCACGGGACGCCCGGGCCACCAGAGGCTGGAGGAGGCACAGAGGGAGCCTGGCCTCATTCCCAAAGGCTCTGGAGGGAGAGCAGCCCTGCGACCACTTTGATGCTGGCCTTCCAGCCTCCCGAATTGTGACAGAACAAATCCCTGTTTTTAGCTGCCTAGTTTAGGGCGCTTTTGCAGTTTCCAAGGAAACGAATACACGGTGCTTCCTTCCGAGTCCTCAGCCCAGGCTCTAGCCATACCCTCCCTGCTGATCTCCCTATTTAATAGTCTCACTTCCCCATTCGATTACTGGAGCTAGAGGCCAAAAACACCGGAGGCATCCTTGACCCCCCCTCTTATCTCTCACAACCCTCATCCGGACGTCATCCAGCCTCATCAGAAAATCCTGCTTTCAAAATATCCAAAGTACAACCTCCTCCCACCCCCCGGCGCCACCTCTTGTCTGGGGTGCCAAAACCACACCCCAACAGGCCTCCCTGCTTCCACGCTGCTCCCCCTAAGTCAACACAGCAACCGGGTCGGTCCTTCTCACCTGGAAATCACAGAATGTCATTCCTGTGCCCAGAAACTTGCCAGGGCTCCCCCAACTGACCTAAGAACAAAAGCCAAAGGCAAAGGCCTTCCACTGCTCCAGCCACACCAGCCTCCTGCTGCTCCGGGGAAGTGCCACACACGCGGTCACCACAGGACGTTTGCTCAAGCCATTCCCACTGCTGGAGGGCTCCTCCCACCGCTGCCTGACTCCCTCATGATCTCCTTCAAGCCAACTCAGCCTCAGTACCACCTCCCTGATGAAGCCGCCCTTGCTTGCCTTTAATGACAGCCCATCCCCTCCCCAGAGCCAGCCCTCCTGACCCCTGCTGCCAGCTCTAAGTTTGTTGTGTTTTTCTCTCCATTAACACTCACCACGTTCTGATGCTAGAAAAACTCTTTAAATACATTCCCTGCTTTCACGTGCCTCCCCTGCTGGAATGGAAGCTCTCAGATGGCAGGGATCTGTGTCTGTTGGTTCTCTGAAGCACCCCGAGCACCTAGATAGGGCCCAGTTCACAGCAGGCCCTCCCTAAATATTTGCTAAACTATCAGGACTGTTTCTATTCTTGCTCCCACTGGAGGTGGGTTTGTGTTCATGAAATCAGTCAATCGACCAATGCCCCAGTCAATGAAAGCATCTGCTCTGATCTCTTTTCTTTCTTTCTCTTCTCCTCTTTCTATCCCTGTCCTCCATCCCCTCCTCACGCAGGCCTCTCTACCAGTGCAGTGTTGGAGCGCCCAGCACACCGACTCCCCCCGTCCACGTCCAGGAGACAGCCAGGCTGGCCTGCGCCGGGCCGGGCAGACAACCCAGAGGGCCCGCCCCCCCCCACCATGAGTCAGTATCTGTGGAGGCCCAGTTCGCTTGTGCCAGGCGAGTAGATGCAAGACCCCTGCCCGTGACTGCTGGTGCCCCTCGGGCCTCTGCCAAGGGGAGGCCCAGGAGGTACTGGGGGGTGCTCGAGCCAGCGGTCAGGCGGTGAGTCACAGGATGGGATGCCAGCTGAGGCCACGAGCTGGAGAACACAGTGACCCTTCTCGTGGGTACCGGAGATGACAAAGAGCAAAAATGCGGCCAGAAATCTTAAAGTTGAATCTCAGCTTGGCACTCATTAGCTGTGGGGCTGGGGCAGGTCATTTAACCTCTGACTTCAATTTCCTTATCTCCAAAACAGAGTTTCCCTCTGAGTATATGGAAGATGAAATGAAATACCAATTTAATGAGACTTAATAAAAGAGTCAAGAAAATTCACATAAGCAAGTCACAGAATCCGCATCTGAACCAGAAAGGCCTGTGGTTTCTTAATAATCTGTGGTTCCCAGGCTGGGGAGCCCCAAAAGGCCCTGTTTGTTTCCCTCTTCTTTTACTCTTTGCCCTTCTCCCGCTCGGGTGTTTATGACTCAACCTTCTGGAGAATAAGGACAGTGCATTATCACCATTCTGGTAAATTCTCCTTTTCAATTTTCCAAGAGACTCGTGATTTAGAATGCTTGGTCCTGTTATTCCCATAAAAGTCCAAACATCCAAAATTCCAGCATTTTGGCCTACAAACCCTGTCTCCCTGACTGCTCCTTAAAGCCACATAGAGCACAAAAATCCCCTTCTCAGAGCAAACAGGACATTCCTTGGTCTGGAAGCCACCTGCACTGCGATCCCTCCTGCCTCGGCCACCCGAGCACACTCCCAGCCCGCAGCAGGACCTGGACAGTGACAGCAAGGTGTCATGCCGCCAGAAACACACTGGAGGTTGAGCGCCCAGAGAAGCCGGACGATCGGGTGGGACACACAGGCTGTGGGGTCAGAGGACTCTGGGTGCAGAGGACTCCACTGAGAAGCAGGAGTGGGGCAGACACGGGGTGACACCGGAGAAAACACTGCTACCTCCGGCGGCCCCCACGTTTGGGCAAAGCAGGGTGCCCGGTGTCTCAGGGCCAAAGGGGACAGGGAAACAGACAACAGGACGTGCCCGCACACATCAGCCTGGACACGGGGATGAAACCTGGTTCGATGTCCTATAACCAACTTCAGGCCTTCCTGGGGGGGAGGGAGGGGAGGGGAGGGGGTGCATCTGAAGCCACAGGCATCAGCCGTCTTCAAGGCTTCCACCTCATTTCAGGTAAAAAAAGATCATCAGAACATTGGAACCGGATGTGAGTATCAGCATCCAGGCGCTCCAGAGAGTTCCTCGAAGGGAAGGACTAACAAGAGCTGTGGCTGGTTTCAGGGGCACTGAGAAATGGCGTGGACAGATGCTCCCATTAGAACCAGACATCTCCTCACGAGAGAGGTACCAGAGATGAACTTCTCTGAGTTCATCAAACTCCAGTGAGACAAGACACGGGCCACAGAATGCCACGGGACCGTGAGCGGGTGCCACAGAGACATCTGGACGTGTGCGTGTAGGGCGGCAAGTTTTTCTTGTGACTTCAAAATGTTAACTCTTCAAAACTCGGATCTGAGCACGACTGCCTTGCATTCCCGGCTCTAGGCAGGAATCGTGGTGCCATCCTGAGTTCCAGCCACGCTCTTCTGATCAGCGTCAGGCTCCGACTTGCCGCAGCTTTAGAGTCTCATGAAGGAAATCGAAAGCCAGCGCTCTGACGCGGCAAGTGCTGCTCTAATTTGCCCAAGAATTTGCAGCCATGAAAGCCTCTGACGGGGGCGCCTGGGTGGCTCAGTTGGTTAAGCAACTGCCTTCGGCTCAGGTCATGATCCCGGAGTCCCGGGGTCGAGTCCCGCATCGGGCTCCCAGCTCCAAGGGGAGTCTGCTTCTCCCTCTGACCTTCTCCTCTCTCGAGCTCTTTCTCACTCTCTCTCTCTCAAATAAAATCTTAAAAAAAAAAGAAAGAACAAAAGCCTCTGATGTACTAATGGTGGGGGGATAAATCACTCGGGGAGTGGCACGGGCTTGGACTCCACCTTGCTTAGTTTATGAGCCGTGGGAAATCTCTCGGGGTCTTCAGAAGATTCTGCAAGGAGAGGACATGGGGTGCACTGCCATCAATTGACCCACCTGCGTGGACAGCCACCTCCTCAAACCGACTAGAGGCAAATGATGATCCAAGAGTGACTTTGGAGCTCACGGCCAAAACGTTGTCTTCGAGTCTCAGATGCTCATTTCTACGCTGCCTGTGGCCGTTCCTGGAGAAGGCCGTGGCTGTTTCTAAATGAGATCACGTGCGCCCACGTGGGCTGGCGTTGGCTGGTGTTGGAGGATTCCAGGCCGGGCTGGAAGACCCATCCCAGGTGAGAGGACAAGCCTCTGGATCTCTCCCTTGAATTCTTGGAAGATCTATTTTCCCTCAATGTGAAGAAATGTGAACAGGGTTTTGTTTTCTCTAAACTTATATTATGAAGTATACATCAGTAAAATTCTACTTGTAAAAAAAAAAAAGATGTTATAAGTGGAGTTGTAAGGTGCTTTTATTCTTCCCAAAGCTTCTGCTTAGAATGAGGAAAAGAGAGTAGCATAGAGTGACCATGGGTGTCCTCTGAAAGTTTGAAACCAAACCCAAGGCGGGGACTTGGGGAAGTGACAAGGTCATGAGGGTGGAGCCTGTGTGAGTGGGATTAGAGTCCGTATAAAAGAGGGCTCCGGAGCCCTAGTTCCTTCCACCGCCTGAGGACACGGGAGAAGGTGAAGGACGGGGTCACCTGTGAACCAGGAAGTCGGTCCTCTCCAGACTCCCAGTCCGTCGGCATCTTGACCGCAGACTTCCCAGCCTCCACAACCGTGAGAAAGTCGTCTGTGTAGCTTACCAGCCCCCGGAGATAGGAGACTGTCATAGCGGCTCAAGAGGGCAAAGACAAAGAAAGGAATTTCTGCTGTAACGTGGCAAACACAATTCAGTAAAAGCTCCATCTGCAACACGGGCACTCTGAAAACGGAGGTGACAGGAAAAATAAGAGTTCTAGCCAGAATACTCAAAATCTATGGAATCAGAGGACTTAAAAAAAAAAATCAATCCTAAAACCAGTGGCACACTTAAGAAAATACATGGATTGCTTAAAAAAAATTAAATATAGCCATAGTGATAGGACTGGACTTAAAAAGGAAAGAAGAAACTACGGGTGAAGGCAGCATGCTAGAAGAGGGTGGAAGGAACAGAGGACGCGGCTAGGCTGCAGGACAAGGGCGAGCGGGCAAAGGAATCCAGCTGCAAGCACCCGGAAATAGAGCCCCTGAGCCCCGTGGGCCAGAGGAACACAGCCGGACGAGCCCGGGTGCGGGCGGGAACTCCTCTGAGGCTCTGCCCTCCGCCGCTGCTGCACTCCGGGCTCAGGTGCTGGTCCCGGGTCCCCCAGGTCATCCCCGCACTGGCAACGACGGCGCGTGAACCAGGGTGACCTCTGGGTCAAAACGACGCCCGTCCTGGTCTTGCCAAGTGACCCTGCGAGAGCAGAGCAGCAGCGCAGCCGCCAGGCCGCCCCCTCCCCTCCGGGGCGGCGGCGCCCCCGGCGCCCCCGGCACCGCCGCCTCTGCCCAGACGCTCCACAAGCCCACCGCCGTGCCCAGACACGGCGCACGCGAGTGTGGGAGCACCCGGAAGAGCAAGAGTCACATCACCGGCAGGACCGCTTGGGGAGGGCGACAGGTGAGTCAGCGGGGGCGAGATCACGGTCAGAAAGGAGAGAGGCACGCGGTCGCATCATCGCCCCCGATTCCCCGAGGACACGTCCGTCTGCTGACTCGGGGGCAGATGTGCGGAGTCAGTAGGGGCAGCAACTCTGGGTTCAAAGGAGCTTGGATTCACGAACTGCCTCTGCCGGGCTGAGCTTACGAGTTCCTCCACCGATCGGCGTGTCTGTTTTCTCTAAGAGAAGTAATAAGAATGACAGCGCTGGTCTCCTGTCGTGGAATAAACGAACTACTGGGCAGAACGTGTGCGGCCGGGGCCCAGGCCGCTCTCCCTCCGCGACTGCGGGACGGGGGCCCAGGAGCACCTCGTCTTCGCTGGCTCACCGTCCGGCACAGTTCCCGGCACAGAGTGGGCACGTCGCGGGGGGGGCGCAGGGAATGAACGCTGATGGGTGCACACACAGCATTTGGAAATCAGAGGACAGTTCCTTCTTCACTCCGGTGGATCCTCACGTTCTGAGACGGTGGCAGTGCTGGCAGCAGGGCCTCGATTCGCTGATGACGACACCAAGCCTCAGACCGGGGGGCCTCCTGCCTCGAGCCTGCCCACCCCTGCGCCCTGGGGGGGCCGCGGCCCAGCCTGCGGGGGGCTGGGCGGGCACCGAGCTGGGCTACCCCGCTCCATCCTGAACCACAGCATGTGAACCGTTTCTAATTCTGACACCTCGGCGTTTCTTGCACATCAAATCCCACCCGTCAGCTTGGCACACCTACAAAATACTCCGAAGCGAGACGAGAGGGTATTTTTAAACCGTGTTTCCAACGGCATGTGTGGGAAGGTGTATTTTAGAACACCTGTTGGCAGGGAAATCGGGCTTCGTGGGGCGCTGATTCTGAAAGGTAAGAACCACAATAGGGGCCCCGCCCTAGTCATTATTTCCCTAGTGGGGCTGTGCTGAAGGCCCGCACACAGCTCGGGCAACACTCCCCGCTCCGTGGTGAGTCCCAACCCACCCGCGGGGGTGGAGGTGCCCAAGGGCCGGGGGGCGGCGGCTGTGAAAGCAGCTACTTCACACTGTAAGAGCGGGTGCAGAGATTTTGTTCAGAGGGCATTTGAGGAAATGACAGAGCACTGAAGAAAAAAATCAGTCCCCATAAGGACAAACAGCACCGAAGAGGTTTTCAATGACGGTCCTTACGTCCTCTTGCCTGAAGTCAGGAGTGGGGGTCTGTCCACACTTGAGCCCAGGGCACCTGCCTTCTCCCTGGGCTGTGCCTCCCTGGGGTGAAGGAAGAATCACCCAAGAAAGATGACAAGGACCCAAAGACAGGCCAGCCAGCTGCTCCCTGCTGGATGACAGTCCAGGACCCCCTGTGGGGCCCAGGAAAGGTCTGGCAGCGAAGACTTTCCATCTCCCCTTCAGCCAGGTCTTCGCCTGACCCCCTCTGCGCACGTCCCGTGTGCCGAGCAACCTTCCGGGCTGGGAGCAAGGGAGAGGAGGAGACCAAGCCCCTTCCAACCTGCGGCTTCTGCTCAAGGAGGGGAAGGCAGGTAACGCCCAAGGACACAAGTCACCAGCACTCAGGGAGGGACAGTGCCCCACGAGAATTAAGAGGGGCCCGTCACACAAGCCCGGCTGGGAGTTTCCAAGAGAACCTAGAAGCTACCCGAAGCTGTAAGCAGAGAAGTGAAATGATCCAGTAAATGTTTTAAAATTATAAGTCACCTGATTTCCCCGCTCAACAAATCCTGAGTTCTCAGGACTCCCTCTTCTCTGGGGAGGCAGTAAAGGCTTAGGGCCGTAATAGTTCCAAGGCCCCAAAATCTAGAAGTGTCAAGGCCAAGGTCTGAACTCCACATGCCTAGGACCCCTGCACTATGACACCCCTGCCCCATGCTCCACTCACCCACTCTAGAATTCCCAACTGGAACCACACAACGCCCCCCGCCGAGGCTACCCCCACCAACAAATTCAGGACTAACAGGACCTTCCAATTGTTGACTGAAAGCATGGGTAAAGTGAACACTTCCTCTTTAATAAAGGATAACTTCATTTATAGAGAGAGCATTCAGGACATGAGCTGACAGCTCCTCTCGCTGCTGCACGAAACGGGCCCACACCCATCGGGATCCAGCCCCGCTAGCCCTCCCTTGACTTCCACGGAAGCCTGGATCCTGTTCACAGGGCTGCAGGCACTCACGTTCTTCCTGGTCACTCTTGTGAAACCCGGTGACTTTATCCTCTTGAAAAACACAATGTCCAGTTGTACACACCCCAAAGTCTCTTATCAGCTGTTATTAAGAAACAATCCTACTTATATGAACCAAATTTCGGACTTCACTAAAGTTAGTTCTAGAAACGTTCTACCAGAATCCTGGCCTGCAGAGTGGTGCTGGTCGGGCAGATTCAAGCTCTGTGGGTGTGGCTGAGTGTCCAGGGAGGAGGGAAGAGCGGGCACGGGGAGTCGGGGCTCGGCTCGGACGCCCCTGAGCCTGCGAGCTTCTGGGCAGGAGACTCGACCGCCCTCGTCCGGTCCCCAGCACGGCGGCCGCCTGCAGCACGCTCACAGGGACGGCGAGAGCATGAGGTGTTGGCGCTGCCGCTCAGGCGGCCCCACATCTCAGGGATGAAGGACCACGTCCCTCCCAGGAAGGGAGAGGAAATGGCTCATGCGCAGAAGGGGTTTGGAACACATGGAATTACGGAGCAGCAGGGGACAGACTGCTAAAATACCAGAGATGCACACAGGACAGAGCGTGCGCAACCAATTGCTGAACTGGGAAGGGATGGAACGCAAGAGCTGGAGCAGGAGGGAAAAGGCCTCACGAGTGGGCTGGGGCAAGAACGCCCCCTCCCCAACGGAGATGCCAACTCGCTAATCCTGGGACCAGGAAGCACTCGGGCCAATGTCATCACGAGCTCCTTAAAAGTGGAAGAGGGAAGCAGAAGAAGGATCCAGAGGCTTAGAAGGAAGGCAGGCTCCTCTAGAAGCTAGAAGAGACAAAGACACGGACCCTCCCCTCCAGCTCCAGAAGGAACACGGCCCTGCCCACACCTTGATTTAGCCCAAGGGGGCTCCTATCCTCCAGAACCGGAAGAGGATAAGTGTGTGTGGCCTGCGCAGCCGCAGGTATGATAAGCTGTCAGAGCAGCACCGGGAGTCGATCATCACGGAGGCTCCAGGACTCGGGCCACCTGGCAGGGTAGAGGGCAAGGGGATGCAGGCAGGGGGGACCTGCCTGAGGAAGGGCGAGAAGTCCAGAACCGCATGGTGTGTGAACTGTGCACGGAGGAGCTCATCTTCCCGGAGCAGGACCTTGACGGCAGTGAGGGCCAAGGTCACATGACCCTTGAGCCTCAGAGAAGGAGGCCAAGACATGAAGTGCTGAGCCCAAGAGAGCCACGAAGGGTTTGACCTGGGGAGAGCCACAGAACAGCCTGGAAGAGTGTGTGTGGTGGTGAGGAGCACCGGTTGCGGGGAAGAGGACAAAAGCCACTGGCTGCCGATGCTGGAGTTCAGCATCCCCTGCCCGGTCCAGACAGACCACACTGAGGGAAAGAGCTCAACAGGTGGAGGCAGGCCGACCCAGCTCCGGGTACCAGCAGCATCCTTTGCACTAAGGGCTCTTTGCACAAGACATGTATCCTCAGTCTCCTGTCAGGGCTCTGTCTCTAAGACAAGGATCCGAGGCCGTCCTGGTGGGATAGGCGGGGCTCATGCATCTGAAACGCCATGCAGGGTATCCAACCCCAGCTCGGTGAACCACGGGCTGCATCTCCGGCCCGAGCCAAGACCACAGCAACCAGAACCCTTCCTGCGCCGCTGGTACCTGGATGTTGAGTCTCCCTCGATGTGCCCCGAGGCCGTAGCGCTTGGAAGTAGAGGCGTGAAGCTGGAAGTCTGTGATTTTTAAGGTTTCCAGACCGAGAGGTGGGCAACCTAGAAAGGACAGTGCTTGTTAAAAACAAAGACAGACGTTCAAAGGCAAGTTTCCAGTTTTCTAAATCTGGCCTCCCCTTTTCCCATTTGCCCCTGAACCCCCATCCCCCAGGCATGTCCAGTGCATCCAGACGGATGCGGTCAACTCAACTGTCACCAGTGGGCCAACCGCCTTTCTCGGTGACACTTGCTCTGGCTGTTTGTGCTCTGATATTCCTTCCCTCCGTTGCTGTCCCTGCTACTGTCCAGGGCTGTTTCCAATTAAGAATCCTTCCACAGTGTGACTCAGCCAGGGAGCGCTAGTGGTCAGAAATTTCGGAGCGGTCCCGTGGTTGAGTTCTGCAAATTAATCAGAATTTGTTGATTTTGCTTCGGCAACTCTGGCCTTTGTATTGTGCATGCTAATGAGCAAGGCTATATAAATAGGAAAAAAAATCTATTGTTTTCCATTCTTGGCAAAAATGGCAGTTTTGATAACGGCTACCGGCTAAGGTTTGGTCCAAGCCGCTCCTGGAATAAGACGCTGGCACGTGGGCAGGCCCCTGGCGAGCCTCCCTATCCAGACCAGCGTCCCTGTGGGTAAGAGCTTGAACAGGAGCTGGGGGCCGGATCCCATGGCCTCCGGCCCCCCGGGCTGCTGTTCTCACTGCCCAGCCCGTCGTGGGGCTGGAAGTCTCCGAGCGATGCTGTCTCCTCCAATCTGACCCCAGTAAGAGAAAACACCAACTCTGGAAGAGAAGCAAAATCTCTCTCTAGTGGAAGTGTGAGAAATCCCTCCTGTAAGAGGCACGTTTAAAAAGCTGTGCCACTCCCTGCTGAGATGGGTGTGCCCCCGGGGAACGGAGTGGGTGGGGGTGCGCCAGAGCCCTGCAGGGAACGAAAGCCCTCTGGCCTCAGGATGCTGGGCAGGACAGGAACCACGAGACCGGAGCTCTGCAGGCCGCTGGGGATGAAAGTTGGCCCGAGGGGGGTGGGGGACACTGTCAGAGGGACTCAGACCCACCAGGCCCCAAGACACCGTCCAGCCCTCCCCGAGTCCTCAAGGAGGAAGCCGAGGTCCCAAGACTCAAGGGCAGCCTTCCCAGGCATCCCTTCCAGCCACAGAGTTGGACCTCGGATGCTGGCCTCCTGATTCTCAGCTCCGGGCTTCCAAACACTGCCAGGCTGCTTCCCTGGCCCTCCCACGCCTGCCACGTGGCTGCCTGGGTTGGTACACATGCACCGGCCATCTCTGCTGGGGCGGCAGAGGTCCTGGGGCCCAGCGTGGTGAGCAGCACCAAGAGGGGGGTAACGGTGCCCCTGCAGCCCACTGACGCAGTAAGAGACCCCAGGAGGCTTCAGGTGGCAACGTGAGCAACGGTGCTTCAGCTGGGTCCTGCCAGAGGAGGCCGTGCCTCACGTGGGGGACCACGTGAGCAGGAAGCATGCAGTGAATTGGGGCAGAGGGCGTGGATCCAGGGGAGACCACAGAATGAATGGGGAGGGCACGCAGCCCAAGTGGGCACATGGCCCGGGGGATCCAGGCAGCAAGCATGCCTCAGCACCCACAGCTGACCTCACAGAGGGTATTCCACTTATCATAACGCCCTTCCCCCACTAGGATCTGCCCTGGGCACTTTCCAGGCCTCTGATGCACATGGGGGGCATTTCCTTGGTCCCAGCGCTGAAAGAGTAATTCTCCATCACGCCTACTGGAAATTGACCAGGTGTCAAAGGACCAAGCAAAGATAAAATTTTTTTACATGCTTACTCAGAGATCCACACGGCCTGCCTCCACCAGCCATGCCTCGCCATGGAACCAGTTTGTGCTGACCCAGAAGCAGGCACACCTGCCCCTCTGCAGCTCGGCCCCCGGGCCCAGGCTGTGAGAGCTGGAACCCGAGCACCCACGCTGTCCCGCTGTGGCCTCAGGACAGCCAGCACCTTCTTTCCATGCTGCTCGCCTCTCTGGGCCATATCCCTCCAGCCTCTCAGACCTCAGTGTGCACTGGTAGGCACCTGAGGCCCTTGTCAAGATTCAGGACAAGGACTGAGGGTCACTTCCTAACCTCTCTGGGAGGTTAGATTCCAGAATGTGCTTCAACTCGCCACTCAGCCCTGGCCCTGACCCCAGGCTCAGGCCTCCCTCAGCTGAAGATGCTGCCCACTGTCCCCAGTTCTTACCACTCTCCTACTGCTTCCCTCTCCGCCTTGTCACCTAGTCCCGGCCCACCCCGCTTCAGACACATCAGCATCCTCAGGAACAACCTGCATCTCCTGGTCCCTGACACCTAACTGGCTGGTCAGTGCTTCTGCTAGACGATTCCCTGTGTCCTGGGAATGGCCCCTGCATCTCGATTCTGCCAGATATGCCAGCTTTGGTTTCAGACCTGGACAGGGAACAGGGCACTGGTCTGTGCCTCCCATGTCCTAGCGCTCTGTTCAGAAACCCAGTAGTCTCACATAAGCAAGCATCAGAAATGCAAAAAGGACTCACTGCCATTTCAGTGAGACTCTTTCACAGCTCTGTCAAACGTGTTCACATCCCCTGGTCCCTTCCTCTTAGCAGAAAATACAGCAGGTGCTGAATTCCAGGTACTTCATCGAGCTAACACCTTCTATTACTCACTTAGATAGTCAGATGGGCGAAATGACAGGTGGACAACACAATACTATTTAGTAGTTAAATAAGGAAGAATAATTGTTACCCAAAGCATTTCTTCCAGGTAAAAAAAACCATCTCATATGCACATGAATATCTTAATTCAAAAAGGAACTACCTGAATAAGAGGGCATATTTATCAGGATCACTCTTATATTGGTAAGTGGCAGCTCCACACATCCTCTCGCCAGCACACACAAGGGGTGAAAAAAAAGTGCCCGTGAGTGGGGTGTTTGTCGATTGCACATCTACCAACCCAAAAGCTCCATGCGGGCCCTCTCGAGGGCTCCACCGTCGGCACACGAAGCAAGTGTGGAGTCCCAGAGCCAGCACCGCTGTCCGCTGCCCCATCTGACAAATGTCCAGTCTTGCCCACTCTTGAGATGATGTGACAGCACGGGCCAGAAAAGCCAGTCCTTTGGTCCACAGCACAGCTGATGACGTCTTTGGTGAAGAGCCCAGATAAACACACACACACTCAGCCTGCACGCAAACGCAGGCTTCCCTGAATCCTAATAAGGATTTTTTTCCTTATCAGAAGACACCACCTTCAGAGAATTTGGTTTTGTTTGGAAGCCTTGTCTGTTGTCCATGCCGTTACTAAAGACACCAGAGACAGATCCACACTGCGAAAGGCCACAGCAAAGCCACCGACGCACGGAGGTCGGTGAGGCATCTCTGGCTGCCAGAAACCAACAATAGCTAACTTAAGCAGGAGTGGGGATTGCTGGGGACATGGCAGGAAGCTCCCAGAAGGGGCCGAGGCAGGGACATGGGGCAGGTGCAGGGGGAGCCCCAAGAGCCCTCATCACCCAGGCCGCAGAAACCACCAACCGTGTGCTGCCAGAGGATCAGACGGATCCCGACAGCACTTCCCGCCACACCCCACTCCCCGACGAGGGGCTGCGCCCAGCATCACACCGCTCCTCCCAGAGGGGGCCTGGCCCCCGGCACCAACAGTCTGCCCATCTGCAGGAGGCGGATGCCAGTCTCCGGCTCCCACCTGCGCGTGCACGAGAGGGGTGTCTGGAGCTGCCTGCACAGCCCTGCCGGTGGGTCCCACGTGGGTCCCTCCTCACCCCGCCCTGCACTGCCGAGCCCCACCCCACCCCACCCTGCACCACACCGTCCCATGCGGTGAGCGGGGTCACCAGCCGCCGGCCCCCACTGCCCAGCCCCACATCCCCCTGTTCTCCACCCGACCCCTTCTGGACGTAGCATTCTGCACTCTGGCTTCTGTCCCAGGCACGGCAGCTCTCCTCCTTCGGTGGCCTCCTCTGCATCCCCGAGTCCGCTCCCTCTTGGCTACTCCCGCCCCAGAGTTTCCATAGCATGACCGTCTTAGTCCGCTCGGGCTGCTGGAACAAAGCCCTACGGGCAGGAGGCTTAGACACAGAAGTTTGTTGCTCACCTGTCTGGAGGCTGGAACGCCCAAGATGAAGGCATCTGCACGCTTGCCCTCTGCTGGGGGTGGGGGGGCGGGGGCGGCCCTGCCGGGTTCTCAGCCGCCCCGCTCACCCAACCCGCGCGGGGAAGAAGAGGCAAGGGGGCTCTCCGGGGCCCCTTTCACAAGGGCACTAACCCCGCTCATGAGGGCTCCACCCTCAGGACAGAAGCCAAAGCCCCCGCCTCCTCAGACCATCAGCTTAGGGGCTAGGATTTCAACGTAGGAATTCTGGGGGTTGGGGGAGCCACAGCTATTCAGGCCCCAGCGAGGATGTCTCCCTGTTCCTCCCCCTCCTTCTTCCTGGTTGGTGGCCTTTCCCTCCCCTGCAGCTCAGGCTTGTCACCCTCCGGCCCCTAGACAGTCATCCTTCCCTTGCCTCCCAACAATCCCCGCGAGCGCCCAGCTTCATCCGCGCAATGACAGATGCCAACTACGCCAGCAGGAGTCAAGTCACGCGCTTGAGGTTTCAACTCAGGATCCTTCCCGTGTCCTTGAAGACCAGACTATTCCACAACCTTCCATATGGGAGCCCTGCTTGGCAGAAGGCCGTCCAGCTGCGGAGGTGACTGTCATCACGGACGCGTCCCCACCGCCTTTCACAGCCCACTGCTGAAGATGCTCTCCAAGGCCGCAGGGACCTTCTCCTCCTCAGCAGGCTGTCCCTGCACACTCAGATGGCAGAAGCCCGGGGAGGGGTCACGGAGACCTAGCGCAGTGCTGTCTTCACCTGCGAAATTCCCTTCTGACCCTGGCCCCCCCATCGGACCATCTCCTTCCTCAGGAGTTCTTCCGCTCCCTTCCTGCCACGACCTGTCTGTTTGACGTGGGCTTTGCCTCAATTCCCGTGACCATCGACGAGATTTGGCTCCACACGTATTTACCGCATCCGCACCCCGGGCGGGGCACCACGATGCCCGCTCCACTGGGCAGAGACCACACGCTACACAAGCTGGGAGTTCCCTGCCTCCCAGGATTCACGTTTACACCTTTTTTTTTTTAAATTAATACAATGTTTACACATAAAGTAGTTTAGCACAACCTCTCTATCCCCCATGCCCACATGCAAGGGTCCATGAGGCAAAAATCCCAGGTCAAAACCATGTTATTTTGGACAACAAGTTCCTAGGCCTATCTTAATGACTTATGCTGAAAGTCTGACATGGGATCTCCACATTTAGAAAAATGAAGGGTTTTCCTATACTGAAGGATGGGACAATGAAGGACAGGACAAAGAGCTTTTGATTTTGAGATTCTAAGTTAATTCAAAATACAGAGTACTGCAATGCCCGTATTAAATACTTAACTCTGATGAGTTTCAGTATATTTCCACCTGATTCAATTTTCCCCTCTGCTTTCTACCCTGCGAACAACATCCTTAAGACTTTCGGCAGGTCGGGCACCTGGGTGGCTCAGTGGGTTAAGCCTCTGCCTTCGGCTCAGGTCATGATCCCAGGGTCCTGGGATCGAGGCCCGCATCAGGCTTTCTGCTCAGCAGGGAAACTGCTTCCTCCTCTCTCTCTGCCTGCCTCTCTGCCTACTTGTGATCTCTCACTCTCTCTGTCAAATAAATAAATAAAATCTTTGGGGGAAAAAAAAAGACTTTCAGCAGGTCTAGTCAATGGTCCACAATGAGCCAAATGAGCTGCCCCTCCACCTGCAAAGCAGAACAGTACTGCACTGGAAAGAAAACTGCAGAGGACGATTAGGAAACCACTGCCAAACACACTCAGCCACTTGGGAGAAGGGTGCGGGTAGGAAATCGGAAACATACAGAACAGTCCGGAGGCCTCAGAGCCAGCCAGGCGAGGCCTGTCTCCCGTGTGGCTATGGCCCTAAAACCCCCTCAGGTCCCCCCACGCTGCAGAGGCCTACAGAGGGGCATGGGGACCATGCCTCCCTCCAGCTGCACTCCGAGCTATCAAAGACAGAAGAGTCATACAAAGAAAAGAAACCGGAAATGGCAGGCTGACCACATCTGGCCACCAGGCTCCATGACCTCGGGCCAAAGCTCTAGACCACCTCCCACTCCTTGAGGTGACATCTGCAGAACTTCGGTGACTCAGCTGGTCCCTGGTTTTGGACACAACAGGGGACTGCAGCTAACATTATTACCCGAGGGGCAGAAAGCGGCCAAACGGAATCCACAGAACGAATCAGCCTCGGCTTCTCCAAAACCAGAAGTCGAGGAGGGCAGAGAGGGCAGCAAGGACACAAACCATCAGCCCAGCTCTGGCCCCTGGCTTGTCCGCCTGCTGGAGAGGGTCAAGACGGTGATGCTCAGACCAACACGAGACTTCTCACTGGCGCCCTGTGCGCCCCAGGGCTCAGGAAAAACGAATCAGAATCTAGAATCCGCTACCAGTCAACAGTCCAGGTAACAAAGGGCATTTTCAGAGATACAGTATTTAGAGAATGTACACCCTCCCACCAGAACCAGACACTTGCTGAAAGAACTTCTGGAATAAGGAGCCAGAGACGCAGAGACCCACAGACACTCACAGCAGATGGGAAGAGTAGGGTACTCATGCAGCACTTCCTTCCCCTAAAAGAAGCCCACAGAACTCTCCAACCAAAGCACTCCAGCAATGCAAGGTTAGAACAAGGTTAGAACAAGTGAGAATTCCTTTGGTTTTAAATTCTCAGAAAACAGCCTGCCCTGTCCCAGGAGCTGTCGGCCACAGTACCACCCCCCACCACGGAGGGCTCATCTGCACCCATCAGAACACTTCACAGAGGGGCCTGGAGTGCTGCCCCAATGGGCAAGTAAAACAGAGAAGAAACAAGTGCTTCAAAGCTCAATTTAAATGTTCATGATCAGCTTCAAAAGGCCAGAAGCTGCAACTGAAACAGGCTTGTATTACAACCAAGACTGTAATGTCAGTGGAGGAGGTCACTGCCAGGCTCACAGGGAGCTGGGAAGCCGCAGAGAAGCTCAGCCCCCAGCCTCCCCGCTCAGTGCCAGCCGGGCTGCACTGAAGCCGCGGGCCAGGGACTCCGCAGGGACCCCCCAGCAGCCACAGAGCCCCCCCACAGCACAGCTCCCTGCTCCTCTCACAAAACAAATGCACAAAAAATCCTGTATCATCAAATCAAGTTCTTGTTTGTAAAAGGAAAAAGATTAATTCTCAGAAGCAGGTGGGGGGGAAAACATGAAAATGGGCGGGAGAACGAAGACATGGGAGACAAGAGATGTGTCATGACCGGAAGGAAAGAGGGTGACAGTCATCAAAGCTGACTCCACGTGGCTCCTAAAGGCAGCACGACTCTATGAGAAGGCCCTGTGCCGAGCGGGCACCATCCACCAGGCCTGGGCCCTGTTCTACCTCCCCCCTCTGACAAGCACATGTGCTTGTCACACACGCACGCTTCATTCAGTGTGTCCCGCGCTTAAATTCTCTGCGCAGCGGCCACCTCCCGAAACGGCCGTGGGCACCAGGCACGACGCACCGGTGTCCCAGTGGAGACCCCAGTGGCCCAGTTACAGGGCAAGTTCCAAATGGAGGGTGTAAGTTCGAATTCTGGGTCTGCGGCGCCAACCCCAACATGCCACCCCCAAAACCCCAGCAGCCATCATGACAGACAAGTCACCGGGGTATTTTAAAAGAGTAATGATGTGGGGAGCGATGGGGCGAACATGCAGGCAACTGCACGAGCCCGATGCTCTGAGGCATTCTGGGACCTCGTCTCCCCCAGGACGGGGAGAGAAGGGCGTCAGGGTCCCCACTTTACCCGCACGCAGACTAAGCCTGGAGGAGACAGCGAAGCACTCAGCTTATCATCTGAAGAGCAGGTTAGGCTGAAAAATCCCCAGGTGGGAGGCCACCTGCCTGACTTGACAAAGTAAGAACATGAGGTGAGAACATGAGTGTCATGGTGCTGTCTGGGGTGACGCCGGAGAAGGGCAGTGGGGCCGGGTGTCCCCAGCTGGTGGCCGGAGCTCGGAGGCCCGGCCAGCGCCCTGCTGGGATCGTCGGCTCGAAGCAGAGCAATGAATTCTCCAACCTCAGGACCTGGCGGGGACGACCCCTAGCCGCACTGTCGCCATAAATCCAAGAGCTCTGATGTGTGACATTCTGTCCCTCACCTTTCTGCACCTGACATCCCTTTCGATGGGTGACAGCATGGACGCGGCTTCCTGCTGCGCCGCAGGGCTCCTGCCCCCGGCGTTCTCTCCCTGACCCAACACCAGAATCGGAATCTCCTGGGCCATCATTAGGCATCGTTAAGCGTCTGCCTTCGGCTCAGGTCATGATCCCAGGGTCCTGGGATCAAGCCCCGCATCGGGCTCCCTGCTCAGCAGGAAGCCTGCTTCTCCATCTCCCACTCCCCCTGCTTGTGTTCCCTCTCCAGCTGTCTCTCTCTATATCAAATAAATAAATAAAATCTTAAAAAAAAAAATACTGCTGTTCAGAGCCCTCCCCAGAGACTCTGAGGGGCAGGACTGCAGAGGGGCCCTGGTCTCTATGGCTCCCAAGGTGACCTTCTGAGACTCTCAGAATCTGGCTGGTGTCTCTTGCCTTAAAGCTACAGAGGCTTGCAGCTCACCTGGCACAGGCCCTGTGGCTGAGGCACAGAACTCCTCAGGGAGCAGCGTTGGCAGGCTGAAGCGTCCTGCCCAGAGCGCGCCCAGGGCACCTGCATCATGGAGGCTCTGAGTTCTGATGGCTGGCTGCTCACTGAAAAGCCTACAAGACTTCCTCCCTGACACCCACCCCTCCCATCCTATCCACCCCCGGCTAACAAAGATAGAATGCATCCTTCTCTTCACAGGGCAGCATCTATGAGTGTTCATCCCCGAAGCCTCAAAGCCATCAATATTGGCCAAGTAAATGAACGAACGTGTCTTATGATCCAACAGAACTGATCATCCTTAGCCCACACACTGCAGAAAACTAACATTTTGCTCTTTCTATATTGCTTATCAGGCCAAAAAAGGAGGAATTATTGTTTCAAAACTCAATCACCTGCTTATTATCTTCGTGAATTTTTCCATATCCAAGTACCACCTGCACTCCTACTTCACATTTTTATTTAAATCAATAATTTTAATGGAAATAAGTGAATGCAAAAGGAAGTCTTTTTCTAGAAGAAAACAGAGGAAAATGTCTTCACGACCTTGCAGTAGGCGAAAAAAAATTAAACATGCAACAAAAAGCACTAAAGGAAAATACTGATGCTTTGTCTGTATTAAATTTAAGAACATCTGTTATTCAAAAGACAGCATTACCAGTGTTCAAGGGTAAGCCAGGAAGTGCAAGAAGACAGTGCTGTGCACACACCTGACAAAGGACTCGCATCCACAGTATTTTTAAGAAAGGCAAACATACAGGGACACCTGGGTGGCTGTCAGTTAAGCATCTGCCTTCGGCTCAGGTCATGATCCCAGGGTCCTGGGATTGAGTCCCGCATCAGGCTCCCTGCTCAGCGGGGAGCCTGCTTCTCCCTCTCCCTCTGCCTGCTGCTCCCCCTGCTTGTGCTCTCTATCTCACTCTGACAAATAAATAAATAAAATCTTTTTTTTAAAAAAAGGCAAACATACAAAAAACCCTCCTATAAATCAATAAGAAAAACAATGAGCAGAAGACCTGAGCAGGCCTTCCCAAAAGAAGATATTCTGATGGTGAATGAGCATTAGTCATTTGTCTTCAGGAAAATGCCAATCAAGACCACAATGAAAGGCCAGGACCCACACACCAATATAAATACAATTAAAAAGACAAATCAAATGTTGGCAAGGAGGTGAAGCAACAACACTGGTAGAGCAGTGTTCACGGGGACAACCAATCTGTAATCTCCAGCGGGATTTACTAAAAGCTATAAAGGTGCAGGCCCTGTAACACAGTGATTCGACCAAGGTGCAGCTGATCCAACAGAAACTCACTCACACATACACCAAAAGACTTCCATGCAGAATGATCCCAGAAGCACTATTTGCAATAGCCGAAAACTGAAAACAACCCAATGTCCATTAATAAGAAACTGAATAACTAAATTGTGGTATAGCCATGCCACAGAATACTATAAATCCTTGAAAATACACAAATCATAACTATACACAATAACATGAGGGTATCTCATAAACATACTATTAAGTGACAGCAATCAGACACTGTGTATGATTCCATGAATATTAAGTTTAAAAACAGGCAAAAGTAATCTCTGAGGGTGATTATCCTTGAGGGGGAACAGGGCTAGTAACTAACTGGAGTGGGAGGGAGGCCTCATTGGTCTGGTTATCTATTTCTTATCTAAATGATAGTTTAATATAGAACATTAACATCACATGTGAGTGGTACATATGACAATGTGTTATGCTCTTAAGATTTCTAGACTTTTCTGTGTGTGCTATACTTAAATAATAATAATAGTAATAATAAAAAGACTTTGCTTTCCCTGACTACTTACTACATCATACTAATACCAACCAAGTCTATTTGTCCAATTTGGAAAGAGGAAAAGAGAATTATGTTGAGTTAAAAAAGCCAATCTCAAAAGTTACATACCATACGGTTTACTTCATCTAACATTTCTGAAAACACAGAACTGTACAGATGGAGATCAGCCAGGAGGTTGTGAGGAGTTAGGGACTGCAGGATGGGGTATGTGGCTAGGAACGGGTGTCACAAGGAAGCCCCACAGTGAAGGGACAGCCCTGTCTCTCTCTGTGATGGTATTCCCATGAAATGGCAGAGGGGGTACAAGCACGCAAGACTATATGTACACACGAATACACACACACACACACACACACACACACATACACACACACACGGATAATGGGTGGAATCTAAATACGCTTTGTAAATTTTGTTATTATACCAGAGTTATGCAAAATATCACCACCAAAGGAGGCAGAATGAAGGGTACATGGGACCCATTTGTTTGCAACTTCCTGTGGATCTCTAATTATTTCAAAATGAAGGTTTTTGGGGTCTTTTTTTTTTAAGATCCCTTAAAAAAAACCTTTCTCACAACATGTTCTGGGTTATTTAACATATCTCATAAAACCACCAGTTGTACAGAAGTCGCAGACTTCGGGGAATTCTAGTTTGAAGTTTTGCAACACCTCCCAAACACATCCTAAAAACCTACAAAGGCTCTCAAAAGGAAAGATTCTCAACAATGTTTCAACCTAGTGCCAGATGTGCAAGAATATTCCCGACAGCTGAGTCAGATGGAGACAGCTGGAGAAAAAATGGAGATGACCAGAGGAGGGACAGGAAACCCTTCATCCCTCTTGTGTGCCTCCATTTTGAAGTCCAGGGTCTGCAGCAACAAGAGAATTGAACATTGGACACCATCTCTAAAGTTCAGCTCTGGCTTTCTGAGGTGGCCAGGTGCTCACCTCTCCTCCCCGACCCCCCATCAGCTTTCCACAACTGTTTGGATCAGAAACTCTCAGAAAACAACTGAACAGGAAGGAGTGACAATCGTCACCCAGAAGGACAGTGTGGGGCAAAGACAAGAACACTGATGACAGCATAGGAAGGTAATTACAATTCTCCCATGTATCCCATCAGAAAAGAGGATCTAAGAACTGCAGCCAGGAAAGAAATTAGCACCTCAGGGAAGCAAAAATATGTAGGAGATAAAGAGCTGCTTGAAATTGAAAACTGTACTGAGCCTTTGCATGCCTACCTGGTCAACATCTGTAGATCTGAGAAAGGGCTGTAACTGCCCCCCAGTGGAGGAAATCTGGCTGCATTTTGCCTTGTTGAAAGATGAGTAAAGCACCAACACTGATATGCCATGTATGAAAGACAAAATTCCACAAAAAAGAATATGAGCTATATCACCCAAAAGACTTCAAGCAATAATGTACCTTTGAAACTGATTTCATTTAATAACAGGGAAAATATTTTTCCTAGAAATTGTTCATTCTAAGTATAGAAAAAATATTCAAAATAAGGCCAGAGGCACCTGGGTGACTCAGTAGGTTAGGCGTCCAACTCTTGATTTCGGCTTAGGTCATGGTCTCAGGGTCAAGCTCCACACTCAGCCCCATGTCAGGCTCCACACTCAGCAAGAAGTCTGCTTGAGATTCTCTCCTTCTCCCTCTGCCCCTCCTCTCTCTCCTTCCCTCTCTCTAAAATAAATAAATAAATCTTTAAAAGAAAATAAGACCAAATATTAAGAAAACTACAAACCCAAAGGCAGACTTAAAGCCTATGGAAAAATCCATTATTTTTAACCTGGGATCTTTGCCAATGAAATAAAGAAAAGTAAGTAAAAAAGTTTAAGAAATGGAAAGAAAAAACAAAATTGCCATTATTTAGCATATATTATGATTTTGTACCCGAATCCAAGTAAATATGTAAATAATCGTTTTTAATAAGAGTTTAGCAATGTTGCTGGATATAAATCAGCATAGAAAAAAATCAACCACCCTCCTGTATACTGACAATAAAGAATTAGAAAACTGAAATTAAAAGCATCACAAAATAGCAAGTATCTAAGGATAAATCTAGTAAAGATGGGCAAGATCCATTTATTGGGAGATATGTAAAAGATTTTTACAAGTAGGGAGATATACCATGTTCATGGATTAGAAGACTTAATGTTGTAAATATGTTAATTCTCCCCAAATTGATTTATGGAATCTATGAGACTATCATCAAAATTCCAAAAGTTTTTGGAAAGGTATCTGAAGAACCTGACTGGGTGGTGTAAATATATGTGTGTGCTCACACACATGGTGCACAAATATGTGCACACAAGGAGTCAAGAATAACCACAACTTTTGAAGAACTAGGTCCTGCTCTACTGGATATCATGATGTGTTAAAATGCTACCGTATTTAAAAGAGTAAGGTATTTCATGTATGGGTAGAAAAATGAATTAATGATAAAGAACAGCAAGCCTGAAAACAAAGTCATACACATATGGACTCTAAATCCCCAACAGACAAAGGCAGCATTGCAAAACAGCTGGGAAACAACTAAGGAAAAATAAAATTGAATTCCAACTTCATATCATAAATAAAGTCCATCCAGGTATTTGAAGACCTAACTGCACAAAATAAAAATGGAAAGAAAGCTTTAGAAGACAGTATAAAATACCTTCATGACTTCAGGTAAGAAGGGATTTCTTACACGAGTCACAAATAGCAACTTAAAAGAAAAAAAGTTGATATATTTGGCTACATCATAATTAAGAACTTCTGTTCATTAAGATCCCACAAGAATGAAAAGCAAAAAACAATATTTGTTACCAATATTATAAAATCAAAATTCAGACTCAGAATGGTAAATCTATAAGGAAAAAAATAGAACGGAAATGTCACCAGAAAAGATATTCAAATGACAAATCTATGAGAAGATGCTGAACCTCATTAATAATTAGGAAATGCAAATGAAATCACAGTGAGTCACCACCATACACCCGCCAGATTGGCAAATACTAAAGTCTGATCATACAACAGTTATTCAGAACGCGAAGCCTGGAGCCTACACAAGGCTGACAGTAAGTGAGAATGGCGTGCCCCCCGCCCCACAGAGGGAAACAATTGAGCACTTGTTCAACAGTGAAGCTAAACCCAGCCATTCCACATCTAAATGTATACACACTTAGAGAAACTGAAGCCCATGGGCGTTAGGATGTACGCACAGGAGTTTTCACGGAGGCGCTTTTCATAAAATACAGGAACTGGAAATAAGTCAAATATCCCTCAGCACTGAAACGGATAAAAAAAAATGTTGTGTAGTCCTATGATGGAATCCTATGCAGTGAGGAAAAATGAAGGAACCAAACAAATATAGAATGCTAATAGAAAATTACAAGGTATGTAGGACTGAATATACACAGCTTAATTGCTTTTCTATAAATTTCAAAATCAGGCCGAACTAACTTGTTTAGACATGCAAACCTAAGTGGTAAAACTATGGAGAAAAGCCGTTCAAATCGCGGTAGGAGTTACCTCTGCGGTGGAAGGGATGAAGATAGGATAGAGGAGATTGACAAGACCCTCGTTCTTGATTCAGGTGACGGTGACACAGGGGTCGGTTTTATAAATATTTGCTAGAAGAACATATATATCATTATGTAATTTTTCTATGTCTGCTGTATTTCAAAATAAAGGTAGGAAATATGCTACATGAATCAGTAAGACCGAAAGATTATGCAGAAAATCACATCAGTGATGTGGTAACAAGTCGTCAAGATTGCGGAATGCATATTGAAAGGACAAAAAAAAGGAACAAATAGTAACACCAATTTCTTTGTTGAGGGGGACCAATAAAAGAGAAAAAAATTCCTTATAAAACTTAAAATACTCTTGCCATATGATCCAGTAATTGTGCTCCCTGGTATTTGCCCAAATGAGTTGAAAACGTGGCCACACAAAAACCTGCCCATGAATATTTATGGCAGTGTTATTCATAACTGCCAAAAGTTGGAAGCAACCGAGATGTCCTTGCATAGATGAGTGGATAAGCAAATATATGCAGTACAGCCAGATAATGGAATATTATTCAGTGATAAAAAGAAATGAGCTATCAAGCCGTGAAAAGGCATGGATGAACTTAAGTGCCTATGACTAAGCAAAAGAAATGAGAAAGCCAGGTACTGTATGATTCCAACCACATGAGATTGTGGAACAGGCAAAACTCGGAAGACAGTAAAAAGATCAGTGGTTTGCCAGAGAATCAGGGAAGGGAAACAGAATTAAGTAAGCAGAGGACCAGGGATTTCCAGGGCAGTGAAACCATTCTGGATGGTACTATAACGGTAGCTGTGTGTCATGATGCATTTGTCGAAATCCACAGAATGGGGCGCCTGGGTGGCTCAGTGGGTTAAAGCCTCTGCTTTCGGCTCAGGTCATGATCTCAGGGTCCTGGGATCGAGGCCCGCATCAGGCTCTCTGCTCAGCAGGGAGCCTGCTTCCCCCTCTCTCTCTGCCTGCCTCTCTGCCTCCTTGTGATCTCTCTCCCTCTGTGAAATAAATAAATAAAATCTTTAAAAAAAAAAAAAAAAAAAAAGAAATCCACAGAATGTACAACACCAACAGTGAACTCTCATGTAAACCAGGGACTTCAGTTATGAAGAACGTATCAAAATTCCCATCACTTGTAACAAAGGCATCACATGAATGCAAGATGTTAATAATAGGGGAACCCAGAGGAGGAGCAGAGATATATGGAACTCTGTATTTTTATTTTTACTTTTTTTTTTCCAAATCCAAAATCAAAAACTTCTCTAAAATAAATAAATTAGCTGACAAATTAACAAAACATAAGTATATAAATGGCAAAAAGAAAATATATCAACAGAGGGATGATGTCTTAAACCTTATCAAAACTAAAAGAATAGAAAATCTGATAGATCAATAACCATGAAACAAAGTAGATGTATCAATGAACTTCTTCGATGGAAAATGCCTAGTTCCAATGAATTTACAGTCTCGTTCTTTTGAACTTTCAAGGAATAGATCATTCTGTGATCCTGCACTGTTACAGCCCTTTAAAAAATGTGTCAGGTGCCCAAATGAATGACGGATATGAAGCTCCCACAATGGAACCCATTGGTCAAGTCACTGTTGTACGTGCTTTAATTCAAGTTATCTTATTAAATACTTATCCCAATCTTACGGGTATGTCCAATTATTACCCCCATTTTGTATTTGAGAAAATTGAGGCACAAAGAGATTAAATAACATGCTCAAGACCACACAGCTAGTCAGCAATGGACTGGGCTTGGAGTTCCACTCAGTACGGTTCCAGACTTCTTAACTACCTCCACTGCGATGTAGAAAGAGAGGGTCCCTTGTCCTTCACATAGAAGAAGTGCTTATACACACACACACACACACACACACACACACACACACACACACACACGGAGAATTTGGACAAGAGCCTGTAAAAGTTGGCATAAACCTTTCGAGAGAGCAGTGATGACTCTGTGGTTCATGAACTCAAGGAGCAAGCAAGCAAAGACAGAGAAGGAGGAGTGTGGATATGTTCATGGCCTGGGAAGTACAGTCAGACCCCATTATAAAATGGAAAACCACTTCACATCATGCGCTAAGAGTGTCTGATGACATGAGAACATAACAGTAGCACATTAAGTGAGACTAGAAGGTTACAAAGCACGACTAGTTCAGTTTTGTAGGAAGTGTGTGTGTCATGTACATGCTTACCTGCAGTTCTGTTCCTGATGCATGCACGTGCACGCACGCACACACGCACGCACACACACACATACACACGGAGAGACAAGACTGGAGAGAGAGACTCCAAATGTTGACTGTGATTATCCCTGGAAGATAAGACTATGGATTTGTTTTATTCCCCTCTTTGTTTGTATACCTTCCACATTTTTCTGCAAGGTGCATCCACTACTTTCAGAGCCAAAATGTTTTGTAAGCTCAGAAAGAAATCTATTTCAGAACAGCTTCCACTTTGAGTTAAGTTTCTAATTATTCTTTTCAGTTTGGGGGTATGACATGGCAAATTTGGTCTCCTGCTAACTCCATCCCGAGTCAGCCACCCAGAAGTAAAGAAGAGGATCTCATCACAGAAGGGTTGAGAAGATGGAAGAAAGACGGGCAGATTGTCACAGGAACGAAGTCCCACGAGGAACAAGAAGCACGGGTGCTGGCCTTTGCAGCGCCGACCCAAAGGAGCCGCAGCTGGAATTTCTACTCTGTAAATGGGCTCCTGTGACCGCGGCCAACCAGAACCGCCCCTGGGGTCCACTGGGCGACGGAAATGAGTGGAGCCCACGGGTGCTCCCAAGCACGTCAAGCTCTGGCCCCCGACCCCTTATCTGGACGGTATCTCTATGCCAGCAAGTCCCCCGAGGCCCAGGTTCCAAACCAAAGCTTCTACAGCCTGTGGCCCCAGGCTTGCCACACTGCCCACACGGCAGTAACAGAACTCAGTTTACACTCGCGGGCAGCAGTGAGCCCCAGACCCCTAATCGAACCCAGTGAAGGCCCTGCCACAAAACCATTGGAAGAACAAAAGAAATCTCTCCCCTCGTTGCAAAGGAAGGCCAGAAAGTCCTCACAAGACACGTTTCACACGTCTGAAGAATGAGACTGAATAACTTTCTAGGCATGTTTGAGACCCAGTGGAAAGCAGGGGAGCTAGCCAGGCGTGGAGGAGCCCCTGGTGTCCCAACTGTCCACATTCATCAGACTTCCCAAGCAAGGCGGGTCTGAGAGGGATGTGACCCAGTTCTGGCCCCTCGCCTCCCCTCTCACTTCCAGAAGGGTCTGAAATACCCTGGGAGGAGATGTGACCGTGTATCATAGCATCTGCCTGGTCAGTCAGGACGCCCTCCTCTGCCCTCAACAGCTGTGCCAGATGTCTGGCAGAGACAGAGCTGAGCCCCCAAGAGGCGCCTGGCCATGCAACACCAGGGAAAGGCTCACAACAAGGGCTTGGATGAAAAACCAAACTGTCTCTGCTACAGTGAAAAACTCTCAAGTGACACACACACACACAAAGGGGGTCAATCCCCAAGCACGATACCTGGCTGAGGCATCAAATCTCACCCAGCCCAGGCATGAGGGGCCTCCTGTTCACTAACATGCATCACTTTGGGAAAACCATTCTACTTGTATGACAGCGGGAAATCATGTCCTTTCCTCCGGATCCAAGAGCGTATCCTGTGGAGGCTAGCCCTGCTCTTCTGGGTCGTGAAGAAGCCACTGGAACATACGTGGAATACCTGCTCTAGAGCCCGGAACACTACTTGCAACACAGGGCAAGTGCTCAATAAACGAGTCTGCCAGCATTGTCAAGTGTTGCTCCAAGTCTGGGTGCATCCTGAGAGGAACCAGGGGAGACGGAGAACCCTCGAGTACTCACAGCCTCACAGAGAAGAGCTGCCTATAGGAATCACGAGGACATGAAACGGGAAGGGATTGGGACCCTGAGGAGAAGATGTAGGGAAATGAAAGAGAGGTGATCCGGGCAGTCTTCCTGGAGGCAGTGTTTGCAAAAAAGTGAAGTTCTGAGACCGGGGTGGGCAAGCCTCAGCCCCTGGGATGGCCAGATCCGGGCTGCTACCTGTGTCTGTATGGCCCAAGAGGTAAGAATAGTTTTTTATTTTTTTTAATGGTTACATTTTAAATGGTTATTTAAATAATGACATAATATCCTCAATTTTGCTTCTTGGCCAATAAACCATATATTTACGATCTGATCCTTTAAAAATGTCTGCCAAGTCCTCTGAGGCACAAAAAACAATAAATAAATAAATAAATAAATAAATAAATAAATAAATAAATAAATAAAAACAAAAAAACAGATGGCAAATAAAAGCCATCGCTCATCCTCGCTGAGGGCTTGCTGTGGGCTATGCGTGCTGTACCCTTCAGACACTACTGAGTCTTCAAACTAACCCTCTAAAGGGATCTCTCCCCCACTCTTGCAGAGGAGGAAAGGGAGTCACAGAGAACTGAATGGAAAACAAGCAAATTCTCTCAAGTCCTCAGCTCAGAACAGTACCCCTGGCACGCCACCTTACTCCACCGGACGCGGCCTGGCGCCAAGGGGCTCTGACCTTTCAGGAAGGGAAAAGTCACATGGCAAAGGGCTGGACCCAAGGAGAGGTGAAGAACTAGAGCAATAATTCAGCCAGCTGCGCCAATGACCTTAGGACAGTATCCAAGCTGCATTTTGGATACTTGCCGGAGCGGACGGGGCTCCCCAGCCCATGTACGTGTTCTCTCCCTCAAAGCGAAAATTCCTAAGGGGAGAGTCTGCATCTGACGTAAACTCACGATGTCGTCCACTCACATAACCCAGGGAGGGGGGAGGTGTTAATATCTGTACCACCCACCACCTTGAAAATGAAGCAGGTCACATATCCATCTGCCACCTGGGGCACACATTCCACCTGCTACCTTGCACATGACGTAGGTGGCATCTGTTTAACCCGCCACCTTGGACACAATGCAGGTGACATCTTGTTCCGCCTGCCACCCAACCCCTTCATTCTGCCATCTCTCCAGCAAGGCCCCCCAGGGAAACCTGAACAGAGACAGAGAGGAGGCTGAGCACAGCATCCGGAGAGCATGCGGTTATGTAGCCGAGACCCCGTTCCGCCCAGCACCAACCCCCAGGCGCCCCTGCCTGATCCCAGGCCCCCGCTCCTAACTGCTGTGCTGCCTGCCTCCATGGCCACAGTCTTCTCCCTTCCATACTGCACAGCACAGCCACCCACAGCGTCTCTGCCCTCCCGCGTCATGCCCGATTCCTCAAGCTCGTTTTAAGAGAAGAGCAAGGTAAAGAATTTTCATAGACCAGAGTCGTCTGTCACGCACTCAGTGGATCAGAGCCACAGTGGCTGCCCCAGAGACCAGGGACCCCAGCCCCTTCAGACAGAGCTCTGAGGCCAAGGCCAGGGGACCGATTCTGCGTGGGCTAGCGTGTGTGTGCGTGCATAGAGAAATGGGCCTTGAAAACTCTTTTTGAAGACACCTCCCCAAATTTTAATAACTTCCAATTCTGGTAATAACTAAAATAATTCAATCCAACACTTGTGCTGAAGCTAAAAAAAAAAGAGACCTAGACAAAATATTTTTTAAATGTTTAAAGCATGTAAAGATTAAAAAGTAAAGAGACTGTGAGACCCAAGGAGGATGGGAGCAAGAGCCCAGAGAGCGGAGGCCAGCCCTGGGAGTTGCCCTGCCCTGCGGCATCTGGGGTCCTGGAGGAACAGCTGGTGTTCCGATCAGCCTGCTGGGACCAGGGGACAGAAGCCGAGCCCAAGGTCTACCCAAGGTGGGAGTCCTATTATCACCCATCTGTTTGAGACCCCAAAGGTCACCAGGTACCAGGCGAATAAGCAGAGGCACAGCCCCGCATCACACGTGCCCTCAACATCCCCCCCCACCACCGCCAGCCCCAAGACACTGGGTCCTCCCGAAGGCCACGGGTACCCTGCAGGCCTGCCGCTTTAAGACGGAATATAGTGCTCATTTGTAAGTGATTGCAGAAGGTCGCTGCTGCTGAATTTCCGTGTTTATTTTAGGACACAATGTTAGTCATACCTATGACGACTCTGACGGCGAGTTTTTGGTTAGAAACACAGCCCCCAACCACTGCCTAAAGGAACACGCCGTTCCCTTTACGACAATCGACGCTGTGACACGGTACATGGACTCACAGAGCAGCTGGCCACCGACCCTGCCTCCAGAAATGCAAGTTTGTGAAATGCTGTGTTTATTTAAGCCGCTGTACTCCTGAGCAGAAAGCCTAGAACCAGAAAATCTTGGGTTCAAATCCCTGTTTTGCCACTTCGAGGCTGCATAACCCCAGGCAAAGGGCACAGACTACCAAGTCTCGTCCTCCGTATCCATCAAAGATGGACAGGGCTGATGATGACACCAGGAATGCCCGCCGCACACAGAGAGGCATGGGGAGATACCAAACGTGAGGCCCAGGGCCCGGCCTGGGGCTACGGAGAGCGGAAGCAGTTAAGAAACGCTTACGATTAGCATTCACAGATGTGTATCTTGGATACCAGAGCTTCATAGACAATAACCATGATGCTAGTAGTCAGTCTAGTAAGAGCTATTGCAAATGGGCCACAGTTGGCCCAGGAGTCTGGAGGTAATGGCTTTGACCACCCTAAGGCAAATAATTAAAAGACTAGTATTTTTACAGGGGAGTGAGACCCCAAGTCTAGCAACAGGTGGCTTGTAAATAGAAGACTTGCTCTTTGATTTCAGAGGCCCGGGGTCTGGTTGGGAGATAAGAAATGTACATACAGTGTACATGGGCAGCTGTGAGGCCCCACAAGAAAGGAAATGAGATTGTTTTGGGGTTGGAGAGGGGAAGCGGATGGGGCCAGGAAGGCAACCCAGGGCTCTGGGAGATTCAGAAATGACTTCAGTTGAGTCAAAGGGGAAAAGATGGCTATGGATTACTGAGCACTGCAGGGAGAGGGTGTCTGGGAATGTCTGCCCCCCCAACAATACTGGCAAAAGGAGAGGCCCGAGAGGCTGCCGGCCGCCCCAGGCAGCCCCAGGGGGATCTGCGGCTGCCAGCTGCTCCAGGGCCCTCCGCCCTCCGTGGGCCGGTGATGGAACCAGCAGGAGGCTCTACAGAGCCTCACTCACCCTCTCTGACATCGTCACGGGCCACGGGAACGCTGTGATCATCGTTGGCAACCTTCTCAGAGCTCTTGGTTCTCACGCCTTTTCTGTTGCTATTTTTACCTAAAAAGAAGGAGAGAGAGAAATGCCTTTACTTCCACATATGTCAGATGGTGAGAGCTCAACCATCTTCTGCAAAGCAGCGTCTGCCCCCTCTGCGTCCCCTGTCCCCAGGGATGGCACTGGACTCTGGGGTGCTTGCTGCAGGTTACAGGAGAGGAAGCGAGTTATTGTGAACACCCGGGGAAATAAACTCTCCTCCAGAGGGGAAGATAAACCTAGGAGACTCTTAACCATAGGAAACAAACGGAGGGTCAAGGAAGGGGAGACGGGTGGGGGCATGGGGTAACTGGGGGATGGGTACTAAGGAGGGCACATGATATGATGAGCACTGGGTATTGTATGCAACTGAGGAATTATTGAACTCTACCTCTGAAACTAATAATACACCATATGTTAATTAATTGAAATTAAACTAAACTAAATTAAATTAAATTGAAAAAAAGAAAGAAAGAAATACTCTTAATAAAGACAATGTATACTTGTCAGTCATCACTATTCTAAAACTGCAAAAGTACCCTGTGGTAGTACTTTGACCCGCTCTGGGGCCCAGAGGGTGACACCACACCTAATTGATAAGATGGAGCTGGAACTCTGGACTTCTGACCCCAGAGCTAGCATTTCCCACCATGCTGGGCTCCCCCTTCCAATTCTCACCTAGGGCCCTGGCTGGGTACCTGGGGTGGGAGTGGGGGGTGATACTCCCATCAACTGGAGAGATCCTTACCACCGCCTAGGAAGACTACCTGCTCATGGCCCTGGCCCCTTCAGCTTCCTTTCACCCTCAACTGCCTCTCCTCCTGAAACACCAGCCTCTTTGCAGCCTTCAGTTCCTTGCTGTTCCCTCCTCCTGGAGCACCCTTCCATTCATCTCTGTCTCATTAACTTCCTCTAATCTTGCAAATCTCAGCTCTGGCATCTCCTCTTTTGGCTTTCCTGAACTCCCACCTAAATCAATGCCTCCTTGGGTGGGCTCTGATAGCACCCGTCTTAGGTCAAGTTGCCTCTAAGCAGAGCTTGATGCAGGGGTTCAGTTGCACATGATATATTGGGGGAGGGCTCTAAAGGGAAAGGGGAGGGAGAAGCAGGATGGGGTAGAGGAAGGAGCTAAGTAAGGCCATCCTCCCTCTCAGCCAGAGGCTGGCTCAGCCTGACCCCATGGGGAGCTCTGCAGCAGGAACTACACACAGCATTGTCCCTCCCTTGGGACAAGAAGCCATCTTTTATTCTCCTGGTTAGACTCTGGCTATAGACGGACCATCTGGGGCATGAGAACCAGGCTTCCAGGGGCAGTGGTCCAGAGAAGACATCAGCTATGAGCCATCACAGTCAAGAACCCCGCAGCTGGGATACGGGTGTACCTGCAGGAGAAGGGCCTGGGCGGGGTACCAGCAGCCCCTACTGTAGGTCAACACACCTGTGCTGTGCAGCATCATCACGTGCACGTAACATATGCTGGTCTATTCGTGAGGGCGGGGACCATGTCTAGTTTTGCTTCCTGCTCTGTCTCTGGAGTCTGGTGCGGAATAAGCTGTGATGAATGAGTGAATGGCCATACTAATGAGTCACTGAATGACAAACAGACAAAAATAAGAGAAGGGGCAGGGGAAGGATACTTAGTTTGGACTTTAAAAAGCAAGTCGAAATGCCAAAAACATTTAGTGGATCGAGTGCCAACTAATGAATCATTTCAGACTGTTCTATGGTCTTCCCCCCCCCCAAAAAAGATACTTATCAAGAAAACCTTTAATCTTCAAAAAATCCAAAGGCCACATTGGGTCCAGCCAAGAGTAATGCTCTCTCCGTCATCTTCTGGGGCGATGCCTGCTGGGAGTATCATTAATTTTTCATGTAAGTGTTCCCCTCAGGTCCAGAAAGTCAAAACACCAAAATGTCCAGAAAGCCCAGAGGAAGACAGCTGACCCTGAAGACCCAGGAGCACCGGACGTCAGCCTGATGTTGCCTCAGCATCTGTCCTGTTTCTGTGGGTTGGAATGTCACGGCCGGGGACCTCCAAAAATGGCCCCTTCTCAAGGGGCCTGACTAGGGGTCTGTAAAGATCTTGAGTGCTCTGAAAAATTGGTGCCATCACTTTTAAGACTGTGGAGTCTGATTTGGCAGAAAGATAAGATACTAAGGGGGGAGTGAAGTTTTACAAAATAAGTGAGGAAAAAGCCAAAGTTCTGGAAAAGAATGTTCTATCCCAACCCTCCCCAGAAGTCGGCCATTGGTTGCAAGCCCTCTGCCTCCCAGGGCAACCTCTCTGGAGCCTTCCTCCCAACAGGGGAGCACGAGGCAAAGAGCATGGCCCTATGGCACCCTCAGGCTCACCCCCCAACAACGTGCCCGGTCCACGCCCTTGACACACGTCCCCACGCAGCTCTGCACAGCCGGCCAAGGCCCAGATGCGCGGCAGCCGGCAAAGCTCTGAGCGTCTGACTCCCCGGGGGGCTGACATGGGGGGAACAGAAGCCCCAAGCGGGCGGCAAAGGGGTGGAGACCACAGGTAAAGGCCCTGCCACTTCCTCTAGGGGGCGCCCTTCAGCTCATCGCGGGCGTCGGATCCAGATCACTGCACGGACCTCGGGTGTCCTCGGGTGACCCCGTCACCCCTCGAGGGGCCGTGCCCTCATCAACGGGCCAAGTGCCTGCTTCCGGAGCCGCTGCGGGGAGGAAACAAACCATACACATCAAGCGCTTGGGGCCGGGTCGGGCCCGCAGCAACCACCGAACGGAGGACGGCGTCTGTCCTGCGGTCCGGATTCGCCATCGAGCCCCCGCGCGTCCCCGAGCGCCGTCCCAGCGCCGCAGAGTCACGGCTCCCGCGTGGAGCCTCCCTCCCGACCTGCAAGGCGGCCTCCTCGCGGGGACTGGGCCACTGGACCTCGGCGGCTTCCGCGTGCGGGCAGGAAGCGGGCGGTGAACTTGACCTTAGGGACGGGGAGCCGGGTGCACGGAGCGGGGAAGCGGCCTCCAGGGCAGCAGACGCGGCAGAGAGGAGAGAAGGCCGCCCGGGGGAAGGAGGGTGGCGAGGAGGAGATCCACGATCCATCTGGGCTGCGTGACAAAACTGAATTCCTTCAGCGCAGCGAGCAAAGTGCCGACGCGGGCCACATGTTCTATTCTGGTCTATGGTGGTAAACATCATGCTTCTGAGTTGATACGAAACTATTTTCTCCTCTCTCTATACAAGGAGCTTACAGTAGCAAACCGCCCCCCTCCCCGAAACCGAAAACATTCTTTGCTGCATATTTGCATTTTCCCCAGGAAATTCCAGCCCCACAGCATCTGCGCTCTCTCTCGGGAGGGAGTCGGTCCAGGGCCCGAGGTTCCGCTCCTCCCTCCCGCTAAGGAACCCACAGGACAAGAAGGGCCTCTCACGGACACACGGCAGGTGCCCGGGCGCTGCCCAGAAATGCAGTCTTCCAGGCCAGACAGCAAGCAGGGCTCTCTAAAGCCCCACGCAGGCACGTGGGCAGAGAACCCTCTGGAGAGACGGCCAGCGGGACCGCGCAGGTGACCGGGAGAGCCTCAGCAGCAGCAGTCGGGAACGCGCGCTCCGTGTGGCTGCGAGCAGGCCAAGGGCCGCGACACAGGGACGGAACAGCCTGCGTCTCATCTGGTTCTCAGAAAGTCAAGCGACTGGGACTGGCGGAAACAGGAATTGGGGTGTGGGTAGATCCTGAAAGGCAGACTGAGTGGTTGAATGATCATCGGTGACCTTGAAGGTCTGGGGTAGAGATGGGGGCATGAATGCAGTGTTCTAAGTACTTTTTTACCAGGGCCAGACCAAAATCAACCAGTCAACCAGTCTAAAGCTTTCCCCTCCCCGTTTCAGCCGTGTCTTCCCCGGGAAACTAGGGGGCCATCCTCTGCTCCTCTGGGCCAGGCTTTTGTGGACTTGGGTCCCCTCAGGGCCCCAGGGAGGGCCCGCCACTCCCAACCTCTAAGGTAGCCGCCAACACCTTCCTGACTTGCAACCAAATAAGAAGCCCTTTGCTTTTCTGGAACCAGCACAGTAAGGGCAGCAGGTGCGGACGCACGGGGGGCTGGGCAGGGCACCACTGGCACTGGCGTGTCTCAGTCTGGCTTCCATCTGGAAAGAGCCCGAGATGCAGCCTAAGGTGCAGGCATGTCTCTAGGAAGGGACTTCGTGAAGTTCAAGTAAAGAAGTGGAAGGAGAAAGACCTAGAGAAGGAAAATCCAGTAACCCAGGCTATGTGTAGAGCAGGACTCACTAGGACTCGGTCCAGCTGGGGACGCTGAGGAAGAGGGTCGAAGGTGCCCCCGAACTGTGTCTCTGAGCTCGGGAGGCTGGAATTTGACCCGTCACACCTCTGGAAGCACAGCTTTATCGTCCTTCCCACGTCACGGTGAGGAAGCCGAGGCTTGGAGAGGTCACCCATGCCCGTTGAGTGACAGAGCGAGATTCTGGTGCCGGCTCTCCCTGAATCCTGAACAAACTGCCAAACAACCACACACAGTTTGCATGATCGACCATTCCATAAAAATCTGGATCTGGGACACTGGAGCCTTAAATTAACACTCTGGAGGTGTTCTGTGCCCCTCCCACCGTTCTATGATGCCTGGATGAGTGGCCAACTAGATGCCAGCCGGTTATGGACACCAGCCCTTCCCCCTGGCCGTCCAAAGATACCCTAATTTCATGGGTTCCATGGTCCCAGAGGGCAGCTATGGTGGGGGACCTCAAAAGGCCAGAGTGGGCAGAGTCATTGCTGGAGATGCCAAGCCTGAGCGCTCAGGCCCCCTGGCCCCATTGGGGATATCCAAAGGAGAGCCTCACCTCCACACTCCCGCCTCTGGGGCCCTGGCTGCCCTTGTACCGGCACTGAGGGCCCCATCTGTCGTGACATCGGGCAGCCATGGACACCTGAGGCCACTGGAGATGGCTAGTTTTAAGAACCATGGCATCCAGTCCAGCTTCCCCTAACATGAGAGTGTCTTCATGATCCGTGCATGGACGCTGGCTTCTGGAACCACGGGCACAGGCCAGGGACTTGCCAGCATGAATGGTTGACTTTGGAAGGCATCTTGGAAAGAGAGGTGGTGTCTTAGAAAGCTGCTTGCCGATGCACATCAGGCAACCTTTTAGATTTTATTTATGTATTTGAAAGAGAGAGAGAGCATGTGAGCATGAGCCAGGAAAGGGGCAGAAGGAGAAGCAGGCTTCCTGCTGAGCAGGGAGCCCGACACGGGGGCTCCATCCCAGGACCCCAGGATCGTGACCTGAGCCAAAGGCAGATGCTTCACCAACTGAGCCGCCCAGGCGCCCCTCAAACAGCCTTTTTTTGTTAAATGTCCTTTCCCCCAGGATTCTGTAGGGAGTTTATCTGGACAGACACTTTAGATTTAACTCTTCCAGCGAGTGTATAATATCCCGATGTAAAGGGTCCTTGCTATTCGTTCAGGTGTGCTGATAGCGCTGGGATTGCTTTTAAAATACACAGTGAAATCCTGACAAAAATTCTCTCCGGATCCTCACGCTCCACCTTGGCCCAAGAGAAGAGGCTTCCCTCCAAAGGCCAGACACAGCCAGACACTCTGAAGAGTGACCAGGCAAAGCTCAAAAGTGAGGCCCCTTCCAGCAACGAGCCTGCAGCACACAACAGAAAGGGCTTTGTTTACAACCACATATGCTCAAATAACACGTCTTCGGTTATTTCCCCCAGCGGCTGGGGCACAACACAGTACAAAACACAAACTCGCTGATTCCGGGCACAGACATCCAAACAAACGTGGCTCACCGCCCACTCTGCAAATTCCACAGGCTAGGGACTATGGACCGGACCCACGGGTGTGATGCGGACGTGCCCAGACCCAAAACAGTGGGGCATTCTTGCCAGTCCTGGAAGAAAGAAACAAACAAGCAGGAGCCCAAAAGTAACCCAGGACCCAGCAAGAATAGGGGGGAAGAAGAAAAAGTCTTCAGATCACCTATTCAGAGCCTTGTTTATTACCCTGTTTGTTTCTTACTACCACTTGAGGAAAAAGGTAAATGACTTCTATTATGTACGGTTTACGTCTCTGTTCCTTTTTATTTTCTACCAAAAGCATGGCCACAAACCACACTCGTCAATTTGAGATGATGTACAAATGCAAGTACACCCCAAGTCCACCCACATGCCAAAAATGTGCTCCCTGTCTTATTTCTCATGCTGGGATAATGGAAAGCAGGGACCTGGGACTCAGTCTCTGGGTCCCAAAGCATTCCAGCTGCAAAGACCTAGAAACTATTGAATTTGGCTAGCAACAGCCAAATAAAGGGAATTAGAAAAAAGCAGGTAGTCAGGTCTCTAACAAGAAAGAACACTAGCAATGAATACTGCTCATTCAATGAGCGGTGGAAGTGTGTGAGCAGACTGGGCAGTCCAATGTCAGAATCCTACAGTGAACAAGAACTTGCATACAGTGACCCTGTGGTTTCCTCCAGGTTCTGAAAGTCTGGGATTAACTGATGTTCACAACGAGGACCTCAGAAACTGTCCAAGAGTGAGTCCCACTCAACCCCAAAAAAAGAGAGGTGCCTCAGAGGCACCTGGGTGGCTCAGTCAGTTAAGCATCTGCCTTCTGTTCACCAGGATCCTAGGATCGAGTCCCACATTGGGCTCCCTGCTCATCGGGGAGCCTGCTTCTCCCTCTCCCTCTGCCCCCCGCTGGTGCTTGTTCTCTCTCAGTGCTCTCTCTATATGTAACTTAAATAAATAAATAAGAGGTCATCAGGTCTGTATCCTGATACTAGCAGTGCTTCCAGGAATCTGTACATGTGATAAAACTGCAGAGAACACACACAATCACACACACACACACACACACGCGCGTGCGCACACGCACATAAAAACTGCTGAAATGCTTAGTATGTAATTTAGTTAATAGTACTCGACCCATGTCAATTTCCTGTTTTGAGACTGCATAGAGCAGCGATCCTCAACCCACTGGGGACATCTGCCAATATCGAGAGACATTTTCGGTTGTCCTAACTAAGAGGAGGATGCTACTGGAGGCCAGGGGGTTGAGACCAGGGAAGCTGCGAAACATCCTACAATGCACAGGACAGCCCCTCCTTCCCACCCTCAGAGCATACACAATTGGCACAAAATGTCCATACTGCCAAGGTAGAGAAATCCTGTACTAGGGTTCCAGAAAGCGTTCTCATTGGAGTACACAGGACCTCACTGTACTATGTCTACAACTGCCTGTGAGTTTATAATTATTTCAAAACAAACGCATTAAAAACTTTTTTAAAGATCCCATTCTGGGGACGCCTGGGTGGCTCAGTGGGTTAAAGCCTCTGCCTTCAGCTCAGGTCATGATCTCAGGGTCCTGGGATTGAGCCCCGCATCGGGCTCCCTGCTCAGCGGGGAGCCTGCTTCCTCCTCTCTCTCTGCCTACTTGTAATCTCGCTCTCTCTGTCAAATAAATAAATAAAATCTTAAAAAAAAAAATCCCACTCTGTTGAGCCTCTCAGAGCTCTACTTCTCCAAGAATCTGTCAGCCCCTCATGGAAAAATGCAATGGTCTCAATTAACCAAAGGACCCAGCTACCCAAGCCTCCTCTAGGAGAATGTCGACATGGGCCACCTACTGCACATTTCTGTGGTGGCATTAGAGAAGAGCCATAGGTCAGGGCCAAATTCACACCAAGATCAAGTCCCCAATGTCCTAGTTTCCTTAAGCAAACCTTCTTCAGGGATTAAGACAACACTCCCTCCAGACCCTGCCTTGATTCGAGACAAGAGCTATCCGAAAAGGATGTTATAGTCTATAAGGACAAAGCACGTGACTGATGTTAAAGTAGTTATAGACACATTTACCTTCTTATCCATCTTTAAATCCAAGCCGTCACTGCCTGGTTAGTCCTGCAGAGCCTGCTGCATGGCACACACACCGTCCACCCCGTGAAGCACGGAGCGGAAGCCCACGCTACACACCCCAGGCTGCTGTATGACGTTCCTTCCTCCCATCCACGCACCTGATGACCACCCGCTTGGGAGACAGTCCAATGCCGAGACTAATCTCAGCACGGTGTCACTGAACACAACTACCACTGACTCCCCTGATCGAGTCATTCTTAAACCAGTCTCCTCCACTTAATGGAGGGTTCCATCGGCCAAACACCCCAAAACATGGGGGGAGGGAGGAAGAGGACAGGTGGACAGGCGTTTTGAGTGGGGATAAATGTCCCACTTTGCTTGTCCTAGTTGGTGGGCTCTCAAAAGCCCACAAAAGTCATTAAAAAGAGTGGCAGGCCTGGGGAGGCAGCTCTCCCAGGAGGCCTGGAAGCTGAGTCCCTGGAATTTCCAAGGACCTTTTTCCAGTTTGGGATTAGCGATCCAGCCCTCAGCACAACTGTGACCCCTTTTTCAAAGCCCCCAACGTCTGTGTGGTCTACAGGGGCAGGGGACGACCTGCGCGCCCGACCCCCAGGACCTCACCCAGCACGTGCAGTTCAACAGGTTCTTGGTAAACGACCTGTGGAACGAATCAGCGGGTCACAGAGGGATGAGCGAAAACTTCAGCTGACACACTGGAAGCTTCTGTGGAGAAGCTTTTAAGGCAACTGACCAAGTAGCGAGAGGTGACAGGCGCAGGCGTCCTTTGCAGATGAAGACACCAAGTCCCGGGAAGCCGAGCGCTGAGCCCCCAGACCTGGGTATGAAGTGTGGTCTTCGGGCTCAGTCTGGGGCTTCTTCCGCACTCCCCCTGCCTTCCCCCAGCAAGTACCGGAATCCCACACACATGTCTCCCACACTCCCTGCCCAGCACTGCCCTAGTCACACAGTAGACACTAAAAACCAGAAACACACGCCAATCTGATTCAAACTACCAAACAAGAAAGGCCCCGAGTTAAAAATAAGCACAGAAGGGCTCTCCCATCTCCCAAGCCAGCAAGTGACACTAAGTTCCTTCAACTGTCAGCGCCTACGGTCCCTCATCTGTAAAACAGAACACCCGCCCTCCAGCGCCACTGAAAGAATCAGACCAGACAGTGGTACATAGAGCTCTGAACGGAGTCCTACCAGATGTTCGAGAAACATGACTGTCTCTTTCCTCCTGCTACTGAACCACTGTGGTTTTACACATCTTAATTCCCACAATTCCCCCAGAAGATACTGGATATTCTGGACAGTTCTATTCGAGGTTACACAACTCACGGAAGTGCCTGCCCGTTGGCAGGGTCGCTCACACGCTGGAGCCTGGCAGGACACCCCCCTCCTCTGCACATGTGCAGGCGGACTGCCGAGATGGGGCCACACATTCAAGAGATCTGTGTCCCACCTCCTCCCCTCTCCGGCCGCCTCCTGCTGACTTTCTGAAGAGTTTAACCAAACAAAAGCAATTGCTTCCATGCCAGGAGCCCTGTACTGGTACCCCCAACCCGCATCGTATCTCCTTTCAAGGAAGGCCATTACAAGGCTGGAGAGTCTGGCCACAAGCCTGCTCACTCCCCAACCCTGAATCGCTAGGATCAGGGCCCTCTGCGATTTGAGCAAAGGACATCTGAAACAATTAAGAGAAAAAGTCCCCCCTTCGCAAGGAGGGAAACGGAATGGAAGTCATTTGCCAAGACAGGGCTGGCAGAGAGACACGGGGGGAGAAGGGTGTGCGGATGGATGGAAGGCGGGCGCTGCAGGCTGCCAGGCGCCCCTGGGCTTTCCCTCCATCCGGCACAGGGGCCTCCCCAGCAGAGGCTCTGCCATCCTGCCCCGGGGAGCAGGGGCAGGGATTCCGGGGACCCGCAGAGAGCGGGAGGGAGGGGGAGGCTGGCTGGGTAAAGGCCCACTGCTGAGCTTTCCCCCCAGCAGGCCCTTGTGCCAAAGCCAGCCAGCCCCTCACGTGGCCACGTCGTAAATTCACTCCCAAGACAACGCCCTGTGGGGAGACTTGAAGGGGCGTCGGGCGCGAAGAGCCTCTGCCCGGCCCAGTCAGACCTGGGCCACCGGCCCCGCGGGCAGCTTCCCTACCGCACGGCTCCACCTCCACCTGCGGGGGGGATGCCGTCCGGCGTCGGTCCGGGAGCTCCGAGCGGCCGGAGGGATGCGCGGCGCAGTCGGGGGGCGGGGGTTGGGGGCGATAGGTGGGCTCGCGGGCTCTGGCGTCGCGGACGCAGGGGCCTGGAAGCCAGCTGTCCCCTCGGACCAGCGGACCAGCGGGCCGCCGCTGGGAGAGGCGCGCAGCCACGGGCGCCCCCTCGGGCCGCCCCGCGCACAAAGTTACTTACCAGGTGCTGGCGCCTCCGGAGCCAACTTGTCCCTCTTGGGAGCTTTCTTGGGCTTGGTGGCCTTCTTGGGCGGCCTGCGCTCGGGCGGGCGCGGCTCCCGCTCCCCGTCCCCGGTCCCCGCGGGCAGCGGCGGCGAAAAGGGCTCGGGCTGGGGCTCCCGGCGCGCGTAGTAGGGCTCCCGGCTCCAGGTCTCCTGCACGTAGTAGCCCGGGGCCTGGGGGGCTGCGCCNGCGTGTGACCGGCCCGCGGGGCTGGGCCGGGCTGGGCTGGGCTGGGCCGGGCCGGGGGCGGGCGCAGGGGGCCGGCCCCGCCCTTCCGTCTGCCCTCCCTCCTGGCGCTGACCCCGCCGAGGCCGGGCCCGGAGGCAGGTGGCGGAGCCCCTTCACCCCCTCACCGGCCTCGGAACCTCGTCGGGTCCCGCCGCCCCGACGCCGGCCGCTGAGCTGCCCTGCTGGGCGCCTGCTTCCGCGGAGTCTCAAAGGAGTTTCCATCCAGGAGGAAACAAGCCGGTTCCCAGGCTGGAGAAGGGCGGCCCACCTTGAGAAAGGATTTGCCCTACGTCCGGAAGCCAATTAGGGGCAGAAGCCTAGCTTCCTGCTCTCCTGACCGCTGCTCCGACCTTGGCTCCGCACCAGACCGGGTTCTCCGAGGGCCGTGCAAAAACCTTTCGCTCAACTTGACCGTGATCCTATTTCAGGAACTGTGAATAAGGAATTCCCGAGACCCGGGGTCCACGGGGCTCCAAGGAGTAACGTTTCTGCGAGGGCGGGTCCCTGGTGACCCTGGAGGGCCCCAGCTCCTGAGACAGGGCGTCTGTTCCACAAGAGGGAGAAAGCGCAGTTCCCCTAGGGCTGCCGCACTTAGGGTCACGGAGGTCATTGGGTTCATCCAAAGAGCAGACTCCTGCGGGAGGGTTTTCTAGTTGGGCGGGCAGGGAGCTCAGCCGCTTTTGAGAAAGTACCTTCTGTCCTGGACAGCTTTGTTTTGGTCCTTCAGGCTGGGATTGGGGAAACAAAACCTGCATTGGTTTCCTCTTGCAGCTGTAACAAACCACGGCAAATTAAAACAACCGCGATTTATTATCTTCACAGCTCCACATGTTGGAAGTGTGAGCCNGTCCTTCAGGCTGGGATTGGGGAAACAAAACCTGCATTGGTTTCCTCTTGCAGCTGTAACAAACCCCGGCAAATTTAGTGGTTTAAAACAACCGCGATTTATTATCTTCACAGCTCCGCATGTTGGAAGTGTGAGCCAGGTCACAGGCTAAAATCAGCAGGCTGAATTTCCCAGGGGAGCTTCTGGGGCGGAACCGGCGTGCAGGCTCCCACTGGGTGCTGGCCCAGCTTCCTCCCACCCAGGAGCACCCAAGTCCTGAGATCGTGCCTGCTATGGGCGCCCGCTCTTGAGTCCCCCTGACTGCCTGCATTCCTTCTCGCGCTCTCCATGAGGAGTTGTAGCCGCTTCTCCCGGTCCTTGTCTGTGGGCCTGACACCTCAGAACCAGCACTGGCACGCTGCGTGTTGTTTCCCCCCCTCAAGCCTTCAAATCTCTGACCCCCTCCTTCTGCCACATCTTCCCTCCTTCTGGTTGGAGGAAGGGCTCCTGGGATTAGATGGGCTCACCTAGATCATCCAGGATAATCCCCTCTCTTCAAGGAACTGCAGTTACTTCTGTACAATCAATTTTGCCATATAACCTGTCCTCGGGTCCCTAGCATTTGGCGAGGGAGCTCTTTGAGGGCCATTCAGCCTACCCCAGGGACAGACTGAGCCTCCACCCCAGGTGGGGCTATCACCTTCCCAGTCCTTTGGGCCCTGACATCCCAGGACACCACTGAGCTGAGTCAGGGCATCTGGGCGCAGCCTCACAATTGCCCTGGAGTCTCGCTTTTGAGCCCACACAGGGGGCAGGGCTTGGGCCAGGCCAGCTGCCATCCTCTACCTCCGGCCTCTCCATTCGCCACCTCGTTTTCTCTCACTGTCCTCACACCGGCCGCTGAACCAGGCCATCCTTTAGCGCAGGTCTTCTGGGGCCCCAGGCCCCAGACCAAGGACAATGGCCAGAGTGAGAACAGAAGGCTACGGGCTGAGACAGGGCCCTGCTTGTCTCCAAGGGCCAGGAAGCCTTGGACCTGCCTATCAACAGCCTCCACACCTGCAGAAAATTCTGGAATCCAGAGCCAGCAGAAGTCTCCAAAGTGACAGAGCAGAAGGGCTCCTTCCCCTCCCTCCACTCTCCACATAGGCTGGTCTGGGCCTGGTTCATGACTCCCTGTGGATCCTTGCCCACCTTTGCCCATGATATATTCCCAGGGCTTACTCATGCGGGGCTCTTTTATCTGAAGCCAAGCCCTCCCGACAACAAAACAGGGCTTCAGTGGCAAAACAGCAGCACGTGATGCACTCAGAAGTTGCAGCTAGCTCTATGAAGCATAAGCAAGGGGATCACCTAGAATCCTCCAGAAGGGGCCTAAAGCCCATCCAGACAAGGTGGCACCATGCACCACCTCCATCGGAGACCCCAGAGCCTGCTTAACTTGCAGGGGCCCAGGCCGCTCTCCAGACTTACAGAATCTTTTGAGAGGTGGAATTGAGCATGGGCTCCTCCAATCATTAACTGATCCTCCAATCGTTTAACTGATACAGTTAAAACTTGCGACTGACATTCTCTCTCCCATTTTACAGAGGAGGAAGCTGAAGTCCAGACTCACCCGAGGACACATAGCAAACTACAGCCAAGACTAACCTTTATCCAATAATTAAAGTCAGGCAGCATGAATCTTGGTAACCCCAAACGCGTAAGTTCTAAAAACATTTTACTTTCCTGGCACCTCTTAGGCAAATAAAATAACATACACCTACCGTGCAGTGTCTGGTAAACGTTCTGAGATTGCCCCGACTCAAACGTGAGCCTCAACACATCCCTAAAATCAGGAAACAAATCCCACTAATCACTGTTCTCCCTGGGATGGCTTGCTTGTTTGTTTTCCGCAGAGACACATAATTAAAGCAAGCAGAACAAAGAGAACGAGAATTGATTGCTAATTCTCCCAACACAGTAGGAGCCTCCTGCTGGGTTCCTGGAGCTGCCTTTGTCTCCCCCCCACCCCCTCCACCCCCGATTCTCTCCTTCTCCGGCTGCTCACCTGGACATGGGCTGGGCACAGGCAGTGTTCGGGAAGTTTCGAAAGACAGGATGGCCAAGCTTACTCATGCTCTTCATCCCCAAGCCTCGCCCGGCTTCTCAAGCCAGCCATCACCTGGCCCGGAGACTCTGCTTATCCTTCGCCCCCCCCCCACCCAGATCAAGACTCTGTCCCCTTTATGCTTTACCTTCTACTGCATCTGATACCTTAGGAAGTCCTAGTACTTGTGACAGTATTCTTTTTCTTTTTTTAAGATTTTATTTATTTGAGAGAGAGAGCAAGTAAGAGAGAGCATGAGAGGAGAGAAGGTCAGAGGGAGAATGGGAACCCGATATGGGACTCGATCCTGAGATTCTGGGATTGTGACCTGAGCCGAAGGCAGTTGTTTAACCGACTGAGCCACCCAGGTGCCGGTGTAGCAATATTTCTAACCCACCTGTTCCTCCCTTCCCTCCGGCAATGGAACAACTTGTTCAGCCCATTGTTCAGAGCTCCCAGCCAGATTGCGGGAACATGTGCTCAGCAGGCCTCCTTGCCTCTGGCCTCTATGACTCGCTGTCCGCCCCACAGGAGAAGCTACCAAGCTTTCTCCCTAAGACACCCATTTATAATGTTGCTGTCCTACTGAGGACCAGAGTGCTTACCAATCCCACATCATCCTGCCGCATAGGACTCGGGTTCACCTGCTCACCCACATTTGGCCCTCCTGGTTCACCCATGGCCCCAAACAATAAGGCATACTCTTCATTTTTCCCTTACACGGGGTTTATAAGCTCTTTATAAACCAGCGGTTATTCTAAACTGTTAATTTTATATCCTCCGCAGAAACAAGAAAGTACAAGAAAGAAACTTCTCAATAAATTCTCGTTGCATGCCTAATCTTGGCTAAAGGGTTGTTTTTTTGTTTTGTTTTGTTTTGGTTTTGTTTTTGTTTTTTGTAGCATTGTCAAAGAGGGCTTCTTTTTGAAGGGAGATCTTTTTGTTCTCAACCTAATAATTTGTTTACTTAGCTTAAGTCTGGGATCCTAACAAAGGGCTGTTGGCATCTCCCAAGGGTGTAAGTGGAGCTTGGTAAAGTGCTAACTTTTACTGGACGTTTGCCATGCTATAAATCCAAAACTTCCAGCAGGGTGTAGCAGCTGGGGACAAACTCAGAAGCCAAAATGGCAGCTCAGAATCCCACCTGGTTTTTCTGAGTTTTTACAATGGTGTCCTTTAAAGTCACCCCATTGTTTGCTTCAGTTGGGAATCTATCATGGGCATTTCTGTTAAGGAAGTTAAGCCTGTGTGTATTTACTCATTCATTCATTCCTGAGACTCAGGATTCCATTAAGCCAATTTCTGTTACACAACATAAATCTGTACTTGTCAAATAATCCTCAAACACCACAGAGCTAATAATTTTTCAAATATTTATGAGCTGCACACTAAAGATTTATGTTAAGCTGCTTGACAAGGAACAATAGAGTGTGCGGGTCCAGAGAACATTCTGTTGAAACAAATGTTGTCAAGACATCAATACTTTTATAGCGTTTTTTATAACGGACTTTTCACACCTGCTCATTTCCCTAATTATCCCAGAGACTTTTACACTCAGAGAGAATGAAGATGGAATTGTGGGTTGGTTTTTTTTTTTTTAAGATGAGTAATTTGAAAAATTAGCTGCTATATAAAGAAAAATACATGCTCAGGCACAGTCGTTGCTAAAAATATAGTCTTGAGATAGATGCTCACAGAGAGAGATACTAAGTTGTTATGGCAACTATGATTATAATTACGAAGCTGGAGGGTTTTTCCCGTTCATTACTGTGTTGAGATGTGGTGGTTTAAATGACAGCGTCCTTTGTAATGTCCTCAGTCTCATTACTACATAATTACCCATTTCATATTTAATTTTCAACATGTTTGTTCTCACTCCTATGCTCTGTAGGTTCGGCATCTGCTGATAAAGCCTTGTTCTTAGTTCATGGGTCCCCCTGCCACCCAGATCCCTTCCTCCCTAGTGCCTCGACTCTGTGATTTCATTTTCATTTTGACCTGGGGAAACTGGCTCTGGCTTGAGAGATTCCATTTGTAAATATAAGATGCTGTGGTGAAATTGTTAAGAAAACATGCTCACAGACACCTGGGGAGACACCGGACTCAGAATCGGCAGAGGCGGCTCCTCACCAGCCCTGGAGAGCCAGCATTTCCTGGTCACCTACTGTGTGCAAGACAACTAGCAGATATGACTGCATCTAAGCTTTATGCTGGTTCTCTGTTTGCACCCCGTCCAATCTCCATCCCCCTCGGCCCTCCATGACCTGGGCCTTGACCTTTACGTGCTGAGTATCCCCGCCCGCTGGTTTCTGGTTGGGTATGGTCCATGGGAGCCATGGGAGGTACTGGCAGGAGAGAGGACAGAAAGATCTGGGCACTTCTTTCCCTTTCCCACAACCCTTCCCCATCGCTCCCTTTGGCCCCAGGGGTGCTGATGGTGGCTGCGTCTTTGCTGCTGCCCAGAAGCCCCCCTCCTCAGCCCGTTTCCTCAGGCTAGTGGGTGGGCTTAACCTTAAAAAATAAAACTGCCAGTTATGTCACCAGCAAAACATCGGTTTATTCAGGAGTAGCAGAGAACGGCAATGTGGCATAAGCTATGGCGAAAGCACGGGCAAGTCCGGAGGACAGAAGAGAATGCTCTTTTATAGAGGAAGGGGGGTGTGGGAAGAAATGTTAGAAACAAGAGTCCACTGGAGTTTTGAAGTATGGTGGCTGTTCATTGGCTGACTCGTGGCCATCTCTCATTGGCTGGGCTGTTGCCAGGGGAGAAGGAAAAACTTTCTTCCTCCTGCTGGGTAACAGAGTGGTACCCACTCGGCCAGGTCTGTCTCTTCCTTTTGGGTTTGTGGTTGAGGACAAGTGGTGGGGCCTGTGCACTGGCCCCTGACTCCATTTTAGGGAGGGATCCCTTTATTAACACAGCAGTAATGACTTCCTGCAGGCTTAAGCCTGATGTCACTCGTCTCTGGAGCCTCAGTATCCCGTTTGTCCCCTCAGTCGCACCCGTGCACCTGGGCTTCATTCGGGTCACTTCATCTGTGTGTGCCTCTGTTGGGGCTGTGTCCCTGACCGACGCAATCCTCCCCCGCCCTCGTGAGGGGAGAATGATTCTCCCCCATCCTGTAGCCAAGGGAAAGAGAAATAGTTCAATTGCTTGCTGACAGTCCCCCACTTAACAAGTGATTGAATCGGGAATTTAAGCTCCAGCTGTCCAGCTCCAAAACCTCCACCACCAGCATGCCCTTCACAATCTCAGGGCAAAGGAGATTCTGGCCCACCCCATGGTCCAAGACGCATTCAAGTCGAGTGCGGAGCAAGGGTGTAGCAGGGCCCCCGCGGTGGTCATGGGGAGGTCTGAGGAAATCTCTAGCCCTTCCTTCCAATGGGACTGCTTAAGAGATAAGTTCCTCAAATTCAGAAATTCTGGAGCTGCTCCTGTGGTCACTTAATGCATGAAGAGAAGGAGCAACAATCTTTTCGTTTGCATGAAGAGAAACTCAATGCAGAAGGCCAAGAAGCTAAGCCTGGGAAGACGCTGCCGTGTCCCCCAGCCCACTACCACCACGCTCGTGGGGCTGCCACACTCTGGCCCAAAATCAGAAGAAAGGGCTTGGAAGGCCCCGTCTCTCCACCTGCCCGTCAGTGTGCAGGGCTGTCTAAAATATCAATGCCAAATGCAGTTGGTCTACAAACTCTCGGAGGCCCCAGGAACGGAAAAGTCAACCCTCTAGCCCATTTTCAGGCAACCAAACCCCAAATCACGAATCTCACTGCAGTTTCTGCAGGAGAACATGCCCTCATCTCCCCGCATCCCTGAGCTTGATGGCATAGAAACTAATAATCTAATAAGAAAGTAATGTGAACTTAACAAATTTAAAAATTTAATAAATTCCTAGAAAAAATTAAAAATGCCAAAGTTGACACAAGAGAGAACCCAAAGTTAAAATGGGAGTCAACTAGTCCTTATAAAGTAGTTCCAATGGGTTTACAAATGAATTTACTAAATTTTTTAAAAAGCCCAAATTCCCATCTTACAAAAGCTTTATTCTGGGAAACAAAAAAAGTGAAAGCTTAGATCATTTTATGTGGCTAATGTAATCTTGATTCTAAAACCAGAGAATGTCAACATAAGACTATAATGGGCTCATTTCATTATGAACAGAGATGTAAAAAATCCTAAGTCAAATATGAGCTAATTGAATCCAATCGTTTATTTTTATATATGATACAAGGAATGCAGTCTTGTATTAGAAATACAAGGATAGTTGAACAGCAAAACAAACAAACAAACAACTATAATTCATCACATCAACAGACTAAAAGACAAAAATTATATGATTATATGAATCAATGACTTGTCAATGAATTATCTGGATCGGAAAAGCATTTCTTAAAATTCAACACCTATTTCAGGGAGAAACTCTTAGCAAACTACAAATAAAAGGGAACTTTCTTATCTTGACAAAGGCTATACATCAAAAATCCACAACAAACATGGTAAGTAATAGAGTCAACTTAATGCATTCTCTTTAAGACTAGATTCAAGGCCAGATGTCTACCACCATTGTGATTGCTTCCTACGGTCCTAGAAGCTGTAGGCAATCCTACGGGGAAGACAGAAAATGTGTAAATTTAAGAAGGAAAGAGAAAAAAGTCTTTATTATTAGAGATTAATAATCTGATCATTTCCAGGAAAGATCATTAGAATCATCAGACAAAACAAAACATAGTTTTGCAAGATAGATTGATAAAAGAAAATTTTTTTTAAAAATCGGTAATATATCTCTACACCAACAATAACAAACCAGAAAATAAAATACAAGATAAGATAAATTCACAATGTTAGCTAATTATGGCTGGAATTATTTTGGAATTTGTCTAACCAAGAGTACAGGAACTCTGCAAGGAAGCAGTCTTGAAATTTAATAAAGTACATGGAAAATGTCCAGAGCAAATGGCAAGATACTCCATAATTTTTCATGGCCAATTTATCATCTATAAAGATTCAATTCTCCCCACACACACATACCACCACACACACATATTAATCTAGAAATAAAATAATTATAAGTAAGTTATATGCAAAAATCCAAATGGATTTTTTTCTTGCTTTATTGAGAAATTCAATAAGCTTATTTTAAAATATATATGGAAGAAAGAAGTCTTAAAATAGCTAAAATAGCCTACATTTACCCGACTAGGTATTTAGGACCTTACAAAGCCACAGTTGAAAAAAAGGAAAAGAGAAAAAAGGAATAGAATGCATGCTCTGAGCACAAAACAAGCCACAGACTCCTGTAGCAAAAGGGGGAGCTTAGGGACAGAGTTACGCGTAGTACAGCGAGAACAATGCACAACATGAGAACATTATGAATCCAGGTAGAACTCTCGCCACACAGCCTTGAGAGATCCGGCTCTCTGTGGCCGAAAACTAAGCATGGCTCTTGCTCTAACGCCACTTACAAAGGTGAACACCAAACGGATGAATGAACTAAATGTGAAAAGTGAGACCGTAAAGACAATGGAAATACCTTTGGGACCTAGAGATGAGACAAACTTCTTAAATAAAACCTCAAAAGTACAAACCACCAGGAAAAAATAAAAACAGGAATAATTGGTGAACTTGCTTCTATTGAGAAACACAATTTTTGTTCCATGAAGGACACACTGGACAGAATGCACAGGCCGCCAACACGTTGGGAGGTGATGCCCCAACATCTCAATCGGACCCCAAAATCATATCCATGATACATAAGGGAGGAAGAAAGAGAACCCCTAATAGAAAAACAGCCAAGAATATGAACAGGCTATTGACAGAAGAGAAAACTCAAAAGGCTAATGATATATAAAGACATGCATAGTCCTTAGTAATCGGGGAAATTCAAATTTAAATGATGACAACCATCAGCTGGACAGAAATGAGAAAGCTGGGTCATGTCAAGTGTTGGGGACAAGGTGGAGCCACAGGAACCCTCGAGCAGTGAGGGGGGCACAGAGACAGGTGTCACCAATCTGATAGGCAGACTAGACTTCTGTGCCCTGAGGCTTTCCAAATGTACACATGGCCACCAGGCTTGAATGCCCATTATTTGCTTAAGAGAAAACGACGAACCCAACAGAAAAGAAAAATTTTGCTGAGAAGCGGTTTTTTCCTGCTAACATGCTTGTACCAATAGAGGACGGTACATTAACCCAGGATGCACACCACAAAAACAATTTCTACATTGCCATTGGAAAACAGAAGGCTGGACTGATTTTTTTCTTCTTTTCCTTCCACTGAATTAAATAAACCAATCAATTTTATGGCACTACCTTCTAGAGTCAGCCCAAATTAATTAATTATTTGGTAACGTGGAGTGACCTCTTCTCATTCTTCCTTACCTTTCTCATTATTTCTAGGGAGTAAGGACTGTCGGCACAGGTAAGCAAATGCAATATATGAAAATTATTTGTAATACGCCCTTTTGCCATCGGGGACTAAATGATATAAATACCCCCATACGGTGAGAAAAATAGATCCTTGCTCTCAAACTACAATTACCTGATTAAGATCATAACACTGAGCATAAACCAAAAACAGAGGCATAGTGGTTTTCAAAATTCAGCTTATTACATCTACCCTTAGGGGCACAATCAGGAAACATTTTTTTTTAGAAGTGTTGGCATCTTTCCTTCACACCTGGGCTTTGCTGCCGACTCCCTCCAAGTCATAAATCATGCGCTGAAATGCAGCTTCAGAGGGGCTCAGGCATAAAAGATGGGGAGCCCCGGGGAGCAGCAAACACTCCCTTTCACCCCCTTTTCTCCCTCCGAGCGCTAAGGAAGCTAAGTTGTCACATCCAGTTATAAAGCTTATACTAAGAATCCATTTCTATTTCTAAGAAGGTTAACTTTCAAGGCCGAAAATCCGATGCTCTGTGTATCCAACCAAACTTGGCAGCCACTGAAACGGTCTGGATCAAATTCTTAAATCTTTTCTTAAACCCAAGCTTCCACAGCCCAATGGATAAAACAGAAAGTAGGCTTCTTCTTGTCTCCATTTTTCATCAGGGAGGGGGGAGTGAGGCGTGAGGCGTGTTAGATATATTGAAGTGTTTACATTGTATATCTTAATACATAAACCACCTGCCACCGTAGTTCCCGAACCGCGAGTGGTCCATCTGGGCCAGCGCCGCCCGGAGCAGAGGCAGGTCACGCCCCCGAGTCAGCCCGACATCGGTGGTAGTGAATCCATCCGGATTCACCAGCGGTCAGCCCAGGGCAGGGGTGGACCGCACCAGCGTTGCCTCAGTCTGTGCATCTGTAAAGTGGGAGACATCGTGCCGACCTAGCAGAGAACGGTGGTGAGATGCTAGTAATAATAGAACGCACACGGCCCCTTAGCATAAAGCTGGGCACACGGTATGTGGCTGTTCCTTGCTGTTTTCTTGCCTGTTCGGAGCAAGGCTCCTGCTCATTAGTGCCTAATGGAGGAAAGAGACTTCCTTCCACATCATACCCATCATTCTGTCTTTATCACCCCCTTCTCGTGCACGCTGTTCCACTACCGGGCTGCTCCCTGGCCCTTCCTTTCCTGGCAAACTCCTGCTCACCCTCTGAGGTCCACTCCTGGGGAAGCCCTCCTCCCTGCAGAGGGGGGAGGTCCTCTCTCCCTGCCCGCCCCACCAGGCTCCCATGGCATCCTGCATGTGGCCCCCACAGCCCTCAGGACATCGCATGCAGGCCCAGCACTGGCTTCCTCACTACCCGGGGATCTCCTCCAAGGGAGAAAATGCTGGAAGACAGTTGGCATCTCTCCTGCATGCAGAAGGTGCTCTGTAAATGCTGGCTGGACGGCTGCATGGAAGGAACTTGGGGGCAGGGGCCAGAGCCTGGTTTTTGTGGGTGTTCCCTCCAGGGTCTAGCCCAGTGCCTGGCTAACAGTAGGTGCTCAATGAACGGTCTTGCATTGAAACTGACTTTCAAAGTCCACATCGACTTCATCCAAGGGGCCCCTCCCGGCCCTCTGCCACGCCCGGAAGATCTGGGACACCCTCCCATCCCATCCCACCATCTGTAGCACAGCCCAGTCCCCAGATCCCCCCCCAACCCCAGGGAGGGGTGCACAACATGAGGAGGAAGACCCCCCACCTTCCCCGAGCCCAGGGCCCAGCCTTTCCTTCTCCCGGTGGCGGTGCCCCCCACCCCGATGGGGAGAGGAGGCTCTTTGCAAGGTACAGAGAACATTCCCCAGTTGGCATCACCACTTAAATTTTACAACGGATCTTGTTCTCGAAGGAGGAATGCTGAAGCCAAACCAATTAATTTTTTAAACACCCCGGAGATCCAAATTAAACATGGTTTGCCAGGCATAGGCACAGCCTGACAAAAATCGGAGACTTTCTGGGAAGTTCTCAGCCTCGGGCATGGGTCAGCCTGGTCAGGACCCGCAGCTGCCCCGTCGGGCTTCGTGACTTTACTCCGCTCCAGCTAGTAGACTGCTTAGCTCCCTCTTTGGAGACACAAAAGGGAAAAAAAATAAAAAGATAAAAGGCCAATGAGGTGAAGTAAAAATTGCAAAACAACCATTAAAATCAATATGCAGTATATTCTTTTTCAAATGAAGCCTTCCCCGATATTAATTAAGTCCCCTCAAATAATACCTTTGAAATAAGTGCTACCCCTTTCATCCTTCAGGACTCGGTGTTTTGTTTGGCTGGTTTTTTAAAGTCATATCTACACCCAGCGTGGGCCTGGAACTCACAACCCCAAGATCGGGAGTCGTACACTGTGCCAACTGAGGCAGCCAGGCGCCCCCTCTTGGGGCTCCATGTAAATGTCCCTTCCTCAGAGATCCCTTTCCGGAAAATTCTATTTCAGCAAGGACTCACCCTTCTGCCCTCATTTCCTGGCTCTGCATCCTGTTCGTTTTCTTCACTGCGCCCTCCACACTTGGTCATTCTCTCCCCATCGCCCTGATGCTTGAGGAGCTAAGAGACAGGCGGGTTCAGTGGCTAAGGGAGTGAGCCCGGAGCAATGCCTGAGCTCAGGACCTGGCTCAGTCACTCACCAGCTGTGTCCTGGAGCAGGGCCCTCAGCGCTCTGTGCCTCAGTGTCCCCTTCTGGAAAATGGGGACAATAAGAGTCCCCACCTCACAGACTGAGGGGTGGTAAATGAGTTAATGAGTGTGAAGTGCTGAGAACAGAGCCTGGGGAGGATTCAATTATACTATCACTGGGCGCCTGGGTGGCTCAGTGGGTTAAGCTACTGCCTTCGGCTCAGGTCATGATCCCAGGGTCTTGGGATCGAGCCCCACATCGGGGTCCCTGCTTGGTGGAAAGCCTGCTTCCCCCTCTCTCTCTGCCTGCCTCTCTGCCTACTTGTGATCTCTCTCTGTCAAATAAATAAATAAAATCTTTTTAAAAAATTATACTATCACCAACCCCACTGTTAACTTCATATGTCTTTTTCTCTGAGGCGTGACCACACTGACACTATTTCTGGCGTGAGGTCGGGGTTCCATAAAGGCTGGCACAGGCTTTCCCTGACTCTGGCCTTAACCTGTGTTTCCAAATTCACCCCTACCTCTTTATTATCTATGAAGCCCTTCTCTGGCCAAACTGAGTGGCTCTTCTGCATTCACACTTCGGGCTCCCCTCCCCACCCCCCACCAGGGCTGTCCCCTCCTCCACCCCCTGTCCCATCCTTGCTTCCTGCTCTGTCACACCATTTCCCACCTCGCCCACCCACTGGGGCACAAGCACTGCCCCACTCCTCCTTCCTCGTGGAGACACGGCCCCGTTGACCCTGGGAAGCCAGAGTCCCTGAGGGCACGTCCAGTGCCCGTGCACAGGGCCAGGCAGGTGGCATCCATGCAGGGAAGTGACCCTAAACCAGGACAGAGCTGGGCTTTGCAGCTCTCCTCCGAGGAGCTTGCATTCAGATGCCCTGTGCTGCCCTCGGCGAGGCGACTTCTAACGGGCGCGCGCAGTGACGCGGTCTGCCAACGAAGGCGAAGAGGGAACAGGACAAAATGATGAGGGACACAGCAGCCTGGCATCTGGGCGTTGCAGCCAAGTGTCTCCAGGCTTCCAGACAGCGTGACCTGGATGCTGAAGCCACGGTCCCAGAGACGGCAGTCTAAAGGGAGGGCGCTGGACCCGAGTCACCTTGGTTCTAGGGACGCCACTCTCTGTGCCCTCGTCTTTCAGAACCTTGGTCGCCCCATCTCCAAACTAGGGGATTTGGCAGGTGACCCCGGAGGCTCCTCCTCCTTCAGTCCCTGACCTTCTGATGCGCTGTGACTGCTCCCCTGACACTTTCAGTCCAGGACAGAGGATGCCGATGGCCCAGAAGTGCCTCCACTCACCTCATGGGGCTGCGGACCTCCTTGTGGCCCTGGGACCCAACCCGTGTCACGCTCGCCTTGCCCATCAAGTTCACGGCTCCTCCTTCTTTCCACTCGGCCACCCCCTTCTCTGGCTCTGTGTACCCCGGGGTCAGGTCACCCAGTCTGCAGAGTCATAGACCCTCCCCGGGGTCAGGTCACCCAGTCTGCAGAGTCAGAGACCCTCCCCGGGGTCAGGTCACCCAGTCTGCAGAGTCATAGACCCTCCCCGGGGTCAGGTCACCCAGTCTGCAGAGTCAGAGACCCTCCTGCCAGCGACTTCTCTCATTTCACTGCCTCCCTGCCTGCCCCCCCAAAACCCACCCCACTGCATCCCGTGTCCTGCTCTGAGGCTCCTCGCCCTGAAAGTCAGCCTTCTCCACCTCAGTCAGTGCAGGAGTCAAACCCCGTGGTGCTTCCTGCTCTCTGGAAGATGGTGTTTGGACCCCTGGTCCGCATGCACCCACCAAGCCTCCCCTCCCCA
>LNAC01000001.1:7594346-7640564 GCA_002007465.1 Ailurus styani | reverse complement strand
CACGTGCTCCCCTCCCCCACCCCCAGTCTGGCCAGTAGGAAACAAAGTCACAGCATCACATGGCTCCCACACACTCCGCTTCGCCCACCCCCCGCTGCAGGAAGCCTCCCCCACCAGTTCCTCGACCTGCTCCCATTCTGGACTCCCATGTCCCTGAACTTCATTCCAGAAGTCTCCTTAGAAACATGTGAGACGGCGCCTGGGTGGCTCAGTGGGTTAAAGCCTCTGCTTTCGGCTCAGGTCATGATCTCAGGGTCCTGGGATCAAGGCCTGCATCGGGCTCTCTGCTCAGCAGGGAGCCTGCTTCCCCCTCTCTCTCTGCCTGCCTCGCTGCCTCCTTGTGATCTCTCTCCCTCTGTGAAATAAATAAAATAAAATAAAATAAAATAAAATAAAATAAAATAAAATAAAATAAAATAAAATAAAGAAACATGTGAGAAAGGGAGATACGGGCAGACCACCTGCTAATCTCATCATTCTACCTTCTAGAGCCTCAGCCTCCTCATCTATAAAATGGGAAACTAATGTCCCCCAAGCTCAGAAAGAAGATGGAATTAAAGATGCTTCACAGATGGGAAACCCCTCACAAGGGTCAGGCCGATGCTGAGCCAAGGCTGGTTTCTCGTCCTGCCCAGGGTAGCCTCCCCATGCCAGTAGATGTGGTCCATCTTCAGACGGCCACGGGATCTTGAGGGGCTGCCGGATTGTTGCTCCCCAACCACCCCTGCCATAAATCACGTCAGCCCCACTCAGCTGTCTCGAACCTCTGGCCATGCATGCACAATATCGGAATATAGTTTAAATTAAATCCAGAAGCCGTAACACTTCATAAAACTCACACTGCAAATTCCCTGCCATGGAATGCCAAACCAAAATAATAATAATAAATAAATACGACATTTTTCCCCATGGGCGCTGAACTTTCCCAAACTTGGCTCCATTAGACCTGGGGACCTTCCAAAGATAAGAAATCTATGCAGGAAACTTCTCCCATTTCCTTGGGATTCACGTCGTTCCATGCATTTTCTGGAAGGGGAAGAGAGAAGCAGGGTCCCGAGCCACCATGGGCCAGAATGATGGCAAGAGACCCCTACGTGGTGCCAGGGGGAGACCTTAGGGAGGGCGCCTGCCCTGCTTTCCATATGGCTGCCTCGCCACCGTAACCGGCCCCTGTGGTCTTCTCCCACTGGAATTTCCAACCGCCCAGCAGCTGCCTGATGGATGTCTGCTGCACATCTGGAGCTCACCTCGAGGATTTATGAGTTTCTGCCCTTACAAACTCAGCACAATGAACTTCATGCTGGGAGACACCTGTGAGAAGCACCAGAAGGGGCTGGGAGTGTGTGAGTGTGTGTGTGTGTGTGTGTGTGTGTGTGTGTGTGTGTATGTGCGCACGCGTGTGCGGTGTGCATGTGTGTGTGTCCTAAAGAGCTGCATTTCCAGAGGGCTCCCATCAGCATGGGTGTTTACAGGCTGCCGCCGATGGTGGGGCTACCTGTCCCTGCTGCCAAGATGATTTGCTAACATAATTAACATTTGGGCTGAAACTGAAGAAGGTGGTTCAAATCACAATGACTATTTTTAGAGGCCTCCTAATGGAAAACTCTTTCCCTTTCAAAACACACAGCTTTCTGTAATTAGAAGAGACTATTCTTCAAGCCAGAGCTTGTTTCTCAAATGTCTGTGCTTTATTTGATGTTATCCTGAAAATGCGTCTACTTGGAACGAACCACACGCAGAGCAGGCAGCGTCGCTGGGCTGAGCCGAGCAGGGCACCCCCGAGCAGCAGAGCGAGGACAGCGCCGTGACCCGCCCCTCCCCCCCCCTGCTCCCTGCCGCCACTGCACAGCCCACCTTGACCCCGCAGAGGATCACAGCAGGGGACACGGAGGGTCCCTGTGGACTTTTCTCTTAGGAACTGGCTAAGAGTTCCTGAGAGTGTTGGCCCATCTGGAGAGTCATTTTTAAACGTTTCTTCCATGGTTCGCACCCTAGAATTACAGAGGCCCTCGCCTAGGTCCATCCGTGCATTTAAACGGGTCCGTGAGCGTCTGCTGGGTGCCAAGGGAGGGACTCGATCCCGAGGGCCTGGGATGCGTGGATGTGCAGGAAAGGCCTCTTTAAGGCCCTGTGGAGCTTATGTTCTAGAAAGAGGGAGGTGATAAGGAAATAAACCAGTGCATCTACAAAACCTACAGCTTTAGAGACATACTTAAAAAAGAAAAAGGAAGAAAGAGAGGAAGTGAGAGAGGTAGGCAGGGAGGGGCAAGGAATGGAGGAGGGGGGGAGACGGGGGAGGGGACAGGGAAGCAGCAGGGTCAGGAAGGCAGGGAGAAGAGAGGGAGGGAGGAAGGAGCAGGGAGGCAGGGGGTAGAGAGGTAGGGAAGCAGGGGGAGGGAGGCAGGGATCTGTGGCAGAGAGAAAGGGCGTTCCTCTTTGGGGAGACACTGGGTGGGAAAGCCCTCTCTGAGGACGTCTCAAGGACCACCTGGCCTGTCTGCCTAAGGCGCGAGGGACAGCCGCACGGGGGCCAGGCCACCAAGTGGAGTCTTCCGGAGCATCTGGAGTTGGCAGAATCTGTCCACATGCTCCGAGTCGGTGGTGTAAACAGCTGGGGAATTACTGACTGCAGCGAGGTGCCCGGGACCTTCCCGCCGTGATGGAAATGCTCCATACCCTGATTTGGGTGCTGGTCCTGCATTTGTTGAAACTGAGCGCACTGTACACTTATTTTACTATGTGTAAATTTCACCATCCTGACGTGGCGCCTTAACTTTTTTCAATGAAAGAGTTTGCTTTTTTAAGAGCAGTTTCAGGCTCACAGTAAAATTTAGAGGAAGGTACAGAGATTCCCATGTACCCCAGCCCTTCCACACACACTCAGCCTTCCCCGTTATCAACAACCCCCAGCAGAGCAGTATGTTTGTTACAATCGATGAATCTACACAGACAGTGACGCATCACTCTCACCCACGTTCCGTCGTTCACATTCGGGTTCACCCCGGGACTGGGCACTCTAAGGGGTTTGGACGAACATAGAATGACTTGCCTCCCTCATTATAGTACACAGAGTACACAACCTTAATTTTGTTTAAAAAAAAAAAAAGATTTAAAACAGTCAACACAAGGCCCCTGCATGGCTCAGTTGGTTAAGTGTCTGCCTTCAGCTCGGGTCATGATCCCAGCGTCCTGGGATGGAGCTCTGAGTCAGGCTCCGCACTTAGCTGAGAGTCCCCCCTCCAATGAAATAAATTTATTTTTAAAGAAGCCCTCACCAGAGAGCAGGATCCACGCATTGCCTGCATCACAAGACACTTGCTTTCCATCTACCTTGAGGTTCTACCCCTGGGCAAGGCTTCCAGGGAACGTCCCACTGACCCGCATCCCACCTGCGACAGCTCTTTTGGGCCTGTAGGTATGACTTGCCCCTGGCAAGTTCCCTCCACCTCCCAGATTCTGCCTCTATAAATTCAGAATGCAGTCCACACCAGGCTTAACTCTTTTTTAAGAATATCTTTTGCCAAATTACAAATCTGGGTTGAATAAAGTAATTCACTGGTGCCCTGCCCAGAAAGCAGCTCTATAATTTATGTTCTGTAAGGTCACGTGTAACAAATTGGAGCCTGTGTGCCTGCCATGAATTACCTTCCCCGGTCACTTAGTTCTAAAGGCCCTTGTCCAGGGCTGCTCGTACCCAGTGGTGTTGACTTGCTGGGCTAGTCAATGGCCCCGGAATGTCTCTCTTTCCGTTGCGTGTCCCTGTGTCTCTGTTGACACACCCCCACGTGCAGAGGTTGGTAGTCAGTGCTTGACGTCGAAAGCGTGACTCAGATGGAAAGCCAGTAAAAGCTCCCCCGGAAACAGCTTTCAACAGGTCATTCTGATTTCATTTAAAATCAGCCAGGAAGGCGAGGGAGGAGTGGATAAGTGTGTACACGCTTCTCCCCGTCATGTTCGTGGAGAACGGAGGGGGGCATCTGGAACTTCCGCGGCGTCCAGGGACCGTCCCACGCAGGGCAGCCGCACAGAGGTCGGTAGACAGGACGACCGCAGCCCCCTCTGCAGACAGGCCTGGATCACCGGGGGGAGCCTCTGAGTGCCGACGCGTCCCCTGAGCCCAAGCCCACTGTATCGGCCGACCTGCGTCCTTGGGCCCCGTGAACCTGCCTCATTCTCACACAGCCCCCTCCTCTCTCAGCTGCACCACGTTGGTCTCTTGCTCTGATGTCGGAGTCCTGGGCCAGGGCCTCCCCTGGGACAGCTGGCTGGGCTCTTTCCCTCCCCCGCTGTGCCTCCATGGCCTTGGCTGTGGGTTCCTCCTCAAGTGAATGCCCCAGACCGTGCGCCCTCCCCCCGGCAGAGGCCTTCTGATGCCATCTCAGCATGACTCAAACGTGACAGCCAGATTGTAACAGACAGAAGATAGAGGGGGAGAGAGGTTCTCGGCCAATTGCGCCTCATCCTGACTCCCCGCTGACCCCGCATCCGGCTCCAGGCGCTACTGCCACCAAATGCCACCAGGCTGGGTGCTTCCAAAGAACACAGAGTTGTCCTCCAGGTGCTCCGGGGGCCGTGAGTCTGACCCAACTGCCGAGCTGCTCCCTCCGGAGGCTCTGAGAGAGGATCCCTTCTGCCTCTTCCAGCTTCTAGGGCCCCACGTGGGGCCGCATGGCTCCAGTCTCTGCCGCCAGCACCACGCAGCCGTCCTCCCTGGGGCTGTCCCTGTCTGCTGTCACGTGGCATTCTTCCTGCGTGTCCGAGAGTCTGTCCGAATCTCCTGCTTCCTATCGAACAGCCGCGGCCCTGGGTTAAGGCCCACCCTAATGACCTCATCTAAACGTGATTATTTCTGCCAAGACCCTGTTTCCAAATAAGGTCACGTTCATAGACACTGGAGTCTAGGGCTTCGACATGTCTTTTTTGTGGGGACACAATTCAGCCCAGAATGAACCTGAATTATGTTTCCCTTGCTGTATGTAGTGTGATGACTCTTTCACTCACTAAGTCATTCAGCAAACATTTACTGAGTGCCTATTATGTTCCAGACCCCGTGCTAAGTGTAGCAATCCCTCGCCTCAAAGCCTCACTGGCCAGGGGAACAAGTGAGCAGACGACTGAGACGTAGTGCCGAGCTGGGGCCCTCGGGGGCACGGCAGCCCCTCTCCCTGGTGGGGCTCCTCTCCCAGTCTTTGAGCATCCAGGCACTTCTCAGATGGGAGGAGACAGTGAGCACGGCAGCTGAATCCTAGCTACCCAGGCAGTGAGGCCCAGGGCAGGGGGAGTTCCAAGAGCTCAGAAAAGAGAAGCGTAGAGCCTTTAGGAACTGGGAGAGTCAGCACCGGCGGAACACAGAGGTGCCCAGAGGTGTGCAGAGTGAGCCCAGAGGTCACACGCGGCACCGGCCAGGTCACCGTGAAGGCCAAGGCATCCCAGAGCAGCCCTGGGAGCCGCTGCTGGGCCCACGTCTGCACCCGTACCCCACAGCAACCCTGCCGGGGAGGGGTTCTCATGTCCACCGCACGGCTGAGGAAACAGGCCCATCACGGGGGAGGCGGCGAAGCCTGCACTCCGGGACTCTGCTCCAAAGCCCAGGCCCCGGCCATATCTGCACACTGGCCCTCCAGAGACGGACCTCAAGGGGGAAGGAGACAGTGGGCTGATGGCCACCGGTAGTCTGTTTCCATTTTTAGCATCCTCTGGGGCACTTGCCCTTGGGCTCATGAGCAGGGCCTCCAACACACCCACCCCGTCCAGCCCAGGGGTGAAGGGCACTGAACTCATTTTTGTCCCAAACCCTGGTAAACAATCCACTCTTGCCATTTTGACTCTCATGACTTACCATTAAAAAGAAAAGAAAAGAAAAGAAATTCCCAATCCAGTTGACCGTCGAGTTATTTTTGTCTCTCTGAACCCAGCTCACTGTTCAATCGTTCTGCGGCTATTTCATTTGCTAACTGGCTCTGTGGGTCTTGAAGGAAGTACCAGCCCTGGTCCTCCCGCCTCCCTGGGTGGGGCGCCCTGCAGCCGAGGCGGCAACCCCCCGGGGGGAGCTCCCCGGCCATCTGGAACTCCCGCCGTGCTGGGGGGGCTGCCCTACCGACGGAGAGGGCGCCCAGGCTCCGCTCTGGAGACGTGGAAGCTCTCGGTGTGCACGGTCCTCCCTGGACTTGGCTGCTGGGCTCTCGGCCTCGATTTGATTAATGTGGATAGACTTTGGCAGCTGCATTCTTGGAAGAACCTGGATTGGTTGTGTGTGTACATAAAATAAAAGATGCGCCGTGGGGGTTTGGAGCTGAGCATGACTGATAGCTCTGCTTGTCCGGATAGGAGCAATCAAACCCTGGCTGTTTTAACCTGTTCACGGATATGCCAAAGGGGCTGTCTTATCTAAATGCGGTTCTCAGGAGAATCTAAAAGAAAACCCCGTACTCCAAGTAGCATTCAGTGAATGGCAAGGCTAGAATGCACGTTCCCCGCCTTTATCCTTTTCCTGATAATTGCTGGGCTAGCACCGGCGCGGTCAAAGAGCGCCCGGATTCTCGAATCACGAATATGCTTATGCGTGTGGATGGGGATGCACAGAGGTCTGAACGAACACAGCTACGTACTCACCACCTTCAGCCCACAAAGGGAATCCAAGGTGGCTAAGAAAGCTACACATAGTAGAATAATAAAATAATAAATGACAAAATCAGGGCAAGTGAATTAGAAAATGAGGAATGAAAGTTAAGGAAGGAAAAGGAGAGGGGAGAGGAATAGCTGTAAGGGTAGGAAAGAAGGGGGAAACTGGGGGAGGAGGAGCGAGGGAGAAGGGGAAGTGGGGAACAAAGCTTCTGTTTCCATGGTGACCATCCGCCCCAGGGCCACGGAGACAAGGCTCTGATGCTCTGCTCCGGGAAGATGCTGGGAACAGTGGTCTCACGGCACACAATGGGCCTCCTTCCAGCCCAGAAGGCAGCTGCCTCCTGCATCCTGGAGGCTGGGAGCTGCCCTCGGCCCGCTGCACCTGCTGGGCCCTGGGGAACCACCGCACACCCCCGCCCTTGGGGATCTGGCTTCCACCCGAGCGGGGGCAGTTGTGTTGGCTGATGGCTCACACTGAAGGTCAACACAGCTCTTGCCAAGGTCGGCTGTGGACTCCCTGTGGCCAAGCACGACTTGTCCTCTTCTCCCTCGATCTCTCGGCCACGATGGACCCTGTGGACGGTGGCTTGCTTCCCACCCTATCTTGGATGCTGGATGCCTGACTTCCTTGGCTGTCCTCCCACCACCCCGACCAGGCTGGCTCTGCCTCCTCACCCTTTGCTGGGCCTCAAACAGTCCCTCCCGGTAGCCCACGGTGGGGCCCTTGTCCTCTGTTCCCCTGCTCCTCTCTCCAGGGGCTCGTCTTCTTTCCTGTGGGTTTGGTGGATCCCAGGTAGACCCCAAGCCCCAGAGGCTCCCCAAACTCCAGGTCAGTACGTCCGGAGCCTCCTGGACCTCTCCACTTAGATATTGCATCAACATCCCCAGTGGAAATCCAAAGTGAATTCTCGATTGGCTCCCCCAATCTTGTTTCCTCCTCTCAGTAGAGGACACCATCCAATTTCCGGATAGTGACTTAAACCGGAAACCTGGCGCTCAGCTTTACTTCCACAGCCCCAGCACAACCGCCATCGGCACGCCGTGGCTGTCCATTCAACTTCCAAAATGAACTGTGAGCCCCCTTACTCCCATTACTCTCTAGAATCCCAGCTCCCGTCCTGACCTCCGCTGTCGTCAGCCTGAGTCTGCCCCATCGCCTCCTAACCAGTCCCGATGCCCGCTCTTGTCCCCCCACCCGCAGTTTGCTCTGCACGGGATTGGTTTACAACAAGAATTGGATCAAGTCGTCCTCCTGCTTGAAACCCTTTCAATGACCCGCATCCCATTAAGAATCAAAGGCTAACTCCTTTCTCAGGCATTTGAGATTGGACCCGTTCCCGCCAACAGCCTCCCTGGCTCCTTCCCCATCCCTCCCTCCAACCGGCTTCTTGTATTTTCTCCAAAACGTGGGGTCTTTCCTGCCTCCAAGCCTTTGTGCTCACTTATTCTCTGCCTGAATGTTCTTTGCCCAGCCCTTTGTGCGCCTGCTCCTTCCTCATCCGTTTACACTTTATCAACCCCGAGAGACCTCCCCCCACGCCCCGCGCCCTCTCTCCAAAACAAGCCCGGCCTACTGCTCCCCATCTCTGCCAGCGGCTTGCTTCCTTCCTGGCACTTAGCCTGCTGGTCATGTTTTATTAGCTTGCTGCCTTGTATAACATCAATTTCCTTGCTGGTCTGTAGCTCCAGAGGACAGGCACTGTGTCTGACTTACTGTCACTGTAATTCAGAATCAGTCCAGAGTCAACGTTTCGTCCGTGTTACTCAGAAAGCCGAGAGCTGAGAGAGTGTCATGGTGGGGGTTCCAGCTCTAGCCCTGGCTGCTCTGGAGGCCGGTGTGCAGCCCCAGCCCGGGGTTCCCCTGAGGACTTCGGGTCTCTTCCAACAAAGTCCCCTTCTGGGGCTGAGCAGGTTTCTGCTGCGGCAACCGGAGTCCTCTTGAGTTCCCAGACCGGAACCTCTCTCTGTGCCCTCTGGGGAGCCAACCTCCAGCTCTGGCAGCTTGTGGATTTCAGGACACTTGGCATAAGACTTGTTCCGCTCTCAGGCTTGAAGGTGGGTACAAATTCAAATTCCTGCAGGAGGGAGACCATCTCGGCCACCACTCCTTCCCAGCCCTGGGAGCAACATGTGGGCCACCACTGAGCTGGAATTGCATCCCAGGGGTAGGGGCAAAACGCCATGATTTGTGTGACAGGGGTGTCTGGGTGAAGGGAGAAGAGGAGGAGGGACCCATGAGGTGAGGGCTGGCATCCCGACAAGCCATAAACTGCACAAGACTCTGAGTTATTCTGGGCTTCTCCGTCCAGGTCTGTGAGCCTGAGACAGCCAAGCCACCAAGCTGCGCAGTTCAACAGCCCCCTAACACCAACTAGGTATGACAGGGACTGCTCCTTCCCACAGTCCCGCTAGACTTTCTATTCAGGGCAGCTGCCCATTTTCCTCCTACTGCCTTAAGCTTTCTCTGCTAAACTTTCCTTTGTATGTGCCCCAGTGTGCACAAGCCTACAAGCATGCATGAGTTTAATCTCATTAACTCAGAAGCTCTTCAAGGGCAGGGACCTTGGATCTCAACTACTGCTCGACTCAGAGCCTGGCTTTCCACACACATCAAATTAACGTTCCTTGGTTTGATCTGCCTGCATTATCTCAAGGGCCCCTTCCAGCTCCGCTCAACCTGCCTCCCGCCTGCCCTGGGGCAGGGAAGGAGAAAGGGAGGAAGGGGGTGGGAAGCAGGACAGATGGAAAAAGAGAAGCCAAGAGGGAGCGAGGGGAGGAGGGTGGGGAGGGGAGGCTGAGCCTGGCTTTCCTGAAATGGAGTGAGGTTGGGTGGAGACACAGACGCAGAAAGAGCTTGAGGCAGCAAGGCAGGGAGTGGGTGATTAAGATCGATCTATACAATCACCAGATGCCAAAATATTCAGAATGTCATGAATCTCCCTGGAACATCTCTCTGGAGAAGCCCATAGAAAAGATCCTTCATTCCATTTCTAATTAAGGATCCACTTGGAGGTACCCAGATACAGAAAGGAAAGTTACAGTGACTAACATTTTTAATGTCATTACAATAATTAAACTACACAGTCATTTCTTACACCCAGCGTGGACTTTTGTCAACGCTTTCCTTCAAAATGAAACATTGCAAAGACACTGGGGAGTTGGAGAGAGGCCGTGGACAGAACCTTCATTTCAACGGCCGCTCTAAGCAGACAGATGTAATGGGCTTCACAACCATTTGAAATTTTCTTACTATTTTGTACTCCTAGTAGCCATACGCCTCAGATTTTAATGGCACCTCCTTACCTAACAACCAAATGTGCTCCCACTAACATTCCCTCTTTGTACATTGCAAGGGGAGGATTCGTAGTCCCATTTTACAGAAGGAACAACCTGAGGCTAGCACATAGTACATTCCCTGAACGCTCGCCGTACCCCAGGCACCGACCTTCTCACATGTTATCATCCTTACCCCCAACAATTTTGGAGTTCTGCGCAAAGATTCACATGCAGGCAGTCTAAGAATACATAGGGCCAAACACCATGCTACATCATCTGTTGGATAAACATTTATTGAGCACCTACTACATGCTAGACACTGTGCTGCGTGCCAAGAAGTAGCAGGGAGTGAGAGAGACAGTTCTCTGTACTGGAGGATGACATAGTAGGGACCCTCACCAGGGAAATGATGAATGTGACTACTTCATACAAAAAAATGAACCAGGAATAAATTAAAACAGTATGTCGTGATCAAGAGTATATGGTGGGTGATGGAGCAGTCAGGGCTCCCTGGGGAGGTGACTTAAATTGAGAGATGAATGACAAGAAGGACCCATTTGCAGGAAGAACTAGGGCAGAGCATTCCAGGCAGATGGAAACATAAGGTCTAAAAATGTTTACCTTATTGGGCTTAGTAATTTTACTCCTGAATATCTGTTGTAAGATAAGAATTCTTAACACAGAAAAAAGGTATTCTCTGTGGCTTATTCATAACAATGGAAACAAATAAAGATGACCTAAAATCCAATAGGAGAAAATTTCAAGGAACACGACACATACATGCATTCAATGAAATATTATGCAGGCATGAAAAATAATCTTACAGGCTTTGATTGTGGCTGGGAAGTACACCCCATTCTATCCCTCCCACTGACTACAACTAAAAACCTTGGTAGACTCTATGGAATGACTATCAGAGTACTCTAAAAAGTAAATAAGAAAAAGCAGAATGGAGAGAGAAATTAGAACTTGAAAAAGTACAAATATGGTAATGAGCATCTTGGGATCCCCTCCCATTCTTTCTGGCTTAAACACAAAGGCAGTCAAATCCCAAAACCATGCAGCAGATGTAGACAAAATAAATTCCAAGAGAATTTATTCTTTTTCTGGCCAGAGAACCAGCAGGGCAGTAGCCCCTGTGATACAGAGTATGAGGAGAATCCCCAATTTGTTTTCCAGTCTTTTCCTTTTCCTTTCCAGCCCCACCCTGAGCGAGCCCCAGTCAAAGAGCTGTCACCCTTTAGCATCCATGGGCATGGCGGTCATGCGAACACTGAAAATTCTGAGAAAACTATTTTCTCTGACTAGAGGAACCCGGAAGAGGGCTCCCTACAGCTCAAAGTGAGGCACAAAGAATGCCTGTGACTTTCTCTTTCTCTTCTTTTTCATGCTGCTTTGTCCCCAAGATGCCCCCTGGTATGGGGTGTGTGTAAGAATATAAGGAAGCTAAAACCCCCAGCTTTCCAATCAGGGCACCAGGAGAGGGGGCCCTGGGAGCTGGAATGTGTGGAGGAAGCTAGAGAAAGAGATCCCTCGGATCTGTGTACGAAGCCCCAGGATCATGTCTGAACCACGCGTGGGTGTGGAATCGACACAAAGCAGCAAAGACAAGTCTTCAAGAACTTAAGCGCAGTACAAGCACAGTCTAAATGCCAGGCTGGACCCCGTGTAGGGCATACGCGGGACACATCTGAATAGTGCTGCAAAGGCTTTGAAAAGTAAGCTGACATTGAAACCACAGAAGTTAGGTAGGGACTTGTGGTCCACCCTAAGCAGGTTGGATGCCCACTAAAACAAACAAACAAACAAACAAACAAAAAACAACATTTATCAGAAGCTTTTTACAGTACCCAGAGTCTCCCGACATAGTATTCAAACTATCCAAGATATGACCTGAAATCACTCAGCATACTAAGAACCAGGGAAATTCCAACAACTCTCAAGGCAAAAGTCAATCAGGACAAGCGAACCACAAGATGACCCAGTTGGTGGCATTATCAGACAAAAGAGTTAAAGTAAGTAAGGCAACCATGCTCCACGAAGTAGGAAAGAACACTCTTGAAACAAATATAAAGTCAAAAGTTCGCAGCAAAGAAATAGAGCCAATAAAAAAGAACCAAGTGAGATTTTAAAACTGAAAAATATAGTAGCCAAAAAAAAATTTTTTTTAATCACTAGAGAAGCACAACAGAATGGAGATGACAAAGGAATAAGTGGTTAATTTGAAAACAGATCAATAGAAATGATCCAATGACAGAGAGAAAAAATATTGGGAAAAAAAATAACAGTCTCAGAATCCTTTGGGACAATACCACAAAGTCTAGTATTCACGTCATTGGAGACCCAGAGAACGTGTAATATTTTTAAAAAGAATAAAAAATGTTTCTAAATTCTCAAATTTGGTAAAAGATAAATTTCCAGATTCAAGAAACTCAGCAAAACTCAGGCAAAATAAACTTAAATAAACCCATGTTAAGATACATTATCGTTAAACTGCCAAAAACCAAAGATAAAGAAAAATTCCTGAAATCAGTCTGAGAAATGATGCATTGCATATAGGGAAACAGCAATCTGAATGACGACAGATTTCTTATGAGAAACCTTGGAACCCAGAGGACAGTTGAATTATTTTTAAAGTTCTTAAAGGCAAGAACTGTCAAGCCAGAATCCTCAATGTAGCACAAATATTGCTTAGGAATGAAAGTTAAGACATAAAGCCAAGAGAATTTATTACCGGCAGCATATACATTACAAAATAAACTGTGTAAGTCAGAACACTACAAAATTATGTTACAAAGGGTTGGTAATAACCTTGAAAAGTTCCTGTGACCTTATGTTTTAAAACCTCATAATACAGATTGAAATAAACATATGATTACAGTTATGTCCAATAGCATGATTGCAATGTGCTTCTTCGACTGGATGTGAGGAAATTAAGTGTTACTAGTGACTTTTTTTGGTAAAAGATCTATTGGTAATTTTACTCTTCATTTATTTTTTTTCTTCAAAATTTCAGTAGGTGATCAACTATCTTTATAATGTTAAAATAATTCCTTCTAAAGCACTGGTTAGCTTGAAACAAAAAAGGCAAAGTCCCTGTCTCAGTTTCGGTACAAGAAACATAACATGCTGGGGCACCTGGGTGGCTCAGTCGTTAAGCATCTGCCTTTGGCTCAGGTCATGATCCTGGGGTCCTGGGATTGAGCCCCGCATCGGGCTCCTGCTCAGCGGGAAGCCTGCTTCTCCCTCTCCCACTCCCCCTGCTTGTGTTCCCTCTCTCGCTTTCTCTCTTTCTGTCAAATAAATAAATAAAATCTTTTTAAAAAAAGAAAGAAACATAACATGCTTATCATATCAGTTTCTTTGTAGAGGGAAAGGGTGTGGGAGATTGCCCACCCCGTGAAGAATATGGCAAACTTAACTTTTGCCCATTCTCATGAGGTTCCAGTTATAAAAGAGAATTGGGATCAAAACAAACAAACAAACCAGCAAAAACCCAGAGTTCAGTATCGTTGAACGTTATAGTTATAGCCTGCCCAAAGTTCTGAATTCTGTTTACGTGGGAACAAGGTCTTCATGGAAAAAACTCTCTAAGATGCTAATGGTGATCACTGTTCTGCAATGGATAGCATCATCCATTGAAAGGAACAAACAAAGCCCAAAGCAAAGCAAAACAAAACAAAAAACCCAAAAGAACCAAAAAAGCTAGCCACAAATGGAGGGCTTACTCTTAAGCTAGCACAGGAGACAAGAGCCAGGAGCAGGCCACCAGCCTCTGGAGACCACTGGGCGGAAACAACCTGCTGAGGGGTGTGAGGTCAACCTCCAGACCACAGGCAAGGTGAGAGGCTCAGAGGCAAAACCAGTCACTCAGGGGAGTGCAGAGTGGTAATGGAGGCGGCCTCCTGTGCCATGATGGCCTGCGTCAGGAAGAGAAAGACAGGGGTGCCTGGGTGGCTCAGTGGGTTAAAGCCTCTGCCTTCGGCTCAGGTCATGATCTCAGGGTCCTGGATCGAGTCCCATATTGGGCTCTCTGCTCAGCAGGGAGCCTGCTTCCTCCTCTCTCTCTGCCTACTTGTGATCTTCTCTGTGTCAAATAAATAAATAAAATCTTAAAAAAAAAAAAAAAGGGAAGAGAAAGACAGGCATATAGGAAGCTGGGAAGAGTCCTGGAGAAGTGGCGGTGCAGAGCCAAGGTTGGCCATTACCCCACAGCTTCTGGCTTTGGGGAGGAAAACCAAGTCCCGTCTTCTACCTCTTCCAGGAGCCAATAGGAGAAACTGAGGTCTGAGGCTTGCGGCATGTGCTGGCTGGAGGAAGCATTCCTCTTTGTACAGTGCTTTTCTGCCAAGAAAAGGTAGGGTTTCCACCCCACCCCATCTTTCCTTCACTGCCCTTTGCATTCTTTCCCTTGAACTGAGAACGTCTCTTGTCTATTCTGAGATTTCTCAACCTGAACACTGCTGGCTTTGGGGGCATCCATTTCTCCGTTGTTGGGGGGGGTGTCCTCTGCACAGTAGGATGTCCTGCATTCCCTCTGGCCTGTAGCTCCCGGAGGCCGGAAGCACCCACCCCCACAGGGCTGACAACCAAAAATGTCTTTACATGTTGCCAAATATTGCCTGGGGAGCAAAATCAACTAGAACATTTCAGAAACTTCATGGGCAGTGATTTCAGAAGAGCAGGAGTTGGGTCCAGTTGTCTTAATTAGAATGACAGAGGCCAGCAGAGCCCAGAAGAATAAGGGCCAAAAAGGTCAAGTTCAAGGCTTGTTTTTCTAATTTGAAAAAGGGTAAAATGTTGTCTGGAGATAATACGGTCTTCCCCCATGTTAATTTATTGCTATTCCACTGGAATATTCCTCCTAAATTCTTCCTGCATTTGGGTGCTCATTCATCCACTCAAACCACGCTCATTACATGCTGTGTTTGCAAGTCTCCTCGCCGGGCAGCGGCTGGCCTGGTAGGCTTGCCTCTGTGACCCCCTCCCTGATTTGCAGAAACGAATATGGAACTTTGCAGTTTAGAAGCTGTACCTTACCTCGCAAAGCCCCACAATATTGAGCTGAGATCAGTCTCCCCAAAGAAAGAGGTTAACCTCCCCAAAGTAAAGGACACTCAGAGGGGCACCTGGGTGGGTCAGTCGTTAAGCGTCTGCCTTCAGCTCAGGTCGTGATCTCAGGGTCCTGGGATCGAGCCCTGCATCAAGCCCTGCATCAAGCCTGGCATCGGGCTCCTTGCTCGGCAGGAAGCCTGCTTTTTCCTCTCCCTCTGCCCCTGCTTGTGTTCCCTCTCTTGCTGTGTCTCTCTCTTTCAAATAAATAAATAAAAATCTTTAAAAAGAAGAGAGAAGAAAAGGAGGCTCAGAGAAGTGAGAGAACTTTCCCCAGTGGGTGGGACTCGGGAGGTGGGAACTCTTTATGGAATGTCCCCAGCTCCAGCGGAAGGGAAAGAGCGAGCTCCATTTTGCAAACCCAACGCAATAATGAACTCAGGATGGAAACACAGGTGAAAGTAGTGGGGAAGCAAGACATTCCTGCAGTGACAGCACGTCATCCCGCAGAAGACGAACTACAAAGAAAAAAGTTCCTTTCACGTGGAGACCCCTCGCTGTTGCTGCCTTAACCAAGTGATGGGATCCCCAGCAGTGGCTCAGCCTAACGCTGTGGTCCTGCCAACTCCTACGACGTGCCCCCTCCTCACCGTATGACACAGTATTTCACCAGAGGAATCCAATGAAGCTTCTAGTCCTCCCTCCCAACTCAGAGGAAATGTGGGGGACATAAGAACTTGCAAAAGCCACAAGGAGACAACAAGACAAATAAAAAATGCAGGGCATTCTAGAAGACAACTGGTCTGCATTCTCCAAAAAACTAATGTTGTGCAAAAAAGAAAAAGTGGAGAAACCATTCTGGATTAAAAAGACTGAGGGGCATGACCCCCAAATGCAAGGTATGTGGCTGAACTGGAGGCTGGTTTTTAAAAAAATACCCGTGAAACACATTCTTAGGACAAGTTGAAGAAATATGAACTTAGACTGAATATCAGATAGTTAAAATAATATCATCTAGTATAGCAAAAATATTAGTTGATACAAGAAAGTGTCTTTGTTCTCAAGAGCTACATACTGGGGAGTCTGGGTGGCTCAGTGGGTTAAAGCCTCTGCCTTCAGCTCAGGTCATGATCTCAGGGTCCTGGGATCGAGCCCCGCATCGGGCTCTCTGCTCAGCAGGGAGCCTGCTTCCTCCTCTCTCTCTGGCTGCCTCTCTGCCTACTTGTAATCTCTCTCTGTCAAATAAATAAATAAAATCTTAAAAAAAAAAAAGAGCTATGTACTGAAAAAATAGAATTTAGGTGTGAAATGTCATAATAGAACTTACTTCCAAATGATACGTGTGTGTGTGTGTGTGTGTGTGTGTGTGTGTACAGTATGCATCTGCAGTCAGGAAACAGATGTGAATACAGTCCTACAGAGAGAGTAATCAAATATGGCAAATGTTCAAATGAATCTAGGTGAAGTGTACATTCTGTGAATTTGACAAATTTTATTAAGGATTAGGGGTTCCAGTTCCCATAGCAATTCATTAACGTGTCCGTTCAGCTATGACAGTGAGCACCTGCTCTATAAAATCCAGCAAGCTCAGCTGACCCTAAGGAGCCTACCAGCCACAGAGAGGGGGAGGAAGACCAGGCTAATGGAACCAAGTTAAGCCCCAGATCCGATGCTTTTTCTACCGCCTCACCCATAAAGTTTTAGCAACAAGCGATTTAGGGGTACTACCCATTGGCTGTTTTTCTCAATTCAGTGTACTCTCTAACACGTAAAAACCTATATGACTTTAAAATAATCCAGGAAGTCAGGCTTGAATGCTTGCCTAGTTCTTCGGCAAGTTTCCAGAGCTCATTAAGTAGTGGAGATTATTAGAAAGCATCTCACACGCTTATTAATTTTTTTTCCAGTGAATCAAAGATCATCGTTGCCAGGCTTTGTTAAATCTGTGAAACACATCGGCATTTTGATTGCTAATTAGTGTACGGAGAGAAATAGTGGCTTCAACAACAATTTCACATAACAGTGAATTTAATTGAAATGCATAAATTTCAAAAACATTCTAATTCGTAAACATCCTCTTAGAAATCTATGCCTATGCCAAAATATATCTGTAAGTTGTACACATCCAGCAAAACTGGAATTTCCCAAATCTCTCTCTTGTGTGTTGCAAGGTAGAGCTCTGGGCTCCTGCAACGCTGTGCTTCCCCAATCCCCACTCTTGCCACAGGGTTTTTTTCTTCTGTGTACCTGTGAGCTCCTCCTCTAGACTGTAAGATCATTCGTTCATTCATTCATTCATCAAATACTTATTGACTACTTACAAGTGTCAAGGCTCGGTTCTGGAACCAGAGATGTGGTGAAAAAATTCATGGAGTTTAAAGATGTAACTATAACAAGTCACAATAACTTGATACAGTTAAAATTAGCCTCCAAGATCTATGCATTAGGCAAAAATGCTCTATTTCCACTGACTCCCAGTGAAATCCCAGTAAATGATATGCGCATATAATGCTTTGAAAGCATGGCAGGACTGCAGGTCCAGAAGGGCCCCAGAGGTCATATACCCCAAGACCACCACTTTTAGAAGCTACCCAGGATGTGGCCTTCTCATGGTGGGTCACAGGAGGGCCAGAGGGCAAGGCCAGCAGTGCCTGTGCGACATTTGCAATGTTCTACTGGCCGAAGCAAGTCACTGGGGGGCAGTGAGGACCTGGGCATACTAACCGGTTCTTCCAAGGACCAGGGCTTATTGGAATCATCTACTCACGTTTGTCTCTGTCCCTCAACCTGAACTGCCCAACATCCATTCTCCCCTCCTTCAGAACTTAAAGAACGTCATTTTTGTACAGGGCAGTAGACAAAATGGCAGTGGGTCCTGATAAAACTATTCCCCTTTTTCGATTGATTCTCTTGTAAGTGGGCTGGCTCCACAACATGGCCTGGCTTACTGTAAAGCTTTCTTGAAGGAGATAGATGCAGCTAGCCTGATTCCCTCTGGTTTTGCCCTTTATTCTTCCCCTTTTGTGGGGGGGGGGCAGTGCACACACACATGAGAGAGCCTGGAACATGATGTGATGTCTGGTGATGCAGCAACCACATTGCAACCATGAGGACTACAACCTCATGGACTAAAACCACAAGGCAGAGCAAAAGGATAGGAAGAGAATGGAGCCCCCACTGGCTTCTGAGCTGCTGCATCAGCTCCATACTGCATGGCTCCAGATTTATTGTGACATGAGGAAACTTCCTTTACTGCCTTCAGTCATTGTGGATCTGGTTCCTGAGTCCCAGCCAAATGCACCCTAACCGATGGAGCCTCTCAGATGAAGTACAGGGTCGAGCACCTACTAAGAACTCAGAAAATGCTCATGTGGCGGGGGCGGGCCCCGCTAACCTCTGCTAACTTTCTCAGCTCATTTTCATCACTTCTCTCTCTTGATTTCCAGGTTCGGCCACACTCCTCACTGCGAACATGGTGCCCTCTGTGCTCCAAGCTCTGGCTCACCCCAGGGCCTTTGCAGATGCTGCTCCCTTAACAAGAAGCAGCACTCTCTCTCTCCTCTTATCTCCCTTGAGAACTCCTCAAGGATCCTTCTCTGGCAGCCTCCTGTGCCCCACCCTCCACTGATACTAGACGGGCAAAATGCCCCATGCCTCAGTGTCCTCATCCATAAAATGGGACTGCTAATAGTATCTGCCTCGAAGAGTTGTTGTTAGAAATGAATCAGCCGAGTCTCACAAATTGTCAGAACAGCAGAGGCTTACACAGCACCTACCACATGCCGCTCCCAATTCTAAGCCCTTACTTGCAGTAATTCCTTTACTCTTCCCTGTGATCCCATGAGCACTAATATCACCTTCACTTGATAGGGGGGAAACCGAGGCACAGAGAGGTGCAGCGCCTTACTCAAGGGATCACAGCCTTCGAATCATCTAAGACATCTGAAAATAGAGATGAGTCATCCCCATGGACTTCTTTCCAGACTCCTGACCCACAGAATCTGGAAGCATAAAAAGGTAGATGCTGTACGCCACTAAATTTGGGGTGGTCGGTTACATAATAGTAGTAACTAGGGTATGGGGCTGCCCCCGTGGGTGCCTGGGAAGCCACTAGTGGTTCTGTGTGGAACAGGGGACACTCCCACCAGCAGCCTGCAGCTGGTCCCTCTGCTGGACAGGAGGCTGGGCCAGAGAATCCTCAAGAAGCTGGCAGACTTGAAGCCAGAAGACGCCTTGAGGTCCTTGTCAGAAGAGCTGAGAAAGGGAGCTATCACAGGTGATGGGGGGCGGGGGGCAGTACCAGGACAGGTCATGGCACAGAATGCAAGCTGGACTAAGAAGGATGGGCACCACGAGGGCTCTGAGAAGGCAATGGGCCACCAGCAGATCATGCCCTGGAGGGAACGAGGCCGACTGAGCCTCACGGAGCTGGGGCCTTCCTGGTTGGCCCCCTTGGTGGCTTTATGGGGTCAAGTCTCCAGGGTCTCTGCCGAAAGAAAAATGACAGAATAACAACTGCACCTGAGCAGGGACCAGAGATACTGAGGACCAAGCAGACAATAGGTAGAAGAAGAAGAAAGCTGGGAGGCCACCCTGGAGGAAGCCTCCTTTGCCCCTGCACCAGATGTTTCACTCCCCTTTAGATCCTTCGTTGAAGTGGGGGCTCCAGCCAAAGGCCTGGTCATGGCTCCTCTCCACCCCACCTCTGCTCCTGCAGGGCAATGTTTGTTGGCCTCCTATAGGCCTTATCTTAAAAGGCTACCTCCATGTGACCTGCCACCCAAGAGCTTTGAAGATAGCCCAGGGAGGCAAGCCGCCCTCCCCGTGGGGGGAGTACACACCACCGCCTATATATAGCCGGCCCCCAGCCAGCCTTCCCTCACATTTCAATACCCCGCCCATAATCCGCAGGAAGGGGCAAAGCATCAGAAACACACATTCCCAGCTGCCAGGTCCCGCTCCTCCAGGTCCAAGGCCTCCTTGGTTTGCCTCGAGCCCCTGCGGAAGAGGACTGGACACAGGTGTGCTGCACGGCACTCACACTGCCCACCCCATCCGTGGCTCTTCCCCGGGGAGCCCAGCACCCCTCTCGGGCACAGGGGCCACCCTGGCCCCTTCTCACCCAGACACATCATACACACGGAAAGGCCTGCTCAACACCAAACACCTTGATGGCCTGACTGCCTTGCTTGGGAAAATCTGTGCCCAGCGTCACCCTGGGGGCCTGTCAGGGAAGCCCAGACTCTCCCCCGAAGCCTCTTGCTGGCCTCCCAGCCCCATGATAGGCCTTCCGTTTGCTCTGTGCCGCGCTGTCGGGGCTGGAGGGAGAGGTGCCGTCTGCAGAAGAGAAACAAACTGGGTTGTGCAGCTTGCAGCAGCCCCGTGGCTCCGGCTTTAGTTTATCTTGGGCCTGAAGCCTTCCAAAGGAACGCGGTCCTCCCTTGGCCAGGGAGCAGGCCCGGCGGAGCAGGCGCGAGAGCGCTCGTCTCGCTGGGACCCGCGCAGGCCGCCTGGTGCTCGCTCGGGTGGCAGACCTGCCTTCCCAGCCGCCTGGCCTTCCACCGCCTTCGGGGCCTCCAAGTGCACGCGACCGAGAGCGAACCGGCCCCTCAGACCTCCATTCGGGGAGCCGGGACCTGGAAATTCAAAACAGGCCTGCGAGCTGCCATGTGCTTTTAATTTCCCTGTTCCGGTAAAAGCAGGGAAGAAAGACATCCAAAGAGTGGATCCAACAAGTCACTCAAAGAAAGCTCCCCAAACAATTCGCAATGGCATTTCCTGGCGTTAATTTTAATTGGATAGTTTAATGTTTGGTGATCATAGCCCTTTCACAGCTGCAGAACACGCGCGGCCCAGGAAGTCGCCAGCCCTGGGAAATGAGCTCATAAATCTTTCATCCCCAAAGCGGCAGATCTGAGCGCGGGCGGGGAAGGAACTTACCCACACTGGGTTTGCCATGATGTCCTGGTTTATAGCACGGGCTTGAGGCTCCAGCCTTATCCGTGAGGACAACTTGACCTTGGTGACCTCAACAGAGAGCTGGCCCACGGAGGCTCCCCGGTGGTTGCGGGCTGAATGTTTGCGCCCCGCCCAACTCCAACCCGCTCAGGGGGATGGTACGAGGAGGTGGGGCCTTGGAAGGTCAAGTGGGTCTGGTAAGGTCATGGTGGAGCGTCCACCAATGGGTTTAGGGCCCTTGTAAGAGTCACCAGCCTGCTCGCTCCCCCTCTCTGCTCCCCTCCTCCCTTGCATGGATGCGAGGAGAGGGCCCTTGCCAGAACCCGACCGATTGCAGACTCTCAGCCTTCAACTCGGTGCGAATTAAGTTTGAGCTGTTTATAGGCCACCCCGTGGGTGGTACTTTGTTCTAGGAGCCCACACAGACGAAGGCACCAGGCAGGGAGGGCCCCCAAAACGTAGGGCAGGGACTGGCCACCAGTGGGAGGGAGGGGGGGACAGGGTAGAGCCTCGTATCTATTTGTTAACAAAGGAGAAGGGGAGGCGAGGGGAACTTTGTGGGAAATGACTCCTTGAACAACCCCAGACTAATGGAACTTGCATTCTTGGATGTCTGTGTGTAGACGTGTATGTTCACGGTCTCGTGTGTACTCAGGGGCTGTGTGTTTAGGGATTAACCTTGGCAGAGGAGAGGTCTGACCTTTGTCCTCGGCTCCTGGATGGTGACTTCCAAACCCTTGGAATGTCCGGCCTGATAAGAGTGTCTGTTTATCTGGAGGCCCTGGGCCACAGCAGGTAATCTGACCCTGTATTTATGGTGGGCACCTTCTTTGGGCCCTGCATGATCAGCTCGGACTCCAAAGACACGGCTGGCTGAGCTCGGCTGTGAGCAACCATCGGGGTCCGCCTTTCCCAGATCCTGTAAGAGCACCGGGCACCAAGGCTCAGGCGAGCTTCGCCGGTCAGCAGACTTCGGTGGGATATTCCCGTTGCTGCCGGGAAAAGCTCACGACTCCACTGGGAGAGAACATCTGGGCGCTTCGTGCCTGGAACGCTCCTGGATTCTGCCCCACATGCCTCCTCCCTTGGCTGGTTTTAATCTGTGTCCTTTCCCCCTAATAAACCACGACCGTGAGTGGAATCGCTTTCGGTGTGTTCTGTGGTTCTTCTGGGTGACTGTCAAACCCAAGGGTCTCTGGGATCGTGAGAGATCTGTGGCTTTTCCTGCTCCTCCAGGGGGCAGGGGGGCTGCCCCCCAACTCATAAACAAGCAACATTTGCAAAACTGATACACTGAGCTTCATCACAAAGGGATGATCACGCTTATCACCTCCTCCCGCTACCCTCCTGTTAAGCAAAGAGAGGATAGGCGGCTCGGTCAGTTAAGCGTCCAACTCTCTTGATTTTGGCTCAGGTCATGATCTCAGGGTCGTGAGATCAAGCTCCCTGTCTCCCCCACCACCCACCTGCTATGCGCAGTGAGGAGTCTGCCTGCGAGTCCCTCTCTCCCCCTCTGCCTCTCCTCCTGCTGGAGTTCTCTCTCTTTAATAAATAAATAAAATCTTAAAAAAAAAAAAGAAGTAGGATAGTCATTGTCTACCTATTAAATGGGAGAGAAGACAACTTCTGCAGGATGGCATCTGTGAAGGATGCCCATCACGTGGGGGGCTGGAGTGGCGCCGCCGTTCCCAAACTGGGCCACATGGGGAATATCACGTGGCCGCTGATGAGGAAATCACGAGAGCTTGACGAAACATGAGAAATACTTCTGCTGCAATATTAAGTTGAAAAATCAGAATTCAGGACTGTAGACAGAGGATAAGTGTGAGATGGGGTTTTTTTTTTATTTGTTTTGTTTTAAAACAGGGCGACAGAGTATTGGTTAGATTAAAGGATGTGAGTCTTAGGAAGGTACAGGTGAAACTGCAGAAGGGTCATATCAGCCACCTCTCCAGGTACAGGTGATGGCCACAGTGAAGCCCATCCTCTTTGTCCAGGGTTTTGTCCAGACTCCGTGCAAGGTCAAGAGGCCAAGCATTCTCTTGTGGTGGGGGTAGTATCCCACTGCTCTTGGGCTCCTCTCCAGAGGGCTCTCAGCTAACCTGAAAGTCCTCGCCCTCAACTTGCTAGTTAATATCCCGTGGGGCAGGAACTAGCAGAGTATTTCCCACTTTGTTAGGTGGGATGGTTCCAAAACACATTCCATAGAATGCTCAGAAAGTCTGCAGGATTGGGCAACTAACGGGCTGCCTTTCCCAGTGGCCAACTCAATATGCATCTTTGTGCAGACTCTTCATCCTCCTGGGATCAACGCCCACTCTGCTCTGTGACCTCATTCCCCACAGTGCTAAGACAGTGTCTGCTTCAGTTTGCTTCTCTTTGAATGGAAGGCTCTGGGTACCCAGTGGACCAATGTGCAAGGAACCCAAGAGCCTCCGGGGCTGGGAGTAAGAACTCTGATGCCTGTACCCAGAGCTCCAAGTACAGGAAATGTGGGGGTAAACTAAGAGATGCCAAGACAGACTGATTCAGGGGCCCCTGGGTGGCTCAGGGGGTTAAAGCCTCTGCCTTCAGCTCAGGTCATGATCTCAGGATTCTGGGATCGAGCCCCACATCGGGCTCCCTGTTCAGAGGGGAGCTTGCTTCTTCCTCTCTCTCTGCCTGCCTCTCTGCCTACTTGTATCTCTCTGTCAAATAAATAAATAAAATCTTAAAAAAAAAAAAGACAGACTGATTCACAGGCAATCACTCAGATGACCAAATACATATTTCTCAGCTACGTTTGGTCTTCACGCACAGTTCTGAAAACGCTTCAGAGCCAGGAAGGGGAAATCGGTGATTTGTTATTAATGAAGGCAACTGATTTGTTATTAATGAAGGCAATTGTTTGGATCCCACCCAAGGGTGGGGCTGGTTGAAGGAGGACCAACCATGTGATTCAAGGGTTGGAACGATCAGTGCCCACCACCTCCGGGGAGGGGATCAAGGAGGGGGGCTGGAGGTTGAATCAGCCAGTAGCCAATGACTTAGCCAATCGTGACCACATAGTGGAGCTTCCATCAAAACCCAAGAGGACAGCTTTTGGCCCTTTTTCTTTGGAGTGCTTCCTTGCTTGGGGAACTAGAAGGCTTCCACGTGCCGCCAAGCCAGGCCCAGAGCCCTACGATCTCCTGTGTTCAGGACTTTATCCTATGTATTCCTTTTTCTGGCTATTGATTTATATCCTTTATCATATCCTTTAATAGTCAGGTAAGTATAGTGTTTCCCTGAGTTCCACATCCATTCTAGCAAAGTAATCTAGCGTAAGGAGATCATTGGAACCTCCGATCTGGACTGGTTGGTTAGGGGCACAGGTAAGAGCCTGGGGCTTGCACCTGGTATCTGACGTGAGGGGTAGGGGCGGTTGTGTAGGACTTAGCCCATGGAGTCCGATGCCACCTCCGGGTGGACGGCGCCAAAACTGAGTTGCAGTGGCATAGTATTATGGAGGGACCCCCACATTGGACTTGGGCCTGGGGACCTAAAAGGGTTGGTGTCAAGGGCACTTGGGTGGCTCAGTCGATTAAGTATCTGCCTTGGGTTCAAGTCAGGATCCCAGGGTCCTGGGATGGAGCCTTGCTCAGTGGGGAGCCTGCTTCTCCCTCTCCCTCTGCCGCTCCCCCTGCTTGTGCACTCTCTCTCAAATAAATTTGAAGATCTTAAAAATTCTAGTTGGGGGTTTCTGTTTTGCGGCCCAAGGCGTCCTGAAAATTCTAAAAATCTTAAAAAAAAAAAAGATCTGGTGTCAGTGAAATTGCTTTCCTAGTACAGCACATATGAAATATACCAAGGGCCCCTGTAAGGAATGCACAGGAGGGAGGGGGCCGGGCTGGTGGTGCACAAGGCACTGGGCCAGCACGGGAGGGTTAGGTCTACAAAGCACTGTGAGCTGTAACAACAGGACCCCTAGAGCACAACTCCAAGATATAGGGGCCCACGTCCCTGGAGCTGGGACCTGAGGCAGAGACAAGAAGATCTCAAGACCAAACCAGCCTGGTACAGTGATCAGGCATTAGGGACAATAGCTGACAACCAAGGAGGTGTAAGGACACCGGGCATGGTGTTGACCTTGCCTATGGCCTTGTGCAGGGAGCGGACAGCGAGGACATCACAAGGGCAGACAAGCAGGGCCAATCTCCAACAGCAACACCACGTGGCAGCAAGTGTCAACAGTCCCACACGGACCACCTCATGTGCAAGTCCCCTCGTCCAGCATGGACCCCAGACTGGTTGCCTTTGGATTAGATAAATCCCAGGTGCTCCCATCCTGCAAGAGGTGGGGATAATTCAACATGGAGGCGCTACTTTAGGGATCAAGGAGAAAGCCAAAGAGTGATGTCACCGTATTTGTACTTCAGGAGATAGAGAAGGAGGCACACCCAAATCTAGGCAGCAGCTGTGTGGGCAGCTGGCCTAACCGCAATTTCTCTTCTCTCCTACTTGGCCACAGGGTCCGCTCTTACCTGCCTTACTCTGCGTCCTGGCCTGGGGGTCAGTCAGGACGCCTTGGGCCGCAAAACAGAAACCCCCAACTCAAATTGCCTTCAACAATAATCATTCACTACCTCCCAGAATGGAGCCCCAACCCAGGCTGTGCTGGCCCCGCTCTCTGCCCCGCCTCCCGGCAGGCCGTGAAAGGCCAAGACACCCTCAGCAGGACGAGGGGGCCCTTCTTCCCTGGAGGCTCCTTCTTGAGGGAGAGGAAACCTTTCTTCCCAGAAAGCAACCCCCCCACCCCCACTCCACCAACTCCCCTCCTGTCTTGTTGCTCCAAAACCAGACACAGGCAGGGACACTGGGCGACAGGCCCCGGCCTGAGTCAGGGGAACTGGGGCTGTTCTGGGGACAGGGCAAGTCACCTTCACTCTACCCACGTTGAAGCAGGGGCTGGGGTAACATAGTGAGCAGACATAAGGTTCTGTTAGCAAAGGAGGAGGAAGAAATGTGCTAGCAAACAACCAGCAAGGCTCCCATCCCCCGGAAGACATGAGACCAGAGCACTGCGTTGGGTGTCCCAGGGCTTCTGGAACCAACTACCGCAGATTAGTGGCTGAAAACAAGAGACATTTATTCTCTCATGGTTCTGGAGGCTGGAAGTCCAAAATCACAGCATCAGCTGGGCCTGCTTCCCCTCGAGACTCTAGAGGAAGACCCTTCCTTGCCTTGTCCAGGTTCTGGTGGGGGCTGGCCATCCTTGGTATCCCAGGGCTTGTAGATGAATCATTCTGGTCTCCTCCTCTGTCTTTGTTGACCTTTTCCCCTGTGTGTCTGTGTCTCTGAACCAGAGGTTCTCCCTCTTTGAAGGACACCAGGCATACTGGATTCAGCGTCCCCCGCCCCATCTAGTTTGACCTCATCTTGGTTTGATGACCCGTGCAAAGACCCTATTTCCAGATAAAGTCACATTTGCAGGTTCCAGATGGACATGAGTTTTGGGAGGATCACTATTCAACCCTCTATAAACCCCGAAGTGAAAGAAGAGATCCTACGAATCCTGTGCCCAGAGCAGGACTGGTTTCTAGTCGGGGCCATCTTGCGGAAAACAAAAAGTGGGCATCGTCCTTCCTTCTCCTATGGGGGTATGTCCTAGGAACATGGCACATGGGTCCTCTCCTCCATGTCCATCCCCACCCACGTGGAGGGAGAAGTGGGCAGGGCCCATCTGACGCTCTCCCCGTGTGTGGATTTGCCGGGCACTGTCTACCACGTAAACCTAACTTTGTGCACAAGGATGGCAGCCGTGCATCTTGTCAGCCCAGGGCCACGTGGGCCTTGTTTCACGTTCCCCTTGATCCCAGTGCTGAACCTTCACATTCTGTCAGGCTGAGTGAGGTGAGCGCCTCACTACCTGAAATTACAAGAAGCAGCCAAAGACTTCTTGAGGCAAAACTGTAAGGCAGGCACAATCCAGCTATAAAGTTCTCGGTTGTTCCATTCTGTATATGTTTTCCCATCCCTGACCAGGTTCCAGCAACTATTAGCAAGTTATTTAGCTTCACATCTTCAGTCTCTTTCTCTCTAAAGGGAAGGGGCGTGTACAGTAGGAGAGAATGGGGCAAGCGGCCTGCCACGGAGCCTGATGCACAGAGCATACTCGGTCCTGGTAATTGTGAGATTTTAAGGCTGTTGCACTGAGTGAGAACGAACACGGCGGCCAGAATTCACAAAGGTTTGACATGCCAGGGTTAAGGCATGGCCCGTCTCAGGGAGAGCTCTGTTCTGAATGATTAAAGACTTGAACTGGTGCCATTTCCAGTTGCCAGGGGGCCTCAAGCAGAGGCAGCAGCCCTCTGGTCAGGAACAGGAAACTGAGGGTCTATGCCCCTCCCTTCCAGGAGGGAACCATGAGGCTAGGTTCTTGGAACCAGGTGGAACCTGCCCATTCTAGCTCAGCCTGGGGAGCTCAGGGTTCAGCAGCATCTGTCACTCAAAGCCCTACCCTGATGGGATGAGGCTGCTGGTACAACTCGGCCCTGGCTAGAAAGGCCCAGAAACTGAGGAGAGAGACCATGGCCAGCTTCAACAGCTCTGGCAGGGAGATAAAGGATCCCCTTACCCCACCTCATGGCCTAACTGCTCTTCCCACTGTGGCTGGTAAGTTAGGTGCCAGACACCTTCAAGCTGATGTTGGGGATGGCAATCTAGGCCCAGAAGGCAGTTGGGAGGAAAAGGAGTCAAGGTGAACAAGAGGGCCAGGGAAGGACTCTGAGCAAAGATCTGGCCAGATAAACAAGTGTCAACATTATCACCATCATCATCATTATCATCATCATCATCACCACCATCACCACCACCATCGTCATCTTCATCACCATCATCACCACCATCATATCATCACCATCCTCTTCATCATGACTATCACCACCATCATCTTCATCACCACCATCATCATCACCACCACCATGACCATGATCATCATCACCACCATTGCATCATCTTCATCACCATCATCATCATTTTCATCACCACCATCATCACCATTATCGCCACCATCATATCATCACCATCCTCTTCATCACCATCATCATCATCACCACCATCATCATCTTCATCACCACCATCATCATCATCACCACCATCACCATCGCCACCAGATCATTACTGTCACATCATCAGCATAATTATCACCACCATTATCATCACCATCATCATTATCACCACCATCACCATCACCACCACCACCACCATCATCCTCATCAATGATTACTGAAATTTTTACCAAGGATTAGGCACTGTCCTTTGTATCTATTATTTCTTTTAATCCCCCAAACAACTGTGAGGTCAGCTTCACCATCCCCATTTTACAGATGAGGAAATTAAGGCTCAAAGGCTGCTAATCAACTTTCCCAAAGTTCACCAGGCAGTGAGGAGCAGTCCAGAACTTGAAGCCATATTTGCCTGACTCCAGAGCATATGGTCTGAACTATTACGCCTTACTGCCATCTGAAGATCCATCACTAACTACAGGAGCAGATGGGTCAGAAACTGATGATTACTCAGAAGACTCCAGAAACGTCTCTGGCTCTTCTTGGCTACACACCAGCTTCCTGCAGTGTGGGAGCCTCAGGCTGATGCAGGGGTTCTGTTTTCCTCCTCTTTCTCCCCATACTCCCACTCCCTGGTTCTCAGGTCACGACCTGATCTTTTCTCTTCCTCTGCGAGCATTCATCAGCTCCCTTCCTTGGCTTCTTCTGCAACTTCTGGACCCTTCACCTCATTCACCAGGGGGAAGACCAGGTAGCAAGTATGACACACCAAGGCTCCTCCCTGGGAGGTGGGTGGGGAAGGTTGTGAACATCACATCTCTTGTCATCTCAACCAGAAGAGGAAATGGAGACTCTGAGAGATCGAGGTCAGCTAGAAGGAGCAGAGTTGGAACCTCTTCTAAATTTGATGTGCCAGCAGTGCCTCCTCTCTGGGCCTCCCTCACAAACTATGGGGGAGTCCAGCTGGCCCCCAAGTTCCTCTTCTGGTAACTCAGGCATGGGTTGGGGGGCTGGGGGGCCAGGGCGGTGCTAACATGGCTGGTTCTGGACCCTCTCTACATTCTGGAAAGCCCTGGTTCCCTCATGGCCTCTGACCTCCTCCTGCATGGGAGGGGTAGGGGGTGGGGGGCGAAAGCGCCGAACTAGAAGCTGAGATGCCTCTCTTCTTGCGATGTTACCGACCATCCCCTCTGATGTTCTGCAAATCTGAGGTCCCTCCACTGCCCCCCTTCTACTAGTCAGCCCGCTTCTCCAGCGTTGAGCCCTGTTACAAGGGGAAACCAAACATTAAAATCCTGGTGTTGTGGAGAGAAATTCCATGGGACTCGAGCTCTCTGTGTGTACTTCCAGGAACCAAATACCCTTCCTTATGAATTAACTCCATTTTTCCACAAAGTCTCCTGACTGTTTCTTGAAGCTAAAATCCACACCAAGTTTTTCTCCTCTGAGCATCCTGGCTGCTTATCTGAGAAGGGAAACAAGCTTTTTAAAAGAAAAGCCTCAGGCAACGCTTTTTACTTCTCAGGGCTCTGTTTTGAACACGTAGATTTTACTCTTTCTAAATGTAAAGCTCAGACTTCAGAAAAGATGAGGGATGATGAACCCTGAGAGCAATGAGCCAAGTTCAAAGGGGCCCTTGGCCCACCACCATCAATCTCAGACCTATGAGTCCGGCCCCCCCTCTTGCATTTCTGCAACTGGATGGAGAGGAGGTGCTGAGGGGGTGGGGATGTCCTGCTTCCTTTTTAATAGAATTAAGATTTCATTGTTTCCATCTCAAAGAGGCCTAAACACAAAAATACCACCAAGAAAATTCATCTCCAGAAAAATCTCAGTTCTTACAAGAGCTTTAGATCCTCCACTCCCCCCCCCACTCTGAGGCCCCTGTTTCTCTCACGTTTACGTACACACAAATCACCTGGAGATCTTTTTTCGTGTACATTCTGATTCAGTAGGTCTGGGGCCAGGCCTGAGCATCCGTGTTTCTAACACACTCCCAGGTGATACCAAAGCTGCTGATGTGGGATCACACTTTGAGTAGCAAGGGCCTCGACAATACAAAGAACTTCATTATGTCACCAAGCAAGAGCCATGAAATGGAAAGATGCAGGGCAGTTGGCAGCCCAATCATGTCAACATGCTGTGTCTGCAATCCTCCTGATCCCAATATGGCTGCCAATGGCTTGTCCTCGCATGAGTGATCCCTGACAGGAGGCAGAAAGGCATTCTTTTCCAGGGTCTGTTCCTTTTACTACAAAGAGAATAATTGCCTCAGAGGCCTCCTAGGAGATGTCCCCACGTATCTCACTGGCCAGCCCTCTGTCTCATGGCCACCTGGGCTGCGAGGGGTTCTGGGAGAATGGGCATCCAGCAACAGGGAAAGCGGTTATCATGACAGATGCTTCCAGGAAGCAAGAAAGGGGAACCACTGCTGGCTGACCGACCAGCAATGTCTGTCTGCCGTGGCCATCCTTCAAGCCATCCATAGCACCCCTCTCTTCCCAGTCTACTGAGGGCCAGTGGAAATTGCGGGGGGTAGGGGGAGGTCATGCCAGCTTTCAAGACGGAACAGGTGGTGACAATGGGAGGCCACACTCGTCTGGGATGCAGGTGGGACCCAGCCCAGCTGACCCCCCTTGGGGGGACACAGGTGGGACGCAGCCCAGGTGTCCCCAGAGCCCAACCAGAGCACCAGCCCTGCCAGCCCCTCTCATCAGACAGCCTGGAGCCAGTGTGGACGACACACCGACTCCCCTTCTCCCTCTTCTCTAGGAGCAAACACAGCACGTCTCCTGGTCTCCTGGATACCGACTCACGGACATGGAGCCGAGAAGCAGATCCACTGAGCCAACTGTGAGTGATGCCAATTCAACTCGCCCTGCAGTCCCGCAGAGCGCTGAGCGCTGGGAACCAAGGTGTCATGTTTTCCAGAAGCGATGTGCTGCCCCTCCGAAACAAGGGTTACCATGGTGATGTTTTCTACCTGGGCCTGCCTCGGGTAAGGGCGGAAACAGGACCCATGTATTCAAGCCAAGGCCATGCAGCAGCACAGAGCAGGGCCCTGTTAGCGGAGGGCAGGCAGGGGCAGGACGTCTCCCCTCTGGGTACCCAGTGGGCTTGGACCTACTGGGTTATGTGGCTCTTGGTGAGGCAAAGTCGAAGGGTTCCGGTGTTAGAATCAAACCTGGGTTCCAATCCTGCCTTGGCCCATGACCGGTGTGTGGTCTCGGGCAAGAGACTGATCTGTCTTGGCCTCGATTTCTCTGTCTTAAAATGGGGGAGGAGCAAGGCATTGTCCCTGATGTTCAGGGTTGCTGGGACAAAAAGGGGACCATGCACGTGTGGGGCTGGGCCCAGCGCCTGGCGGAGCCGCCGAGGACCCGCGTCTGGGACGGTGGGACGCCAGTCCCTGGAGAGGACATCTGAACATGACTTTCATCAGGCCTGATGGGCAGACTCACGCCAACAGGCACAAAAGCCAGATGAGAGTGAACATGGAAGCCCAGAGCATCAGTCCCTGTCCCAGAGACTGCGGACGCCCGAGGGTGCCCGGCGCACGCTCGCCCGGGAAGCCGGGCTGGGCACCAGGAGCCAGGATGCTGCCGGCACGCCTTCCCTCCGGCAGGCAGAGCTGGCTGGGGACATCGCCCTCCGGGTGTCCCGACTACAGAGCTCCCTGCGGCGCGGCTCACACCGAAAACGCAGCCCCTGCGGAGAGGGCCCGGAGGACCCCTGGGCGCTGCACCTCGTCCGCCTCCTTCCCTGGGAGGCGCCACCGGCATCGGTTCGGTGCCTCTTTTCACGCCAGCGGCGGCTGACATGCAAGCCCTCCTCCTGACGTTCTCGGAGGTTCCCAGGAAGCACCCCCACGAAGGAGCTTCCAAGCCTGGGAATCCCTCCCCAGCAGGTGTGCGCATCTCTGATCTGGAGCCGGCAGAGCTGGCGTTCTCGTGCGCGTGCCCTCATGTCCAAGCCCTCGGGGGTCCCTCTGTGTCTACCTAAGAAGCAAGTGTATGTCGGCAGCTTTTCTCTCTCCTCTTCCAGCACTGAAAGCCCACCCGGGGTTTTTGGAGGGTGGGGAGTAGGAAGCCGCTGCCCACGTCTCTCCAGGAAGGGAGTGCACCGTGGACCTGGAAGCCAAGGGACAGAAGATCCTTCACATCTCCCCCCAAGTGTCTACAGTCTCCACAGTGGGGGGGTCTCATCTCCTGGGGCTCCCATAACAAAGTCCCTCGGAATGGGGGTACTCAAAGGACAGACAGGCTCATGTCCCAGATCCAGAGAACGGAAGTCTCGTACGGAGGTGTCGGCAGCCCTGGCTCCATCTGGAGGCTCTGGAAAAGCATCTCCTTGCCTGTTCCAGCCTCTGGCGGCTGCTGGCAATTGTCAGTGTCGCGTGGCGGCCAGCGGGAGCCCTCCCGTCTCTACCCCCACCGTCGCAGGGCATTCTGCCCTCTTGTCTGCGACGCAGTGTCTCTGCCCTCTTATCCTAAGGACACCAGTCACGTCGGATTTGTAAGTGCCCACCTGGCTCCAGTAAGACCCCGTCAAAATTTATATCTGCGACAACCCTATTTCAAATTACATCACATTCCGAGGGAGTGGGGGTGTGGGAAACAAAGGCAAAAAGAAAAATTAAATTTCCTGACTTCCTACAGCCCACTGACAAGTCCTTGAAACAGGCAGAGTGACCTTCCTCTAGGACCTCAGCTGCCTCCATGTTAATCCTTTGCAAGGATAAAAGGTATTCTTAGCCTGACTCCCAGGATCCTGTGAGTCTACTTTAACCTACGGAGATTCCTTTGGAAACTTCCTCTATCTCTACCCCCGAGATACCTGTTGGCCATCATCCCCAAGCATATGGCCCACCGATATACATCTGAAGGGTCTCATGACTCAGGTTTCATTAGACGGTAATAAATGACCGTTTCCCAATAATAGCTTGCCCTCTCAAGGTCCTGGAAACCTTGCTTCCAAAATTCCTTAGAGACTTACATTATCCCTAACCCCCGCCCAACTTGAAAGTGTATAATGGGCCACTCCTCATGACCCCAGCACAGCTCTGTCTGCCCCTGGGTCCTGTCCCTGTGCTTTAACAAAACCACTTGTTGGCACCAAAGACATCTCAAGAGTTCTTTCTTGGACATTGTCTTCAGACCCTAAGATCTTTCCTACATCACTAGGGGTCAGGACCCCAACATGTCTTTCTGGAAGACACATCTCAACCCATAACTGAGTAATTTGAAAACCTCCCTTTAATGTTTAACCCAACATGGATAAATGAGGGAATAAAATGCAAAGTCCACGTAGGTTATAATGAAGACCTTTGCACCTGCAATAGGCAAGACCCCACACGTCCTTCACTGTCCTCTGCCTTTGGGGGTGCTTGGGGGAAAGAGCCCTTTCCTTGGGCAGGCCACTTACCCTCTCTGAGCACCATGTGAGATAAGGATGAGGGAACCCAAATATGCAAACCTGGAAGCAGACATGTGCGTGGACCCTTATAAGGGTCCTTATAAGGGCTTTGGGGAAACTTGCAAGAATTTGAAATAGAAAAGATTACTGGCACCCTGCCTAATGCACCCTGCCTGGGTTATCTGATTGTCTGGGGTCTGCACCTCTCACTATCTGAGCCAGTTGACTACTCTGCAAGTTACAGAAAACTTAGAACAATACAAATGGTGCTTATCCTTAGAAGTGCAAATGAGTTTTGTCTGTAAGAATGCAATTGACTATTGGTCTGTTTTGCATCTAAGTCCACTTCAGCATTCCTGACTGCCTCTATATGTGTGTGTTCTTTGACTTTTCCTTTGAACTGATGGCAACATACTATTGGTTTCCTCATGAAGTGATGAGTTAAACTTGCCTGTATTCACTTCACATTTTTCTGAGACTCATGATTTTAACATTTACTAAGTGATCTCTTTAACAGTAAAGCATTTGAATGTATGAGCTCCTGGAAAGTGGAGCGATGTATGGTCACAAATGATGGCGACAACAACGATAATATCAGCATGTGACACCCCAGGGGTCTCTGTGGACTAGAGCATCATCTCAGAAGGATCAGCAAGAGGCAGATCTTCCGGCATCCAGCAGGCTGCACGGAAGGCCCAACCATCCCCTGGGCTGTGTTTCAGGTCCACAGAGAGCAAGAAAAATGACAAGCAGGATCATAAAAACGTCACCGCTGGCTGTATGTCGGGGCATGTGTGTGCCAACGGGTGGAGTCCTGGTTGCCCAGACATCGCTGACAGTCCCAGTGAGCGGAGGTCCAGGGCCAAGGCCATGGTGGGGCTGTTCACTGTGGCTACTCCGCCCATGCAGACAAACACGGTCGGCCTGGGTCCTGGAGGGAGGAGGAGGGGACTGAGCTCGTGTGGCCCCACAGAGGAGAAGGGTCTCTGCCCTCGGTGACCCTAAGAAAGCGTTTCTTTTCTTTCTTTTTTTTTTTTTTAAGATTCTATTTATTTATTTGACACAGAGAGAAAGAGATCACAAGCAGGCAGAGAGGCAGACAAGAGAGAGAGGAGGAAGCAGTCTCCCTGCGGAACAGAGAGCCCGATGCGGGCCTCGATCCCAGGACACTGAGATCATGACCTAAGCCGAAGGCGGAAGCTTTAACACACTGAGCCACCCAGGCGCCCAAGAAAGGGTTTCTGACTCCAGAGCTGGGGCTGGGGCAGGTCCTTCATGAAATCCTAATTAAAGAAGCCCGCTGTGGGGCCCCAGGGTGGCTCTGACTGTGAAAGGATATCCAACTCTTGATCTCAGCTCTGATCATGATCTCAGGTTTCTGGGATCGAGCCCCAAGCCAGTCTCCATGCTCAGGGGGGAGTCAGCTTGAGGATTCTCTCTCTCCCTCTGACCCTTCTTCCCCTTCCCCTGCTCGCACATGCTCGCATGTGCTCTCTCTCTAAAATAAATCGATCTTCAAAAAATGAAGGAGAAGAAGAAGAAGAAGAAGAAGAAGAAGAAGAAGAAGAAGAAGCAGCAGCAGCAGAAGCAGCAGCCCATCATTTTGGTCACCTGTGGCTGCTTCCACCTGGGGCCATGCAACACTTCACAGCTTGGCACAGGATACAGGAGCCCTGTAGGGTTAGAATGTCAGGAACCCTTCATCCATGATGTGGTGCAAAGAACCCAGGCTTGGGCATGAGGCAGACCTGGATTCAAATCCAGACTCTCTTTCCTGCCTGCTGTGTGACCTCCAGAGAGGTACTCAATTTAATTTCCTCAGTCCATATAGGGGAAATAACCGGAGTGTGCCGCTAGGGGGCTGGGGGATTACCGGAGAACATAGGAACCATGCTGCAAACAGTTGCTAGTGCGGAGCAGAGTCTATCCAAACACGGGCTGCCCACCTGCTCCTTCGTGTAGAGTGGAAGCTGAGGTCTGATGCAGGCTCTCGAAGCACGAAACAAGACCTGCGGTGTTTTCCTTCCAGCTCCAACACAGACTCGCTCCCTCCTGTCCTCCCGGCCTTTAAAATAAGGGGACTGAACCAGGTATGAAGCCAAACATTCCACATTGCCGTTTTGCAGGACTTGAGAAGATGGAGCTGCTTTCCTAAGAAATGACCGCAAAGTTTCGGCAAAACGCCACCACACTCTTTCTTCCTCTTGACCGTCCCCAGATGGACACTTTGTGGCAGGACAAGAATTCCTGGACAGGGCAGAGCAACTCTGTGGATGACTCCTCAGAGTGATTTGCAGGATTTTCTAGAAGCCCCACGCCCCCACCCTCCGGAAAACAGACGGGATCTCTGCCCCATTTCCAGCAACCCGCCTCCGAAGGGAAGAAACGGCAAGACTTCTTTCTGTCGTTAAGATGCCTGGCACCCCACGTCAGTGTGTGAGCTCCGCAGAGCAGGTGCGGGGCCCCAGCGGCCGGAGAAACCGGCCACCCGCAGGTCTGCGTGGGCAGCTGGGCCTCTGATGGAAGGGGATGGAATTCTCCGGCCTGGAAAGCTTCCCTGGTCCATGAAGGAATTAGCCTCCCGGTTCTGGCCAAATGATTAATGTTAAGTGAAAAACCCTGCTGGGAATCAAAGAGAGCCAGGGTGAGACGTGTCCTGAAATAACTCCCAGGCTGCACTGGCAGTAGCTCCCTCCCCTGACCTGCCCTCCTCCTCCCCACCCCCAGCTTCTGGCAGCCCCATCGACTTCGGGAAGGGCCCAGGGTGCAATTTCTTTCCCCCTCCTACAAAGACCACGCTTCTTCTGAAAGTCATTTCCCCCCTTGATGACTATTCCAAGTGTAAGGAGAGTGGATATTCCTTCTGGAATTATGCGTCCCGACTCTGGGCTGGGGGCTGATGGCTATGCATCAGCAGCAAAGCAGAGTCAACAAGAAGCTGCCGAAGTGGAAGGGGGAAAGCACGAAACGGTGTCTTTAGAGCCTCCTCCCCCCCCGACCCCGAAGGTCCCTCTCAAGAACTGTTTCAAGTGCACTCGAAAGGATGCCACTAACTGTGACCCACGCGTCTCCCTGCCTCGGAGGAGTTGGGCAAGATCTGCAGAGACCCTTCCTCCAAGGCCTGAGGAAGTCTGCAGTCACGCAGAGCAGAGGAACAGTTATGTTCCTGTCCCCGAGATCCCCTCCGGCCCTCAAGGTATGGTCTGTGGCAGCGAGGGAATGCTCAGTGCTCCGTATCTGTTCGCAGCAGGTGCCTTCCTTCCAGCTCTCGGACTACCTTTCCCGGCCCCCCTTGCGCCTGGGTTTGGCCATGTGACTGGAGTTCTGGGAAGGGAAGCAGGAGGGACGGCGTCGCCATTCATGCAGACAGGGGACTACTGAAAAGGAACAAGTGACGGACCCAACCTGTGTCAGGAAGGACCTCAAAAACATTGGGCTCAGTGAAGGAAGCCACACCCAAGAGACCACGTGCGGTATGGTTTTATCCATAGGAGATGTTCGGAGCAGGCAAATCGGTAGAGATGAAAAGTAAATTAGGAACTGCCTGTGGGGTACAAATGGGATTTTATGGGGGGAGGGAGTGATGAAAATGTTCCAAAATTACTAAAAAGCATTGAATTATTCATGTGAAACAGGCAGATTTCGTGATGTGTAAAATACACCTCCGTGAAGTTAAGTGAGGGTGCTATTTTCAGGACTGATCTGTCAGAGGGGGACCCATGGCCACCCCTGTCCCCTCTGGGTCCCCTCGCTTCCCGCTGACGATGCAGACAGGATGGAGCCGGGCAGGGGGGCCCTGGTCCCTGAGTGACTCTGTGGAGGAGAGCCACCCCCAGGCGGCTCTGAGACAGGAGGTGAACAGCCCCGGGTCGAACCACGACTGGGGTGGATCTTGCTGTTAGATCAGCCAGCTCACACGAAATTGTGCAGAGAGTTCCCCCCAAACCACGCTCTGGGTCTCTGGCCACGCTGCCACCGGAGTTCTTTCTTCCCCCAGAAACTCTCCCATCTTCCCCACATGTCCCTGGGTCCTCGCTTCCCTCCACCCTTCCTCCCTCTGCCTCACCTCTACCTCGAGGAACTCAGATTCAGTCAGATTCACTATTACGCAGAGCACAGCAGGGACACAACCCAGCAGGATGAACTGTTTTCCGGGTAGCTGTGGGGCAGAAAGGGGGTGAGGGAATTGCAACCTTTCAGTTTGAGGGGGAGGGGCTGAGCCGTGGGGTGGGGTCAGCCTCTAGCAAACTCTGCTGGGGGTGCCCGGCCACGGCTGAGGCCACATCGCCACAAGCACTAACTGGGGAGGGGATGGATGCAGGCATGGGGCCCAAAGCACAGCTGCTTCTCCATCTCAAGCATCCAAGTTCTTCCGCTTATCCAGAGCTCAGACGGCGTGAGAGCTGGAGGAGTCAAATTCATTCTTTAAGTCATAAAAGAGAAAAGGTACTGGTGTGCCTGAGTGGCACAGTGGGTTAAGGGTCCTATTCTTGATTTTGACTCGGGTCATGATCTCAGGGTCATGGGATCGAGCCCTGTATCAGGCTCCACACTGAGCATGGAGCCTTCTTGGGGATCTCTCTCTCCCTCTTGCCCTCCCCTCCCCACCACCCACACGCACATGCATGCAAGCTCTCTCTCTCTCTCTCCAAAAGAGAGAGAGAGAGAGAGAGAGAAGGTGCTGACCATCGGCATGGAGGAGAGAGTGAAAAAAGGAAATGCTTCCCAGTGTGCATATTATCTGCAAGAAGCAAAATAATTTCTCAAGCATCACTGAAACTGTGGAGGAGAAAAATCCTGGAAAGTCTCTGTGGCACAAGCAATGACAAATGGAAGCTAATTTTACAAGCCTGTTGTTATTCAGTGAAGGTGTTTACAATGGCTTGGGCATTTTCTGTATTTAGCGCACTGAGGCTGTCCGGCTCCAAGCCCTGCAGAACGCACGCCCCTCTCCCCTGACACACAGCACATCTCCCTCACCTTTCTCCCCAGCACAGCCTTAGGGCAGCCCCGTCACCTCCAGCTGCTGCTCCTGCCTCTTCTTTCTCCGCCAACCCACGCCCCACAGCCACATTTATCATCATGAGCCCTCCTGCTCACAACCCTTTGAAACATTCCCATTGCCACTAGAATAAAGTTCATTTCCCTTAGTAGAGCATCGCCCTGTTCTGTTATTCTGGTTGTGCCCTGCACAGGTTTAGGGGTGCTCCTCGAATGGTGCAGTCCACAATCTACACAACTGTACCCCATGGCCTTGAGTCTAACATCAAGAGACCTTGAAGGTCTTCGGGCCCCCAAATCTCTCTGGCCTCACCTGTGCCTCTCTTTGACAGTCACCTTCTGTCTAACCACTTAGAATCCCTAATTGTAGGATCGTGTGCCTCCAAGTCTTTCTGTGCTCTGTTCCTTCTGACCAGAACTCCTCTCACCCCCTTCCTCACCCAGGTATTTCCCATTGTCCCTTCAAAGCTCAGTTCAGCCTCACTCAGTTCAGAACACTGCCTCTGTCCTCCACACTCAGTCCTCTATGCTCCGTATGCTCCGTGGGGGACCCAGCCTGCTCTTGTTGCTCTGATCCCCACGGGTGATGTGGGTGGTGACCTTCCCGTGAGCTCCCTGAGGCCAGCATTGTGTCAGGAGATGTGAGGGTTAGCTTCCGCCTGTCCCTGGTGGCACGGGAAGTGGAGTCACAGACGGTTCTACAGAGAAGGGCCAAGAGGAAAACACTGAGAGAAGCCAGAGGAAAAACGAGGCCAGGTAGAGGGCCCTGGGGTAGGCAGACCTAAAGCCGGGGTCTGCACCGGGGAACCAGAGGAAAGAGGGCAGGTCCTTTTTGGAAATACTCACTATCCCCACCCCCTTCCCCACCACACCTCTCCTCTCCATCCAAGCCTTTCCCGGACCATGGCCACCATCCCCTGCTCACCCCAGGGCTGACAAGACACCTGCTAATTCAGCCCGAGGAACGTGCCCGGGGAGGGGGTCAATGCAAGCAGTACCCACGGCTGGTGGGAGACGGTGTCACCTAAGATCTGAGCCAGCAAGATCAGCAATCCTCCCAGGGCCCAAGGAATCAATGCTGAAACCATCTCAGCGGGAGACACAATGTCCCCTCCCAAGACCACAGGGCGCTTGGCCCACACGCCCTGGCACTGAGCATCTCAGAGAGAGCGTCCTCGTTTATCTAGAGAGATAATAAAACCGCATAATCATGGAGATTAAAATGCAGCCACAGAGATCAACCCAGAGCCACTGGAATCTTCCATTCTGCCGGAATGATTATAATTCTCCAGATGCGTCTTTGATACAAAAGGTCAGATAATTGGATTCTCTCTAAAGAGAGAGCTCTTCGCTTCTGTGTCCACACAGCAAATACCTACTTGAGAGTTCAGGCCAGGGAGGCTCGGCGGCGCGTAGTGACCACCCACGGGGGACGGTGGGCTGTACGCGGAGGCAGCCTGCAGGGACCTTTACGAAACCTCCTTTTTAGGAAACCAGGGGCCTTACTTTATTTCGTTTCATTTTGTTTTTTAATGAAGCCAATGAGTTAAAAGCTTTGAGTTCCATACCGCGTTTCTAAATTTTGGGCTTTTTTTTTTTTCTTTAAAGGAGAAACAGACCACGCTGGAGGCATTTTGTTCTGTATATTGAATGCAGACACATCCGGAGAAAACAAATGAGAAGGCAGACAGAACCCAAGCTTGTGTTCACATGCATATGCATTAGCTTTGGGTACCTTAAAATAAGCTGGTTTCTACAGTCTTTCATTATGCAGGAGAGCGAGTATTTTCCAAACACTTTCTCAATTAAGGGGAAATGGCTCTGGCAGAGCTCTTCCCTGATGGTCCTTTATTCCTTCCCTCCCTGCCCACTGTCCTTTCTGCGTGCACTGACTAGTTCTTCCCTTTGGGTGCTTTGTTACTCACCTGTTAGAAGGGGGGGAAATCATCATTAAAAGAGGCCACCAGTACGTAGAATATACTGATTGAACACCAGGGATTTGGAGTCAGAAAAGCCAGGTACAAGCGTCTCGGTCACTTACTGTTTGGAAGGTGGGCCCCTCTCCAGCCTGGATGACCCAGTGTAGCCACGGAGAGTGAGGATGTGAGGGCTCCAAGGGCGGAAGCCAGCACGGGGGTCTGGAGGGTGCCTACACTGGCAGAAGCTGTATTATTATTTCACAAATTGCACGTACGAAGTGCATCACTTCGCCCAGAGAACTCAGCTTCTCAGGCTGGAAGGGGTCTTGGAGAGGCTCAAGCTCAACGGCTGCCCCCACTGCCCCCAGGGGGGTGTGGGGATGGCAAGGGGTGCGTGGCTCGCTAGTGTCAGGCAGCGGGGAGGTGAAAGCTAATTGCTATTGAGTACCTACAATGTGCCAAGGCCCACACTCAGCATCCTGGCTGCCACCTAGATCCCTCATATCCTGGTCCCGGACTGCTCTCCCGCCTGGCTGATGCTGCCCCTTCCAAGGCTCTGTGCTCCAGTTGAATGGCATGAGCCCAGCAGGCCCCAGAAGGCATCCCCTAGCCCATCCCATCTGCACCTCCCTGTCCCCCCTCTGGGACACCATTGCAAGCAACAAAACACGACCACCACCATCACTACCATGCTAGCAAAAAGAGCACTGATCATAAAAACACAGGTTGGATTATGAACTCCAAGAACAAGAGGAGAGTCAGCCTTTTGGAAGGACCAGAACCAGAGCCAGCTGTGCCGGTGGAGACCTGGGATACCTCCCATCTCCTAGGTATGTCGGTGCCATCACCCACTGGGCACCAGGCACAGAGCCGCACACTTCTCATTGGATGTTTGCACGACCCGGTGTGGCAGGTGGGCTCGGCTCCACTTCCTGTTGAGAGACAGAGGCACGGAGCAGGTGCTGGCTCCGCCAGCCCATCAGTCAAGGAGCTGGGATCTGAAGCAAGCAATCTGGTGCTGTTTCATGCGGATGGGACCAAGCAGGTCAGGTGCACCCTGCCTGGATCAATCCGTGAGGTCTGGAGGCCAGGAGACACAGGCATCGAAGAAGAGGGGAGCTTCTGCCAGAGAGGAGCCGGGAGGACCCCCCCCCCTCCAGGAGCCACTCCGCTGTCTCCCACTGAGGCCCAGCGGAGAGGGCCTTCCTCCAAGAAGCAACCCTCTTCCCAGCCTGAAACCATCCTGTGCCCACTTTGCCGGTGGTGCCTGGCACATAGTCCGCCCTCCACCAACGCCTTTCGGGTTTCCCCGGTGGTCCCCTCACACTGGACCGAGATGCCAAGAGGTCTGAGAGTGTCAGACCACCTCTGTGTCTCCAGACACCGCGCAAGCCTGCAGGAAGGGGCGGCTCAGAGCACAGATGCAGGGATGCGTGAACGGCGCCCCCGTCTCTGCCTCCCGCCAGGTGCACACCCCGTTTCTCTCTGTCGAGCTCCAGCGTGGGAGGGGGCAGAGTTCACGACTGGATAAAGACAAAGCAGCAGGCAAGACTGCTGTTCTGGGAAAGTCTGACTCCAAATCCCAGATATAGAGACGGTGGGGGGAAGGGGGAGCCCCCATTAATCTCCTTCCAGAATAGCTTTGGGCAATTCTATTCTTTGCCTGCCTCCCGGGGTTCTGCCCTACAAAGCAAGCCCCATCCCCAGCACAGGGCACTCCCTGAACCCCCCGCTGGCCACAGACCCTTTCTCCAGGAGCCAGGCTCCCAGAGCCTCTCAGCCTGAGGCCCCTCGGCAGGAAGCAGGGAGACCCGCACCTCCCCTTCCCAGGCTCTGGCCTGCAGCTCTCCGCTGCTTTCTTGCCCTGGGGATGTTGAATCAGGAGAGCTGCCTTTCAAAGGCATGGAAATTCTTTCTTCTTCTCCTTCTCCTTCTCCTTCTTCTTCTTCTTTTAATGAAGCAAACCAGATGGAACAGAGAATACTCAAAAAGAAATGTTTTCAGCATAATGACCTTTTTTTTTTGGTGAAAAAAAAAATCATGCTCATTAAAAAAAAAATGCAAGCAATATAACAAGGACCAAAAGATCCCTTCAAAGTCAAGAGAGGGAACGAGTACAAAAATAGTAAGAACGTGGGGTTATTATATTTTGAGATGGCTGTGTGTTCAAGCTGGACTTCCAGCCGCAAAAGACGAGGGAAATACTGCCTCTCGCCCTCCTCCCCCGCCGGCTTGGTTCCTGGCATCATTACTTAAGCTCTGCGACACTGACGCCCTGTCCCATACCGTCATTCCAAGAGTTATAGAGTCTCTTAATTCCAGAACAGAACAGATTCTATGCTCACCATCAACCCTTCTTTCTACTCTTTCCCTCCCCAGGTTCCAGGCCAAAAAGGGGGGCATCAGCCCTGCTTCGTCTCCGGCTGTTCCCCTGACTTGGGAAGATGGTCACAGACGACCAAATGGCAAGCCAGCTGTTGCCTCCTCTCGCATGCTCGGTCTCCCAAGCCCATGACCATGATCTTCACTGAAGGTGGAGAGCATGGGAGGCCTGTCTGGGGGTTGGGAGTGTGTTACAAGCAGGGAGTGGGGGCGGAGGGCTCAGAGTTCTGTTTTGGCCCCGACATGCTTACCTTTCACCCAGCTCAAGATATCACATTAACAGATGAATTGAAGAATTATTTCTTTAATAATTTTCTTTGGGTGCTTTCTCTGGCTCTCTTCTGCAGACATTAGAGTTTCTAACTTGATCTTCTAACGTTCTACCTCGTTTCTCTTATTTCCCCTTTTGCTTTTTATCTCCAATTTTTTCTGACTTCTCTATGGTTTGTATACATTGAGGCTAACATATGCCCAATCTGCCTGAGTTCTCCTTGGAGCTCTGCCCCGGCACGTGCATTGTGACAATAGCTGACCCAGCCTGCACCCCCGCTTCCCTTCCCATATCTGCGTCAAACCTTCACAAACTTTTGCAAAGACTATGTAGGTTCTAATCTCATAGGATCGATCAAACCCCCTCCCAATTCTTCCCCGCCCTCCATGACCACAGTAGTGCACGTTCTCCAAGGGTCACAGCCAAGGAGGCAGGAGGGAAGCTGCGGGCTTCGCCTTCTGTGGGCCCGTCTTCTCCATGGACACAGCCTGCTCTGGAGCAGTCAGTTAGGTCTTGGTCCCCCATGGTGCAGACGCTTCTGTCTTCCTGATGCCTAATGTCCCGATGTCAAACTTCCAAATTACACGGATACATCTTCTAGCCAGGGAGAGTTGTGGTCTACTCAGCAGCCCCAGCCTTTCAGGAATCTGAAATTACTTTTAATTTTAAGTTGAATCAGGGACTGATCCTGGGTTTGTTTCCAACTTAAAACAAACAAACATACGAAACAAAGCAGGGCACCCTCCTGTCACGCAAGTCCGCTAAGAAATGCGCATCCAACGGGGGCAACAGAGGCAGAGGGGCGCACTCGCCGCACTGAGGACGCTCCCGTAAGTTGGAAAAACTCAGCTTTATGAAAAACTCGTTGCATCTGCTCTGTTTTTCACGTGTTGCCTTCGAGCAGGAAACACTTGATTCTTTCTCCATTGTTCCCGCAGAGACTACGATTTGCAAGTTACTTCTCTAAAGCGTGGAAGAGATTAAAAATTCCCAGATCCCTGGCGCGGTGCTAGGAGAGAGTTAAGAGGGGAGAACAGGACCTGGAAGGTGCGCCCGTGGCCATGGCTTGTCCCAGTCCTGTTGGAGCACCCGGCCACCGGCTGGGACTGGCCCGTGGTCCCCGCGTCACTGCTCCCACACCTCTTTCTGAGCTCACCTCCCCCAGGCGGAGGCCAGACGGCACGCCCTTTGGAACGACAGGCTTTGCTTCGGTTTTCTTTTTCTTGTCCCCAAGGCAGGGACGAAGGTGGAGTTCATGCCTCATCTTAACTGTGGGCGCCCGCGCCTTCCTGCCCTCCCCGCACCGCGTGTCTCCCGCGGGCCACTTGCCCCGCCTGCGCTCCCCGCAGCGCCCCCTGCTGCCTTCCCAGATGCGCTGGAGCCCAGCCGCCCCTCCCCCGGAAGCCACGGGAGCCTCCCTGACCCGTTGGCCACCCTCCTTCCTTCTCAGCTTCCTCCAGCCGTTCTCGATCACGCCTCCAGGGTGCCCACCGTGCTAGTGACCTCACGCTCTGCTCTAAATGCGACAGCTGCCGGTCGCCTCGGAGAGGAAGGTGCTCTGGGCTTTGCCAGGCCCGGGCTCCACTTCCCCACTGAGGACTGGGGCGGGGCGGGGCGTGTGCTCGAGCTGTCAGACAAGAGTAAGAGACCGCGAAGCTCAGGCGAGCTCCTAGCTTGGCCTCCTGGTGTGGGGCCGGCTGTCCCCCCCCTCCCCGCCGGGGTAGCCTGCCCAGGGGGCTCTGCTCTGCGCTCTGGGCCGCACCCCACCCCGGGGCGTGGCTGCAGGCTCTCTGGGCGGCTGTGCTGGCAATGACCGTGCCTATAAATAGGATAGTTCTGGGGCTAGATTAAGGTTTTATGAGTCTCTTTGTAAAACAGGTTAAGAGATTCAGTGTGAAATTCTTCTCCTTTTTCCCAGTTCCCCCTTCCCCTCCACTCCCATCAGTCACAGCAACCCTGGCTCCAGTTGCCTGCGCTCTTTGTTTTGCAAGTTAAAATAAAAGCTGCTTTTTCAGAAACAGATGGGATGAGCTTCCCTCCCCTTCCCATCCAGTGTTACTACTGGATTGGGTTACTGATCCCATTTTTCTTGGCACACGGGCGTCGAGGAGGCTTTCTAAAAGGTATGTCTTTCCCTCCCCAAAAGATGAGCTGCTTCAGTAAGGACCTGAGAGGGTGGCCAGCTGGCCCAGCTTATCTAGAACAGTCCTGGTTTCAGTACCGAAGCCTCCGTTCTGGGCAAACCAACATGGCTGGTATCCTAGAAGGAGGGCTTGCTGCACAATCAGCGAATGTTCGAGCTCTGGATGCAAAGACGTCCAAGTGATATGGAGCTGCAGGATCCTTCTGTCAAATGAGAATTTTCTGGAGCACCGTGGGTGGACAGTAGGCAGGCAGGAGCCCACAGCCCGAGGCGCCTTCACTCTGTGCTCCTAGAAGAATAAGCCTGAGACTCCAAGTCTCCCCTGCCATCTTCCAACCCCATCCGACCCCCAAGAAGATGGGGGTCCCTCCTCACCCCAAAGCACACCCTGGGAGAGCCTTTGCCATGGCTGTGATGAATGACAGCAGGTGAGAAGTGGCAGCCCCAGGCTGGAGATGCCTCTCCGACACCACACGGCTGGCGGCATTGGACTTGGACTAGAATTCTTCTTCCTTAATTTCCAGAAGAGGCACCAAGAGGCATCAGCCCACACCTTCTGGCAGCAGCCCCTTCATCCTTCACACATTTGCTTTCTAAACTTGGAACAGTCCCATGAGCTCCAAACCCAGTCTGGGAAACATCGCCACCTAAAATACACACACACACACACACACACACACACACACACACACACACACACACGTGCACACATGCATACGCGCGCCACCTGGGCCCCGGCTATTAAGGGAGGCTGGCCACCCATTATTGGGCTCTCGGACCTTCCATGGCTTGGACTGAACAGACAGAAGGAAAATGCAGCGCTGAGGTGTGTGGTTCACGTGTCGGCGCTGGGCCTCCACACGCTGCCTCTCCAAGATCAACGCCGACCTTCCTCGAAAGGCCGTGGGTGTTTACCAGCCCCTGCTCCCACCTGGTGCCCCAATCCCTACGTTCTCACGACATAGAGCCTCCGCCTGGTGCTGAGCCTCTTCTCCCCGTGCCTCAGCAGGGGCCGGCTTGGTTTACCCTGGACCTAGAAGCCTCCACCCTTGGAAACGTGGATTCTGGGCGCCTGGGTGGCTCAGTGGGTTAAAGCCTCTGCCTTCGGCTCAGGTCATGATCTCAGGGTCCTGGGATCGAGCCCCGCATCGG
>LNAC01000001.1:7564179-7594107 GCA_002007465.1 Ailurus styani | reverse complement strand
AAGAAAGAAAGAAAGAAAGAAAGAAAGAAAGAAAGAAACGTGGATTCCACTCCCCAGCCAGACCTGCAGACCCCTGGTGACAAGAAATGGCCTGACCTATTTTGGTAGGACGGGGCAGGCCTGCCCACCTCCCATCCTTCATGATGCTGGAGGGGCCCTGGGTGGAAGGGGCGCCCTCGGGCTGCTAGCCACAGCTGCCCCGGGCAAGAGCAGGCTTTCGAGGCTTTGTGCACCCGGGACTGAAACCTTCTCCGTCCCCGAGCCACCTGCCTGGGCGCCCCCTCCCCGTCTCCGCCCGGAGACCGCTGTCCCCACCAGGGCTGGAGGAGGCTGACGGTGGCATGCTGGCCAACGTCCCTAGCGGGGGAAAAGATAAACTGAGGCACGTTTTTTTGAGCATACGTTGATTTGAATTCAAAGGTTAGGAATACTTCACTGGCAGGAGCTGGGGAGAGGTTTTTACAGAGAAGATGCCAGAGCGAAACAAGGAAGTGTATTTGATTGGCTAGAGCTGAAATGGCCGCCTTCCTGGGGGAAAGCTAGCTGTCCGTGATCCACTGCTCTTAAGTTTCATTTTCTCCGATCAGGTACACTGACTCAGGCTTCGGGTCGGGTTAGCTTACGGAGAGCCGCCCAGGCTAACAGCGTCCTTGTTTGGTCCTCGAACACTGGTGACATGGCTCTTTCATTCCCACTCTCACCAACCGAACCCGCAGGACCTGTGGGCTTGCCTCGTGATAAAGTCGTTGCTGGCTCTTTTTGGACCTTTCTTGCTGGTAAAGGCTCCCAGAGATTCCCCGTTATCCTCACAACACTGCGAAACAGCCTGTAGAGTCGGCCCCGCTTCTGGGTGCAGAGGGGGAAACTGAGGCTCCGATCTGCACAAGGACCCCAGGCACATCCAGGACGGCTGCTGTCCTGGTCCCCCGTCCTGCATGGGCCAATGTGGCCACTCTCCCCAAGGGCACCGGCCACCAGTGCCCCTCCCCGCTCCTGGTCTGAGGGCAGCCTCTGTGACAGCAAAGCCCCGATGTCACCCATTCCCCCGGGGGGTCAGGGGCCCTGGGGTCCCCACTCAATGAATGACTGAAGCAGGAAAGGAAGAGATCCGTGACCCCTCCCCTTGTCCCACACCCACAGCAAACAGTGGCTCCACAACTCCAGACCTCCTTTCCAAGAAGGCCCAAGCTCCTGCTGGGGCCCCCTGAGTCCATGGATCATTCTAGTGCTTTGCTACTCGCTGGGAAGTCAGTGCTGGAAAGGCAAGCTGAGTCAGCAGCAGCATAGACGAAAGCCCTGGGGACCAAGGAAGGGACTCAGGACACCTGGATTCAAGCCCCCACCCTCCCACGCTGCCAGGGGTTAGAGACCTAGGGCAAGTCACTCCTTGGTCCCTTTTCCTCCTTGTTTATGAAGGAGCCAGACTGAGTCACCTCCAGCTCTGTGTGCCTGGCCATCTTTTCAGAATTAACATTTCAGCTGATTACATGAGTCAGAGGAAACCTGACAAAATGAAGATGATGGACCCAAAAAGGTTTTGTTATGGGAATTCGCACAATGCACACATTCTACTGAACCACAGGGAGAGGCCACACAGGCCAGCCTGGGCTGTTGAAGCAGAGAAGAGACAGCGGCACCCGCAGCAGACTTTGTCGGAAGGACTGGCCTGTGGGATGGGCTGGGGTGGGGCAGGGCCTGGGGTACCTGGGGAGCAAACTCGGATCTGGGGTTCAGCCAGATACGGGGGCCTCGTGCAGGGTCCAGTCTCCTGTGCTGGGCCCCAAACAGGGGACATGAGCGTGCCCTGGGCGGTGCTGTGTCCTCCGCCCCGTGCCCCCCTCCCACCCCAACCCTGGTCTCCCCCGGACCCATGCGAGCCCGGGCTCAGCATCCACCACCTGTGCCCAGGCCACCAGGGAGGGCTGTGAGGAGGGTTTGCAGCTCCTCGTAGCCTCTCTGCAGTCTTGCATATCTCTGGGGGCTTCTGGAATGATCCAGACCCATACAAGATTTCAGGGTTTCCTTACATTCCGGCCTAGCCCTGAAACTCAGCCTCTAAAGATGTCAAAGAAAGAGCAGGAAAATTCAATCCCTTTTACTTCCACAGCACTTTGCAGTTTCACGTCTCTTTCAAAGAAAATAGAGCAGGAGGAGGCGTGGGATGCAGAAACCGAGAGACCCAGGAGGGCGAGGGCTGCGGCTCAGCGGGCTCGCAAAGCTCAGTGGCAAGCAGCTTTCTGACAGGTGAGTGGCGGTCCCTACTTGGCTGTGGACACCCGGCCTCAGGACACTGAGGTCACTGAAGGTTTCAAATGGACAACCGAATCATCCCACGGCATAAGAAAATCATCTCTACCTGTCCCATCTCGTCTATCACGTGTCTCTCTAACTCAGATGATATCACAGGCGCTCTGCTCAACAGTTCAATATTAGCGCATCGAGTCCCATTTTACAGATGAGAAAACAAGGTCACTTCGCCCTGCCTGGGAGAGTTGGGGCCTGTCTAGCGCGCAGGCTCCTCCCCTCTGCACCGGGCTGGCTACAAGCGTGCTGGCCCTAAAAAAGCATCAGGCAGGAGGGAGGGAACCAGCCCTCTCTCAGGACCTGACCCCAAGCCCCCAGGAGGCAGGTAAGCCAGGACATTCCTTCTGCTGGAGCAGGGCAGGGGCCTCTAGGAAGGGAGGGGGACCTGGCTGGAAACTCCCAGAGGTCTTCTCTCTGATGGGGTGTGACCTGGGTCCTGGCAGGGCCCTGTAGGAAGGGAGGGGGACCTGGCTGGAAACTCCCAGAGGTCTTATCTTTGATGAGGTGTGACCTGGGTCCTGGCAGGGCCCTGCGGGGACAGAGCCCTGGGAGGGAGTCACAGATTCAGGCTTCCCCGGCTCTTGCTTGGGAAGCGGGGGCCTCCCAGTTGGAGCGGCCTCCAGCACATTCCCAGGGCCAGTCTGCCCTCTGCTGGGCCTGTCGAGGGCCCGGAAAATGGAGTCCGCATCCTGGAGTTGGGGACTCGGGTGTCCCTTTCAGGTCCCCACCCCTCACCTGGGAGCGACAGTTCAGCAAGTCAGTCACGGAGTACCGCGTGTCCCTGAACCACCCATCCTGCCCACTTGTGTGACCGAGAACGGTGAGTTTGTATCCTGCTTGTCAATGAAATCGCAGCTCGAACTGCACATGTGTGAGCAGTAGGTATTTTCCCCGCTGGCGGCTGGGAGAGGCTGTGGAGGGCTGGGGGGAGGGCTGGGCTCCAGATCCCCGCAGCCGCGCACACCAGGGTCCCTTCGCACGTACGCGGCGGCTAAGAGTGCTGCTCTATGTTCAGAGTTAGAGCCCTTGTCCAGCTGGCTGCCGGGAGGTCCTTAACGAGGGACCTTGTGATACAAGCCATGGGGCAGCGTCCAGAGGCCACTTGGAACTCAACACTCGAGACCAAAGTGCCCAAAACATTTGACTCAGGGCTTATCGGAAACCCTCGGCATTTAACTTCAAACCCTGGGCGTTGAAGTGGGTTGAGAAAACAGCACGAAGAAAACAGTGCGTTTTAATGAGGCATGTTTTCCCTCTGCTCATCTCGTTGTGTCGGTCCGCCTCGATATCTTCAAAGCTTTCATCGGCTGCCACAGACATGCTCTCGGATCCCACGGGACAGCGACGGAGGCATAGAAATCCAGCCCATTTGCATCTTTCCGTGACCCCAACTTAATCACCAAAAATCCCAGCCTCCGGTCAGACTGGCTTCTCATCAGCTGTTTTCCTGGAGTATTTGTAGGAGAAAATCTGGCTTGGCTGTCCCTCAGCCAGGCCCCCAGGCTCAGCTCAGGGGCGACCAACTGTAGCAAGGATGCATGGGACAGGCCACAATCCAGGTGGCAGGAAAAGCTTTAGCCCTGTACCGCCAGACTTATCTTGGGAGCCCAGCCCCCCTTCCCCTAAGAGCAGCGAGTGGGATCTAGACCGCGGGGCAGGTGTCCGCGAGGACCCGCCTCTCTCAGCTCCAGCTGTGCTGAACTCCAGATTCAAGTGTGTCTCCTGCAGGCGACTCCCATTTCTCTGTGCAGACCAGCCCCCTCCCCGAGCTCCAGACCCGCACAAGAGACCAGAAGTGCCATTCCCGTCCACGCCCCTCCCTGTCCGACACTCAGGCCAAAGCCTCTCTCCCTCTGCTCGAATCCAAGTCTCTGGGGTCCCTCTCCCAAATGCATCCCAAACGTGGCCTCCTCCAACAGCTGCCCTGCTTCTACCCTCATCCACGATTCTAGAATTGCAGTGTTCATACGGAGCCTCTAGCCACGTGTCGTAACTTAAATCTCAATGAATTGAAATAAAGTGAAATGTAAAATCCAGCTCCTCGATCCCACGAGAGCCAGGCTGCAGTGCTCAGTGGCCACAAGTGGCCGGCCCGTGGCCACCCTCCTGGCCAGCATGGGTGCAGAACATCTCCATCCTGGCAGAAAGTCGGGTGGGATGGCGCTATTCCAGGACCAACCCAGGAATGAAAGAGACCAGGGTCCCTGCCCGCTCCCGGGTGTCCTGCCTCCACCCGAGTCCAACTTCCATATGGCAGGCAGGGGGCGGGGGGTTCTTCCTAAAGCATAAATCGGCTCGCATCACGTCTGCTTAAACCCTCCTGTTGCCGACTGCAGTGGCCAGAAAGAAATTCAAGTTCCTTCCGTGGCTAACCAGAGCTCAAGTTCACCCAACATTCAGCAGCATCTATGGAGCCCAAACTACCTGCCAGGCACTGATCTGGGGACTTGCAATAGGAGGTATCATGGAGCAAAACGTCAGAACTCCCTATGTCCCTGGAGCTATTTAGGGGGAGACAGGAAAACAATAAGCCAATTTCATAAGTAAATGATAATTGTACAGAAGATGAAAAGCGCAATGAGAAAAAGAAGAAGAGCACGAGGGTCAGAGTGGCTCCCTGCCAGGTGATGGGAGTGTCCCAGACAGGAGCCTCCCAGAGCAGAGGTCCCAAGGTGGGGGCAGGCCTCAGGTTTGAGGAACGGAGAGGGTCCCATGGGACTGGGACGAGGGAGCAAGGGAACATGGCAGGAACCAGGTCACAGAGGATGAGAGCAGGCCATGTAGGGCCTTGGGAGCCGCGAGAGGGACTCGGCGTCCATCTGAGTAGTGGGGAGTGTGGACAGGGTGTGAGCAGAGTGGCGGCCTCCAGCTCACACTCAGAAAGCCTCTTCTGGCTGCTGCCCGTGAGGAGCCCAGGGTGAGGGCCGAGGGCACCGGGACCATTGCCCCGCCACTCGCCAGGAGGAGGATGGAGGCGTGCATTTGGCTGGCAGCCACGGGGAGGCGGCGAGGGTGGTCAGAGGGTGCGTTTAGGTGAAGGACGCACCCGCAGAACCCCGGCCGGTGGAGTGTGGGCGAGAGAGCCGAGCTGAGGACGGGTCCTGGCTGGGGGGTAGGGGGTGCGGGGGGGGCCTCGGGAAGGACGCAGGCGTCCGGCGCTAAGGCAGGGAGGAGGTGGGCAGCAGGTTTCCAGAGCTGGCGAAGGTCCGCAAGGTCGGGCCGCACCTCCCGGTGGTAAAGGCCAACGGGCTGCGGACGGGCAGTCGGACCGGACGAGCGAGCTGACGTGACGCCCCCTCCTCTCCTGCCCTCGGCGCGGCCACCCCACCCCCGTGCCCCTTCCCGGCCGTGGGCGCCTGTCCGGGTGGCGCCCCGCACTACGCTGTCTCCCGCCTTCCGCGGCCCGGCCCGGCCCCGAAAGGACCTCGACAGGTTCCGATGTCCAGCCTCTCCGGGAGGTGCCCCGAGCTCCTTGAGGACGGACACCCACCTTGCTCGGGCCGCGCTCCCGCCCCTAGGACGGTCGGGCCCTGGTGGGCGCTCAGGGCCTGAACGCGGCTCACCAACCCCCCACGGGCCTCTTCGCCCGGGGCCCCCTGCCGCCACCGGCCGCTCTTCTGCTGACCCACCCCCAAGGGGACGCGGGGCCCCACGACCCGGGGACGGGGACCCAGATGCTCTCTGCTGCTCCGGGGGACCCTGCGGGAAAGGAACACCCTTCCTGCACCTTGCAGGACCCAGCCCTGAGGCCTCAGGGTACAAGATATTCACACACACACACACACACACACACACACACACACACACACACACACACACACACCCGCACAGAGGGCTCGACACCTTTTCTCCTCCCTCCTCTCCCATCCATTCCTGGCTGAGAGCTCTCAGCAGGGAGCCCAGGAAAGCCTGGAAAACCAACTCTGCCCGACTCTGTGTACTTTTTAAAATGTCCTGCAGTGTATTAAGTATTGATTAGGAATGTGATTTGCGATGAGGAGCGACTCTGAGCCTTCCTTCTCAGCAGCGGGACTAATCCAAAGGGATATAAGGGGAAGGGGCGAGCTTGGCTCGTGCCCTGATTCCTGAGCCAACCTCACGGAGACCCTGAAAAATGCCAAGTTCCACAAGGCGCAGTGGCAAGGCGAGTCAACCTCTCTGGAGGGGGGTGGAGTGGAAATGACTTTCCTCTTGGTGCTGAGTCGCCGTGTGCTGGCCTCACTGCAAACCCCGGCCGGGCAGGGAAGGAGGCACGGAGCCCGGGAGACCCACTCCGAGGGGAGGAGGCCTGTTCCCCGCTGACGGTGGCCAGCTTAGGGGACAGCGTCCTTCCTCTTCTCTGCGGAATATGGATGGTCAAATCGTTTGTGTGCTATTTTAATATTTTTAACAAATGTTCTCTAATTCCCAGTCTAGGAAGCAGGGGAGGGGGGGCAGTCAAGAGGAAGGGGTCTTCCCCACCCCACCCCCAAGTCCACCCGCCACGCAGGCACACTGGAGCCACGTGGTGGAGGGTGGGCGGCTGGCACTGGGCGCGGTGGGGGTGCCAGGGTCCCCCCATCAGCTGCACGCAGGGAGGGGTCTTGGCTGCAGACCCCCAGCCCTTCTCCCTGCTGCTCTGTGTTTATGGATCTTCCTATAACGTTCTTGTCCCTCCGAATATAGCTGGGGCCACTCAGATCTCCCTCTGGGTGTCAGATGGGAAACGGCGGGCGACAAGAAGGGCACCTCTCTCTCTGGGCTTCTCAGGGACCAGGCTGGCCCCACAGACACTGCAGGGGACCCCGGCTGTGGGGTCTGCACGGAGGCCTCACCCACTACCACCTGCCCCACAGCTCAGGTGAGCAGGACTCAGCAGGGGGTCAGAAATTGGGTCCCTACCTTCTGACTCACCCTGCAATTCCAGCCCACCAGGCCAACTGTGGGGACCAGGACCAAGGGGTCGGGGGGGTTTCCAGAAAGCAAGACTGTCAGAGCTGAAACGAGGAAAGTCCTAGGTAAACCAGGACCAGTGGGTCACCCTGATAAGGTCAGCCCCACCTCTAGTCACACCAACGGCAACTCCCCAGAGGTTTTGTTTAGTTCGTTCTCTCCTTGTATGGCTGTTTCTGGATCTTGACATACTCTAAGGGGGGTAGGGGGGAAGGAATATGCTTTGATTCTTGTAAACCCAGAGTTGCTTATAATTTCCTAATTTGGGGGCCAGCGGGGCTCCAGGGCAGCTGCTAGTGCCAGGCCGGTTCAGCACCTTGAAGGGCAAGGTCACCGCAGAGGGTGAAGGACAGCCACGGCCCGAGCCTTCTTGCTGGGTTTTGGCAAGTTCTCAACTGTGCTTCTCCCCAGTGCCGCACACCTTGTCACTGTTCAGACACTGCTGCCACCTTTTGTTTTCAGCCCTTTGGCTGATGCACTTGGAGAAGTTGAGGCGCTCGGTCCGTGAGCCCCTGTTCCCCACTCAGGCTCTGCTCCAGGCCACCTGGCTTTGCCGTAGCTGGAGGGGAAGGTACTGCTCATGATGGAAAACGCTTTTGCAAGAGCTTTCGGAATCTTTTTTTAGCATTACACCACTGCACTTGAAGTTACAAGCCAGGAACTTGCTACCTTCCAACTCCGTTTACTTTGTGACATTCCCCCCTCCCCCGGAATGTAGTGGTCCTCCTAGCCAGCAACACAGGTAAAGTGTTTTATGGAATTAGAAGGATCCCATCAGTTCATTGTCTCCAGGTCATCCTGCTGGGTTGAGGCACGTGGATTCTGCTTTGTCCGCCTTCCTGACCAACCGGATAGTTTACGCGTCTTCTCCTCCCTGAAACAGACCAAGCGCATTGATGTTCCCTTTCCTCACCTTTCTTGGACCCTCTGCCTCTGCCCTGAGACTTTCAGGGCCCCCCACTGTGCACACAGCATTCGGACTTAAAACACAGGTAGAATTAAAATGCTTCACAATAACAGAAAAAGGTGGGGAAAATACAGTGTACTAAGATCTTCACATTGTGTAGAAGAAATAAAAGTCTTAAATTATATTAGATGGTAATAAGTACGAGATATATATTGTAATATCCAGGACAATTACGAAAATACAAATAAAAGTATAACTTAGTGCCACATTTATACAGGGAAAACATGTTGATAAAACTATTAACCCTTAAAGAAAACATGAAAACAAAGGTGTGGAAAAGCAACACAAAATAGGTACAACAAATAGAAAATAAATAGTAAAATTGTAGTTTTTTTTTTTTTATTTTTTATTTTTTTTATTTATTCATTTGACAGAGAGAGAGAGATCACAAGCAGGCAGAGAGGCAGGCAGAGAGAGAGGAGAGAGGAGGAAGCAGGCTCCCCGCCGAGCAGAGAGCCCGACGTGGGCCTCGATCCCAGGACCCCGGGATCATGACCCGAGCCGAAGGCAGCGGCTTTAACCCACTGAGCCACCCAGGCGCCCTAAAATTGTAGTTTAAAAAAAATCCCTATATATTGATAATTATGTTAAATGCAAATGGACTAAATACTCCAAGCAAGACTAAAATTGTCCTATCAGATTTTTAAGAACCTGACTATAAGTTGGTTATGAGAGACTCAAATAAGAGCAAAAGATAATAACACTGAAAACTATGCCAGATAAGCACCAAACAAAAAGGAGGAAGAGACAAACCCACAATAATATTAGCAGGCATTAGCACAGTCCTCTCAATAGACATAGAAAGCAGAAAGGACAGAAGTCTGAACAGCACAATGAGCTTGACCTAATTAACACTGTATCCGACAACGAAAGAAGACACCTTTTTAAGTGCACATTTACTAAAAATGAACCATATGTTGAGTCATAAAGCAAACGCCAATGCCTTTTAAGGGATTTACATCATTCCCAGGTAAGTCACTCCTCTGATCACCATGGAATTAATCTAGGAATTAGTAACAGAAAGTCAATTCCAAAATTCCCATCTCTGCCCTGCTGATCATCTCTGCCCCCAAATCTATGTCAAATTCTTTGGAAATCAGAGACAAGCTTGAAACAAGGAAAGAGAACACTTCCTTTTTTTTTTTTTTTTTAAAGATTGTATCCATTTATTTGACAGAGAGAGAGAGAGATCACACGTAGACAGAGAGGCAGAAGCAGGCTCCCCCCTGAGCAGAGAGCCCGATGAGGGGCTTGATCCCAGGACCCTGAGATCACGACCCTAGCCGAAGGCAGTGTCTTAAACTACTGAGCCACCCAGGCGCCCCAGGAAAGGGAGCACTTCTTGAGGAACTACAAGGCAGAGGGATCATTCATGTGCCTATACCACCTAAGCCCAGGTAGGGTGAGATGCAAGTATGCGTCCTTAGGGCTGGGGGTTATTTATTTATTTATGGAGATCTAATCGGCTTTATTAAGCAATTGCATTTCATTTTGCAAGTAGAAGGAACCTCCCTGGGGCTGGGTTTTATTGCTAGTAGGAGAGGAGAAACAGCTCTGATGTACAAGAGATGAAGGTGAGCTGAGAACTCTAAACAAAGCCAGGACCCTAGAAGCCTGGCTCTTCCTTCTAGGAGAGACTAGGAAAACCAGAGATAAATCTCAGGAACAAAGCTCGACTCTGCTCAGAAAGGTGAAGGTGAAAAGGCTCCCATTTGAAACCGAACCTCCAAACCTACCCCAGTCAGATGGAAAGTTTCAACATATCCCAAACCAAAAAAAAGTCATTGCAAAATTTGGTTTCAGAAATGGGACCCCTTGGATCCAGGCCAAAGCAGAGACAAAAGCTTTCCTGGAGACGTTTTCCACCGCAGGGCACAAGAGGCTCCCGGAGCGAAAACTGGTAAGGCCAGCCGAAGAAAGATTCACAATCCTTTCTTTAAATCGCAGACTGCACAAGGAAACAATTCTCGGTGAGGCAAAGTCAGCGGAGAGACACGATCAGACTCCCCAGGCACTTGCAATAACAGAACAGTTCAGGTGAAATTATAAATCATACTTAAATGTATGACTTATATTTGATAATGTGTGAAACTACAAATCATGTTTAAATCATATATAAATTTAAATCATTTATAAATCACATTTAAATAACAGAATAGCTCAGTTGAGAACATAAATCAGACTTAAAGCACGTTTAAAATGATTATGTAAAGAAGAAATTAAAACCATATGGAAGGAACAAGATTCTGTGGGAAAAAAACGAGATTTGAAAGTGAACCACATTGAAGTCCCGCAACTGAAAGTGATCCAAGAAAAAAAGTCATTTAAAACCTAAAACCAAGAGTTGAGCTCGCAGAATTGGTGGTTTAGACAAGGAGAAAGATTTGGTGAGCGGGGAGATAAATGTAAGGGTAGTTCACCAAGTTCACTGCAGATATAATATGGGTGCAGCTAGAATCTGGAAGGGAGGAAGGAGAGGGGAAGCGGGTACGGAGGGCCAGGCCGGGGGCAGGTAGGATCGCAGTGAAATGACTGACAGGTGCTCCCCACCAACAGGTCTCCTTCCGGGCACTTGCTAGGCCACCTGCCCCAGGTGGCATCTGGCCACATCAGCCGACTGTTTTCTGCTCACTTCTCAGAGGAGGCAGGGGTGAGTTCTCTCCTCTCATACCCAGCCCAGAAGCTCAAGTGTTCCAGAAACAGCAGCCCCCAGCTGGCCAGGAAGAAGCCTTAGAGCTGCTGGGATTGTATGAAAGCCCATGAGCCAGAGGAGCCAGAGGAAAGAATCTCTCAGCAGATTCTAGTAAATTGGGATCATTTCCTGTGGTGGTTGGACTATATCTTTGAAGGTCCTGGTGATGTGGGGCACAGGGATTTATCTGGGTCACGATCTGCCCTTCAGAACCCTAGCTCAGCCCAGCCCAGCCGTGCCCAGTCTAACCCAGCTGTGCCTAGTCCAGCCCAGCCATGCCCCGTCCAGCGAACTCCTTGCTGCTGGAGGGACAGCAAGTGGGGAGGAAGGGGGAGAAGGGAGGGGGTGGGAGGAAGGAGCAGAAAGAACTCAAAGGCACAGGGGACAGAGGGCAGGGCAGGTGTGCCCCGTTGGACTGGGTCGAGCAGGATGAGTTCCTGCTGCCACGTGGAGGTTCCAGATCCCAACGTGTCTAAATTGAGGCAGGACAGGTGCTCAGTTAACACAGGAAGGCCCTGGGAAAGAAAGCCAGGGGTGGGAGCCCTGCAGCTCCCTGGACCCACCGAGATCTTCCCTCCCCATCTAGGAAGGACTGGCTTGAGGCCAGGGGTAGCACAGTCTGCCTGCTGGGGCCAAGGGGTCACAGACACAAGGCTTAAGGAGGTGGGGCCTGCAGCCTGGCAGGCCTTTCCAAGGAACAGAGAGGAGAGCCCAGCCAGGAGTGGATGCAGGGGAGGAGCAAAAAGGTGGAAGCGGGACAAGGATGGGCAGGGATGGAGTTCTGAATGTCTGTGGGTGGAAGCTGCAAGCCCAGCCCCTCCCCATAACCTACACCCCCACGTCCAAGCCTGCCGGGGTAGGTGATGGCTCCCTCAGGGCCCTCCTTGGCCGTGCACAGGCTGGCTCAGGACCGGGTGCTTGGAAGTGTGGGTTGGATATGAGGGTTGGGAAGGGGAGGCATCCCAGGTGGAAGGACCAAGGTGGGAAGGGGCTGGGAGGAGGTACCTGGACCACTGCCAGGCACAAAGAGGCTAGAAGGGTATTAGCTCAGCCCATCAGGAGCTGTGTCCTGGAGGTGCCAGATGGAGTGGAAGGAGCACTGGATGGGGAGTCAGACCGGCTCCCAAGGAACCTCGGCTCTGCCCTGACTGGCCTTTTCCCAGCCTCCCTTTCCCTGTGGACACTTTGGGTATGATCATGCCTAAAAGCCTGGAGGCCAACAAGCAGGCAGGGTGCACCTCTGGAAACACCCAGGACCACCCCTTCCTCTGACATCCAGGTGCCTTCAGGACAATGCTCCTAATTGGCTGGACTGAGACCTTGAGTCCTACCCTTGGACGCCCTGTTACTGGGGTTACTCTTGGTTCCCGGAAGCTCCCTGGCCTAGGTAAGGGGTGAGTGGGAAGACAGTGGGGGTCCAGATGGGTGAGGGACATCGCCAGGGCAGTCCTCCCAAAGGTTGGCACCAACCCGCCTCCTGGCTGCAGTGCCCAGGCAGGCCACACGAGGGCAGTGCGGGGCTGCATTTCAGTGCCTCCTGCTCCCCAGGTGAGCTGTCCCCAGAACCCTAGAAGGTTGGGGAGCTGGCTGCCAGCCCCCACCCTCACCCTTTTCTCCACCTCCTTCTACACACTGCCTCTGCAAAACGCTTAAGAAAGTTGTGTCGTGGGGAGAGCGGCAGGTTTTTAAAAAGCAATAAAAAGATTAGCAGATCTTTTTCTGCTAGGCCCCCTGAAATCCTCCAGGCCCGACCCTGGTCGGCAGCTGGCGAAACGGAGGCTCAGAGAAGTTAAACAGCTTGCCCAGAATCATCCAGCTTCTAGTTTGGTTTTCTCTACAGGCACCTGCTGCCTCCCTCACCCCACTGCTGGTTATGGGGGTGGTGGGTCCCCAGACTTCGTTGTCTGGATGGGACTGGGAACACACGAATGACCACAGTCAGGTAGAAAGCCATGAATGTCACGCTAGGTGGGAGAGGGACTAGTAAGGGGGAGACGTCCTCATGCAGGTGGGAGGGAGGGTGGAATCCAGGAGGCCATCTGGAGGAAGAGGCAACACTTGAACTTGCCCTTGGGGTGGAGTAAGATGCTGACTCAGTTGAACAGTGGAGAGGGGGGCACTGCTGGTGGAGTAACAGCCTAGGCGAAGGCAGGGGGGGAGAAATTGAGCAAGATACATGCTCTTAGGGGAAGGAGGAGATCGGAGGCTGGACAGAGAAGTGTGCCCACATCCTGGTGTCTATGTGGTCTGCCTAGGTCTCTGTCTTTAGAATTGGGGGTTGGCTTGGCTTTGGAATTTTCCTGAATTCCATTATGTTGAAAGTACAGAAAATGGCAGTTCTCCAGATTATCTCATTTGGAGGTAGGAGTAAACAAATGGTCTCCAAGGCGACGGTGGGGCCTAACTTGAGATGTCTGGCTGCCCCTCCAAGCTCTGGAGGCCAGCCCTGAGGAGGAAGGCGGCCACTCCCCATTCCTCAGTCATGACTCGAACTCACAGCGGAAGGAGCTACTGCCGGCCACAGGGGGCCTCTGCCGAACCTCAGAACTGGCTGCGGGGACAGCGCAGGATTCCGGGGCTCAGAGAAAGCCTCAGACTGAGGTCGGGGGGAGGGTGTGTGGAGCAGGCAGGCCCACCTGCTCACCCTCCTGAGACGTCAGGGGCTCCTCAGTACGCTCAGCTCACTTGCCCCTGTCCAGGTGGACGCAGGACCCAGAAGAGGAAGCAGGAAGTGGGGGCAGGAGGCCAAGATTGAGTTTCTGCCTCAGTGTCCCCAAGGCTGGGCACCAGGGGTCGGGGGCGCATAGAGAGGAGGGGGCTGTTGTGTGGATCCATTCAGCTATGTCCACAAGGAAATGACCTTGAAGATGCCCCCCGGACCTGACCCCAGCCCCGGTGCCTGCATCAGCCTCCCAGGCCAGACTCCAGAAGGCCATGTGACCACCTGGCTTCACCCGAGGCTCTGCCCTCTCCACCCACCTCTTTGGAAAGTCAAAGCTCCAGGACTCAGAACTGAGGTGAGCAGGTGAGGACTCAGGTACCAGAACCAGCAGACCTGAGACCCAGGACCACCTCGCTGCTTCATGGCTGGGGGCCCTGGGGCTCATGATTAGGCCCCTCTCCTACCTCTGTTCCCCCATCTGTATGATGTTCGGCCAGAACGATGACACGACCTCCCTTCTGGGGCGGAGGTGCGGATCCCAGGGGCCGCGCGAAGGTGCCCTTGGCTCAGGGCCTGGCACTCAGCACGTGCTCAGTAGACAGCTGGCGCCAAGATTCCTCCGGCCGCTGCCACCTCCCCGGGCTCCCCGGTGGACAGACGTCCGTCTCCGACTGCCCCCTCCCCGTCCTCCCCCTCCCTGGCGATGCGCAGGGGCGTGCCCAGCGCTCCCGGCCCTCCTGCCAAGTGCCCTCCTGGAGGTTTTGCTTCCCATCAAGCGGTCACGTTCGTTTCCGAATCCAGGCCCGACCTCGGAAACTCGCGATTTCATTAAACAGACAAGGCAGCAGTTCTCAAACGATGTTAGATCAACACTCCTTTACACTCTGAAAAATCATCGAAGATCCCAAAGAGAGTCTGGGGACGCGGTCTCCGTCTCACTGTTTAGCGCACTGGACACGCACACGGAGGGACGTGTAAACCCCGTGCGCGCGCGAGCAGCAGCGGCGGGCCGGGCTGGGCCGCCGGGCGGCGTCACCTGGACATTCGAGGACTCAGAATGCGCAAGGGCGAAGGACATCTTGGTAGGATCATGCCACCGGTCGGGACAGGGGGACCTCCCGAAAGGACTTCGAGGGTCCCCAGCACCCGGACCCCTGGGGGGCCCCTGCTGCGGACTCGCCACGTGCGAGAGCCAAACAGGAGCTGCTCTCTGCACACCGGCCAGAAGCCTGGAGGAAGTCCTAGCACAGACTGGGGAGATCATTGGAGAACAAGCACGCGAGTGAGGGAGGACTCTGCCCGCAGACTGCCCGGCAGCCGCCCCCCAGGTCCCGCGCCCCTTCGGGGAGCCCAAGCCGGAAACCAGTACTGATTCATCACCACGCTGCTTCTGGAAGCCCGGCCCCAAGCTCCTACCTGCAACACGCACGCGCGCTGGAGAGGTCTGGCCCTTTTACTAAAGACGCACAAATCGATGCACTTTAAATATTGTAAGTAAAAATAAAATATTTGAAAATGTTTATATGCGGGACGCCTGTGTGGCTCAGTGGGTTAAAGCCTCTGCCTTTGGCTCAGGTCATGATCCCAGGGTCCTGGGATTGAGTCCCACGTTGGGCTCCTTGCTTGGCAGGGAGCCTGCTTCTCCCTCTGCCTCTGCCTGCTTGTGCTCTCTCTCTCTCTCTCTCTCTCTGACAAATAAATAAAATCTTTTAAAAAATTAAAAAAAAATAAAAATGTTTATATGGTTCAGAAAGATTTCTCACTGATCCCACTTTAATCCCATAGCCACAGATGCTGCCAGAATGTGGACCCCACCCAGCCAGCCCATCCCCTCCTAACACCAATTTCCAGGAGGTGAAGTCGGCAGCCTTGCCAAGGCCCGGAAGCGTGAGCCCCGGGCGGGGGACAGTGAGGGCACGGGGTACAGGACTCGGTGTGCATGAAGGGTAGCAGCGAGGTCAGCGCTGGACTGGAGGGGGGCCAGGTGAGCGGGGGTGGCTGGGGGTTCAGGGGTCAGTCTGCAGGGTGGGTCAGGAAGGGCCTCGGGGGTATTGGCCAGGCTCCCACATTTTATCCTAAGCAAGCTGGGAGGTTGAGGAGGGTTTCCAGGCAGAGAGGGACACGGTTGGAGGGATGTTGTAAAAGGTTGTCTGGCGGTGGGGGGGGCTTCTTGGGGGGGGAAGCTCCCACCTTTGGAGGTAGGATATTTTTACACGTAGATGGGTAAAAAAAGATTTATTTACTTGAGAGAGAGAACGGCCGCAGGGAGGGGCAGAGAGAGAGGGAGAGAGAAACTTCAGCAGACTCTGGCCCAACCCCAGGACCTTGAGATCATGACCTGAGCTGAAACCAGGAGGCGATGTTCAACCAGGTGCCCCTACATGTAGGTTTTATTATTATTCAAACAGAGTGAGGCCCGCAGACCAGGAGACAAGTGCCACTGCAGACACAGTCTGTTACTCACAGCTCCCCAGAGGAGGGGGCACGCCATGCCACGCAGGGCCACGTGGGGGACATGCGGGGTAGGCCAGGAGGCCAGAGCCTCTACTGTGGTTTCCAGGGAGGAAATGGGCGCAGAGGGTGATCAGGCTAAGCAGGGCTGGGACGGACTGGTTTGATGGCTTGGCTGGGCTCCGGGCTAAGGGCTGTCCTGGTGGTCTGGCACCTGGCCCTCGGGTGACCCGTGAAGGAGGTGGTCTGGAGTAGGGGGCTTGCATGTGAGAGGCAGAAGGGAGTTGTTTGCCATCTCTAGGGCACAGCTGTCCCCCGGGGGGCCGACGAGTTCCCAAGAAGTCAAAGCATCATGAAATACAGAAACTGAAACCACGATTAATACAGGGCTGGTGGCGAGGAGTGGTCAGGATTGGGGGCAGAGGCAGCAGAACGTGGCTTCTGGGAGGTGGGCAAGAGAGAGGAGCTCGGGGAGGGGTGTGGGGGGGTGGCCGTTCAGTCAAGTCTGGGAGTCACCCGCGCAGAGGTGGCGGTTGGTGCCAAGGGCTGGGGCAAAGCCAGCTAAGAGGGCTGAGGACTGAGCGTGGGACAGCCCCCAACATTTCAAGGTCAGAAAGAAGAGGTGGGGGCACCTGGGTGGCTCAGTGGGTTAAACCTCTGCCTTCGGTTCAGGTCATGATCTCAGGGTCCTGGGATCGAGGCCCGCATCGGGCTCCCTGCTTGGCGGAGAGCCTGCTTCCTCCTCTCTCTCTGCCTGCCCCTCTGCCTACTTGTGATCTCTCTCTCTCTCTCTGTCAAATAAATAAATAAAATCTTAAAAAAAAAAAAAAGAAGAAGAAGAAGAAGGAGAAGAGGCAGAGCCAGGAAGAAACTGCTCTGGGGGCTGGAGTCTGGCACCTCCCAGGGCCGAGGGCTTCAGGAGGCCGCGGGGCCAGGACACGAGCTGGGAATGGTCTTTCTGGATCAAGTGCCACAGGGGATGGGACAGGGTGCGTTAGCTCTGACGCTCGTTACATGAAATGTTACTCACCCCCAAGAAGAATTCTACCTTCTCACAAGAAGACATGTATTACCAAAACCTTGGTATTATAATACTGCGTCATTGCACGTAGAATCCGGTCAGGAAATATTTGTGGAAATGTGTTTTTTCTACTGTTAAACAGGAATCTGTGTGATCTCTTCTACTTAGCCGGCTCCCACAGGGCTTGGAGCTGCTGGCATCAGGGCCCCTGCCATCTGGGGGAGGGTGGGTCACCCATTCCAGCTGGGTTTGTGCTGGAGATGGGATGGGGAGGTCCCATGGGAAATTCAGTGGCCTCGGGGGTGGAGGTCACAGCAGGAATGGGCCACTGTCCTCAGTCCCTCTCAGAGGAGGCACCAGGGCTACTGCATTTCGGTGTTGCTTGGGTGATGCTCTGGCCTGTATCTCTCTGTGGCACGAGATCCCGGGTCCACGCAGGCAGGGACAGGGTCTGCTCTCCTGGGAGCCTCCCGGGCCAGGCACCCAGGCAGCACGCCGAAAACACGTGAACAGGGGAAGGAATCGGTGAATGAGCAAACAAGCCGTCCCCGGTGCAGCCCACCCCCACGCTGGCCCAGGGCCTTGCACCAAGCGGATGTTCAGAAAACACTGGCTAAAAAATTAAATAGGTAGAATCTACCTTCAAGGGGCCTTTCAGGGCAGGCAGAGCAGGGGTGCAGGCCAGAGAGCCACAGGAGCACCAGCGACCTCCCTGCTAACCCCATGCTGTGCTCCCAGCAGGGAACCCCCACAGTGGGAGAGGGGGCCCCCATATTCTCCTCTGCGCCCCACTCCCAGGGTGGCCAGCAAACCCTGCCCAGCATGGAACGGACCACCTGGCTCCTTGCCTGGCACCAAGGGCAATGGTGAAGGACGTGAGGCCGCCCTGAGTCCCATCAGCGGCTGGTGGCTCGAGGGTACGGCCACTCTCAGGACCGCCAGGTGTCCTCCCAGCCACCCAAAGCGCCATGGGTTCCAACTCGGGGTTCAGCCCTGGCCTGTGGCTCTGGGGGAGCAATGGACACAGTCCAAAGAGACCCAGGGCAGACAGCCCTCAGACCCTGGCGCTGGAGCGGGTCGGCAGAGGAGGGGATGGAGGGTGGCAGGGGGATGGCAGGGCGGCAGGGCTGGGGACAGGGTCCAGACTGCCCGGGGTGCGGCTTCAGGGGCAGGGACAGAGTCAAGGTTGTGGACTCGAGTCCGGCGTGGGGCCAGGAGGCACGGCCGAGGAGAGAGTTTGGAAGTGAGCCGCCCCAGGCCGCCTTTGCGGCGTGAACCCACGGGGGTCACGGCCCCCCAGGCTCTCTCAGGGGCCAGAAACCGTGCAAACTATTTTTGTAGCTTTCAGAAGCTGCTCCCCTTGAAGCATGACTAACTCAGAAACAGCTGAACTTCAGAAACTCACAACTGCCCACGTGGCTGCTGTGGGTTTCCTAGGGAACCGAGAAAGTAACTTTATTTTTTTTTTATTTTATTTTTTTTTTAAAGATTTTATTTATTTATTTGACACAGAGAGAAAGATCACAAGTAGGCAGAGAGGCAGGCAGAGAGAAGAGAGAGGAGGAAGCAGGCTCCCCACTGAGCAGGGAGCCCGATGCGGGCCTCGATCCCAGGACCCTGAGATCATGACCTGAGCTGAAGGCAGAGGCTTTAACCCTCTGAGCCACCCAGGCGCCCCGAGAAAGTAACTTTAAAGAAAAAATAAAACTTGCAAGCACTCAGAAACCTCTTCTACCCAGAGAGGGAGAAATAGTTCTATCTGGGGCCGGGGCAGCCCTGGACTCGCTTGGAGAAACACACAGAAGAATGACTTGCAATGTGACCGTGGGAGAGAAGTGCGTCCTTGGCCCCTGCCCCGCTCGCCGCGGCCACAGGAGCCTGCTGGACAGGAAGACGCACCGTCTCCGCACAGACACGTCATGAAGATTGGTGCTCTGCTCGGCAGCCGCCTGCCCACTCACATCTGCTTGGGCCCCCCTGGGACAGCTACAAGGGACAGGCCAGGGGCATGAGTCCCTTGACGGCCTGACTGGCACCCCCTTATGGGCGCCTGAACAATCACCCCCAAAGACGTCCTCACCCTAATCCCAGGAGCCTGTAAATAAGTCACCTTATGTGGCCAAAAGGCCTTTGCAGACATGATCCTGCCTTATCCGGGTGGGCCCATCACCAGAGTCTTTCTGGGAGAGACAGGGGACAGTCACGTGACCACAGAACTAGTCTGAGAGAGATTTGAAGATGCTACTGAGGACGGGGTCAGCGGCCAGCAGCGAAGGGAAGGGGGGCATTGAGAATCTGGAAAAGCCAGAGATGCGGATTCTGCCCCCGCCTCCCAGCATCTCCAGGAGGAACAGAGCCACCTTGGCCTTCACCCCATGAGCACGATTCTGGATTTCTGATCTCCAGCACTGCCCGATAACCAACTTGTGTTGTTTAAGGGGCTAAGTTTGGCGTAATGCACCCCAGCAGCGGAGGGCTGCTAACCCAGGTCCCCACGGCCACTGCGGCTCGGCTTGGGCTGCTGGGGCCCCGCTTGTGGGCCTGCCCTCTCCTGGCTGCTTGGCAGGAGCCTGGCCCCAGAAGGTTCTGGGAAGGTGATTCTTCCTACGAGTCTTAACAGGTTCTGCCTCGCCCACAGGCAGAGTGCTACCCACATGGTGAGATCTCTGGAGCAACAGGAAAACACCCGCCGCCCACACCCGAGGTCTCTCTCCCTCCCTGCTGGCCGAGGCCCCAAATTCCTCCAGAGCACCGCCTCTGCTTCGGTGTCCCAACAGGGGCATCTGGGAAGAAGAGGTCATTCCGAAGGGAAGTTTGCGTGAAGATGCGGACGCTCTCCATCAGTATGTTCCCTCGAGCTGGTTCCTGAGTAGGGGTGGGGTCCACACAGGAGAGAGGGTTTCTGGAAAGGCTCCCGGGACAGGGGCTCAACCAACCTCCAGACTCACCCGTCGTCCATCCTGCCCTTCACGAGCCACCCACCCCCCTTTCTCCTCTCAGGCCTGTTTTCCCTGCAGATCCAAGCTGTTCCTGGCTCCCTCACCAAGAGGCGGGGTCCCCCCTCTTTCCAGGTCTGAGCTCACCAGCCCCCTTCACCCAGCACACCACTCTGGGGGGCAGTGCCGGGAGACAGACGCTCCCCACAAGGTCTTTCCAGAACGAGGGGACCAGCCCATGGGCCACGCTAGCCCCCGGGTAGCCTAGGCCCCCAGAAGCCCACACTTGAGACAACCCCACCCCCGCCTTTCAGTACAGCCAGGGGACCTAGTGTCTAGTGACAGTGACACAGAGCCAGGGACACCAGGAGCCTCCAACTCACGGCCCCCGGGCCCAGGCCAGGCCCCAGGAACGAGGGAAGCGGCGTCTGGGAGGAGCAGGGCCTGTGGTCAGTCACCCCACCTGCCCGCGCACACGGCTGACGCCCACGAGGCTCGTCTGGGGGCAGGACGGCCGGACACCCGACACACACCCGCCCGGTGGGGAGTCGCCGGTCACGCCGGAGCCCTTCTTTCTCTGCCCTTGTCTCTCCCGCCGCCGTATGTGCACAGAGCCCGCAGGTGAGACCCCAGTTTCCGAGCCTCATTTGTCCGCAGCCAATGCCACGGGGAACCCACCCCGGGTGTCAGGAGGGTGAGGAACGGCAGGCACGCCCGCGACGGGTCACAGCGGTCCACGTTTAATGTTAAATATGAATAAAAGTACAGCGTCACTGGGGCTCACTTAACACACCTTCCATCACTAAGGGCACACCGGACACAGTCTGATACACAGCTTTGGGGACACAAAGTCACTTCAATACCAGGTCATGAGAAATGCTCCCTTTCACTTTGGTTTGGGGCGACAGGCTCGAGGGCCAACGAGACCCGGGCCCGGCCGCGAGAAAGCAGAGGCGACCGATGCGCCCTCCGGACAAAGGCCCCTCGAGCGAAACCGGGGGGCACGGACTGGCACAAAGGGCTGGGCCTGCGCATACAAAAAGATTTGTAGAAGAAACCCAATAATATTGGAAATCATACCTCCGGTAGTACTTCTGTAAGAAGCAGATTGACACTACATGTTATTCACATGCACAGGAGTGTGGAGGGAGAACCCCCCGCCGTCGTGGCTGGAGTGGGAGCAGAACGTGGACTGGGCGAGACAAGTCCGTGGGCGGAGAAACGAGTCCGCGGGAAGCTTGTGTCCGGGGCGGAGGCGTCTCATCAGCAACAGACCCGGAAGGGAGCCCACCCAGGAAAGGCGCACACGCACGCACACACGCACACGCACACGCACACCCTCCCCTGCAAATAAATACACACGCACGCGACGGTGAGAGCTCCCCGCCCCCGCCGGGCTCCCCCGCGGGCCCCGCTCCCCCTGCCGGCCGGGAGGGAGAGGGGGGACTGTCCCACCAAGTGAGTCCGGAGGACGCACAGCACCCCCAGCGGCAGGAACAGCTCGGCCTCCGGTGCGGCCGGCCCTCTGCTCGCCCTCGCACGGGCTGCGCGTCCGGCCTCCGGGGGGAGGGCGAGACGGTGCCGGGGCGGGACACGAAGGCAGCTGCACTTTGCGACCTTGACCGGACAGCTCTGCTTCGTAGACTTCCCTCGAAAACACTCCGGGGCACACTTCAGTGAGGTCGCCCCGGAGGCCGTGTGCCAAGAGGGCTCCAGGGTCCTCTTCAGTCTCTCCCCATCACTTCCATGAAATGACAAAACCTTTAGTCCAGCCATTGGTGAGCCAAGCTGCCGAGTGGCCCAGAAAGTTCCATTAAGAATCCCAGCATACCATGCTCGGCCCATGCAGAGCTCGCCCACTGTGTTTCTGAAACAGAAGACGAGGATCTTGTAGTCTGTGAACACAGTAAGGGCCTCTGGCCACGTGTGGTGGAGAACGTGGGTAATGAGCTCATGCCTGGGGGGGAAGGCAGAGCAAGGGAGTATGTCTGTGGCCAGAACTAAAACTTGAAATACCCTCCAGGCCCGCCGGTGACCTTGAGTACATGAGGAGGGTCCGAGATACCCCTATTTCCCACGAAGAGTTCAATTCCTGGAAGTCGCTTGGTCTGGCATTAACAGCAAAAACTTTCCTTCCAACTACAAACTAAATTTGTATTCTGATTATAAACTGAATAAACTCTGGAGGAAACATGTAAAGAGGCAGAAAAGAGAGCTACGGCTAATGAAATGCAGAAAGTGGTTTTAAACATTCATTTTCTAGGTAAACCTAAATGACGCAAGGACAGAATGGGAGATGGTCCGAGAAATGAACAGGCTACCAAAAATCAACTGTTTTTTCTCTCTCATAAAAGTGAAGGGAACAGGGTTTACAACTGAAGAGAATAAAGGGTGGACTATGGAGTAAAAGGAAAAAGAGGAAGGAGGCTCCATTCTCTGCCCAAATGAAGGTACTGACCCGAACGGTGTTCAGAACTGAACGAAATGTAAGTGCTGGCAATGCTCTGACGTGACCTCTAGCGTGGGGGCATGACCTCTACTGTGGCCGTGTGATCTCTAGTGTAGGGGCATGACCTCCGGCATGGTGATGTGACCTTTGGCATGGTGACATGACCTCCAGCACGGTGACGTGACCTCCAGTGTGGTGACGTGACCTCTAGTGCAGGGGCATGACCTCCGGCATGGTGACGTGACCTTTGGCATGGTGACATGACCTCCAGCATGGTGACATGACCTCCAGCGTGGTGACGTGACCTCTAGTGTGGGGGCATGACTTCCGGCGCGGTGATGCGACCTCCGGCGTGGTGATGCTGGTGACATGACCTCCGGCGGGGTGGCGCGACCTCCGGCGTGCTCAATGGGATCCCAGCGTGGTCAGTCCCCAGCCGTGCCCCCGCCATGGCCCCCGCCCGGCTCCGCCCGCCTCTCCCCTGCAGCCTGGCCGCTCTGGTACAGGAGGGAAGGGTTCCCCAGTCGGAGTCTCCCGTGGCCTCGGACGGAGGCGCTCCGTGAGGGCCGGTCGCCGCGTCACACCACACCACCAATGCTTACACTACACACGTGCCTCGGGAGGGGAAGGTGAATCCCAGGGTTTCCTCCAGGCTGCGAGGGAAAGGGCCCCCCCGCCCCAGAGACTCCCGCGGGGGCGCCGTGCAAGCCGGCGCGGGAGCTCGGCCCTCAGGTCTGCCTCCAGGCGAACGCCTCGTCGGCGAGCACCTGCACCAGCCTGGTGTTGAAGGGCCCATAGAAGTCCTGCAGGATCCTCTGGGTGACCGGCCACATGGGCCCCAGGTTCCGGTCCTCGGGGCGCCGCGCGTTGGACGCGGGGCTCTTTGTCATCAGGGTCTCCTGTTTCTCACCCAAGGGCCCTGGAACACAGAAACACCCCCGTGAGGCCGGAGGCGCGGCAGGAAGGGGCCCAGCAAAAACCCCAGCCCTGCCTCGTGTTGAGACAGGAGTTCCCCGAAGCGCTGGGAGATGAAAACTCTTCGGCTGGCCCCATCCCGGAGCCACCGAGCGTGGAACACAGACGTGCCCTCGCAAAGGAGCAGGGACTCTCCGGCCTGGGGCTGCACCCCTGCCCTCGGACGTGCAGCAGTAACCGGGGGGATGCAGCCTCACCCGAGCCTCCCCTCCCGCTTCCGTGGCCACAGAGCCACAAAGGGCTGGCTCTCGTGGCCGTCAGCCTGTCCCTGGATAACTGTCCGACCTGCCTGGCACGGTCCCTGTGCTTAGATTTTCTGGCTAACCAGCCTGCCCGAATCCTGCCAGGGTCGTTTCTGCCTCACGCTGCTGATGCGAAGGGCCTGGGGCTGGGCCGTATTTCACCCGGTGTATCGTGCCGTAGGGCGCCCTAGGGGGCCGGCGGGAGGCCACCTGTGCCCAGAGACCCCATGAGCTGAACCTCCGCCTGCAGCAAGGGGGTCGGTGGGGAGAGAGGCCCGGGAACAAGCCAGCCGCCTCCATCCCAGGCCCTCTAGGCCACAGGCCTCTCCGTGGCTTTACCAACCGGATCACTGTTCAGGCCCTCGGGATTTGGCCAAAATCCTGAGCCTATACACAGAAAACCCTATTCCAGTGTCCTGGGCATGTGTATAATAAAAGTGGCCTTTCCTGTCTCAGGGACTAAAGACATGCTCATCAATGCAACAGAATCTACCAGTGGCCAAACCAAAGAAAAATGGGTCTGGGCCTTTGAGGGAAAAGTGATCACACTCCCTCATGTCACCAGCTCACCCATGACAAAAGAGTTCCAAGACCAGTGACGGGTAACCATACTTCAAGAACTGTTCCATCAACAGACTTCCCGGGCCAGATCGTTAGACGGGGCCGCGGGAGGAGTCCTGGGAAGGGACGTGAGCTCTGCTCTAGACTTTCGACTAGCGGTCCGCGGTGCCCGCCCACATGGGCAGCATTCTGTGTCCACATTCCCACCCCCACCGGCCATCGGCATGGCCAGGAGCAGTGGACCTTCTTAGACATGCCACTCCACTATGTGGCCCCGACTCCAGGGATCCCCCAAAACCTGGGATGATGTGATGACCTATCCATTCCCTCCTCCAAGCCTTGTGGCCTCCACAGGACTGCTCCAGCCACACGCTGACATCTCACCCCTCCCCAAGGCTCAGCTCACAGACCATGCCCTCCATGAAGCCTTCCATTCCAACCCACAGCCGCTGGGACCCCAAGGCATGGGTACGAACCTACAGCAAGGGCGCTACCCTTCCCCGTCATTCTACCAGGTACTTGATTACTTGAGCTGTGGCTTTCCCCTCTCCCTCTGCTGGACTGAGCCCCCCAATGAGGGACCCCTCACCACCCCAGCACCAGGCCCTGCATCAGACAAACAGCTACTGAACTAGCCGCCCAGCTCGGCCCAGCCCGGCCCAGTGCACGGAGTCTGCCCGGGACTCAGCAAGCACCTCGGCCGGCCGGGGTCCACGGAGCCCCTGACATTCCACAGTCTCCCGTGTGACGTTCCTACCGAGGTTAAGGAACTGGAAGACCCTGTGCATGGTGTACTTGACGTTGGATGCGTGGTCTTCCAGGCGAAGAATGAGGAACTGTTCTTTGTTAAAGACAGTGAGCCAGTCCAGAAGGTACACAGCATACAGACCGACCTGGAGCCTCACCTGGAACCGAAGGAGGAGGCAGGTGTTACTGGAGGGTCATTCACCATCGCTTTTCCCCAAGTCCTGCGGCACGCGTACGAGCCAACCCCCAAAGAGTTATCCGAGTGAACGGCTGCCTTCAAAGGACGGGTCTTAAACGCCATGCATTCTTGGGTCCTCGTGGAGGGTTCTGAGCTCCCCACGCGAATGGTTCCTGTGCAGGGTCACGTGGGATCCTCACGCCGATCCCGTAGCTAGCAGTGGGACACATTTCGGAGCGAAGACTCAGGGGAAGGAAGAGGCCGAGACCGCACGCGTGAACAGTGCAAACGTTCTTCGCACAGTGACCTGGATGTTCCTGCTCCTCCACCCGCACCCGACAGCCACGAAAACACCTCGGGCACGAGCCCGGTGAGTGAACGGCCGAGCTCCTGGGGCGACCCGAACCCCCGTGACCGGGAGGCTGTGTGGACGGCCGAACAGCATGTTCTAGGCAGTCACTGCACGTCCGGGGTCCCCATGCTCCCGTGCCTTTGCTCACACCCAACTGGCAAGACTGCAAACTGAAGAATTAACCTTACCCAGAGGGAAGTCTGGCCCCTGTCCTCGGGTCCTGGGAGGTGACCCCTGGGTCACCTAGGATGTCCTGCCTGATAAAATTCTTTGCTCGCCTGGGGCATCAGGCCACCCGACAGTAAACAGCATGAGTGACCGTAGGGGCTCTGGGCGGCACAGGATCAGTCTGACCCACGGCAGGGGCTGGACAGTAAAGGCTGTAGTTGACTGCGCCCCAGGAAAGAGTCTGGCCACCGAGGCTTGGCTGGGCTTCCCTGGTTGGCAATGCTCGGTGAGGGTCATGTGCTTCTTTCCTGTGCGGGTTTTAACGGGGACCCCTTCCCTGCTGTAACCACGAGCACCACAGTCTTCAGGGTGCCCGTGATTCCTTCCAGTGCACGACTGAACGCCAGAAGTGGTTCTGGGGACCCCGGTCTCACAAACACGTCAGAGTGAGAGCCGTCTTGACACACTCCCGTGAATGTGACAGTTGCTGCAGAGAACAGTCCTCTCCCCTTCCACCCCGAGGTCCCTTCTGCGCTCCTGCTCCTGCTCTCCGTCCTCCCCAAGTCCTCAGGACCCTGCTCCACTTCCTGTCGGCTGCTCTGCCTCGGCGACCTTCCCAGATGTTTCCCTCTGCAGCCTCCGCCTTGCTTCATGCCAGCCCCTCCGGTCAGGCCCCGCCGTCACGGCCGCCTCCCTGGGGCTCCCGTCCAGTCTCCGAGCAGCCGGCCCTCAGCTGCCACCAGGGCAAACTGACCCCACGCCGTGCCCTCCCACTGTCCAGTGGGGCAAGCTCTTGCTCTGGCTTGGGCTCAGCTCCCAGGTGAATGCCCCGAGCCTTAGCTCCTGAAGCTGAGGGCCTGGGCTCCTCCGTCACCCCCTGCTGACGAGGCCGGTCAGGCTCCGAATAACTCCATCCCTCTCCCGCTCTTCTTCTCCCATTTCGTTATTTTTCTAATCATGTGGGAGGATGCGAAGGAAGAACAGTGAGCTGTCTCCCAAGTTCATTAGGTGCCGCCAGCCCCTAGGTTGTCGCTTCCTTGTCCGCCAACCCATAACGAAGACCCCAAGCTGGCCAAAGCCACAGAGTATGTTCCAGCCTCAGAAGTCCTGTGTGTGTCGCCTTCAACACAGAGAAACCATTGTGAGAAGGTCTCCTGGAGCCATCAGCCTCACAGAGCATTTCCATTTTCTCTCAGGCTCATGGCCAATCCCCCTCAGGGAGGCGCAGCCTCATGAGGGTCATCTCTTCCTGAGAACCTGCGTTGGGGACATGAGAACTTTCTAGAATGAAAGAAGCTGGTGCTTGCATCACCGGGAACCCACTCCTGGCCTGGCCACAGGTGACAGACTATTTCTCTGCAGGCCTGCTTGTGCCCATCGTGGGCAGGGGCCCCACCACCGCTCCCAGGAGGACGAAGACCTGGTGGCCGAGGCCCTCCTGTGGCAGGGAGGACCCTCACGGGCGGTGAAGTCCCCGGCAGGGGAGGGGGCTCTGCAGGGGAAGGGAGGTGTGCTGGCTCCCACAGCTGCAGGCTCCCCAGTCCCCTGAACGTCCCCCTCTCGGGCCCGCCCCGCCCCTTACACTCCAGGAAAGCTCTGGCCCCGAGTGACACTTTCTGGTTCGTGCAGCATCACTACTATAACTGGGCACCATTAAGACACACCTTGGCCAGGCCCCCTCAGAATTCTTCTTCTTCCCCTTTCCCCTGCAGAGGCCAGAGAATCAAAACGGAATGAGGATAGAAAGGCTGTTCAGGGGAAGTGTCTGATAGATGCAAAATTACAGAATATCAGCACTGAGCGAAGCCTCTGCGGTGATCTGGCCCAGCCAAGTCTTGATGGAGAAAGGGAAGCCCAGGGAGGGGTGGGGGCCGGCCCGAGGTCAGCGGGGAGCACCCACCAGCAGGAGGAGCTGGCGCCAGGGTCCCGGCCACCAGGGCTTTTCCCCCACACAGGGACAGAGCCAAGGAGGGGGGTGGGGTACAGGGCTCTTCAAGACAGGCACCACACTGAGCCTCTCCGTTCCCGATCGGGGGTGCAGGTGGAGCCCCCCAACCAGGCCTTCTGCTATCCGCCAGTGTCGAAACCTCCTCGTTCATTCATTCATTCATTCTGCAAATAGTCGAGTGCACGCGGCATGCCAGGTGGCCCTCGGGCCAATGGAAACGTGCTGCTATGTCACCGACATGGCCCCGGGCCTGCTGGAGCCTGGACCTCACAGGGGGGCGCCGAGCTAAGCTGCTGCAGAAACCAACATCTGGAACCACCGGCTCTTCCTGCAAGAGCTGGCCAGGGGCTGAAGAGTAAAGGCCAATCTGTGATCTGTGACACCTGCCACTCCTGTCCTGTCTACCCGTCCTGCCCCTGGGCATCTCTCTCTGACTGCTAAGCCACCTCCTTGTCATCCTCAGCAAAACCTGAGACTAAGCGCAAAAAGCCAGTTTAGACCTCGAGAGCTGGCCCGCTAAGGTGGAAATGCCATGAGTCTGAAAGGCCACAGGACCTGGGACGAACCCGAGGCCTGTTACCAGCTCTAAGTCTCTGGGTAGGAGAGTTAATGTCTGGGAGCCTCAGTGTCCTCATCTGTAAAATGGACACAGATTTCAGGGCAGTGTGGAGGGCAGAACATGATGTACCACAAGAGCTCAAGACAATGCCTGGTGCAGCATCAAGAGTGAACAAAAGTGGGGTGCCTCGGTGGCTCAGTGGGTTAAAGCCTCTGCCTTCGGCTCAGGTCATGATCTCAGAGTCCTGGGATCGAGCCCCGCATCGGGCTCTCTGCTCAGCAGGGAGCCTGCTTCCCCCTCTCTCTCTGCCTGCCTCTCTGCCTACTTGTGATCTCTCTCTCTCTGTCAAATAAATAAATAAAATCTTTTAAAAAAAAAAGTGAACAAAAGTTAGATCCTATCGTCCTCACCGGCAAAGGCGCCGGGGGGCTGGAGGCCCGGCCAGCTCTGGGGAGCACAGAGCGCCCGGCGGCACGGACGTTCAGTCTTTATACCAGGTTTACGTCAGACGTTCCCTCTTCCCTGAGAGACACACAACACAAAGCCCCTGAAATACGCCACACCCCCAGGCAGGGGTTCCACTCGGCCCTGCCTGGCCTTGCCCATCCAAATCCGGCCAGCGTAAGCGCCTCCTCCTCGAAGGCCCCGAGGTAAAGCCCACATGTACGCCTCCCTTGCGGAGGGTCTGCCGAATCATCTCCTGCAGACAAGAACCCAGTATCACACAGCCTGGGATGTGGGAGAGCAAGACCTCGGTGGGTGAAAGAGACAGTAAGAACAGCAACACGCATAAATGGCAACAGCTCTGTGTGTGGCAAAGCCAAGTCTTCTCGCCGTCAGTCCACGCGGAACACAGCGACGACGGTAGATAAGATGGCCGGGCCTGCGGAGCTCAGTGCCCCCAACCTGTCCAGCCCCCTTGTTAACATCCCACTAGCATCCGTGCGAAGAGTCACACGCAGCTCCCAGTTGCCCCTCACGTGACAACTTTGTTGAGTTGTTTTTCCCTCCTTGGTTCCACATACTTGACATTCTACGATACATTAGTAATAAAACCGAGATTCCACGTGGACTGGGGGCTTCACTTGCCAGTCGGCACTTCTTGCTGGGGCCAGGCCGGGCAGCCCCTTCGGGCCGCTCTTGGTTCCAGATCGCTGGACTCTGAGGAACCATTCCGTCTCTCGACAAGTGACAAGCGTGCCACGCAGCTCTGGGAGAGACGGTTCCAGCACCTTCTGCGAACCAAACTCGGTAGACGAGTCAGCTCAGCTCTGCCTGTCCTGCCTCGTGCCCTCCCTCCCTCCCAGGTCATGCCCTGGCTGGGGTTCCTTCCAGCACTGAGCATAGAACGGACACCCAGGATACGCCTGGGCGACGGATCGAGTCTCAGGGAGGGAAGCCAGTCCCCATTTCATGCCACGCCTATGAATTTTCAGGAAATGTCTCTGGAAAGTGGCTCTTCTCTCCAGCAGGCCCTGCACGGATGGCCCTCGTGGTCATAAATAATCATAATAAAAAGCAACAGCTAAGAGCCAGAGCCATTTTGAAGCAAAAACTGTACTTGGCACGCCAGCCAGAAAACACATGGTTTCCCCTTTGATCCCACCACCTCACCCAATCCATCTACACAGCCTTTCCACTATTTCTCCTAATTGTTTCTAGAAACCTCCATTCCTTCCCACCCTGACTCCGCCACCAATTCTCTTCCAAAAATCCCATCCCTCCCCCACCCTGGCCTCTGTGTCTCTGGGAGACAACCCACCCTCCTACCCCCAGCCCCCCCC
>LNAC01000001.1:7497441-7563975 GCA_002007465.1 Ailurus styani | reverse complement strand
CGCAACCGGGAGTCTTTCTCAAATGCAAAACTGCTACAACTGTCCTGTCCTTAAGCCCCACCTGGGGACCTGCCTCCCTCAGGATGAGTCCAGACATCCAAGGCTCACCGGTCCCCGGTGATGCAGGCTCCCACCTCCCTTTTCCCATCACCCCACCACCCACACAACCACGTGCTGTGGCGGCTGCAGCTACCGCCCTCGGGGCTCCCCCCTCGGCCTTTGTACGCCCTGCTCCCCTCACCTGCACATCTATCTCCGCCTCCCCGGACGACTCATCCTTGGGCTTCAACTCAAACATTACCTCTCCTAGGAAGTCCCCCTGATGCCCTATGCCCAGGTGGCCTCTGCTGGGGGCCACAGCTCCTACCCCAGGCTCTGTGTCACTTTGCCCTGCTAGGGCTGGAGCTGCGCGGGGACCCGGGGACGTGCCTGTCTGTCCTGCCACAGCTGCAGTCCCAGCCCCGGTGTCAGGCGCAGACACACCGAGATGATGAACGCATGTGAGGGGTGGCGGGATACGCTGCCCAAAATATACCACTTTGGTATAAGGATTATTTTGAGCTGAAGGCAATTGAGAAGAAACACAGATATAAGAAAAGCTCTCTGGGGCGCCTGGGTGGCTCAGTGGGTTAAAGCCTCTGCCTTCGGCTCAGGTCATGATCTCGGGGTCCTGGGATCGAGGCCCGCATCGGGCTCTCTGCTCAGCGGGGAGCCTGCTTCCTCCTCTCTCTCTGCCTCCCTCTCTGCCTACTTGTGATCTCTCTCTGTCAAATAAATAAATAAAATCTTTAAAAAAAAAAAAAAAAGGAAAGCTCTCTGCCCTCGCCCTGTTGGCCTACAAGCAGTGCATAAATTTGTAGGGGGGCCCTTTCACCCCTCTCCACCAGGATGGACCAAAGTTTATCCCTGGAGACAGCTCTAGACTTCTGTCAGCCTCAGACAGCACCAAGGATCTGCTATAACAAACCTCACTAAAACTTGCCCTTACCAGCCATTAGTTCCCTCATACATTTATCTGCCTTCCCACGACGTGCTGCCCTACGAACTCAGAGTCCTTGCCGTTTGTCTGGTCACCTCTCCACAAACGCATCGTTCTCCTGTTAAGACGTTACAGAAGCCCGCGTTCTAACTATCCCTCTGAGTTACTCATCAGGGACGAGTGCTTTGGCAACACACACATTCAGCAACTTGCAGGGTTTTTTTTTCCTCTTGTGGACCTGTCTTTTGTCCGTCTAATTTACGGGGCCCCAACCCACAGCTCTACGATGGCTGGAAGAAAAGGATTATTTATTTCTCCCCTCCATGTGAATGAACTATCGCTCTGATCCTTACAACTGCCTGGTAAAGCTGTGGTATTGCTCCATTTTATGAGGAAGCCACTGAGTCTCCGAGAAGCTAAAACAACTGTTCAGAGTCACACAGCTAATAAACACCCAGGCTGGGAACTGCACCATCTGACTTCACAGGCCACTCCTCTACCCTACACCCCCGGCCAGACTCTGTGCGGACCTGTGCCCTCGTCTGCACCTTCTCTGACAAACTACAAATTCCAGCAGGAGAGCCTCAATCCAAGTCACTGCCCAGTGCATCCTGCCAGAACTAGTACCCTGCCCTCCAGACAGGACGGCCTTGATAACAAGAAAGAGGGAGTGAAACGCCCTGACCTTAAACCCCCCACGCCCAGGGGGTTCCCAGCCGCCACCTCCAGCACATCTGTCTGCCTTACCATATGATGCGCTCGGCAGAGCAGCACTTGGGACCACACCCCGGGACGGGGGCAACACTGGTTTCACCGTGGAAGGCTTTCCCCCTACACAAATCTACTGCAAACGCACTCACATGACCCGGGAGCTGTGCGGTAGAAAACCACCCTGAGCCGAAGTGTGCTGAATTCACCACCAGCAGCTTCTTTTGCATAAAAGAAAGCAAGAACGTACAGTTATATTCCAGAAGGCGAACAAGAGAAAAGAAAAGAGAGATCAAGGGAAAACATTTTTCCATTTAGGCCCTGCGGAAGAAACACTGGGAGTCACCGGTGGGCAATATGTTAAACCACCGGAACAATCCACCACTGAAGAACACGGTTAAGGTCGTTTGAGAGCTGGGTCCCTGTGTCTGCCCATCCTAATTGCGGGGTGCGTTTTCTGAGCCTCACTACGTGGTAATCTTCCTAAATGTGCCCTCATTCCCTGCAGAGGGAGGAGAGAGTATTGTACCAGGGAGAGATCAGCAGGGAAGGAAGCCTGGTGCCCGCTGAAAGGGCCCACCCCTTTCCCAGTTTCTACATCCATGCACATTTGTGTGTGCATCAGCCGCCGCTCAGAGGCATCTGCACATTCAAATGCTTCTCTGTGTTTCTATGCTCCATCCCATCCACCATGCCGCCTGCATAACAAACACCGAGGTGCCTGTGCAGAGGGGGCCGGGCTTCCAGGATACGCACAGGCATGGCATTGTTGAGCGTGTTGTTGTAGACGCAGGCACGCAAGGAGTAATCGAGCATGCAATTTTCAAACAGCTGCAGAGCTTCCGTCACTTTTTCATGGAAGTCATCGGCAGATTTATTCGAACTTGCGAAGTAGAGATAGTCGGAGTACAATCTGTGAATAAAATAAATGGATATTTTTACCACCTGGAATGGGAAATTACGCTCCTTGGGTGACAATGACAATCCACGTGCAATCACACGACCTCGTCTTGTGCATCAGGACCCTGCCATTTGTCTTTGTTCCCTTGCAGATGGGCCACTTCCTTGTATCCTCTCACACCCCCACCCCTGCCAGGGCCACCCAGGCTCTCTCGGACTCAGACACGTCTACACTGGCCCCAGACGCACCACCGGTACTCTCTATTCCTTCCAGCCCCTCGAGTGCGCGGCCCTGCTCCACCTGTCCCAGTGAGCTTGGACACTGTACGAGAGCGAAGACAGGCCACGGAAATGTTACGCTTCTCCCGATCTCTCTCTCCCCCATCTGAGGCAGTAAGAACCATCTGTCGCTCTTACGTTACAGCTCCTCGTGAAATTCCTGCCCATTCCACAATCGTTCCAACCATTTAAAAAAAAAAATTATGAGATGTATCTTTCTAGATTGGTAGGGACTTATTTTTCAACACAGTATAAAAACACTTGCACACACGCACCCAGTCACCGTAACCCTGTTTGTCCACGGTCATGCGTCCGTTCACACGGATCCCTCCATACGGATGTGCCATGTCTTCTTACGGGAACTTCGGCGCCACTCCTTGACCAAACTTACCGGAGCCCCCTAAACCTTCTTCCCAATTAGGTCTCACCTTGTAGACGACCATGTCCCTCCCTGAATTGCCCCATTTCAGCAAGAATCCAGCCAAGTCGGTTTAGCCAAAATTCCCCGCCCTCTGATATCTGATGAGCCTCACGATGTGGTGGGTTCCTGGTCCCCCACTGCCCCCCCAGGAGACGTCTGGTCCCCCCAGCCCGCCTTCAGCCAGGATCCTGCTAGGTCGGGATGGTCAAAACCCCGACCTGCTCACCCCGATGTGTCCTCTCAGTAATTTCCAACCCCCTAACCCGCACTCCTCCTTGGCTCTAAGTCCCCACTTTTTCCTGCTGTGCCCGGTGTTGAGGCCGGTCTTTGTCCCCACGCTGTGTCCCGACCCCCCTGCAATCGGTCCTGAATGAAGCCTGCCTTCCAGCCTTGAACAAGCGCCAGGAGAAGGTTGGCTCGCTTGCTTTCTTTTCCTCTTTCTCTTTCTTTCTAACCTTCCTTCCTTCGGTAATTCCTCTGCAAATAGATTTTACTAGACTCTGCATTACAGATAGGTTTTTTTTTTTTTTTTTTAAGCACGGGATATTTCTTTTCTTACATCACATTAACAACCAGTAAGACAAGATAAGATGAGTTAGAACAGCATAATAAACGCAGCTCCCATGGAAAGTCTTCCTGCCCAGTTTCTCCAGTGGTCCTAACTGGGAGTCCTGCTCCCCAAGGCAGACCTTTGTTATCAGCTGCTGAAATAGCCTTCCAGAAATTTTCTGTGCCTACTCAAGCACATGTCCGCACATTTTATATTTTCAAAAACATAGATGGCATCAGATTGTATCCAATGGAGTCAGGTCACAGACCTACCACGGTGGCACTTTTCCAGTCACCTCGTTTGGAGGATTCTGAGCATCCACAGCAGCGGGTAAGATGGTACAATCAGCCTGACAGAACCGTGATTCACTGTCACCCAATAACTTCTTTCTTTAACAGAACTGGGCTGTGAATGCCCACACCTTTTCCTGCCTTCTGCTTGCCCAGACGGTGAGTCTTCATCTTCTGTTTTTCAAAAATCCCTTTTTCATTTCTGCCTGGTTGCCCTCCCTGCTGTACCCTCCCCTCACACACCGTCCTTGGCCTGCTTGTGGGAACACGGGGCTGATGCGGGGCGGCCCCCCGGCTCCAAGGACTCACATTCTCTCTCCTGCTGATGCCATGCTTTCTACCCCAGCTTCTCCAACATGGTTTCACTCATTCCAGTGAAGGCAAGTCAGTGCCTCTTACTCTGTACCAAATGTCTGAGGACACGTGTGTCCTGCCAACCACTGCCCTCGCTGGGCCCGACCCCGGCACTCAGCCACACCCACTGGGCGGAAACCACAGGGCCCCCACGGCAGAGGCCAGCTGCAAAGGTAGCTCCGACGCCCCTCCCTCTAACGGGAGGGCATGCAGATGCACCGATAACACAAGCATGGCTTCTCAGGGACCGGAGCTACTTCACCCTGGACATCTGGCACAAGGCCTTTGACATGACCCTGCAGAATCCATCCATCCACAGCCAGGGTCCCCAGAGGACACCTGTGAGAAGTCTGGAGATGCCTGGATCTGCCCACAGATGGCCTAGAATCTGCACACACCCTGGAATGGGAAAGTTTTGAGACCTCAGCCTGCTTGGTGAAATTCTTCAAAAGAATTTCAGCCTGTTTTCAGGCTCATCATTAGTGATGCTCCGTGACTGGTGAGTTCATGCCCCCAGATCCATGCCCACCCGAGTCCATCACTGAGGATAATGCTACATGATCTGTCACAGTGTCCTCCAACATTACCTGTCTGTCCATCACTCAGGCCGATCATAGTATAACCTAGAGGCTCATGGGTAAATGCCAAAATCAGATTTGCATGGACCTCAAAGAACAATTCAGTTGTACGTGCCACAGGGACTGTGTGGCTGTGAGTCTGATGGGGTGCCCTTCCTGGCTCACACATTTTTAATCAGTCCCACTGGTATTATGGCCCAGGCCAAGAAACTCTGTCCTGGAAAAGGTGTCCAGATATCTTTGAAACTGTCATCAAAATCTGTGCTTAATAGGAAATCCAAGACCAAAGTTCTTCCCAAGGGCTCCGACAGCACTACCCACATTCTTCGGTGGAATTGGAATTCCATCACAAAAATTACTATCTAAAAACTCAACCACTGGTCAAGCTTTCCATACCAAGATTTGATTCTGTAGTCATAACATTTCTTGTGGATCTTTGGCTCATAAATAAAACACGAGCCCCAAAACCTGCCTCAATTTCATGAAGTAACTTCTTGAAGAATCTGCTGATTCCATACAATTCTTTAGAGATCAGGAAGTAATCACAGGGCACAAACTAGAACGTGTCCGATGTTCCGACCAGGCCAGGCCAGCCCTGGTAGGGGGCAGGAGGGTGGAGAGGACTACGGATTTTCACGTTTGAGGTGAGGGGAAATGAACTCAGGACCCCACCTTCTGGGAGTCGGGGTCAAAGCCTTTCACAACCAGGCCAGGCCCACTTCCTCAGTAGAGCGGAGGGGGGGGCTGTCCCTGGCCCCTCAGACTCTCCAGGAACCCCGGGTCTGCCCACAGAATGCGCGGTGGGCCTCGGGATTCCCTCAACCCCCCACAGGCCGGGATGTATACCTATTAGCACACGTCCTTGATGCTCCACTTCGTCAAAAACATCTGAATAGAGAATTTATTCATCACAAGGCATGGCCATCCCTCCTGTGTGGATTCTGTAGACTCCCCCAAAATAGGTCCCCAGTACCTGTGAATGGGATCTTATTTGGAAACAGGGTCTTTGCAAATGAAATGATGTTGAAGATACGGAGATGAGACCATCGTGGATATAGGGTGGGTTGTAAGTCCAACGACTAGTGTCCTTACAAAGGAGACAGAGACACAGGGGAGAAGGCCACGTGAAGACGGAGGGAGAGGATGGGGTGATACCACCACACGCTGGGGACCACAGGGCCGGGAGCCCCCAGCAGCAGCTGGACACAGGCGTGGGACAGTCCCTTCCTCGGAAGCCCCAGAAGGAAACTACCCTGCTGACACCTGGCCTTTAGACACTTTCGAGCCTTCAGAACTGCCAGAGAATACATTTCTGTTGCTTGAAGCCAGCAAGTTTATGGGAATTTGTTGCAAGAGCCCCAGACAATGCATGCAGGTCCTGACCCCTCACCTCCCGCCAGGAAGACTGAGGAGTCATTTCTGCCAGCACCTCTCTCCCACCCTGAGACCCTGGCAGAGTCTGAGTGTGCAGCTGGTGGGGGCACAGGGTCGCTCTCCCACAGAGACACAAGAAGGAAGGCAGAGGAAAAGCATGAGCTCTGACTCTCAGGGGAGCACTGTTTGGACTCCTGGAGAATGAGACTCATGCTTCATAAGAACATCAGTAATCCTCAAAGTTATGAGTTCCTGGCAGCTACTCTCGGCGGGGAAAGGACCAGGTAGTGACGAAGGATGACTGAAAGCCACTTGGATAGTTTAAAGCCATTGAGAATATGCTGAGAAGGGCAACAAACGTATCAAGAATAAGGATCCAAAAGCTGGAGCAGGCACACTCATGTAACAAGAGATAAATCTAAACATCTACATTCTGGTCTTTCAAATCAACTGCAGAATGAGAAAGTAGGGGAGAGAAGCCAACAAGGGAAACACAACAGGTGTAAGCTGACATAAGCTCATAATGAATCATCACAGAACTGCCCGGACACTTACGCAAATCTCAGGATGCATTAACCGAGGTATGGCACTGAGAATGAGGAAGGGTGTCACTCTGCTCCACCTTGGCAGATCGGGGCCCCAAAGGATGCCTGGCTGCTTCAGTGCTAGGCACCGAATGGTTCCAGGGGAAGGAAATGTTCCATCTGAAGAAGCGAGGCTTAGAAGGAAGACTAGGTTTCGGGGGCGGTAAGGCCACTGTCCTGCGCCGGAAGGAGGCCTGAACCCTGCTCCTCAGGGACCAACTGACTGCTGGGTAGAAGGTTCTGGAACTAGTCTGAGGCGAGGGAAAAAAGTCTCCAGGTGGGACAGTCCAGCTTGTGAAGCGAGTGGCCCCAGCGGCAGGAGCAGTCAAGGCCGGCAGGGCTGAGCGAGCCAGCTGACCCTGACACCCAGCCAGCCCCCTGCAGCTTAGGGGCTGCCAAGCCCCCTTCTGCTGAACCACCTCATCTTCTTCCTCTTCAACCATCCCAAACAGATGGGTGTTACATTTGGCCAGGATTGTTTCCAAGAGTAATTCCAAATATAAGTCCAAATACTTTCCAGGCCTTCTGTGCTATGGTTATTTTAGAAGGCTGCTGGGTGGCTCGCAGTGGGGTGTCGGCCCTCCAGGAGTTGCTCTCAGCTCCCGTCTGGGCGGTGTGGGGGTCCTGGGACCCAGCACTGCTGCGAGGGGGAGCGAGGGAGAATGTGTGCGCGGGGGCCGGGGGGACTCCCTCAACCTGATGCCTCTGAAAGGGACCACGTCTCTCCCAGTGGGACAGACGGGTGGCCATTGGGCCACCACTGAAGGTCCCACCATGTAAAATCGAGACTGTGATGTCAAGGCCGAGGGCGAATCTCTTCATCGACACTGACGGGGTGTCGCTCTGAACGTAGGTGAGCAGAGGAGGGGGGACCGATCGCCACAACAGCAGGGGCCGCCACCACTCCGTGGGCTGGTCCTGTGGGCCGGTCCTGTGGGCCAGGCTGGTGCATGTGCTGTGGGCTTCAGCGGCCTCCGGCCTCATGGCTTCCATCCCCGATATGGTCGCCCCTCACCAGGCCCTGTGCTGGGCACTGCACGCACATCCTCGTTCCTCGTTCACAACCTGCACCCTCTCCCCCAAGACAGAAGCTGAATGTCAGCACCCTGTCTTAGGAGGAGAAGATTGGCTTTGGGAGAGATCAGGGAGCTTCGCAAGCTTATGCAGCCCAGGCGACTTTGCGGCTGGGGCCCAAAACAACCCAGGTCTGCCTGAGCCCAAAGCCCCCTGACCCAACAGGCCTCGGCCCCTGGCCTCAGAGTTTAGAGATGGAGCCAAATCAACAGCTGATGAGAGCGGGGCGCTAGCCACAGGAGCCACTGGGTTTGGGGTTTTGTTTTGATGTTTTGATTGTCTCAGGTGCTCGGTGATTTGGAATGCTGTTAGAGAACCAGTTAATAAGTTGCAGGAGACAGAAAAGCAATCACGACGCCTCACAGAGCAGCAAACGCACGCTTAGGAAAAACACAATGAGCTTCACTGCCACGGGCAGGAAAAGCCGAAGTGGTTACAGAGCCCTGCGCTGGGCATCCAGAAAATGACAGCAGCGACGAACAGGTGTTCAGGTATTTGTCAGCATTTCACAGCTCCCGGATGACCTGTGAGCACTCACATAAGCCGACAGTCATTGGCTGTTGCAACAGCACATTAGATTTTAAGGGTTTTAGCTCTTAAATGGTGATGTGCTTGCCGGTCGGCCTTCTCGAGACGAGGAGACCCAGGCAGGTTCCAGCTCAAACGTCTCCAGTTCAGGGAGGCCGGTTTCTTCTCCTTTTGTAATGGTTTTGTTCATGCCATTTTAAAATCGAGATGTAATCCACGTACCAACAATTCAGTAGTTTTTAGCAGATGCACAAAAGCAGCACAAGCCCCACCAGCAGCCGATTCCAGAAGATTTGCATCACCCCCAGAAAGTCGCTGTCGGTTTTAACCTGTCGGTTCCCAGGGAGGCTCACGGGAGAAGTCACGGAGATCCCACGCCCACAAGGCCCACGGAAGGTTCAACTGCATCAGCTCCGTCTCGAGAGCTTGCGTGGTGCCATCTCCCCAGCTACTGCTCTGCGCACCAGACGTCTCGGCGCGCTGGGCTCTGAGAAAAGATCGGGGGCAGACGCTGAGGTGGGGGCAGTGGGAAGCAGCTGACGGCTGAGATGGGGGGGACCTCAGTGCAGGCTCTGCTGGCCCCGACTTCCCTGTGGGCCCAGAGCGCCCGCCAGTCGGCTTCTCAATGACACGTGTGGGAACGGCCCTAGTTCCTCCCCCAGAAGCCCCCAAGAGGTGGGCGCGCTCTCATCCTCCGCTTCAGCCCCCCACCCCGTGACATCACCACCATTCTGCAGCCACCCGAAGGGTGTTTACAAAAATGAAACCCAGAGCGGCCCCTCGTCATTCCCCATTTGCCAGCGTCCGCATTCACATCAGTAAGTTCCTGACCTCTGAAACGGTGCCATCAATAATGACGACGTGTATTTTTTCCTACAGGGAAATAAAGGCCATTTAACGTGGCCGGGAAGAAGGAGGCCCTTCTGTCTCACTGAATCCTAAGCTGTGACTTTCTAATCACGAGGAACCACCAAGCAGGACTGGCTGGGCGAGCTCACTTGGAGGAAAAGTCGAGAGTCACCCGAAGCTGTACACATGGGTGACACTGGTGAGGTTCATTTTCTGCCAGAGAAGAACATCCAGGTTTGGGCCTAAACATGCCCATGTGGTCACAACATCTCCAGCCCACGGAGGTCATCTGGGTTGGGTCGTCTCTTCCCCTTGAGCAGGAGGAGGGTTCTGGGTTTACCTCTGTTTCTTCTAGAGCATCCAATCGTGGATGGGTCCTTGGTCATTATTCACGGAACCAAGCGTAGAACCTTTCAGACACCATACCAGACAGCCCCTTGGTCTACAAGCCCGGCATGGTTCACAAAGCAACTTCACACAGTTTCCCGGGGATCCTGACAGCAGGTGTCTGCTGGCGGGGAAGACAAGGAAGTGCCCAGGGTCACTGGGCGACCCCTGGTTAAAGCAGCGGCAAAGTCAGGCCTGGATCCCAGGCTGGGGGAGCCCAACACAGAGTGTGGCCACTGTCCCCCGACCCTGAACAGCTTTAACTCGCCAACCTCACGAATCTGAGGTCCCTGATGGGACCTGGCGGTCCGGAGTGGACTGAGCGGCCTCCCCCATGCTGGCCTGGTGGGCCCACAGCTCACGGCCTCCACAGAAGGAGCAACGAGGGGGCCCTTCTCCCCGGCGTGCCTCCGCAAATAGTCCGTGTGGGAATACTCGGGCCTGCCGATGACTTTATAAACATTTCCCAAAGAATAAACAGTGTCAAACACACGGGAATTGTCAGCAGGATGGTTTTTCTCTCCCCAATAACAGGATGCGGCCCCTGACCAGGCGGCCACTCCCGAACGGCCGTCAGAGCAGGTTCACGAAGGCCCACGCTATCCTGGCCCACCCCGGCCGGCTCACACGCCCCGCTCCGACCTCCGAGGCCGACCCCCTGGCCCTGGGGGACTCCCAGTCCAGCCCTACGAATGTGACCTCACACCACTGTGAGGGCTTGTTAAAGACATGCCAGGGACACCCAGACAGACAGCTTCTAAGACGCAAAATGCCTCAATTTGCCAGGAAACAGGCCGCTGAGAGACAGTCTAGTCTCCTGCAGACGGCTGCTGATCCTTCACCCTGCAGGGCCTTAAAGACAAAGGCGAGAGTGGGAGCCAGAGGGAGGGAGGCAGGGCGTGGAACCGATCCCTGTCCATCACGACCTCTTCACTCCGTGGCTTCCCCCTCCCCACTGCAGCCCTTGCCCAGAGCTCTCCCAATTTCCCTTTAAGATCATGGATGTTGGGACGCCTGGGTGGCTCAGTCAGTTAAGTGTCTGCCTTCGGCTCAGGTCATGATCCCAGGGTCCTGGGATCGAGCCCATATTGGGGTCCTTGCCCAGCAGGGAGTCTGCCTCTGCCTCTCTCTCTGCCTGCTGCTCCCCGTTTGTGCTCTCTCTCCCTCTCTCTCCCTAACGGCCTGTCAAATGAATAAATAAAATCTTAAAAAAAAAAAAAGGTCATGGATGTTACTGATCCATCCCTGCTGAGGAAGAGCCTGCCCTCTGATCCTGGTGCAGACATGTGCTAGAGAACACGTCGCTGGACCCCGGCACGCCAGCTCTCCTCTCTGGCCGCAGAGAGTGTCCACGGCACGACATCAGTGCTTCCGGGGACCCAGAGATGTTGAGCTGTTTGGAGAAGGTTTTCAGCACAGGCTGAACGACGAAGAGAAATTCCTGCCGTGGGTCAGAGGTCCACAGCAACTCGGAAGCCCGGGTCGGTGTGGCTTCTGGCCATCTGAGCTCGATGTCGCCCTAGGATCGGCATCGTGTTCTCGTCAGTGTGGAGTCCACGCTTAGCCACCCAGGAAGACGGGGTCCTTATGGCTCACAGAGCTTTGCCAAAGTGCGGGGTCATCCTGCTGATGGCTCACCGTCCCGTCCCACGCGGCACCTGCCCCCAGCTGGAAAGCCCTGCTCCATGCACGGCGGAGCCTCCCCAGGGCAGACTGAACCGTGGCTGCCGGACAGGAGAGGGCTCAGTGGTGACAGCTCGGACAGGCCATCCCCGCCACGCGGCTCCTGATGGTGTCCGGGAGACCGCTGTGTGACTGCGTCACGGCCCGACCCTTCATGCTGCCTGGCTTGTGCTCTCTCCCCAGCCCCACCTCTGCACCCCCGGCTTGTCCCACGACGGGCCCCATAAACCTCCTACACACACCGCTGTCTCCACATCTGCATCCCGAGGGCCAGCCTCTGATAGGGAGGACAGCTCAACTCCTCAGTCAAGCCGACATGGCCTCAAATCCAGTCTGGTCACAACTAACCAGGTGACCGCGGGTAGGTGACCGAGCCCCACTGAGCCCACACACCTGCTTGCCAAGCACAAGTGAGGCAATGCCTAAATAAGGCTTAGCACAGAGGCAGCCTGGAGTTAACGCTGAGGTCACTTAATTGAGGGCTGTCCCCCCGCCGCCATTAGACATGGGCTCCCAGAGGACAGACAAGGATTTTGCCCTTCAATGTATGTCACACGGCGAGCACTTCAAAGGTGTCCAGTAACTGTTTATAGTGAGCAAATGAGTGCTCACTCTGGTTACTCTTATTATCTACCACTACCGTGACCTAGTAGTAATAGCTAATGATTACATAATATTTTGCATTTGTCCAGCACTGTCTAAATATGTTCTATATATTAAGTTGTTCTCACAACCCTAAAAGCAGGACTATTTCCTCCCATTTCACCAATAAGAAAATGAAACATAGAGAGGTCAAGTAGCTGCCCCAAGGTCAGTGGCAGAGCTGGTCCCCCAAGGCTATGATTCTATCAAGGTGACCCTGGTTTGCCACTTAAGACCCACACACCCTACCTCCCACTTTGCAGATGGAGCAAAATCCATGAAACCAGGATTCCTGTCCAAAGGCTGAGCATCGCTCATTACTCTGTCCGAATGACCAAGTGCATGCAAATGATGCATTTCATTAAGCGCTTCATTCCCTCCTTTCCCCGTGCAGCATCATAAATAGATTTATTATTGACCCCGTCCAGTGGGTGGTTAGAAAGTCAGTTTCTACAAGCAGGTGAAGAAAACGATGCCCCAGGAGTCAAGGCTCAAGGTGTCCAGGTCAAAATCAAGTTCTCGCTCTTAACTGAGCTCAGTTGTCCTTCCCGTTTGACCAACGTCATAAAACAGAAGCAGCCAGCATCCCGCGCTGGTCACTGCCATACCCTGCATTCAGACTAGGTGCAGACCGAAACCCGAAATACAGACACGGTAACATCCTTAACAGATGGCGTGTGACCCCTACTCCAAGTGTCCCCTGAACGAACTACACCAGACGGCTCAGCGCCTTCCAGCCATCGGTCCCGGTTAATGAAGGTGGCTTCTGAATTACGAGGCCAACTCCATCAACCGCTCACAAACAAAGAGGCGGGAAGCTAACGGGAGATGTGCTGAAAAGAACAGTCTTTCCCACTTTAGAGTCAGATTAAGGGAAGAAAAACTCTGCTTTTTAATTAACTAGGCCAATTTGGCCTAGAAATGCTTCACTTTTTAAGCTGTCATTATCTCTTACGTAGAGAAACTTACAGTGTGAAACTTGGCTGGCCCTTCTGGCCATGAGAACCAGCCTCCCCGCCTTCCACTCTTCCTGTGTTCTCCTCCAGAGGGGGGATCAACGACCGTACCCTTTACATCTTTCTCTGGAAACTTAAAAGTGATTGATTTGATTCTGTGTGCAATCCCAACATTTTAACAACCCTCTACGTTGGATCAATTCTAGAAATAAAGGCTAAATGTGAATCTGAAACTAGAAATAAACTCTGCCTCCGCCCCTGCCAATTTGTAGATGGAAAGAATAGTTTAGCCTAATCCCACTAGCAGCAATCAACCCCTAGAACCTTCCCCTGCAGAAGAGCAAGGTCACAGAATGACCCAAGTGGGCTGATGGCCTGGGACCCAGTTAGACCAATGGGAACGGGGGTTCCAAGTGTTTGTTTCTTCAAAAAATCTAAACACTGAGTATCTATCATCCTTTCCGGCTGGGATGGCGAATAAGCCAGACATTGAAGATAGGCCATGAGTCATGGGTTTCCAAAAAGAAATTCCTATTGTTGCATACTTTTTAATCAATGTTTAAAAAGCAATGGAACAGCTGTTGCTGTCAGTAATCCACACAGAAAATGTGCACATGAACACACACCCCCCCTCCCGCTGTGCACGTGCAGGCTCTGCCTCTGGACACGGTGACAAGTTTGCAGCTTCCCTGCTCCCAGCCACACTGCTGGGGCCCAGGTCCCTGGATGATCAGACAGGCAAATGGGGAGCAGGTGTGGCAGGCAACCATCCCTGTTCCTTGGCATGCACACCCCAACATCTCCTCTCCTGGAGTGTGGCCCGGCCCTCATAATGTGCTTCAAACCAACAGAACATGGTCAGAGTAAAGGGGTGACACTCCAGTGGTCAGATGACAAAAGATCGTGACCTCCGACCTGCCCGCTGATTCTCTCCCTGGCTGCCTCTGAGGAAGCAGGCAGCCATGCTGGCGACACCCAGAAGCAAGGCACTGAGGGCAGCCTCTAGCCAACGGCCGGCACAGAATGGAGGCCCTCCTTCCAACAGCCGTTGAAGAACTGAATTTTGCCAGTGAGCTTGAGAGCGTGTAAGCATGGAAGCAGAGCCTTCCCCAGTCAAGCCTTTGGATGAGACCCCACCATGGGGAAGCCTTGACTGCAGCCCTGGGAGGGATCCCCAAGGGGACGATGCGGTAAACCGTGCCAGGTTTTGACCCGCAGAAACAGTGTCATACCAAGCGTGTGGTGTTTTAAGCTGCTAAGTTTTGGGGTGATTTGTTACCCGGCAGTCGATGACTAACGTAGCAGGCACCCCAACACCGGGTCAGCCTCCTAATACAGGCTGCCACCATGGCCTCCTGCCCCCCGCCTCCTCGGCACCACGTCCACCATGAGAGGGGAAGGGCCTCACCTCTAAGGAGAAGTGCCAGTTCCCAGAGGGTGAGCCCTGGGTGGGCCTTCACGGGTATGTATACGCACAGCACCCAGCACAGTGCCTAGCATCTGGTCAGGGCTCAGTATATCTCTGAACTGATGAACTATCTCTACTGAGGACCAGAAAAGCAAGAAGTCTTCACTTTCAGTTCTTACAATAAACAGAGTATTTGATCCAGAAAGCAAGCAAGCAAACAAAACAGGGTGACTACTTGGAAGGGCCATCCTGTGGCCCTGGAGCCTTCCAAAGGAAGGCAGACTTTTGGCTGGGTCTGAGAGGCAAGTTGGGCAGGTCCTGCTTCTGGCTCACTGTCTGAACCTGGGCGGCACCATAGCCCTCCCCATTCAAAGGCTCGCCTATGGCACTTGTATCCTCAGAGGTAGAATGAGGACTGCGGGAAGAGAGGGACACATGTAGGGAAGTTGACTCCACTCTCCAACAAGAGAACCCATGGTCTTTTCCTTTGTCCTCACTGATCTCCCTGCTTAGAATGCTGCTTCTTCTCAGCCACATTCCTTCTTTGTTGACTTGGCGAACTCTTACTCATCCTTCAAAACCCAGCCTGGCTTCACCTCCTCCAGAATAATTTTTCCCTGCCTGAAGCTCATTCTCTCTTCTGAGCCACTTCTCATCTTCCCTCTTGCTCCGGCTGAATCCACAGACCATAACAACCACAGCCATTCCTGTCTTGCAACCAGCCGTGAGCTCCCCATGCCCGTGGCTTAGAACAGGACTGACACACGCCAAGAAAGCCCAGACACAGACCCGTTCCCACTGATCTATGCCCAGGGAGTGACAAAATGTCGCAGTTTTCACTCTCTTGGCCCCCTGAGGTTGAGGCGCAGAGTGACCTTCCTCAGAAAGAGGAACTAGGGAGATGTGACAGGAAGACATTCAGTGAGCAGAAAGCACACTCTCGAGAGAATGTTCCAACCTTGTGAACTGCAGCTGGGGGCCGTCTGGGGGAGGGAGGCAGAGCAGCTGTGAAAACACCTCAGTAGGCGGCGAGGGGTCACTTAGTCACTGAGCCTTTCCTTTCAAGGCTGACAGTTACATAATCATGTCTACACGAGAGCACCACTGGTTTGTGTCAACTGTTCTCAGACTGAGGGCGACCAACCCACTCTGTGAGCAGAAGGGCCAAACTCCTGCCTCCGAAGTATGGGAACTAACAGGTAGGACAAGGCGAGCCTCCCCGAGGTCAGTGGCTGCCTCAGAACCGGACCAGATAGATTCCTGAGGCTGAGAGGGACAGAACCAGAGTGGAACCATCTGGGGCACAGAGATGTGCCTCATGACGTAGCACCAAGAGTGCTGCCAGGATGGAGACGGGCGGGGATAATCCAGCTCCCCTCTGACCAGATCATGTTCAGAGCCGCAAGGGCCATTTTGAGGGCTCTAGCAAAGGGACAGAGAGACAAATTCAGGGAGGAACAAGCAGGGCGGGGAGTTTAAGGCCTGTCCTTCTGGGGGCAACAGCGTGAAACAAATGAAGTGAGATGTTAAGACTGTATGTGCTTACAATTGTGTGTACACACACGCACCCCACACACCCCGCTTAGCTGCACAGGTAAGCGGTCTGGAAGAAAACTTACCCAATATAAATAACAGCTATCTGACGGGAGATTACAGGTGCTTTTTATAATCGTTTTCCTTTATGGCTTTCCGGTGTACTTTCTAAAATTTCCACAACACGTCTTACTGTCGTCATTGGCAAGGATGTGAGGCCGGAAACACGCGCCCATCCAAGGAAGGTATTTGGGGTTTCTTAGGTTCCTGGGGCTGCCATCACAGACCACCACGACCTCGCGGCCTGGAACTGCAGGAGTTGAGTCTCTGGCATTTCTGAAAGACGCAAGTCTGCCATCCTGGTGTCGGGGGGGAGTTCCTCCGGGGGTTCTGCGGGAGGGTCTGTTCCAGGCCTGTCTCCAGCTGCCAGTGCTAGTTGGCAACCCTAGGTGTTCCCTGGCCTGCAGACACGTCACTCTGATCTCTGCCTCCATCATCGTGTGACGCTCTGGGTCCAAACGTCCTCTTCTCACAAGACACCAACCACCAGGTTTGGGGGCCATCGTCATCCAGTAGGACCTCATCTTAACTTGAGTCCATCTGCACAGACCCTGTCTTCAAACAAGATCACACTCACCCGTATGAGGGGGGCAAGAACTTCAACACATCCTTGGGAAGGGCACAATTCAACCCGTAACAAGAAGTAGGGAGAAAAGGGAGACACAGAGGGGCTGGGTCTGCTTCGATATCCAGCAGCCTCTCCCGCTTGGGGAGAGTGACCCTGGGGTCTGTGTGGCCCTACAGGGAAGAAACAGATCCAGTGCGATGCTCCCAGAAGACAGACTTGATTTCAAAACAGGAAGAGTACTGTCACAGAGCTGGACTGGTCATCTTGGGTGGGGGACTCCCGCTCGAGGGTCCTGGAGCGCCTGAGGGCCCCTTTCCCTGATGGGACAGTACCCCGCGGACGGTCCCACGAAGTGGTTGTCAGGTCCCAGAAGCCCCCAGCTTCTGCCACCCCCGCCGGCTTCATCGTGACTCAAGCTTCGCCAGCGCAGGCCCGGCCACCCCCACACAGTCCAGCCTCACACAAGCTGTGCCTCAGCCCCACGGGGCGACCCCTACTTTTTTTACGACAAGGCAGCCCAGCCTGTCATCTCGCTCCTTTCTGTCTTCCACGGAAAGCTGGAGACCAGACAGTCGGAGCTGACGTGGATAAAGGCCTCGCCTAGGCTGGGACACGAGGAACCATGGGAGCCAAACCCGCTGGCAAACCCTGACGTCTCCGGATTCCAAGGGGGTTTCCCACACCTCGACGGTCCCCAAGGAGGGTCCCACGTCCCCAGGTCAAACCGGCCAGAGGCTGAAGGCCCATAGACCATGGTCAGAAGGTCTAAGAAAACAACCCACAATTTGTTTAGACCCAGCGAAGGATGCACCAACAATAACGTTTATATAAGAAATAGCAGTAACATTGCAAGTTAAGCTTGTTTATTTAAAAGAAAAAAAGAAGGAAGATCTTATTTGTGACGAGAAGGCAGGCTGTTCTTCAAAACTGCCTGTTTGCCCCAAATACAAGAAATCCACAGTGCTCACCTCTCCACGGGGTCCCTGAGCATGACGATCAGCTTTGCGTCCGGCTGGAAGGCGTGGATGAAGTCCTGGGTCAGAAAGGGCGGCTCTCCATCCGTGCTGTTGTCATAGAAGAAGGTCCAGGCGTTGTTGTCCCACATGGTGGAGGCGCTGGCCTCCCCTAGAAACAGGGAACACTGTGAATGAGCAGCGCTGAGTTAGGGGCGCCCACAGGCAGCCTGTGCTAGGGACCAAACCAGCTCCACCGCGGGCACGCGGGACTCCAGGCAGAAGGGGCCGGCAAGGTCTCTCTGCCACAGTGACCTCCCCTGCTCCCGCCCAGAGATCTCTGTCTGGAAATCGACGTGATCCAGGCAACAGTGAGCACCTGCTTCCTCCCAGCTCCTCTCCAGGATATATAAACCCCTCTCCCAGCATCTGGCCTCCCAATTTCATGATATCTGACTCCGCTCGGGGTGCACAGCTCTGTGCCGTTTTGAAGGCCCCACTGAGAATGTACTAGATGGTTCCTTTCGAAGAGCACCAGGGATGAAGGAGTAGTGGAGAGAAGTTGACCCTCATTAGGAAATGAGATGCAATCTACATCGGATTTTCCATGAAACCACAACACACGCCTGGTCCCGGGCACGCTCTGAGACCAAGCAAGAGGAAGATTTTGCGGGAAGGCTCAGGACACCTCCGTCTGGAGGTGCTGTGTCCTGCGTGCCCACTCACCCCGTCACCCTGCACACAGCTGGCACTCACACCGCGCTGACTGGGTGGACAGGGAGTGGGGCCAGCCCTTTCTTATCGTGGTCTGTACGAATAAAGGATGAAATGTTAAATACACATTTGAGGGCAGCCATGAGGCCAAGATACACACATTTCAACATCTCTCTCTCAGATACTTGAACCAACTCCCTGATTCTTTTTTTTTAAGAAGACTCTTCAGAGGTTTAGAAAGAAAGGCAAATCGATCAAATACATACAAATTCAATTTCCCCGATATTTTATGTGGGTATTTGATACATCTCAAAGTCACTTATTCAGGGAAAATCTGAGCCAAAAGACTAGTGTCTTTGATCAGTGATGAGTGCATCACAATAATGCAGGCACTTGGCGGGGCCCTGTCTATCCTGTTGGACGTGTGATCACACTGAGGTGAGCATTTCTGTTCTGGTCTTTCCTTTCTTCTTCTTTTTTTAAAGATAACACCTTAGGATACAGGAGAGACAAGTCAATCAGAAGTCCTTTGAAAATTCTACTCACAATAAATATAAGAATATTAGAACAAGAGAAGTATCTGAAATGAAACTGACACAATTCTGTCAAACCTCACAAATAAGCTACTTCTGCAATCATGGAAACATTTGTTCATCCACCAGTCCGTCCATCCGTCTGCCCATCTATCCATTCATCCTCTGTTCATTTCACATCCATTCGTTCACGCATTCATCTGGTGTCTACGAGGTGCCTGGCACTGTGCTTGGCATGAGAGAGAGAGAAGGGACACTCCCCTCTCCTCGCCAACCCGACAGTCTAGGGGGGAAGGGACAACTCCATAGACAACCAGCTCCCCAGGTGAGCACTTGGACAGGGCAGAGCGGGGTGCCATGAGAGCAGAGGCAGGGGCCTTGCAGTGTGTCTGGACCCCCGCGCCGGGGAACCCGGCCACTCGAATCCTTCGTTACCCCAGCCGTTAGCCCAGACCACTGAGGAAAGTCTCTCTCTGACCCCTGAGCCGAGACGAAGAAAGACCCTTTCGCTCTCCCAAAGATCTAACCAGAGGAAGCTGAATCACATTCTAGGCCCGGGAGGAGCCAGAACGGAGCTGGTCCAACAAGCCCATTGCACAGATGTGCAGGCTGAGCTTAGGAACACGAGGGCGGACTTGTCACGCGGCCCAGAGCTGGCTGACGGGCAGGGCTAGCTGCCGGCTTTCCCCACGCCTCTCCTCTACATAAAACTCCCCAAACTCTGCTTTAGGTAAATATCAGAGCAGCGATTTTTTTTTTTTTTTCCTTTTTAAATCTAGAAGTAAGTAAAATTAGAAAACCAAACTAAGGCTTTCCTTTTTCATTCATTATCTTAGGCTCAATTTCCTAGCCCTAAGATGTATATTTTTAGCTCTTTCCTAAGAACATGAGATTCTCCCAGAGGCATACGGTGTGGGAGTCACAGTCAAATATTAATTAGACTTGTGATCTGAGGTGTGTGGACCCAAGGCTGAAAGAAAATAGCTAGTAGCCAATTCACACCAGGGTGTGGGTGGTGTATGATCTCACCCGGCTCTCAGAACTTGATTTCTTTGAGTTAAAAAACAAAACAATAAATAAATCAGGGCTTAGACGTACAAGCCTATCTCTTAGGACAGGAAGAGTCAAAAGCAAAGAGCCATGTTTCGAATGGTTGATTACAATTCCTCTTGGTTGCTAACAGAGTCATTGAATTCGGAGAATCAAAATATAATAGATTTAGGAAAATAAAAAGACATTGTTGCCTCGGGTAACCAATTTAAGGAACCGATGTGGCCAGATTTCTCTCTTTAGAAGGTGTCAGTGGATAAATGTCTTCTCCGAAGCTGAATCCAATACAAAGAGCAAATAGGTAGGATTTTTTTATAAAACATTCTTCTGAATTAAAAAAAAACGATTATTAATCAAACCACCTCATTTTGAATGTCTAAAGGCATTAACTTGACAATGGCTAGGCTTTCTCAACAGCAATTAGTCACCAACAATCCATTAGGGCCGTATCTGTTTCTGGAGAGACTGCCTCTGTCCTCACAGGGTCCTGGGGCCAGGGATTCCAAAAGCCACAGTAGTAAATCAGTGACTAATGGGTTCACTGTGCTTATGGCCCCCCATCTTGGGTCCCCCAAACTTAGATCAGTAGGTCATAAAAAGAAACCAAGCCACGTGTGCTTAATTTAAATAGAAACAAAGAAATGTCCATTTTTAGAAAAAAACATTTCAGGTACATGGGAGTCTCCACAGAACTAAAAAAGTCAGGTAAACATTTCTGCTTTACAGAAACTGTCCGTGATGCAAACGTTTTACGTAGCGTTAACACTGAGGCCAAGTCAGGAAGGTGGCAGGCAGCCTGCAAATGCTCCCCAGGCCAGAGCAAACCCGGGCCAGCCTCAGAGCAGAAGGGGCCCAGTGGGAGTGGGGGCCGGGCCCTGGGTGGCAGCGGCCCCGCTGGGGACTCACATAGAAGTCATACCGATAATGATTCTAGTCATCCTGCTCTCCTCCTTCGCAGAGCCAGCCTGCAGGCCTTGATGAATCTGGTGTGCGGCCAGGTCGAAGAGGTCCAGGTAATCTTCCACAGGGTAGCGGTCCCGAAGCCCATCTCTCAGGCGGACAATCCCTACAAGAGCCAAGAAGCAGGAGTTACTGAGGATGAAGCGGCCACTGCCGGGGTGGCCTCCTGGGAAGCAGCCGAGAGAGATGTCAAGGCCCCAACGGCCCAGCTGCAGCAGCCGAGGTGTCTACCCACGTGAGCTGCCGGAAGGCGCTCGCAGTGAGAATGCTGGCAAACTGGCTGTTGTCTTTCACCGGCTCACTCAGGGGGTGGAGACCACCATTCAGCTGCAGGTGGCGGCTTCCAGGATGGCACACCTGTTCAAGAACGATCCACGCATCTGCTTGGAGGCCCAGACTTGGCGGCTGGCTGACAGGTGCACTGGGGGTGGGGTGGGGAGGGCGTAAAGTGGCTGAACAGCAACCCACACACTGTATCAAACAGGAATGGGAGGGTTTTAGGTTTGTTTGTTTGTTTTTTAAGATTTTATTTAGTTGAGAGACCGAGAATGAGCAGGGGAGAGGCAGAGGGAGAAGCAGGCTCCCCTGCTGAGCAGGGAGCCTGACACCAGGCTTGATCCCAGGGGATCATGACCTGAGCCGAAAGCAGACATTTAACCCCCAAGCGCCCCAGAAAAGGGAGTTTTTATCTGAGCTTCTATCTCTGGCCTGTTTGATCAAACAGCTTGTCTGTCCATCCAAACAAGGGTAGTTGTCCCGGAATCCTGGGACACACGATTGAACTCACTAGTTATTCTGCCATCAGTCAGTGCAGCTGAAATTTGCCCCTTTCCTTAAAAGTGGGTCAATTTCATGCGCAACTCTATTAATGACACGCTGCTCCAAACCACAGCTACCAAGGTTAATGGAAAGTGGAGAGAAAATGTCCATGTGCAAAAGAGCAAAAGGTTCAAGGAAACTGAGTGCCGGATCCCAGAAGCACACCCCTGTGCCTCCCTCGTCCCCGCCAGCGGGCGGCTGCTTCTCATTAGGGCAAATGGTGATCTGTGCAGAGCAACCTACGTGACACCGAGGCTCCCACAGCTGCTCTGCCAAACCACAAGACACATTTACCCTTCCGTTGGTTCACTCCAGGAAGAACATCAAAAGGATTAAGTCAATTTATCAGGAAACAAACAGGACTTGGTCTAAACTTAGGCTCTACAAAGGAAAACTTTTAAGATTCCCTTCTAAGCAACCTGGTCCTTTACTCGAGTCCCGCCCCAGCTTTGGCATTTGTCGAAGTGACCGAACGTCTCCTGGCAGAAGGGAAAAGGTTAAGAAGAGGAAACAGTGACCCGAGGGCTACGGGGTAGCTCGGGCTGGGTGGGGGCCGTGTCCATGGTCACCCCTGTGAGCAAGATCGCCCAGAATCACGTCCATGTGATTTTCCTTCCAAGCTTGAAGCAGACAGAGCAGGTCGGAGAAAAAATGAGGCCCAAAGGAGCTCAAAGACTGTTCACACCCCTCAAAGGTGCCAGCCAGAAGTTGGAACCTCCCCCGGCGTGGCAGCCTTTCTTCCTACAGTGTCCCCCTGGGGCAGGGTCCCTGGGGGGCCACCGTGCAGAGCTGGGGTAGGGACAGCCCCAGAAAAACGCCCACCTGGCACCTGGCACTTACCGCTCTCCGCTGGCAGGTGTACCAAAGCGCTTCAGGACAAGAACAGCTGCCATTCTGCACTCTTCCCCTTACCCTGCATACAGCTGGCATTCAATAAATGCTCTCTGGGTGGCTGGGAGTTGGGTCCAGCCCTGTGGGTATTTGTGTGGCGAGCCCGGAACTAGCCAACTGCCTGTTCTCTGCATCTCAGGGTGTTCCCTCACCTCCTGCCCTGCCTCCCTGGCGCCCTGAGCAGCGTGCCTGGCGCCTGCCCCGCGGACGGGCACGGGCCAAGCGGGCATCGGCCAAGCGATGCTGTCCGACTGAGGACAGAGGCAGGAGGTGGGGCTGGGAAGGGTCCCGCCCCTCGCGGGAGCCCTGCACTCACCAAAGCGCTTCCGGGTCCACCAGTGGGGCTCCTTGATGGCAGAGAACTTGACTTCCGGGTGCAGCCGGAGCCGGTCGTAGAGGTCGGTGGTGCCGCACTTGGGCTGCCCGATGATGTAGAAGCGCGGCAGGCAGCGGAGGCGGAAGTGCTTCCCGCTGGCATGCGACAGGTGGCCCCAGAAGGCCTTGCGCAGGGCATCGAAGGTGGAGCGGAAGCGCTTGGAGTAGAGCACGTAGGAGTTGGTCAGGTATGGGTCGGTGGTGTTCCGGCCCGTGAACTCCTCGTACCAACAGGGGCTCTTGCTATTTGGAAGAAATTTATTGGGGATTACTGAAAACATCTGCAACGAAAGAGGAAAAGAGGGAGAGACAGACAAAGGCGGGAAATTAGCAAAAACGCGTTCTAACCACGATGCGGTGATGCCCTGATCCTCGCTATGGGGTTCACATTTGAAGTATTATTTGATGATGGCTAAACACTAAAATAATGCAAAACTTAGTACATGGCCAAGACCATGTTTTTCCTTAGCCCAAAATAAAACTAAAATTTGGAGAGACTGAAGGAAAAAGCTTACTCAAAATCCAGCCTACACGCACATACGGCGCCCAGGGCAATCTAATTAAATCTCACAGTTGGAATCTTTTTACTAGTTGTGTATTTAAATGACCATTAGAGACAAAATTACTAATTAGGACACAATAGAAATAGGATAATAGTGATCTACAAAAGCAAGTTTAACTACCATGGCAGGGTTTCAAGTCCCCCAGGTGGAATTATGAGAAGGGGTGCCCCTCGGGTATGTCTAGTTTTGCCATTCGGTACCTCGAATTGCCTCCTTGGCATAAACATCGTGGACAGCCCTCTCCAGGTCCCTCTGATCTGTAAGGCTGTCAAATTATCCTCGTTACACACCTGAGAAGTTTTTTGGTCTTTTTCTTTACTATGTTTCCCAAAGACGGGGACAGCAAAGGAAGCATCTATTTTTAAAAATCAATCCACCCATCAGTCAGTCGGGATTCGTACAAGGCTACTCACGTGCAATTCCTGCTTCTTGAGATCTTCTATGTCTGGGAGCTGCCTGGTCGTGAACTCGATCCTGGCGGTGATGCTGTTGATAATTAATTTAATGCTTGGGTAGTCTTTCACGTATGAAATATTATTGACAGAGGGTTGGTGATGATGCTCTTTCGTGTCACTCGGGTTTTCGCCATCCATCAAGCTGGGATTGCTGGGAAAGGCTCCATAATGGAAAGGCGAGGAGATCAGAAGCTCTTGGTGGGCCCCCGAAAGGATGTAAGACGCCATCACCAAGGTCATGATCATCAATCCAAACACGAGGCTACATCGCTTCCCCTTCCTGAAGCGCAGAAACCTGCCCCAGCTCTCATTCCCCTCGGCCCTCACCTCGAGGACAGCAAGCAAGTTCATCTGCTTACCGTCTACGCGGAGCACAATTTTGTTCTCTCCCTTGCACACGGGGCACTCTGGGTGACCGTGAAGGGGGCCTCCTCCGCAGCCAACCTCCTGTGTGTGCTCGTTGGTGGGCAACAACTGTATGCAGCAATTAATACAGTGCCTCATGGTAATGCCCTTGGAAGGCTGGCCCACAGAGCCATGGGCAAGCCCCTGGGGAGCCCGGATGTGTGCAAGTTGTGCGGGAAAAACGTTAAGGATGTCTTTCGATCAGATAAGATGGTCTTAAGGCACAAACAACAGAAACAGATACGATATAAAAATAAGCAGGCACCCAAGCCCTGGAGAACGAGGAAGGGCCTTCTTTGGTTCAACTCCGAAAGACAACATAAATAAGTGCTCCCCAACTGTCATGTTCTGTAAGAGCCACTGGAATCTTAGAAATGTCCCCAAGTGTGGGAGCAAGTCTGCCTGTCCTTCAGGTTTTTCCCATGGCACAAAATGAAGTGGAAGAATTCTCACTGGCGAACATGGAGACACCCAGGAGACTGGAAGAGACCATGGTCTCAGCGAGGCACGGGTCGGCACGCCATCCTTGGAGAGCCCCGTGAAGATCCCTTCTTCTACATCCCACACGCCTTGAAAATGTTTCCTCCTCAGGGGGGAGGGGGGGGGCAAAATCTATAAAATGTCAGATTACCTGAACAACAAAGAAAAGAGGTTTTATTACAAGATGTGATGATAACCACAAGCCTGGGTTCACCTTCCCAGGAGAGAAGCTCTCTTTTCCACACCTAGGTTTCAGTCAGTCTGCTGGGTCACGAGCAAGTCAAAGAAAATCACATGGGACAAAAGGAGAGCTTTCTGGTCCCTGGCGCTCAGCTGTGGGGTTCAATCTCCGCCACCAAACGTGGCACCAGCACCAGTCCTGCCAGCACCGTGTCAAACACCTTATTTTTTGCACAGCCCCTAGGTCCTCTAAAGCCCAGCCACGCCGCAGCTAAGTACCGAATCCCCGGGTCTCGAGACTTCGTAGTCATTCCCAGATGTGTGCACGGTCAGTTCAGCCGTGCTTTTAAATCCACAAAATTTCCAAGAAGCAGTCTGGTTAGAGGAGGAGCATGCAGAGAAAATATGTTTTCTCTCTCCCAATAGCACCCATAGTCTCTTACCGAGAACTAACCTTTATTATCAGTTTAGGAGGCAAGTGTTAATGAAAATTTAGAAACACCGAAACGATTCTCTCCTTCAGTAGAGTGTATCATATATATAAAAACAACAACAACCACCACCACCATTTGACTTTAAGTTATTAAGCAATTAAACCCAACGTGCTGTGTTCCCCTGGGTAACGAAACACTCAGACCCTGAAATCATTTTTCACTTTCATCATCTTGGGGAGAACATGATTCTTAAAAATCCATTAGCAGAATTCTGTGGTTAGAAAATGTATTATTGCCCAAATGATGACACTTCTTTGTAGATGTTGTAAAAACAGCAAAAAAGGAGATTTCATTTCCAATAATGGAAGACCACCACTAACTAGCTGTGGGACCTCCAGGGGGCTGTATAACGGCTCTGAGCTTTGCCTCCCTCCCCAGTAAAATTAGGCCAAGAGTACCTCACTTATAAGCTTGCAGCCAGTACTGAATTAGTTAACGCACATAAAGAGTTTGCTTAATGCCTACCCATAGTTATTAGCATCCCCTAAAAGACAGGCAACATTCACAATAGCATCATCAATGACCATTACCATTACGACTTTTAATTGTCAGTGAATGCCAAGAATGTTCAAGGTAGAATCAAAGATGGGGGATCTTATCCCATTATTTTTCCTTAGGGCTTGAGAGTTACCCAAAGGCAGTAGACTGACCTCCAACTTGCCACACACACACACAGCCCTCAAACAATCCTACCAGTCCCCAGAGAAGTTGGGATTAACCAACCCTACATTAAACCCTCCTTGTACTGGCTGGAAGGCTGAACAATGAGGACTCACCAGCAGGAACCTTCCCTTCCCTTGGACGGAAAGGCCCATGCTTTATCAAAATACGCTGGCCAAGAAAAAGCCACGCAGCGCTTCCTTAAAAGTCTCCCACTCAATGATCTGCACCTTGTTGATACATATTCTATGCTTAAGTTACTCAGAGAAAAGGTAAGATGGACACAATCAAACAGACTTCTTTACGACAGGACTTTTTGGGGACTTTAATATGTTAATGAGCCCTGTGAATCCACAGGAAAGGACTATAAGATGCAAAATTTCCAAAACATAATTGGCCGTGGAATTCTCACTAATGTCGCAAGGAACCAGCTTGAGAAATGCTAGTTAAGGGAGGCCAAGATTGGGGTCAAGGCAGTTCTGGGAAGAGCAGAGAAGCGAGGGTGTGCGGGAGCAAACTATTCTGGAACCAGGCCAACGCCCAGGGCTCTGCCGCCCGCTCATCTCTGAGAGCAGTTGGAAGGACGTGACAGGAGCCTCAAGGCTCGAATCCCTGCCTCCCACTTTGACCCATCGCTTGGTACAAACAATTCTTCCAAACCAAAGAAACAAAAGGGCAAGATCCCCTACTTGGAAATCCTATTGCTAAGCCAAGAAAACATTTTTTACATGTTGAAGACAAGGCCACGCGGGGCTAAAAGGAGGCTCCCACCAGGATCTCAGTGGGGAGCCTGTTCACACCCTTCTGTGCCTCTGGCTGCAGAAAGTCTAATTAGATTAAAAAAAACCAAAAACAGAGTCTCTGAAGCTCCAAGACAAGAATGTACAAAATCTGGACCCAACAGAATGGGCAAAATATCCCTAAACAAGAACAAAGGTTTCTTCTTACAAGTCAAGTAAGTACAGAGATCCGGGTCGTCGGGGAAGCTGACAGGCTCAGCAGGAAGGCTCTGGGACGTGGTGAGCCCAAGCATCCGCACCTCTGGGCAGGCAGCACCCTCCAGCCAGAGCTCTACTCCAGTCTTGCTTCTTAAACATAGAACAGGGAGCCGCTGACCTCCGCCAACAACCATTCACTTGCTGCTTCTTCTGTTGGGCAGATCTGTTCTGAAGGGCAAGCCTGGGGCAGGTACCACTGTAGGTGCAGTGGGGTCCTGGGGACCCAAAGCCGATGGAAGACAGAGGGGAACAGAATTCAAAATCAACATGTGGTCTTTGTCCCCAATTCCTGGCAAATAGCTTCTAAAACCCTTGGAATTTCCTCAGCGAAGGAGTGAGAAGAGCATCTTTTTGTTATTCATAACAAGGCCCATTCAGCCACAGCTGAGTTTATGCTAATGAGATGACTCTGGGGGGACCCCCCCCCCATAGCTTCAGGATGGGGCTGGTGGCCAGAAAGCCCAAACCTAGAAGGTTGGAACTTACATCCTTGCTTCCCCAACCTCCAGGGAGGCCAGTGGGTGAATCATCAAGGGCCAATGATTTACTAATCATGCCTTTGTAACAGAAGCTCTATAAAAACCCTCAAAAGGACAGGATTCAGAGCGTTTTCTAGCTGGTGAACTCGTGGAGGTGCTGGGAGGGCGGCTCCGCGCCCCTCCCCCCATGTCTTGCCCCAGGAGTATCTTCCATCTGGCTCTTCCGGAGTTGTATCCTTTATTACAAACTGGTAATAGTAAATAAGGCGCTTTCCTGAGTTCTTGGCATGGGCCTAGTGAATAATCAGACCTCAGGAGGGCCTTGTGGGAACCTCGGAATTTGCAGCCAGATCAGACAGAAGCTGGGTAGCCCTGGGACCCCGGGCTTGTAACTGGCATCTGTAGTGGAGACAGTCCTAGGGGGCGGAGCCCTTAGCTTGTGCAGTCTGTGCGAGCTCTGGGTAGTTTCTATCGGAACTAAACTGAATTGTAGGGCAATTCAGCTGGTGGTTGGAGAGTTGGGGCTTGTTGGCGTGGGGAAACAATATAAAACCAGCTCACAAGTTTTACCGAAACCTATGACCAGTCTCTAGTATGAAAATACCCCTTGCTGATGTCGATTAAAAGTAAGTCCTATGACCCCATCCCATACACGGCTGCAGCCCTTGTCAGTGCAGGGTCGGGAGCTTTGAGGCTTCCAGACCAAGCCCCGGCTGACTGGACGGGAGTGGTACAGGAGAAACCACAACAGAGGGGCTTTTCCCCACCGGGAGCTTCTATCCCGCCAGGAGGCGGGGGCTACAGGGCAACAGACAATGACGGTGACAAAGAAACAAGACCATGTCAGACACCGACGGAGGTACGAAGGAAACACAAAGGCAGAGTACAATGAAACCACGACAACAGGCCTTCTCTGACGCGCCACTAGGGCCAGATCATTCTTCGTGGTCAGGGGCTGCTCTGTGGGCTGACCTCCACCCCAGGTGAGACTCACATCCCAACAGGAAAGGGGGTCCGGCAGCGGGATGTCCAGAGAAGAGTCGTTGGGAGGGGACGTCTGGATGATGAGAAGGAAGCCAGCCACGTGGGGCTCAGGAGAAGGCAAGACCCCGTGAAGGAGAGAAGCTGGGGAGCAAAGCCCAGGGGGACCACCAGGAGGGTAGAACCCTGGGCTCTGGGGCAGGTGGGGGTAGGCACCAGATAGGAGAGGAAGCAGGAGCCAGATCCTGTAGAGCCGGGAAGGCAGGAGTCAGGGCTGAGGTTTGTCCAAGTGCAAAACGCCTGCACGCCACGTATTCTCTCAAAAGGATCTTTACAAGATGTACAACTATTAACTAACATAACCCAGGGAAGAAAAATCGAATTAACGTGACTGCATTGGAGGGACAAGGGATTGCTGTTATAATCCTGTCCTGAACTGGCCTTTCCCATATGCCGCAAATCATCGTTGAGAACAGTCCCGCAGAAACCTGACACTCAGGTGGTTCTCCCTTTAAAAAAAAAAAAAAAAAAAAACAAGCAGCATAGGTCCCTTGCGCTTTACCTCTCTGGAATGTTCCCGCTTTGGCCAGTCGACTCAGATGAGTCAGGACCCGTGCAGGTACTAAACCAAAGTACTCAGGTGTACATTTCTCACTTCCCAGCCTGGGCTCAGCTCTGTGCCCGACGGAGGCAGACAGCAAGTGTGGGAACCCGGACCCCTGTGTGAGATCAGATGACTGGTCCCAAAATAGAAAGCGTTCAATTACCCAGCCCTGGCTAGGATGCCCCCTATTAACCTATGCACCCCAAGCATCATTAGCAAGCCATTTATAACAAAATTGTAATTGAGAGACCCAGAAATACCACTTTAGAGTAAGTAATTGAATGCCCCCTCGGTGTAAGATCGATAAAGGGCATCCAATTTCACCCTAGGAAAAACTTATTAAATTATTGTAGCTATGAGCTGATACAGCAGAAGAAAGATGTACAAATCTTCAAAAGAAATCTGGATGGATTTAAATAAATAGCTTCATTTCGGTAGACCATTTATATCCGCCCTCGGGGAGCAGAGAGAAAAAAATAGCTAATTACATTATTTTACTTGAATATTTTAAGGAAAAAAAAAACTGATGGGTCTTAAGTAACCTTTACTAAAACACAAGGCTTTCTTCTGATTAGCACATCTAAGTGCTGACATTTCTCTTTGGGCTACGTATATGGAAATACATTTCTTCAAGGGACATTCATCAACAAGTACAAGAAAGAACATTTCTCATATTTAACTCAAAGATAAAAGATTGTCTCTGAGAGTAAGAAACAGCAAGCCTGGAGACTCCTGTACAAACAACGGATTACCAGATTCAACCTTATAGCTGCAGTTTTATGCTTTTGATCACAATGCAGCCAGTCAACAGATTAAAGCTATGACCCTCAATGACCACTCAGTGGCTACAGCCTAGTAGAAGGAAGCCAGTCAGCAGTCCGGTGGGCCAGGTTACCAAACAGTGTCCACCTGGAGACTTCAGGTGAGTCCCTTAAGTGATCTGGGACTCTGGATTCTCAAAAGAAGTCCTTGATGGTTACAAATCGCATACAGCACTGGAGCCTGGGTGCTGGAAGCAGGAGACGAGGCTTTGACATTGAGCAAGTCATTATACTCCTCCGGTCCTGTTTCCCTGCATGCAAACAGGGAACGCTCCCAGGACCTACACAGAGCATTGCCGTGAGCATTAAAGGATCAAGTCATATGAAGTGCTTAGAAGAGCAGCCCATAGTAAGTGCTAAATAAATCTTAGTTCTTTGGGGGGCACCTAGGTGGCTCAGATGGTCAAGCATCTGCCTTTGGCTCAGGTCATGATCCCGGGGTCCTGGGATTGGGCCCCACATTGGGCTCCCTGCTCAGTGGGGAACCTGCTTCTCCCTCTCCCTCTGCCCTACCCCCCAACTCCCTTTGTGCTCGCTCTCTCTCTCACTCACTCTCTCGTTCTATCTCAAATAAATAAACAAAATCTTTTTTATAAATGTTGGCTCTTTTTATATAGACCTAGTCCCATCCCACGAGAAGTATTTGGTGAAGAGCCGTGGGTTATACTTGCGGTAGATCGTATCACTAGTTTATCACCCTGCCTTGCACTCTACCTTCTGTCACGTGAATGACTGTGCAGCTCCTTCAACAAGGAGTGGACTACGTGTCTCCACCCTTTGGCTTGAGTGTGGAGACCGGCTTTGGCCAACAGAATGAGGCAGAAGTGATAACGTGCCAGTCCCAAGCCCAGGCCTTGAGACTCGTCGTGTGTACCCGCTCGCCCTCAGCACCTCTGCCGTCACCGTGGGAAGCACGTGGTGGCTTGGCAGCGCTGGGCGGGGGGGGGGGGGNTGATGGAGAAGCTAACTGATACGCTCTTCCACAGGTCACAAACACTAGGTATTACTAAGTTAAACCGGTATAATTCTACATTGGTAAGTTCCAAAACGTGTTTTTATGAGCAAAGTGAATCATGAGCGATTCAGGCCAATGCAATTCGTCCAGAGCCCCAGTGTCCCAACTGAACGGATGCTTTTGCCTAACAGAACCCTCTGGCTGAGGCCAGGAGCAGATATGCCCAAACAGTGCTGGAAACCCAGATGGCAGCTGTTCTGAAACAAGACATAACTGCCCAAATGTCACGCACCAGGTTACTTTCTGGCAAAATGTGGGTTTATGACAACCGCAGCTGTTCTGTTTTGTTATCTGGACAACTGACCCCATTCTTCCCACTTCCTCATAAAGACAACTCTGTCCTTGCCTCGCTCTGGGGCCACTGTGATTTCCTCGGTGCTTCCTTGAGCAAAGCCCTTCCTATACCTAGTCCTTGCAATGTCCTTGCCAGATTGTGCTTTTCCTGATGACGGAGACACCTCATCCCTGCTTTGTCTAAAACAGGGGTTTTCAAACTGTGTGACCTGAGCAGTCTTCCTGGCGGACCCAAAATGTGCGTCATCCAAAACACAGGCAGTTTTTAAAAATTATTTTTAAAGCATGCTTGACTGTATTTTGAATCCATTATCAACATAGCTGTTAATAATAACTACTTCCCATGCCTTACGGTATGTAAGTAACCATTCTTACATCCCATAAAATACATCCATAAGAAACAGGCGTTTCCTCTGTGATCGAATCTCCACAGGATGCAGCCAACTCCTCCCCTGCATCTGGTCTAGAGGCCCGATGCTTTGCAACTTGGTAGAAAGTTGGGATGTAGCAAAAAATGTTTTCCGAGCAATCCAAACAAAGCGTTACAGGCTTTGGAGTCAGGCAGACCTGCATTTCCATCCGACTCATCTCCCTGCCAGCTGTATGATCTCAGGCAAGTGATGTGACCATTCTGTGACTTTATTCCCTCATCTGTAAAATGGGAGCAAAACCATCTGTGTCACCCAGCAGGGACGTGAAGGGGACATGAGATAATAGATATAAAAAGCTTCATCTAGCACCTGGCACCTAGCAGGCCCAGTATGTGACAGGTGTTCTTTGCATTCTTCTAGAACAAGCCCTCAGGCCCTCACTCCAGGCCGACTTGCTTATAGATGCACACATAAACATACACATATATACATACATAATGTACAATTCTAGGCACAGGTGTCCAATTTTCCTGTCTGCAAGGAATCTGAAATAGTGAATGAGAAGAGGCAGGCGGCAGCAAGTGGGAGCACAGAGGAGGAGAGAACGGCCCAGTCCTACAGCAGAAATGAGATGCCAGCGAGCAGAGCCGACGGGGATTATTCGGGTGCCCCGGACACCAGGGTGGGGAGCCCGGGAGAGTCTGAGACAGCTGGGGTGCAACTTGGGAAGAGCTCAGCCCCGTCACAAGAATCGTCCACCCATAACCTGCTCCAGCGCTTACCACAGAAGGTCCGTCTTCCAGAAATGGCCCGTCACCCCAGGTCTAAAGGTCTGGCCTAAGCAAGCAGCTTCTTCCCGGAGGGGAGGTAAGAGCAGAAAGGAGCTCGCGGAGGATTCCTGGGGACTTCTACTGTAAAGCCCTTCAAGCTACGACAGACCCGGAACAAGTGACGCCGGGCATCAGGGCGTCAGGACCCCTAGGTCAACACTTGGGCGCGCTCCAGGGAATCCAAACTGTGGGTACCCGCGCCTCCAGGCCTGCATTTCACAGACGAGGAAACTGAGGCCCAACGGGCTTCTGTGCTCCCCCAAGGATGTGCAGCTCATCGGAGAGATCCAGAGCCCCGATCCCTGCCCACCCTGCCCCCCGCCCCTCATCAACGGGGAGCCCATCCTCACCTCCGCCCCATCACCCTGGCCTGGCCTCGGACAGTCCGGAGGCTCCTCCTCCCCATCCCTTCAGAAATTCTCTCCTAAAGAACCGATTTGCCTGGAGATACAGGACAGGGGGCCCTGGACACGCGGGGAGCGGACATGGGGGGGAAGGCAGGTACCTCCTTCAGTCACCTTGTCGGCCTGGGGCATGGAGTCTTAAACGGTCTCAATTCAGACCCTATTCGTCCCGCTCCAGCTGCAGGGTATGATGGGCACGACGGGGGGCCAGGACCGCAACCAGGTTTGCGGGGGCTGGCCTGGTGCCAAGTGTGGGGCAGGGGGTGGACGTGGGGGCTGGTCCATTCATGGAACACGGAAGCTAAGACAGCAGGGAGGAATGGAAGGGGCCCCGTGGCGGGGGGAGGCAGATGGAAGCCCCTTTTGTTCTTGTGCATCAAAGGGAAAAGCCTAGAACCTAGACGGCTGAGGTGGTGGCTTCCGTGACTCTGTGCTTTGAAACTTTATAGCCACAAAAGTGGCACCTTCCCAACGCGGCAGCGAGCTAGTGCATGAGGCCCTGAGCAGGTCCCCCCCAGCGTGTTCCCTCTCCAGTCCTGATCACCAACCTGGCTGGTCACCCAGGGCAAGTCGCCGCATCTCTGCACCTGTTTCCTTGCAGGAAAAACCTGGAGCCGGCACGACCTCTTTCAGCCCAGACATGCACAGGTGTATGATTTGAAGGGAACGTTTCCCTGATACAGACCCACTGGCATCATTTTATGACTTCTAAGGCTGCTGAGAAGCCGGTGGTCTTGCAGCAAGCACTGAGAAGCTGGGGCATACCTCCTTTACACTAGGCAAAAAATACAAACAAACAAACAAACAAAAAACCCTGCACAATGAGCCTGAAGGACACGAAAGCATTTTCTTCTTAGCCCACACCCTTAAGCACGTGTTTATCAAGCACCCACTGCATTTGCTGAGGCAGCAAATATACAAAACACAGCCCAGGCCCTCTGGAACATTCTATTGAACTCCAGAACAGTCTCCAGAAACATGGCCACACTCAGAGTCACATATTCCATCTCAAGGGCCATCCACAGTGCCCCCACCCCACACCCCTGACCCAAGAGTCTGCAGACCCCAGGAGAACCAGCTCTGGTTCGCGGAGCTGAGAGGCAGCCTCACACAGGGACGCGGACCCACGGGATCTCTGCCAGTTGAACGCGGGGGCAGGGGGGGGGGCACGAATGGGATCTTTTTAATATTCTCTGAGCTGGTGGCTTTCCGATAGGGTCTTGCACCCCAGCTCCCATGCGACTGCCCGATGCATGCAGGAGACGCAGCCAGACACCCCCGTCTCTCTGCCATGCGCAGCCTGAGGGAATTTGCTCAGCAGAAGGGAGGGGTGGACAGGAGACTCCGATGCTATTGCTGCCGCCATCACACAATGACTTCAATGTGTACAAAATGTGCAAGGTCTTTGTGACACGGCCAACAGTTTTCTTTTTCTGAAACCAATTGGGGGGAAAAATGATTTCTAATGGCTCATTTTATTACTGCCAAGGGTAATGCAAATCCATACTAGATTTAGGTACTGGATTTTCCACTCAAGCTTATAGATCTACCGACGGTGGTTTTCTATTACGGTAGAACCTACTGGAGACAAGCCTTCAGGGTCTTCTGTGAAACCCGCACACCTAATGCCTCTTGGCAAGAAAGCAACGACAGCCACATAAGGTGAAGAATTTCAAGGAAGCAATGTTCGGTCTGTCTTAGGGCATTCAAAATGCAAACTTAAATCTCACCCTTTGTGCAGACTCAAAACATGCTTTTCCGGGACCCCAGAGGGTGAGCGCACCATGTGCGGTCCCTTCCTTTTTTTTTTTTTTTTTTTTTTTTTTTTTGAGAGGGAGAGAGAAAGAGTGGATGGGGAGAGGCAGAGGGAGCAGAGGGAGAGGGAGAGAATCTCAAGCGGACTCTGCACTGAGCATGAAACCCAATGCGGGGCTCGATCTCACAACCCTGAGATCAAGACCTGAGCCAAAATGAAGAATCAGACAGTTAACCAACCGAGCCACCCAGGCACCCTGATGTAAGTTCCCTTCTTGATGGTGACCTTCTGAGGTCAGCACTGCGACCCCCGTGGGGGAGACTGAGGCACGGCTGGGGTGAACGCATACCCAGAGCCCCGCCATGGCTAGCCAACGGCAGGACCAAAGTTGGGCTGCAAAGCCCATGACCTCTCTCCCACAGCATCAGGTAAGACAGCGGCTCTGGGAGAAACCTGCTTAGAAACCAAGGCCCCCAGGACAGCAAGAGCAGCCGTCACCCAACCCACCAGCCGCCCTGACCCCCTGTAAGCTCTTCGGGGGCAGAATCAGTGATGCTCAGCCCCGAATTCCAATCCGTGCAGGCACCGGAGCTCCCACACAACCTTCGATATCTACTGTGCCTGGCACCGGGTGGGTACACACTAAATCTTTTTTTTTAATTAATGAGTGAAGGAGCAAACTCCCAAATATCCAGAACAGGGCTTTGGCCACTTAGTGACAACAATACAAGTGACATGAGCTCAAATTTATTAGGGCTTCCTTTTGCCCAGACACCAGGCTGGAATTTTTTGGATCACCCTGTTAATACATCATGACAATTTAGGAGGAAAGCCCAATGAGAATTTCCACTTCACAGATGGGGAAAGTGTGGCCCAGAGGATGCGATGCTCTATCCCTCCTCCTCCATAGGACTTAGAGTAGAGAGAGAGCAGACCGGGGATCAACAGGAGCGCTTGCTGCACCCCTCATCAGCCACGTGACTGGAGGCCAACCCCAGCACCACTCAGACCCTCATCCTCTTCTTCCCAAAGCAGACACGGCACACAGCACGCGGTGCAGTGATCTCAGGAACCCAGCTATGTGATATAGTCTGTGACTACTCTTTGGGCATGCTTTCTTTCAAGGGTTCCAAGACCCGCCACGACAAACATTGACAACCAGGAAAAAGTGACATGATGTGGGCCGAGGGGTCCACGTGGCTCTTGGGCAGCTAGCCTGCAGAGATGAGAGGCACACTCTAGCTGCCGTTCACTAGCGTTCCCTTAACACAAACAGCAAAGTGAGTAAGAAGTAGCAGCAGCTCCAAGTATAAGGCACACAGATAACATCTCGGGGCCAAAAGGAGCCAGGTGTCTCTCCCCCAGCTGAGCCCCCAGCACCCACCCGCCGGCTCGGACCGGAATTCAGGCAGAGTGGAAGGCCGTGGAAGAGCAGAGGAAGCCCAACCCAGATGACCTTCAGTTCGGGTGGAGAAGAGAGGTCTCGCATAGACACATAGCTCACATGTTCAAAACCAAGTGCAAATAAGGATTTTTGCAGATGTACAGCGGCACTCTTCAATGAATAAATTAAAGGCAGCACAATTGAATGGAGAGCAGCTGCGTACTCCCCACCAGATGGCTTTGCTGATCCGAATAGTTTTAAACATTGTTTTATTTCCAAAGATAAGCAAAATAAGAATCTGGGTAACCCTCGAATACGAAGAACCTCCTGAAAACACTTCTTTGGAATTTATTTCTTTTTGATGAAAAGAGTGAACCATCTCATGGAATCAGCATGTCCACGGGAGGGTTTTAGAACAAGGTGAAATAGGATTTCTCCTGGGTGTCGTCTGCAGGCGATGAACATTCGCTGTCGGCCCACAGGCCCGGCCCTCACTAGCTGTGGCGAGAGGCAAGGACCACTCCAGCACCGACCCCCTGGGTGTACGGACCCCAGTGGTGTGGGGAGGCTCACCAGCCCCCCAGGGGTGTAGGGAGGTATGTTAAGGGCTGCGGGAAGCTACAAGACAATTTCAACCTTCCCTGTTCAAAATACGCAAACATTTCCAACATAAAAAACATTGTTTTTAAGTAAAGCTAAGCTCAGATCTCTCACTATGTGATAGAAAATCTGCCCAGAGTCGCAGCTTGCCCTGCCGTCTGCACACTGCTTGGGGCCCGCTGGGGGCACCTCAGCGGGAACAGTCTTCTGCCTTCCAGGTGCCCTGGAGGTGAGTTTGAGAAGCACTGCCATGGGCAGGGGAACGAGAACCCCAGGAACGGAGCACCCGTTCTGTGGCGGGTGCCGTGTTGCCTCCTGTCTCCCCCCGACGACGAGGCCAGGCCAAAGGCACAGGTAACTGCTCCATTTTGCAGATAAGAAAACTGAGACTCTGGGCAGTGAAGTCTCTTGTCCTAAACTGCTCAGCAAGTAAGACGCAGAGTTGGATCCAAACACAAGCTGAACCCCAAATGCCCAACCCACACACGAGCACTCGGACAAGCCAGCCGTGGGGGTGCACCGTGGGAAGGATCTGCTTCCACTTACACGTCTCCATCCGCCCTCCGAGTCTCCTCACACAGAGCAAGCATTCCTTGTGTCACCGCAAAGACAGTGAAGATGAAATAATAATCATAAATACGGAATAAAATGGTGTGACGAGTGGGAAAAGGATGGGGCCAAGACCCCCAGGACAGGAGTTCTCATCTCTGAGCCTCAGTTTCCCCTTCTGTGGCAAAGGAGTGCACTCTTCCCCGTTCCCCAGCTCAGGTGGCCTGGGGGGGATGGCACAGAGGCCACAGGGCCCCTTGAGGCAGGGTCTGGCGGCACTAAAGGGCTTTGAGCAAAGTACAAGCGGGACATTGCACGGAAGCCTCACTTAATCCCTGTATTTCTTAAGTCATCTTTGCCTCGATACCATCTTCCCACTGGACATACCATAATGCTCAACTGCCACTTAAAAAAAAAATCCCATCCCCATCTCACTCAGAGTGACGTGTGCCAGGGAGTGCGCCCCGCCTTCCCGCCGCTGCCGTGGAAACCCCGGAGCAGGCGTGCTCGCTTATAATCCTGCTTGTGCACAGGCCAGAAGAGCACCAGGGGTCCCTGAGCAAAAGGGGGCCCTGGAGGACAATGCCTTGTGCTGTTCGCTGATCCCAGATGAGGCTTCTACGACGAAGACCCAGGACCCAGCCTCCCACGGGTGCAGAGGCGTGGGGACGGGCACATGGCCCTTGTGGAAAGAACGTGGTGGCAGAGAAACAAGACGCAAAACCAAAGAGAGGAGCACGGGAGCATACACACATGCCCATCTGGTCGCCGTGTGCCCACGGGCACCCCGGTCTCCCCTACGGGCCTCAGCCTGCTCGCCTAGGATGGAGACGCGGGCCGCACCTACCGCGTCGCCGCAGGCATTCGTGCGATGAGCCGCGCGGGAGGCCAGCTGCTGGCGCCCAAGAAGCAGCCACGGATCCGCTGTCCCCACCTCTCCTCCTCCTCTCCCTGGCACCACGGCCGCGGGGACCCCGGCTCAGCAGGGGGGACACCAGCCCGTGTACGAAGACCCGGCCAGGCCTGGCTGCGAGGCGGGGACGAGGAAAGCTCCAAAGGCTTCGCTCGGGCCAGGTCTGAAGAGACCGAAACAGGCCCATAGAGGAGCCCTCCCCGTGGTGACACAGTGACAAAGACTAAAGTGCCACCAGGACCCCGAGCCGAGCGCTGCTTTGCGGGTGGAAGGAGAGCCCCAGGAGAAACCAAGTCACAACACAGTGATTTCAAGCCTCCTTTAGACGTTTAAGAAAACAGACCCCGTTTCTGATAACCTCCCTCCAGCTGGTATCCACAGTCACAACTCGGTGAAAGAAACAGGTCAAGCAAGTATTACTTAGAGACGAGTATCCCCGCCGACACGGGACGTGGACACGGCCAGGCTCCGGAAGAGGAATTCTCTCCACGAAGCGGAGATGCTCTCGAAGCGTTGAGTGGCCTCTATTCTTCAAAGCCTCTCCGAGTCGCACTACCTGAAGCGTCCCGGCACAGGTCACGCTCTCCTGGAACATCCGAGAACATCTGTCAAGCCGCCTCTCTGCCCGCGGGCCGGCGATCAGGGGCTGCTGCTCGCCCAGGAGAGCGTCTTCCTGGCGAGCAGGGAGAGCGGGAAACAGGAGGGAGGTGCCCAGCACAGGTCATTGGCCCGCCGGGCTGCCAGGACGGGTCTGGAGCCCCGTTCTCTGTCACCGAGTAAACACAGCGACCTCTACAAGTGACCCACAGAAGAGCGGGATCTTTTTCATAAAGATCTGGGAAACCTTCAGGCCTCATTATAAAGGTTGGGACTTGTCTGCAGAAAGCTAAAAAAAAAAAAAAAAGTCTCAACTTAAAAAAAAAAAATGACTTTAACGAAGTCCTTGTGGCCGGCTTGCTATCAAGAACTACTCTGGTCTCTGTTTCAGCAAAATAAATATTTGGCTAAAGCACGCAGTTAGTTGTTCAGACCTCGAGTCAGCTCACAGTCAGTAAGAATTTCTCTTCTACACAACGCGAGTGCCTACGTGATGCTTTCCTCATCCCTCCAGAGGCCCAGCAGACGCTGTGGAACCAAAGCCCAAGCACTGGACTTAGAGTCCGCGGCACCACATGGGGAGCCGAGCGGGAACACGGGGGCTTGGTGGCACCTGCAGCCCAGGGACACCACCAGGTCCTGAAATAACCACACCAGCTGGGTGACTTGGGGCAGGCCACCCGACCTCTGAGCTCTGGGCCACTGGGCTGTACATGGGGGACATCACCCACTCTCCCGCCACGCTATAGGAGGATGAAGGAAGAAACAGAGGCCCCGGGTGCCCCCTCCGCCCCTCTCCAGTTTATCCCACGGCCACCCCCCAACCCACTGGCCACCTACCACCTTTCCCAACACCACAGGCTCATGAACTCCATCTCCCTTCAGATGTCAGCCAAAGGCCCCCCTTAACCCCACACCAAGTCGGACCCCACGTTCATCCGTCCAATCCGTCCCAGCTCCCATCTGCGCGTGCTTCCTGGGCTCCTCCCCCACCCCTCCACCCCCTGCCGACTAGAGTCAGGTCACAGTGCCTCTTCCATTCACTTGTACCACTCTTTCCTAAAGGGAGAAACTGAGAAAGGAAGGCAAGAGGCAGGCAACACATACAAAAATATAGCACGTCGCAAATAGAGAATTCCCAATAAATGCAAGGGGTGGTGGTATTTAAAATAGAACTTAAAATTCTGCCTCTCTAGGATGAGTCCTTATGTCAACCCACTTCCTGGTGTCTGCTGGGCCGGCAGCTGGCACTGGCTTCCGCCACAGGACCGTGGGCTGGCCCGGGCCCCCTCGGCCTCAGGTTCCTGATGCCTCCAAGAGCTGCCCCCACCACCCCAGTTCCGCGGGAGCAGAAGCCCCGCGGCTGCATCTCCTTCCCGCCAATGTCAAGTGCAACCCTCATCTTTCTAAATGAGCTTTCATGCTTAAGAACACACAAAATGATATGTCTTAGTAAATTACATGATTCTTATCTGTGGCCAGAGGTTTGTTTTTTCCGTTCTGTTTTTACCCGTCTTCAGCTCTTACAACCCCCTTTCAGGCAAATTTCCGCACACACTTGGACGCCACCATCTCTCCGCACAATGCCGCAAATCCCAGGACTGAGTTCACAACAAAAGGGAAAGAAAGACCCCTCCGCCCTCTGGATCGTTTTCATTCCCTTTCTCTAAAGGGCTTGGAAAGGTTCCAAAAACGTCAAGTATGGAGAGTGGACTAAAAATCCAAATTACCTTTGTCTTTCTTTTCTTTTCTCTTTTCTTTTTTTTCTTTTTCTTTTCTTTCCTTCCTTCCTTTCCTCCTTACTCTCTCTTTCTCTCTCTTTCTTTCTTTCCTTTTTTCTTCTGTGGCCCCTCTGCTCCTCTCCCCTCCTCTCTACGTCAGAAGAGATAAAATACCAATTCCCTCTATAATTCAATGCGCTCCTCCATTTCCTGAATTTGTGGGATTTTCTGGGTTTTATGCGTGGGGGAAACCAGCTCGAGGCTGAATGCTTCCTGGTGGCAGGACAGAGGCCTGGGGCAGGCAGGGCCTGTGAGCAGGACGGGCTCTGCTCCCAGCAGAGGGGCAGGCATGGGGGATGAACCCGGGGTGCCTCACACGACCTGGGGCTTGAACCCAGGGCTCTCCCCCCCCACCCCCGCCCCGCCACCAGGACACGTCCATCCCTGCTTCCGCATCCGTTCCCAGGCCTCACCCACGCCTCCTCTCCCCACGCCGCCGGCAGGGACAAACAACTCAACACTTCACACAGCAAGGGGGGCTGATCTGTTTTCTAAATGTTCCTGCACCAGGATGACCTTCCACCTTCTGAGGACAAACAGTTAGGAGCTGGCGGGAGTGTCTGTGCCTGACTCAGTTTTTCTGAGGTTTTCACACCCCTTCTGCTTTCGTAAAACCTGAGTTGAAAGTGAAGGTTGAGGAACACATCCCCGAGATGCTGGGGATGGCCAAGAGCATTCGCTTCACGATCTAGAAAAGGGATGGAGTCATTTTGGGGTGGCACCCTGCCTGGACTGCGGGTCACCTCCCTCTTCCTCAGGGCGGCGCCACGGAGCCCGCATGAGCGCACACCACGGCTTCAGCCTCCTGCCCCCCTGCCCCCCACAAAGGGGCTTTGCAGCCGGAGCAGAGGAGCTGTTTGCACATCCCAGAGTCGCCGGCTGGCCTTCTCTGAGCCTCGCTGGGCCCGCGGGCCCCCAGCCCGGGCCACACGACAGCAGCGCTCCAGACACCACATTCTGCACGCATGCAAGGATGACATGCCAGGACTCCAGCAAGCGGCCTGCTTCAAGTCTCTTAAAATCCTCTTGGGGGATTTCAAAGAAGAAATTAGGAACATTGTTCAGAGGTAGCGTGAAGCTCTTAGATGCTTATCTTTTACGGGCATTTTCTGGCCGGTCATTTCCATTCAGGTCAGGGAAACTGCGGTGTCTTGTTCAGCCCCAGTGGCTCTGTCCCCAGGGCTGGGCCGGGAGGAGGGAGGCAGACGAGAGCCCAGCGGACCTTCTGTGCGGACCTTCCCAGACCTGCCCTCCCGTCGGCGCGGACGGAGCCAGCACAGAGCCGCACACCTGAGAGACCGTCTGGTTTGAAGCTCTCATCTCACGAGGAAGGAAAGGTCAGTCAAGCTGCCCCAAAGCTAAGTTGACTTTGGAGTCTGACAAGCAGGGCCGTGGGAGGATGTTATGTGTGGGGCAGTTGAGCCCCTAACTGGAAGCCTCGGCCGTCGGGAATTTGGGGAGACAAAGTTAGAAACACGTTAACATCATTTCCCCCAAGTAGAGACGGGTTTTCAAATTTCTTTTCTTTTTCTTTTTTAAAGGTTTTATTTATTTATGTGAGAGAGAGAATAAGAGAGAGCACGAGACAGGGGAGGGTCAGAGGAGAAGCAGACACCCCGCCGAGCAGGACTCGATCCTGGGACTCCAAGATCATGACCTGAGCCGAAGGCAGTCACTTAACCAACTGAGCCACCCAGGCACCCCGGGTTTTCAAATTTCATTAGAAATTGCGTCTTAAACATGGAAAATGAAGCAATTAGCTGGATACTTCATGTCAAAGCTCCCAGAACCTTTGCCTGAGCTCTTGGAATAATGGAAGCAAAACACGAGCATCTCTCTGATTCTGGGAGTCACTGCCTCCTGTCCTCACCTGTCCCGGGGGTCACAGGCAGAGCCGGGGCGGGTGGTGGCGAGGAGGGTCCGCTGGTGAGCCGCTCCTCATGCCCACCACTCAGAGCAGGGTGCTGGTTACACAGGGCCCATCCAGCCGGCTGGGGTTCTCATTCTGGCTCCAAGGCCTGGCCCCAAGCCCACCTCAGTTCCCCATCCGAGAACTGGAGATGATGATGGTCATGCCTAGTCTAAGCGAACGGCAGGGAGGACTGAGAATCCACGGACAGTGCTGAGCCGGGAGCCTGGCACCCCTCAGTCCTCGACTAGACGGCAGCCACCCTCATTAGGTGGGTCCTTACCACTACTATCAGTCCCATCCCTATTACCATTCTTGCTCTTTGGGTCTGTATTTCAAATGACATGTCAGGTAGGTCTCTGGTCTGGTCTGTTCTGTCTCACTCAGCTCCGTGTTTCATTCTGGCCTCTTCTAGAAGGCTGGCTCACTGAAATGCATCAGAATGAATTACTTTGCTTTGCTGTCTGTTGCAACAACTGATCCTTCATATTCTAATCCAGGAAAAGAAGATCAAAACACATACATTTTAATGTCTTCTAAGTCAGTTTAAAAAGAACTGCTGTGCTCTTATAAAAAAAATTCTGCTTTCATATCAATGCCTTGATGGCCATAGTCTTAAATACAAAAGAAAAAAAAAAGCCAGAAAGACAGAGGAAACAGATCTTTTAAAAATAAGACCTTGTGAATAACTGCAAAGTGTTCCATTTTAATAAAAAACACAAATTCAAGTGATTAAAGCAGGATCATTTTTATCTTAGAATGCTAGGTCTGATTCTGGGCCTCAAGCCCATAAAGAAAGCATAGCAAAGAGATAATCCAAGCTTGGATGAAAGTATCCAAACAGGTAGGAGCAAGTCCCTCTCTGGGCTCAGCGGCAGGCAGACATGAATGGGACACGACCAGTCAGGGTGGGGACTCCGCCTCTCAGAGGTGGGGAGGCATCCTGTCCTCGCACACAAATCCGCCTCAGCACCCTGCCCCAGAGACCCCTCCCTTGGAGGCCTGGAGCTGAGTTTCACCCAGTAAAAGTACCAACTCCTACAAATCAAAATCCCATTTGATTTCCCAGATCCTTTAAAACTCCCAAATGTCAGAAGAATTGGGGTTGACCGAGTTCCACAAGCTCGGCTCTCGTACAAAACAATGCCATACAGACCATAAATAGAGCCAGGAGACACAAGAGTCTAGCGAGGGTCAAGTTCACCCCCACTGTTTTCAGACCCGCATCAGCCGGCTAGAACGGATGACAGTAGGAGGAGGCTGTGTGAACGGTGTCACACGGCACGAGTCACTGGGCCTGGTCCTTGGGAGGCTGCTGCCAGGGGGCCCAGGGTCCCTGGCAAGGCACCTCATGCCCCGACCCCACGCTGTGATGTCACCATCAAAGTCAACCAGTACAGAAGGAGAAACTTGAACCACCAGAGAGCAGAGCCTATGGTCTGGTGACAGCTGAAGAGGGCAGGTATTTACCGGAAAGTTTATGGTTTCAGGTGTAGAAATTTGAGTCACTGACTTTTAAAAGGCCAAGCAGAGGACCCAGGAACCAGGACCCATGTCATCCACAAGTGCCCATGGAGGGACACCTGAGACAGAAGCCAGCCTGAGGCCCTCCCCAGCCGGCCAGCTGTCCCTGCAGAACCAGTCAGAGGCCCAGATTTCTCTCCCTCCGCTTCCCCACTAACAGGGGACTGTTGCAACTTCGGACACATGGTCCCACCTGTTTCCTGGGGCAACAAGAGAATGCCGAGGTGGCCCAGGATGCTGTCAGGAGTAAACGGCAGGGGAAGGTCAAGTGGACAAACAGAACTCTGCCCAGGTGGGCAGCTTTTTCCTTCAATGTGTAATGGGTACGGTGTTGTCCAAGAAATAGTTTTTATAAGGAAAAGAAAACCCTGCACCTAGAATTTTAGAATAAGACACAATGTTGCTCTGAGTTTCCTAACCAGCCCCAAGGCCACCCACTGGGGTATAACTTCAGGGAGGCCAATCCCCACTTCCAAGGGCCCTGACGGATCTTCAGACAGCATGCTCCGAATCAACCCATTCGACAAAGTCCACGAAACCCCTCTGCGGGCCAGGCCCAAGGGTCGAGTGAGGGCCACCGCAGTGAACCGCACAAGGCCTGTGCGGTGGGCTCCCAGGCTGGGTGGCAGAGGCATCCAGCATCCCACAAACGAGGCAGTAAGACCGGGCTAGGTGCAGGCTAACGAGCTGCTGAGCCACAGTACGTGCGGGCACACAGACGTGCTCCCCAGAGCTGCCACAGCCTGCCACACCGGCCGGGGCTCCTCCAGGGCCCTCCCGCCCCTCCTCCAGAAACACAGGCCCCAAGACCAGGCCGACATGAAATCCGTTCCACTTTCTGGGACGCACCTGCGTTGCTCGGTGTTCAGGGTACTGTCTTCTAGGGCGGGCATCAGAGCAATGCTCATTTCCAAAGGCAGCCCCAGGAAGGGCAGGGCACTCGGGAAGCTTACCGAGGGCTCGCCCCTCTTTCGATGGGGCAGCTGTGAGGTCACGTGCAGGGCCAGCTGCGTAACCAGCCCCAACCCCCGCTTGCAGGTTAGCGAAACAACAGGAGACTGCGCGCAGCTCTCACCGCCTCCCATGCCCTGGCGCTCTGGCTCAACTCCCAGCAAGGAAGAGAGAGAATCCTCAGAGCAGCGCGTCCTACTGAAAGAGAATGTGAGCCACACGCCCACGTTTAAATGTTCCAGATGAAGTTCATTCTCATGTATTTTAGTCAACCTGACATATCCAAAACATTACCATTTCAGCCTGTACGCACTATCAAAGCAATTAATGAAATTGTTTGCAGTATTTTTTTCATACCGAGCCTTCAAAATCCAGTGTGTATTTTATACTTAAGGCACATCTCAATTTGGAGGCTAACTTTTCACCAGAAGGACTTGCTCTGTATTCAGACTTCATAAAACGCCCAGTTAAAAAGGAGCGTTACATACCCAAGTTGCTCCATTCTTTTTTTAAAAAAAGATTTTATTTATTTATTTGAGAGAGTGAGAGAGAGAGTGAGAGAGAGCATGAGAGAGGAGGTCAGAGGGAGAAGCAGACTCCCCATGGAGCTGGGAACCCGATGTGGGACTCGATCCCAGGACTCCAGGATCGTGGCCTGAGCTGAAGGCAGTGGCTTGACCAACCGAGCCGCCCAGGCGCCCCTGCTCCAAACATTCTTAAAAAAGTTTTCCAGGGCGCCTGGGTGGCTCAGTGGGTTAAAGCCGCTGCCTTCGGCTCAGGTCATGATCCCAGGGTCCTGGGATTGAGGCCCACATCGGGCTCTCTGCTCAGCAGGGAGCCTGCTTCCTCCTCTCTCCTCTCTCTCTGCCTGCCTCTCTGCCTACTTGTAATCTCTCTCTGTGTCAAATGAATAAATAAAATCTTTAAAAAAAAAAAAAGTTTTCCAATAACTGAACGGGTTATCTTTTGAAATTTAAATTAATTAAATTAAACACAGATTCTCGGGGGCACTGGCCACATCTCCTGCGCCCACTGGCCACGTGTAGCTGGTGTAACCGTACGGGCAGAGCAGATACAGTGTCTCTCCATCGTCGCAGAAAGTTCTACTGCACGGGGCTGTCCAGGATCCTGAGCTTCTTAACCACGAGGTCTGTTTCAGATCTCCTTCAATCCCCTCCTTACCCAGCCTCCCAGCAAAGGCACCGGGAAGCCACTGTTCCCACAATGGATCTTAAGACTCACCTAGGGCACTAGATAAAAACACAGCTGCCCGGCCCTGCCCCAGATCGACCGGGCAGATCTACTGGGGACAGGGGGAGGCGGTGGGCAGTCACCCCAGGGGACTTTCAAGCCTCAAGCCAATAGCCACAGAGTTTCCTTCCTCCCGAGTCTCCCACAGCCAGCCATCCCTGCTGTAAGTCAGGAACTGGTGGAGTCAGGGCAGAGCACTCCCCTTGGCCCCAGCAGGGCTCTGACCTAGGGGACAGTGCCTCGGGGACCCCGCCATATCCTCACCGCTTCAGCTTGCAGTCAGCAACAGGAGACCGGCCCAGCCATGCTCAGAGGTCCTGTCAACACCAGGGACCCTCAGGAAATGCCAGCTGCCTCCTCCCCCTGCTTCGGACCACTGATCACACTGAACAGCAGCCATGGGGGAAGGAGGAGCTCCTTGCCTAACTTGAACATGGGATGGGAAGGTTCAGCTGGTTCAAGCTGCACGAAAGAAGGGCCTGCACAGAACCAGCTGGTTCCGGGGCCAGATTCATTTGCAAATAAAACTTTTCCAGACAGAGCCATGAAGTGGTGGCCACACCCACACGCACTCCTTAGGACACAGGCCTCCCAGGCTTTATTCCAAGGCAAGCAGACACTCAAAGCCACATCTCAAGGGCCAAAGGGTGAGGCCTTTGGCTGCTCTAGCCTCATCTGTCACCAAAGGGTGACAACTAAAATGCTGGATTCTGTGCTCTTTTCAGACACCAACAAATCCCCATTCCCAAGTTCAGGTACAAAGACAGGCTTCCAGTGACATGTGACTGTGGGACGCAGAACCCTGGGAGGGACAGGGGTGTGTCTGCGGGGCATCAGAGAGACCTTCTCGCTGCCGGTTACCATTCATCCGTGCAACACAGTCCCGCAGAAGGACCAGCGGTTACTCCCCCAGGGCCTTCCTTGTCTGGGGCAGCGGGCAAAGGGGAGTCGCTCTCATGGATGGTTGTTCCAGGCTCTTCCTTCAGCAAACTTGTGCGCACCTGGGCAAGAATTGTATTTGGTACAATCATCTGGAAGGCTGACAGCGTCTACGACAGCCGAGTATGCTCACTCCCAAAGACCCATGAGTCTACCACCAGGTAGGCGCCCCAAGCACCATGTCCAGAGGCTCATCAAAGATGTGCTAGAAAGTTCGGAGCGCTAGATGCAAAGCCACAGACCGGAAAGGGCAGTGTCTCCCCATAGTCGAGTGGGTAACTCTAACTCAGCTACAAAAGAGAACCTACTACAGCTCAAGCCACACCCGAGATGCAGCTCACATGCACAGTGTTGTACGCACAAATTCAGAGAGAAGGAGAACACACCGCAGGCCCCTGCTCATGTCAAGCCCACAGAAGGGGGGAGACCCGCTGAGGCTGCGGAGGTCAGGACGGTGGCTCCCCCCGGCTGGGGGCCTGATTAGGGAGCGCAATGGAGCCAGGGCTTCTGGGCTGCTCTGGCTGCCCAGGTGAATTCTGTTCGTGCAAATCCCTAGAGCTACATGCGTCTGGGAAGATCTCGCTAGCAGGTATCACACTCCAAGAAAAAAAGAGTTCATACAAAAGAAAGTTGGAAGGGGTGGTGCTCAGTCTCTGCCCCGTATGAAACCAGGAGAGAAGCCAAGGGCCCGCAGGCAGCTGGCCACAGTGCGGGTCCCCAGGGCAATGCAGCCCTGTCGCCCCGAGGAAGGCAACTCTGCTCCCCTCAGATGAACTCCATTTCCTTCCAGAGGCGCCAAGCCACGGCCTCTTCTGCCGGCGCATCTTAGAACGCTGACCAGAGCTCGTAACCACTTCGGGTTTGTTTTATGACCCAGCTCGCAGTCAGACGGCTAATGACCTCCCGTTGCCAGGTCTGATGGGCTCCCAGGGTCTTAAATGGCTCCCCCGGGGTGGACGTGGCCAGGAGGCTGTGAGGCCTGGGCCCTCGTCGGCCTGCTCAGCTGGGTGGCCTGGCTGGGGCGCACGGCAGGGGTGAGGTGCGGGCTCTGAAAGGGCGGGCCCACGTGCTCTTGCCGCCTGTCTCCACAGAAGATGCTCTGGGGCAGAGGCTGCACCGTCAACAGCAGGCCCGGGCCGTCCTGCCACTCCGCCAGGGAAGGGAACCCGCCATTGGGTCCCCAGTCTCCCACTTCATGGCTAAGGGGGCCAGTACCCCCAGGGAGGGAAGACACTGAGTCCTCACCTTGGCCTTGGAGATGTTCCTCTCTGCAAGTTCTCTGCAAGAAATTCCAGAGAATTTCTAAAATCTCCCAAGGGAGCAATTAGACAGAGGTCCCAGGAACCCTAACTGATCCCCGGAGGAAGCCCAGCTTCCCTCTCGGCAGAGGGCAGGAGGCGCTGCCGCCCGCAGGGTGCAATGCTGGGGTGGCGGCTCTCCCCACGAACAAGGACTCCATGCCCTCTGAACCTTATAGCGATCCCAGCACCTCACTGGGGTTTGTGTGCCCCCCGCCCTCACGCTCACCAGGACCGCCTTGTCGCTTAGCCAGCAGCTGCAGACTCTGTCCCTCCGGAGGCCTGCTGGGGCCTCCCCTCCCTCTGCCCTGGGCCCCGAACCTCCTTCTGCACACTCTCCTCCAGCTGCGTCCCTCACGGCCCGGACGTCTCCGACACCCCCGGTACCCTGGGCTAGAAGACCCAACGCATCAAGCGTGCTCATGCACCACTCCCGTCCCTAAGGTCTCCCCTGTGACACGCTCGTCACCACTGCGATTAAACGACCATTTGACTAAGCGCTTACGTCTAGTCCGTCCACGAGACTCTGAGCTCCGAGTCTGCAGGGCCCGGACATGTCTTAGCTGCCACTGATTCCCCCGCAGCCAGTGTTCACGTCCTTGCCCGCGTCCTTCTGCGGCTTAGGGCTCATGGAGCGGGGACACCAAGGCACCCCCAACATCTGATTGGCCATGAATGTTCCTTCTCTCCCTCCCTCCCATCTCCTGCGGCCCAGCCACGCGGCACATCCTAGAACCAAATCACAGCCCAGCCCTTCCCAGCTGGTTGACCCCAGGCAAGTTACTGAACCTCTCTGTGCTTGGCCTGCCCCTCCATGATGTAAGTCTCATGTCACCTACCTCTCAGGACCAATGGGGAGATCAACTGAGTTTTGTGAAGTACTGACCATGATGTCTCTCCAACAGGACAGAATGATTTTCTTGTATCTTGATAGTTTCCTTCCATCTGAGGCCACTGTCCAAGAGTGCTGGTTCACAGGCCTAAGAGGAACCCAGTCTCTGGTTCTTTCACCCATAAAGAGGTCCCGCTAAGCGTGGCCGTGCTAAGTGTGGCACAGGCCCGGGGCGTGGACCAGACAAACGAGGTCCCCGCCCCCTTGGAGGTTATGGGCTGTGCAGAGAGGAAAGACTATCCTAGCACATTCATCTTTTCATGTCCCCCCCTATTTTTCGCTTGTGTCTTGAGATTTTCTTCTCCCGTAGCTTTAACCCAGAAGTATTATCGAAGTGATCTCAGACTCCCACTCCAGGTAATAAAAATACTGTAGGCTTTTCTCTAATTAGTTTTCTTTTCAAAATAAAAACTGTGGACGTCTTCACTGGGAAAGGACTGTGGACGTCTTCACAAGGAAAAGAAGGAAAACCAGCTTTTGCTCGCAGACGAAGGCGCCATTCTTGTTACTGACTGAAGAAGTTACACACGGACGGAGGGCTCCCTTGAACAGAGGACCTGATTCCAGAGCAGCGGGTACAACACAGGGGCTCCGGCTGAACCAGGGCAGCGGTGGCTCCAGAAGGATGGGATTCCTGGCTTTGCTACGTCTCCCCAGCCACCGCGGTTCCTCCTCCTCTCCTGGAGCTCACGGCCCCGCTCAGACCCATCGCCTTCCAATGACGACGGAGAGCACGGTTCTGGCTGCTTTGAGCTCACGTCTCCAACGATCTCTGCTCAGATCGAGGGCAAAAGGAGGCAAACCCAGCACACAGCACCTCCCCCAGGACGAGGCTCCAAAGAGCGGACCTGGGCAGCTATCTGAGCCCAGCACCGACCCCTACACTCCCTCCTGGGACAAAATCACTTTAATCCTCATCCCGGAGCCCCAGTTCCAATTTAAAAGCTGCAAAGGCCAGCTTCACCTTTGCTGGAGCCTCCCCTCTCTTTGGCAGCCAGCCCCCGATGTTACTTTCTGCTTCTCCCCCAGCTCCTAAGAGAAAAAGTCACCCACTGAGCGTGCACAGAGCCCAGCTGGCTGTGCTGGGAGAGAACAAAGACTGCGCACAAAGGAGAGCTGGTCCTTCCAAGCCTGGTGGCCACTTGCAGCCGCGGACAACAGTCCGGGCGCTGGAGCTCCCTCGCTGAGGGGCACCGGGCCGCCCCCGCTCCTTCACATACGGGGGAGGGACCAGAGGGACCGGTCCCAGTGGCCCTGAACGCCCAGACTCTCCCCAGGGGCCTTCCCCACAGCCAGGAGGGCAGAGCCCAAGCAGCGGAGGTCAGAGATGAAAAGCGGAAAGGGGACGGGCAGCCGCCCCTCTAGGGACAGAGACCCAGGGCCACACACCAATACCCACTATCCATTAAGCATGCTGGATCATCACCATTTGTCAGCCTTCTATGCTGTGCAGTGAAAAATTACCAGGATTTTGGCTTTAGACACACACAGACACGCATGTGCGCGTACGCAATCTAGAAAGGTTTTACATTCAGGTTTTCTCTTCTGCAAGCTGAGCTTCTAACAGTTAAGTTTCCTTAGAGGATTTTGGCCCCTGGTGCCTGTCCCTTCTGAAGAGCATGCAGCTAGAAGTTTCCAGATTCTGGACACTAGGAACCCAAGAAAGCTACAGGAGAGCCCACCAGGAGACCAGGACAATCGCTCCGGGAACCAGCTGAGCTCAGCAAGTCTCTCCCGAGCGGGCACGGGGGTCGGGGACCCCTCCAGACCCCACAGAGAAGTCAAATCTGTCTAGGATGAGCATCCGACAAGATACCCAGGGCCAGCTCCCCGGGCTACAGCCCACGCAGTCCCCCAGGTCCCAGGCTCAGGAGGGCCCCGCACTGGGTTCAGTGCTCTACTGTCCCCGTTTTGAAATGCTCAGGAATCTTCAAGGAAGAGGCTCACAATTTCATGTTGCACTGGGCCACCGGGGACTGCAAATTATATGGTCACTTGTGGAGATCTCTCATGAGTTATGTAATTGGGATTCAAAGGAAAGAGAAATCACGCCCGAAGAGCTTCTCTTATTCCTGGTACATAGAACCACAAAAGAGCAAATACCTAGAAAGGACATTATGTCTCGGGTTTAAGCTCATGGGGGTCTGAGCAAGGACCTTTCCCAGGGCACTTCGGAATCACTGGATGTCTCCACCAGCCGTGAGGTCAGCACAAGGCACTTCCTTGAGCCCATTTATCATAACTCTGATCTATAGCAGCATCTCCCCCTAACGCAGCTTTGCCTGACACTTTAAACAATACAGGCCTTTAATTTATCACACTAATGCGATTACACACTCATCCCAGAGTCCAGCCGCCGTGCACTCAAGTGGAGGCCCCTTCTGAGAAATTTACAGTGGAAGCGTACACTCTCCTGGCCCCTTTAAATGGGAAAATCTTTGTCTTAGTTAAGCGATGGGCTCCTTCCACAACCTGCAAAGGAAATGAAGCCCTCCAACAGGGGCCCTGCGCTGGCAGTTTTTACAACCGTCCCCAGGACTGCGAGGTTTAAACACCATTTACAAACAAGCTTCGTTTTAACCTTCCTTGATGGAAATGCAAAATCAATTAAGTATCTGCTGATAATGCCCCCGTATCTCATTTTGGTGGCATCTCACAATTAATGCTGCCCATGAAGCTGACAGTGAGCAGCCTCACACAGGCCTTCTGGTTATTACGAGCATCACTCTGACCCACAGCTGAGCGTGGGGGGCTCAGACACAGCAAGCTGCACGGGGATTTCGCATTCTTAAGAAATCGGCTTGTAGACGGTTTAATTAAAATACACTAGAGCATAATTCAATTGGAATTGAGGCTCCCATCAAACCAAAGGAGGCAGCAGGAATCTTCTCAACCTTAAAAGTACCTACTGGTTTTTCANTGCTTAGGGGGTGTGGTTTTGTGCCTGCATATGGATAATACGTCCATTAGTTAAAAAGAAAGGGATATTTTACAGTACATATTTTCTAGCTGGGTCACAGGACTCTTTCTCAGTGTGCCCTTGACATGTAGTCAGCTCAAGTTTTTCTATTTTATTTTATTATTATTTGGGAATACATCTCTCAATGACTCTTTTTTTGAACAAAATACCTCTGTGTTTTCTCAAGAAAGAACATGCTTTCCCCTACCTATGATTGAAAAAAAATAATGACTGACTAGACTTCTGTGCAAAGAAGGAAGGGAGGAAGGAAGGGAGGGAAGGAGGAAGGGAGGGAGGGAGGGAGGAGGGAAGAATTGAAGGGACATGACAGATCTTCTCAGCCAAACCTTTCATGCTGCAGTTGAGGAAAGATGTTCAGAGAGGCCAAGTAAGCAGCCCTAAGACACAGAGCACTCAGTGAGAACTGGGACCAGAAGTGTCAAGGCCCGAACAAAGAAGGCTGCACTATAAGGTAAGAGCACACAACCCCTGAAGTCAGACCTCCCGGATTCAAGTCCCACTCTACCTTTCAACAGCTGCCAGAACGTGGGCAAAACCTCTCTGGCCCTAGTTTTCCCATCTGTAAGTGGAGGAGTAAGCGTGTCTATATCAAAGGTTGCTGAGAGTAAACACAGTGTAGATAAAGGCTAGCACAAGCACCCAACGACTGGTTACCATTATCTGAACTCAAGCTTCCCGATTCCCTGTTCTGGGCTCTATCATACACTGTTCTTTAGGGACCCTTAGAGCTGAGAGTCTCTCAGATCTGGGGATGAAGCCTTGCTGACACACATGCACCACGGGTGATGGTCCCACAAAGCGCAATGTGGGCGCATGACAGACGTGAAATGCACACATCACGGGTCTTCTGGTATCAGCTGACCGATGGAAACTAACATTAATTGATGGCCAACTGGAAGAGATCCAAGGACGGTCTAGAAGATAAACAACAACACTGACGTTTATGAAATCCTCAAGTGCACTGGATCCCTAGATTTAATAAAACCAAGTGGCAGCAGAATATGGTCTGTAGCTTAGTGACATTGTTTTACCAACGTTGATCTCCTGGTTTTGATAACGTTCTGGGGTTACACAAGATGGTAGCGTTGCGGGAATCTGGGTCAAGAGTACGCAGGAACTCGGTCCTATTTTTTTGTGACTTCTTGTGAGTCTAAAATTATTTCAAAATAAAAAGCTACAATAAAATTATGAAGCAGCATCTAGGAATGCCAAGAGATTAGGGGGAATTCTCGGCAAGTTTTCAACATGTCGATACAGTCACAGTTTCCAAGAGGGATAGCCCCACGCGGACTTGGGAAGAGACGCTGAGTGAACATCTGGAATGATTCTAAATCAAGCTAGTCAGGAAAAAAAAATCGTTTCTGTTATTTTTCCTTTTACTAAAACTCAGGGAAATTTAGGTTTTGTCCAGAGTTTAAAAACTAATCACAAACAACATAAAATGGAGCTGTCCATGTACTACAACTACTGATAAAACATTTATAGGAAAACTTTGCAACGTTACACCCTTCAGGATGTCCAGGGAGGACCAGAGAGATTTTAAGTCTGTGAAAATAACTGATAGAAATCGTCTGTTGAGGCCTTACTGTGTATCAGGTCAGCCCGCAGGGCCTCGGGCATTGCTCCCATGAAAGATAGGCTGTCATCGACCTGTCGCTTGCACAGACTGACTCCGGCTGCATGGAAGGCCCCCGGTGTGCATGAGACTCAGAGTATCCGGAAAGAGAGGAAGTGGAAGATCTGGGGGCCAGAGCCCCAAAGAGGCCATTTATGAAGCTCCCGGGTACCTGCGTGATGGCAGGACCCGGGCTGGGAGGGAGAGGACTGCAAGAAAGGGACAAGGCATGGCAAGGCCCTCAGAGAACAAGGCTGCCACAGGGGATGGGAAGGGACCTGGGGAAGGTAGCACAGGGAGGGAGGCAGAGCCTCCAGCTGAGAGCAGAAGATGGAAGTCAAGTCCGGAGGGAGGGCCGGGCCTTGGTCAAGGCCAGGCAGAAAAGTCACACTCAAGGACGGGCCTCACCAGCCCAGGAATGTGCTCTGCCGCACTCTCGCCCCGAAGGGCCCCCCTCCCCCAAGAGGCTGCTTGGAGCTGTCCAAATTCAAGTCATCAGCCACACACTCACCTTGGGGATCTCATGGTACTATTTTCACCTTGTGCGGATGAGTGTGGTTTCAGCTGCCCACCCTAAGACTCAAGGCTGTGTTCACATAAAAATCACCTCTGCTAGCGAGCCAAACCGAAGTGAGGGGACAAGAAGGATGGGGTTTCTCCCGGTTTCCCGGTAGCCCTGTTTCTGAACCTCTGCAGCAGCTGGGGTCGGCCAGCAACAGACAAGTGTTCTCCACCCCGAGATGCACAGCAAGTGAGAAGGCCGGGCGGTAGATGATAATTGGGAGGAAGACAGAAGAACGGAGGTCAACCCAAGTGTGCTCAAAACCAGGTCCTCTGACCAGCTCTCCAGTCCCACCAACTGGTCCCCTCTTGGGGGTCTTGGCACTCGCTGCTCCCGCTGCCTGGGACACTCCTCTGAAGCTTTAGCTGACCCTGCCTTCTTATTCAAGATCAGCCTCGATGTCCCCTCCTTGGAAAGGCCTTCCCTGATCACCCGGTCAGCCACTGCCCCTCGCGGGCACTCACTGATACCTGAGGACCTGTCCGCTGTCTGTCTCTCCCCAGGAGAACATACACTCCGTGAGCACAAGGACCCGAGCTGTTCAGCTCCCACTGCCTTCCCAGCTCCTAGGACAGTGGCAGAAACAAAGCAATTCCTCGATCAAGAGAGTGACTCTTCAGGGGACGTACAGAGCCCGAGTCAGAAGAGCTGGAGAAGGTCAAGGGTCAGGCTCCCAAATATTCTTCATAAATGGTGCTGAAGGATCAGGGGCAAGTCGCTTCACCTCCGCGGGTCTCAGCTGTAAAAGGGCTGTGAGTGGGACGGGAGAACAAACGAGGGAACCTGTGAGACCTTTGCCATCCCCGCGCTGTGGGTCAAGGTTTTCAATTACCCAATGCGGTCCTGTCTTTCTTCCCTTCCCCCACGTGTCTCTCCATCTGTCCATCCATCCACCCGTCTGTCCGTCCTTCCATCCATCCAATCATCTTTCTTATAGGCTAGGCCCTGGGAAGATAACCTTGAGTAAGACACACTTCCTGTCTTAGAGGGATAAAGAACCTTTAGCCGCAGATGGAAAGGAAGCAGCTCTTCCGCTGACCAGCTAAGTGCCACAGGAGACCCCGGGGTCTCAGGTCACAGGGAAGGAAAACGGACCTCCAATGCCACAGAGGCAGCAGACTGATGGAAAATGGATGGTGGTCACATCCAGGGAATCTGGTCAAGAAACCCAAAGAGAGGGCGCCTGGGTGGCTCAGTGGGTTAAAGCCTCTGCCTTCGGCTCAGGTCATGATCTCAGGGTCCTGGGATCGAGGCCCATATCGGGCTCCCTGCTCGGCAAGGAGCCTGCTTCCCTCTCTCTCTCTGCCTGCCTCTGCCTACTTGTGATCTCTCTCTCTGTCAAATAAATAAATAAAATCTTTAAAAAAAAAAAAAAAAAAGAAACCCAAAGAGAGTCACCATCCAAGTCTCAACACAGATTGAGGACAAAAAAGGCTCACTCCTAAGGATCACCTTGCAGATTATCTGTACCCCTCTTTGCCACGGAAGAACTCAAAATTCTCCTTAGGAGAATGATCACAACCACTACAAAGCCCCATGAATGGCTCTCAGCTAAAGAGCTCACCACGTCGCCCGCACATACACGTGCACGCGGGCACACGCGGGCACACGCACAGATGCCCAAGGCCCACCCCCAAAGGCCTGAGGAAGGACCAGAGCCTGTGTCTTTCCTTCAGAAAGCTCATGGGGGTTCTGATGCAGAGCCCTGCTTTAGAGCCCGTGAGCTTCCTGCAAAGTCCACTTCTCACCACAGTGCAAAGGTGCACGACAACGTCAGACTCACGACATGAAATGTATCCACGAGGATCTCGACAGATGGGCTTTCCGCAGCATCCAGAACATTCCGGCCCTAACGTGCTTCTATCCACGGCATCAGAACTTAAATGGCACCTGGAATCAAGCGTGTGAAAACCCAGTCTGGTGACACAGCTAGACTCCAGGATGATGAACCCCTAGCCGCACCAGCCGCCCAATGGCCCCAGGAGGTGCCCCCACGGGCCCGCACAGTGCAGTCAGTGCTCTTGCCCAATGTAATGCTTTAAAAACAACTTCATAATGTACCCTGAAGTCACAGCCACAGCCCCTTGTTTATGGGCTCAGCCAGATCAGATAAAATTCCATTCTCCGAATTGGTTCCTAATTTAATTTTTCCCCGGATAAGCGTCGGCCTCCTGTTGCCGCAGGGAAAAAGAACGAGGAGGCACTGGCACCACAAGCTGCAGCTCCGGTTTGGCAGCTGGGGGCGGATGAGCCACTCTCCGGCCCCAGTCAGGTCAGCGGGGGTTACGAGAGCGGGCTCGGGTAAGGTGGTCACCACCGGTCTGTCCCAAGCCAGGCAGGTGGACGCCCCGGGGTTTTACTAAGAGCTTAGGAAGAACATTCAGGGCGAGTGACAGACTCTTGAAAACCAGGATTCGATCCTGACCCCATGCAGTTTCTTGGGGGCCTCAGTTTCCCCGTCTACAAAATGGGGCTATTCCCTGAAGGCGCTTCCAAGCTCTACAATTCAGAGGGGGAATAGAAACCCATCTGAGTATGAGGCCTCCACAAGGGCCAGGGAAAAAAGTAATAAAAGTAAAGGAATCTTATTATTAAGAGTGAGATTAAAAAAAAGGCAAGTAAAAATAACTCATAAACTATAACCCTAGAAATGAACACATGTCCACATAAAAACTTGTACATATATGTTTATAGCAGCATTATGCATAAGATGTCAAAGATGGAGACAATGTCTATAAAAATGTCTATAAAATGTGGTCTATCCATACAACGGAATATGATTTGACCGTCAAAAGGACCACAGTACTGAGGCACGCACCATATCATGGGTCAACTGAAGACACGATGTCGAGTGCAAGAAGCCGGCCACAAAAAACACACGCTACACAATTCCAGTCATACAAAGGTCCAGAATAGAGAAACTGATAGAGACAGAAGATTCCTCCCTGCTCGGGGCTGGGGGGCGTGGGGGGCCGAGCACGAGCACAGAGCAGGCTGAGAGCTAATGGGTCCAGGCTTTCCATCTGAGTTGATGAAATGTTCTAAAACTAAATGTGGTGCTGCTTGCACATATCTGTAAATATACTCAAAACTACTGCATTATATACTTTAAACGGGTGGATTTAATTTAAACGTGTGGTACACGAACTACATCTCAATAAAACCGTTTAAAAAAAGAATAGGTTGAATGGACCAGAAAAGAGTCCGTTGCATAATTTTTAAAAATAAATCAGATGAGAACTTTGTAAGATAAATATACACACACACACATGCACGCATGCACACATCCGCACGCACGTGCGCACACCCCTCCCTACAGAGCTGTGCTGCTTCATGGCTGGTCCAAAAGATACAGAGCTGATTTTCAGTGGGCAAATCTCCTTCCATAAACCAAAAACACTGCTGACTCAAACGTGGGCAGGCCTGCATTTTTCCTACCAATTTGTTTCAGTTTTAACAGCCAAGAGCAAATTTCCTTTCTACCACCCAAATGGCCACCGAGATTTCACCTAGCTTTTAATACATCATTTTTATTCTCTGAGCCAAATTTTGTCCAATGTAAAGGGTCCATGGATTTGCCACAGTCAACCTGTGGGCAGGAGGGGGTTTTGGGGGGGGTTTTTTGCCTGCAAGGTACTTCTGAGGTCACACTGAGTACCCACTCTTCTCTTCCGTGCAGCCCGCCGCATCTCATCTCTCGCAGAGACGGCTACAGTGGGTACAAATAGCTTTTTAAAGTTAGAAGGACACAAGCGTCAGGCTCCTCCCACTCTCATTAATCAGAGAGTCCCTTCATCCTCTTATTTATTCCAACTGATAACTTGCTGAGGCAAGTTCGGCATGTCCTAAAAGCAACTATTTCCTCTGACTTTTGGAACAGTGCCCTTGGATTACTGGCCCATTCTGGGGCTGCACAGGGCCATTCCAGGATCATGCAATCTTTATGAAGAACGGTGACAGAGAATCAGGGAGGGTCACATCACTGTGGGTCAGGCTAAAGATGACCGCGGAGAAGACGACCGTGAGTTTCCCGCAGTTCAAGAACACCCAGATACACAGGAGGTGGTCCTTCCTAAGGGCTCACCGTTTCTAAGCCTGGACAATAAGGAATAGGATAAAGGAACAAGGAATGCTCACGGATGGGTCAAAGTAAGAACCCACTGGATGGCCCATTGAGGAAGGGTGGGAGATTGAACCCCAGCTCTGCACGCCTCTCCCCTCAGACTACCTCCCTCCCTCACTTCCTCTCCCACGTGGGGCTCAGCATCCGGGAGCCCAAGAAAGGAAAATTTCCAACCACAGGGATGCCTGGCATTCCTATAGTCAGGCCGCCAAGCCCTTCGCAAGGTGGAGATGGGGAAGGCAAGACGGAAGATTCCTGCTCCCTCCATCAAGTTCGGAGCTAAGGTAATGGAGGAGGAGCCAAGGACGTTGCGGGGGCGGGGGGGGGGGCGGTAGGCACCCAAAGGAAAGACCCCGGGTGGCTGGGAAGCAGATACAAGTGGGCCCTGGTACCAGGCAACCAGGGGCCAGGAACGCCCATGCCCCCTTCTCCTCTGTCCTTGATGTCCGTGATGATGGAGCGGTGGGGTCAAACCTAGATTTGGGCTGGCCGATGACCCAGGCTGGCTGTCTCCAACAGGCCAGCTGACCTCCACTTCTCCATTTGCTGACACTCTGGGAGACAGGGTTTTTCCATCCAGGGCTGCCACTGAGGGTTTTGAGAAAACTCCCCTACACACACACACACACACACACACACACACACACACACACACACACACGACACCAGGAACAGAGGTCCTGACCCAGCCCAACGGCAGCCCCCACCCTCTCACTCAGGAGAAGAGGACAGAGACCAGCTAAGTGGTAATGTTCTGTCTCCGGCAAGTATCTGACAAAGCAGGGCTGTTCTTCCCAGTAAAACGAGAAAGCCAAACTGTCCCCAAGAATCCAGTCGAGGATGACATCCCACAGAGAGAGGCCTTCAGAGGGTAACCATGAACCAGAAATGAGAACTTCCCACTCTCTCCACCGGACCACAGAATGGACACCAAGCCCCCATTCTTCTCCACATCGTCCCAAAGCCACGGCAGCTCTGAAATCCAGCGTCTGGTTACGGGACCCAGAGCTGAACCAGCTGCAGCCAACCCCCCAACCTGGATGTCCGGGAACTTGAGGACAGAGCAGCCACAGACGATCTCATGGGACCTGGGCCCACACTCGCCATCCTCAGAGTGGTGGCAATGGAACAGACCGCGAGATCAGAAGCGGACGCTGGGAAGCACAAGCCCTGGGGTCCACATTCCCCAGGGGCAACCCTGCTCTCACAATCCCGACAACCCCTTACGTGCACGAGCAAACATGGTCCTCTGTGTGTACATTTGGAAGACTCTTTATATAAACACGTTCACAAATCAGAGGAAATAATCCTCTGTAGACCAATAGTCTGATCTGGGGTTTGGAAATTATGGTCCTAATAAATACAAGCCAGGATATACTTTATATTTTTAATGCAAATATTTACATTCCAAACAAAGGCACATGGAACATAAAGACAAGCTATTTATGCCAGCTATAAGAAACACTAACATCCCCCACATTTCTTCCCTGAGTAGATGGCTCCTGTTTATATTTCTGAAACACCAACCAAATTGCCATAACATTTCTCCCCAAGACTCTCAAGACACACAAAAAAACTGTTTAATGGCCCAAAAACCGAACGCCAGGAAATCCAAGGTTATTACATTAGACTCTTGACTTCTTCAAAAATGTAGTGGCAAGCATTAACTCCTGTTATTTTGCTACCAGATTGGGGGGATTCTTTTATGTCTTCTGGGTGCACACCCAGGGGCCCACGTAAAGTCCAGGAAAAGGGGCTTTTGAAAGAATCCTTTTTAACTGATGCATCCGTTCCATACATGGCAGTCTCTCCCGACTCCGTGTGGGCCTAGCTAGGAGCGGGGCCTCCCAGACACCCTCCTGTCACCCTTGAGAGGCTCACCGGGCTCGGGCAGACCGTACCCAGGAAACTAGCGGGACGGGTTCAAGGCTGAGCTCAGCAGAATAGAATACAGAAGCTCAGAGGAGGAAAGTAACACTTGGATGGGGGACAGAGGGACTCAGGGAAGATGAGGCAGACACGGGATGCGTTACTGGCAAAGGTTTCCTGAAGGTGATGGGGCCATGGGGACCCGCGGGGGGACCCAGAGGAGGCAGACAAGGTTCTCCTGGCCAGGCGCTTGGTCAGCCCGCACCTCCACTCCATGTGAATGGCTTGACACTTAGAAGGCAGCCTTGGGGTCCACGGCTAATCATTATCTCACTGCGGTGATCATTCCCACACGCTGCAGAAACGACACAGAGCTGACAGGCCTTGCTGCCTAACCTCGATGCTCCTCACCCCGTCCTCATGGGCCCCCGGTGTCCACCCCCACCGAGGGCCAGGCCCTGGGCTCAGCACTTACTATTCGCCGGCGGCAAGGGACTCTTCTGGTCCCCTCCAGATGCTTCCTCCTATGCAGGAGCTCCCTGCCTGTGTGTCCCCACCTGGTGGTGTCCACACTGTCCCAGACGTGTGGAAGGAGGACCTGGACGGGAGGAGCCCAGGCGCGCCTCTTCCCACCCAGGGGAAGCACTGCACCCTGCTCGTCGCCCGTGGAGGAAGAAAGCTGCCCCCTTCCCACTCTGCCTGGGACCGGGGAGGCGGGGGCACGGGGGGCCGTTGGCCTGACTGCCCAGTGCTCTCCAGTTCAGGACTATGTCGCCCACGTGCCCTCCAGTTCAGCCACCTTCTCCAACATCTGCTTCAGTCGGAGACAAACGCCACATTTTTAACTCCACCCGTCTCCTCCCTTCTCTCTTTCTCTCTCTCCAGAGGTCTCAGAATTCCTGTAATATGCTACCAACTTAGGGATTCTTTCATGCCAGGGAGAGGGGCTCAACTTGGGGAGACCCCTTGAGCCCTAAGTTGTATGACCTTTAATACTCAAAACACAATATGAAGTAGAAATTATTAACCCCCTTTTACCGATGTGCAAACTGAGGCACAAGGAGGTTAAGCCCCTTGCCCGGGGTCACGGTAACAGAACAAAGAAACAGAGGAGGGACTCCGGCCCTGGTCAGTGTGGTGCCAGGGCTCGCCCACCACCTGCACTGTCCTCCTCCGAGGGTCTCCAAGGGGTTCAACACCCAGGCTAAAAGAACGTCTGCGTGGAGGCACTGAACTCTTGGTTCACTGCAAATACGAAGGTGCTGGCTGAACGTGTCACGAGGGACAGACAGAACTACCCAGCCCACCCCTTTCAGCAAGGGGAGGACCCAACAGTCCACTTTCCCAGACCTTTCAAGAGTCTGGAATGCAGGTCCCAAGCTCAGAGCAAAGGTGCCACAGGCCCTTGGGACAAGTCCCTACAGGGGAGACACAGGGCTGCCCTGGAAGGGACCAAACCACTTCCCACGGGGGCCTTGCCTCCCGTACCCAGACCACCACTGACATTTCTGCCACAGAGAGCAAACGGGTCAGTAGAAGCATACTCCATTTCAAGAGAAAATGTGAAATAACCAGGTTCCAGCACATTGCAGGAAAAATAATTGTGCCCGGTCTGCACCTAATTATTTGCCCATGTTGGGGTATTTTCCAGGCACCTGGGTGACTAGGCTGCCTGCTTCAATATTTTCATCACAAACACCATTCTGGAAAGCGTCCAAGTTTCCATTATAATGACACCCTCCCTCTGCTTCTGAGGATCTGCCAACCTTACTTTCTTCTGAGACCCAAAAGGCCTGGATCAGGACGGCTTCTAGAAATGTAATAGAGGTGTCAGGGAGAGAGAGCCTGCCCCAGCACGGGGGGCCCCAGCAAGCCTGCTCAGGACTCCTTTAAGCCTAGAGCGGGGCTCAAGACGCAACACTGAAAAGCAAGCTACCCCAGCACATTTCCGGTGAGACCTGCCCGGTCCGCCCCCTGCTTAATTGTGACAAGTGGGAACACAGCCGAACTGCTCCGCGGCCTGCCCACGGCGTGAGCCCAGAGGGTCAGAAAGCGGCTGTTTATCCGGCCCCTCCTCACACACATCAAGAAACAGCCCCAGGAGGTGAAGCAACCCGCCAAAGAAAACCCCAATAGGAGCTAGGTGTCCCAGGTGGCCTTAAGAGGTATCAGAGAAGCCCTTTGAGATAGAATTTGCTAGAAATCATGCCTCGCCCCCCAGAAACAGACAAATCTACCACCTTCATCCAAAGTTGTACATGCATGTCGGAAAGTCCAGACACATCCTCTGTCCCTGGTTATGAGCTCTAGAGCTCCAAGCACCTGGCAGGTGTCAACGCACGTACAGGACGGCAGCCATCAGGCCAGGGCATGAAGTCCAAGCTCAGAGCCGCTATCCAGGTCCTGCCACACTCTCGGCAGCGTTACGTAACCGACTTGTGTAAGCGCTGCCGCGCCCAGTAATAGGGGGCTGCCCTGGGGCTGAGGGCTGCCTCCCGGCCCGGGGCACCTGGCCTGAGGCCCACACCTGGGGCTGGGCCCCAAGCTGCACATCACCACCACACATGACAGTGACACCGCACGCGGGGTTCCCTCGCATCCCGTTTGAAACCAGCCGAGACCGAGAACCTGCTTTCCATGGCCGCCTTCCCCTAACTTAACCACTGGCTGCTTCACACCCGCCTTTCCCTTCTGGGGAAGCCACAATTGTTAGTCTTCACCCCCTCTCCTTTCCCTCCTTCCTCCGCTGTCATTTTTTCATCCTTCCTCCCGTACATCTGGATGGCTGAAAACTTGGTCTGTGTGATCTCAAACAGCCTCCCCGCGCTCTAACTGAGACAAAGGGGGGACACCTGCCTGACCTGCCTGGCACAGGGCCAGCTGGGAACCAGCAGGGACCCAGCAAATGACAGCTGTCGTGACCAAATGTCTCCCTCCCCAATCCCCACAGGTTACACAAAACAAAACGAAACAAAAAAGCACAAAAAACCTGTATGGGCCCAAATCAACACAAAACCTTTACTCTTCTTCCCAGCTATCAAGATGGGCTACACCAACTAGGTAATCACCACCTTTATGCTTTGCTCCGTGCTGTGAAAACACGGGTCATCTTCTCCCCAGGCTTAACTGTAAAGGACAGGCGAGCATTTCAGGAAGGAAATCAGACCTGAGCACTTGAGAACAATAAAGAAATACACTGTGCATGTCAAAACATTCCGTCTCCCCACTACCTGGCCGGTAATTGAGAACACAATCCCCCGATTCACACGACGGGGACAAAATCACCCGTGGACGTAAGTGAATGTCACTCCCGAGCCTCCCAACACACAGACCGGAAGGGAAGACAAGTTGCATTATTCTCAACAATGACTGAAAGCATCACTTCTAAAGGACACGCAGCTAAAGAGGTGCCCGCCGGTTGGCTGCTCACGTAAGTGACATTCCAGCGCCGGCACTACTTTTAAACATAGTTTCCACTTTTAGAATTTAAGAATAATTCCTCTCTCTGACACATGGTTGCAAATGGCATCTTTGCCGTCCTGGACCTCCTGAGGCCCCAGCAAGCGGCCTGGTCCAAACGAGTGGACAGGAAAAGGGAGAGCGGCCAAGCACAGGGACGGTGCACGCACCCGGGAGCCTCCGAGAGTGGGATGAGACGGCAGGCCCCAGAGCTGCGGATCCGCGACCGGGACGGACACACTTTCCACTTGCAGCCCGTGTGACCTTGGGCAAGTCACCCACCTGCTCCGAGCCTCACTTTCCACATCTGTTAAGAGGAGACTCCTCCCCAACAACCCACCCCCTCCAGCACTGTTCCTGCCATACTGTCCTTCCCAGCTCGAGGTTTACTTGACAAGCTGGTACAGGCATTTCCGCCTGCTGCCCCCCGTAAGGGCTGGGACGAGGCCTGTCTTATCGCTGCACCATCCCGAGATGCTCCACCGCGGGATCTATTTGGCCAATGAAATCATTCAAAAAGTTGGAGCACAGGGTCCCATTCACACAGACACGCGACCAGATGGCAAGCTTCAAGCCTCCTGGCACTGCAAACCCCCCCCCCCCAACCTTTTACTCCACTTCTGGAATTTGAGCCCACACTTGGGTTCACCTATTCAGGGTAGCTCCAGAATCTCCCTCCCCACCCCTCCCCCTACACGTCCAAGGGCAATTTCCGGCTGGGCCCTAGATGGCCTTGGACAAGCACAGTCCAGTCGCAACCCACTACTAATCTAAAGCTTCTGACAGTGCAGGTTCAAAGGGCCTGGGGTTCCCGTGGCGCAGCTGGTTCACTTGGAGTTTCTTTTATGCTCTTCTCCCAACACCACATAAGCACAATTCACTTCCCAACCTCTCTTGCAAATGTCACCTCTTCCAGATGCAGAGATTAATCTTCTCTCTTTCTGGCATTGGAAAACTAAATGCCTCTCCTCTCCTGGCCAGGCCCAGCAGCAACAGAGAAGGGTACAGAAAGCAGCCCAGAGAGAGACGCCACAGTGACAGTGCTGGGATCCCCGGCCAAGACCGCGATTCGGGCATCACAAGCTCCAGTCATCAAAGAAAAGCAAGGCCTAGGTGTAACCCACTCTGGACAGACCTGCCCCCCCCACCCCGTCCCCTCTCCCCCCATATCCTGGATGAATTAATGCCACTTGCTTCAGCCACAAGCCAGCTCACTGCAATCATGCAACGATCCGAAGAGAAAAGACAGACATTGCTCAATTTCCTTCCCAGGGCCCTAGAGACGGTTCTCCTGGGAGCTAGACCTTGAAGAGGCGGCCAGACCTGCAGCTCCACTTCTGGCTCGAATATACAGTGAGAGGTAGACCAGGGCAAGTGGCCTCACCTTGCTGGCTCACACTCCCCATCCAGGAAGAAGCAAGAAAAACATTTTCCTGCCAATCTTCCAGGAGTACTGTGGAGAAAAACTTATGTGATTTAAAAAAAAAAAAAACTACCTAATAAAAAGATATTTTTATTCACATGCTATATTAAGCAAAGTCATATATGAGTTGTACACATTTAGGTACCAATTAAAACATCCTGATTCAACATGCAGTTTGTAAAATTAATAAGTACCATGTTCTGTAAAGGAGGATTCCTGATTCTGCAAGGGGTGGGGGGCAAGAAAGCTCGGATGGAGAGCCCTGTGGAAAGGTCCTAGAGACACTTGGGGCAAATCTCCAGACCTCAGTTTCCTCCCGAGCCCCGCAGAGGGTGCGGATGCCCTTAAGGTGGCTTTCTCTTCCGTTGCTGGGCGGCTGCCCTCACAGCAACCGCGGCTGATAAAGACAGAGGGGCTGGGGGCACGACCAAGGAGCCTAGAACCAGAGCCCCCTGCTCAATTTCACCGAACGGCGCGCCAAATCCCTGCACCCGGCGTCCTGGGGCTTCCTGAGAATACAACTTCCCTCCCCAAACTCCGTGCCCTTAACTCACCCAGTGCACGCGGGGGACGGGAAAATGCCCCTTGCCCCCAAGGAGCTGGCCTCGGCCCCAGCCTTGCTGCCTGCTTCTCGAACCTCCCTGCGCGAGGCGCAGACGTCCAGCCGCCAGCAGCCGGCAACCGAGCCCCAGCCTTCAGCGTCTCCGCCGGCCTCTCCAGCCTGGAGGGCCGAGCCAGGGCGCGGGGCGGGCGGGCAACGCGGGCACCAGGGCCGCGACGGGGCGGCCCAGCAGCCGCGCCCAGGACCCAGGCGGCTCCGAATCCGAAACACACACGCACACACGCGCGCGCACGCCGGCCAATCCATTCGCCCGGAGGAGTCGGAAGGCGCTTTCTCGGCTCTTCATTCATTACCCCAAGGCGAGGTTTCCTTCACCCGGGCGCCTCCATCCCGCCCTCCCCGGGGGCTCCAGGAGGGTCAGCGGCGCCACGCGTCCTCGCCACCCGCACACGCAGCGCGACCCCCTCGCGCTCCCGCACGATCGCCAGCGTCGCCCCCGCACAGGGGCCGCTGCCGCCCGGGCTCCGCACCGCTCGGCCGCCCCGCGGCCCCTGCTCCCCGCC
>LNAC01000001.1:7482696-7496353 GCA_002007465.1 Ailurus styani | reverse complement strand
GGCGCCGGAGCCCGGAGCCAGACCTCCGCCCGGCGCTCCCCGCCGCCCGCACCCCCGCGCCCGGCGCCCAACTTGTACCTGAGACGCCCGGCTCCAAGCCCGGAGCCTCTGCGGCCCCGGCTCCGCGGGAGCGCGCCCAGCCCCGCGCCCCGAGCCCCGCATCCAGGGCGCGTCAACCTGACTCCCCGAGCGCAGGGAGGAAAAGTTTGGGAGTGACGTGCAGATGGCGAATGAAACCTCCGAAGAGAACCCTCCCCCCGCCCCATGTCGCGCTGACACACATCAGCTCGAGTCTGGAATGTGAGATCAAGGCGTGTGCGCCGCGCGGGGGGTTTGCTCCCCGCCCCCTCCCCTTCCAAGTAAACAAGGTTTGCGCGATGCGGTGATGCTCAATAGAAAGCCAACCGAAACCCCCGAAGTCCGCCAGGGACGCGCTCGCTGCCAGAGACGTTTTTGCAGAACTTGGCGGTCTGCAGCCAGCCCATCCATTGATATGCAAGGCCACGGCGCTGGGGGGTTCTGCGCCCTCTGTGGTGTTCTTGCCGCCCGCGGAGGCTCTGCCGGGCTCGGCGGCCCAGCCTGTTTGCTTCTGCCGGGAGGGGGAGGCTCCGCGGGACCGGGGGCCCTGCCGCAGTGGCCCGGAGGCGCCCACTCCAGCAAACCACCTGGCCTGTCCGAGGCCAAGGAGACGGCCCCAGTGGTCCACTCCCTGCCCCCTGACCAAAGATGCCATCAGTCAAAGAAAAGTCACTGGATTTTGGAAGACTCGGCTCAAGGGGCGCTTGGAGCACCAAGCCCAGCCTCTCAGGAAACGGGTCCAAGGGACAGAAAAAAAAAAAAAAAATCTTTGTCTTCAATCACACAGCCTTTTGCCTGCCCATGTCCCCATGGCCACGGTCCAGCATCCTCGTGCTCAGAGCAGCCAGAAGTGAAGCTCAAAGTGTTTCCTAAGTGCTGCAGAGTGGTGGCCCTCCGCGGAGGGGGGCTTTCTGAGTCTGCCTTTCCCCACTTTCCTCTGATTCTGAAAATCTGATCTGTGTTGCCCGAGGCTTCATCTCACCCCCCAGAAACCGTAGACTGCCCTGAGGTCGTAAACTTGCGCTCGGCATCCATAGCAACTAATGCAGAGGTCACAATCAGAGGATTATAACTGCAGATGGGAAGCTGGATGAGAAGGGAGTTCTTCAAAACTGTGTCTTGTTTTCCTGCAAAATAAATGCCCCTTACATAAAATCCGAAGAAAGATTGATTACAAGAGACCAGCCTCAGAATCTCGGAGGGCATTGCTTTCTCCAGATAGACTCCACTTGGTGACTTGTGTTCGTTATTATTTTTTTAAACAAAAACCTTTTTCTGAAAATACAATGAGCTGCTTTTTGCAGGGTTCACAATTCCCAATAGATGATGATGCCATTTTTCAAGGTCTTATACAAGTTGTGGCTTTGGGGCTTATTTATTAGCTCCCAAGAAAAGCCTGCCTTTCAGTGAAGTTTATATACTCAAGTAATTGCATCGGGGGACACAGTGCAGGGTGCTGTTAAAGAGGGTTGGTTGTACAGCAAGGCCCTGGGCCAGGCAGCTGTCAGACCAGAGTGTGCAATGGGTTTAAACAAACACAGGGAAGGTTCTATGGAAACCCGGAGGAGGAAATCCCCTCCTGTAAGGCTGTGTGGAACATTATTCCATGGCCACACATACCTCGATCTTTCCTCTCCTCCCTCCAAGTAAACACATGACCCCGTTACAGAGATGGCGCTGAGCCCACCCGGATCACTTTCAAACTCAGGTGTCAGAAATCACGGTTGACACGGAGCAAATTGTTTTTAAGTAAAATCACGGTACCGCTTTGATACGCATTCCACCAGGGACTTTCCGAAGGTATTTATACACGTGCCTGAGATTAACTGGAGGGCAATTTTCGCCCTTAACGTTCATTTCACAAACTTATCCAAGAATTGCGCGTTGCCTATTATTCTGGATGGTTGAGAGAGCACCCACATGCCACCAGATGTGTGTGAATGAGCCGATGGGTAGACAGTTGGATGCGCGAGAGAGGTTGGTGCCAACATGACACCGGCAGCTAATGGGTGGAAAATGAAGATCATTTAAGAAAACAAATACCCCCTCCCCCATGTGCACACCCCTCCATAATTCAGGAGTTTAATTGCCCTGGTTCAAACCATAGCTTGACACCTACTAGCTGAGTGCCTGTCACTCTCAGCGCGAGGTTGGGACTAATGATAGCACCTCCTAGTGGTCAGTCGCATTACTGAGCCCCTGGAGGTATTAACCCTTCTGTATTCTGATCACAGCCTCAAAGAGCAAGCGATGTATTTCCCCATTCCTTGATTTGGGGCTCCACCGTATGACTTGCTTTAGCCAATGAGATTTTAGAGAATGTTACTGAATAACAAGATTGAAACATGTGGCAGGCTGGGCTTGCTCTCTCTTGTTCTCTGTGGCTCATCATGTGAAGATGTCCCAAGAAGCCGCTGCCTCTTCCAGCACGGCTCCAGGGTGAACGCACATGGAGCAGACCTGAACTCAGCCCGCTTACAGCAGGATGCCGAATGGCCAACCTACACACACATGAGCAAGGGGGAGCACGCTCGTCGTAAGCCGCTGAATGCCAGAGGATGTTACGTGGCATTACCGTGGCAGTAGCTGACTGATACACTCCCTCGGTGGGCGTGTAGGAAGATTCATGACAAAATGCTTGAAAAACACTAAACACAATTCTTGCAAGATCATAAGAGCTCCCAAATATTCGCTGTGATTAGCAATCTACATTATTGAAAGTAATTTCGTGTGTTTAACAATCACACAATAACTTTTAACAAGTAAATTGATCAGTGAACAAGTATTGGTCAAGTAAAGGCTCTATGTATACAAGACAGCACAGGGGCATCAGGAACTGGAAGGCCAGGGACCTGCCATGGTGACCAGGTCACATTCATTCATTCCCTCATTCATTCAGCGGCCATCCCGCGAACATCTGCTCTGTGCCATGCACTGGAGTCAATGTTGGAGCCACTAAGATGGCGAAGTCTCCGTCCCCTCCTCGGGGTGGGGACCTACAGAGCCCCACTGTGTGATAAGCACTCGGCTCATGCTATGCTCCCATGCGGTGTCACGTGACCACGCAACGACCTCCTGAGCCAATGTTACTTATCGTCACTTCTCAGGCAAGGATTCAGAGGCTCAGAAACCAAACAACCTAGGAAACGGACCACAATCTCCTCCCTACCACTAGTGTGACCTAACGCCGATGAATTCAAGTTAATGGAAGGCACGCCCGATGGGAAAGTGAAGTGAGACCCAAGTGGAGGGGTGAACACAGCTCGGGCCGCTCTCTACGCCAGGGATGTGCGGAGCCCTTGGGAAGTACCGAGGCTCAGAAGACCCAGCTTCTGCTCCTGCCACCAACTGCCTGTGAGACCTGGCCTTCTGTGTCTCCAACTGGAGGGACCTTGAACGCTCCAGCCTGGGATTTTCCAGAGCTATGAATTCAAGAGGAATTGCTGTAGGAAGAGACTGCTGTAGGAAGTCCCTTTCCTGGGGATTAAGGAATGCGAATCACAGTTCTGGAAACTGTCCCAGTAATTTGAAAGTGGGGACAGCAGACCACTCAGGAGGGAAGGAGACACGGCCAGGCCTTGAGCCCTGCTCCTTCTAGGCCCCAGCTCAACAACAGCACCCTGGCCATTGGTCATTCCACCGTTAGAGCCCTGACACTGGAGCGCTGCCTCCTACTAGAATACAAAAGCCCCTGAAAGAAAACCCATTTCAGATGCCTGAGGCCCTAGTTACCAGCTAATGCCTTCATTTTCAATTAGCACTTTAGCAGAGAGGGGGATGAAGTTTCAATTCACTTTCACCTCGTTCCTGCTTTTGAGGTGGTTTCCAAGGGGACGGGCTGTATGGGCGTGGAGGGCCGCTGGGAGTTGCCGGTGCGGGGAGGGGCTGCACCTGGCTGCGAGGGGCCCTTGGGGACCAGTGCACAGGCCCTTCAAATGTGTTTCAGTGGACCCGGCTTCGGATCTCTGCCACCAGCCACGACCTGCCTCCAGCCCTGTGACTTTGACAAATTTAGACTGCTTGGTAACCTGAAGTACATTTCAATTTCATAAATTTAGAAATGCTCTGGTTAGACAGATCCCTTCTGCAGTAATGCAGCCATTAAGTGCACTTTACGCCAATTTCGGTATGCTAATCGATCACAAATCGAGGTGAAATTTAGGTTCTTGTGAAAATTTCCTACACCTGATCCAAAACCTCTACCGGATTTAGGGTAATAACAAATTGTGGTTCCTTAAAGCTGCAGACTTCAGTTCTGCATCGAAAGCTGCATGAAGAGAGAAACAGGGCCGGTTTGAAACAAACATTGGAACCTGTGTATGCACCTGAGAGCTGCCGACTACCCCCCCCCACCTCCTCCCCCTGGGGCCATCTCCCTTACTCCTAAGATGCTGCCGCAGCCTGAAGGAATTGCAGCTCTGTCTCCGAGTTCCCACCTGAGAAGTCTGGTCTGAAGGGCTGTAAGTCCTGGGAGGACAGGAACAAGATCCTGGGAGTGTCAGCCTTCCCAGCCCCCAGCTCAGAGCCTGGTCTGGCAGTCATGCCCAGGAAATGTCTGGTGAATGACCCAGCTGGACTCTCCTGGCTTGATTAGTGCCTTGTCCCCCAAGACTTCACTTTCTATGATTTTCACTATTTCCTAGAATCAAATGTCTTCCCCACCGATGAAGACTGGAGATCCTAAAAGCACAGGCGGAAACCTGGGAAGGAAAATCAGTTGAGGACCCCAGGTGATTTGAGCAACCGCAGCACCATGGGAAGAGCCTCTTTATTCGGCAGTTTCTGAGGCCAGGAGTGAATGTAGGGCCAGTAATTGGCGATACAAAGAACGTGCTCATGATGAAAGAGACGTAATGTCATTGCTATCACCGCCTGAGACTCTCTTGCTACCAATTGTTGAAGGGCAGCGCCTATTAACTAGATGTTTTTAGCTGCATAATAGACATTTTGCCAATAAGGTGAAAGTTTATAGCCGGTAGCATTTTCACTTGCTTCTGTCACAAGACCTACAATCCACCCAACAGCAAAAATGAGCTGTTGACTTGGTAAATTTAGAGCAGCATTGCCTGCCCTAGAAGTGAAATACCTGAGTCTTCTAAATAAATTTCATTTTCCTGGCTGAGCATTTAATGCAGTCAAATGTTACAAAGCAGTGCTGGGGAGGATGATGGGAACGACACCCACACGCAGAGGCTCTGAGCGGCTGCTCCCGATCTGCACTCCCTCCCTGCCCAGCTTCACTGCTGAGCCCAGCCCAGACCCGCTTCACGCTCTGCAACAGCCATTTCTGTGAATGTCCCCACCGCACCTGCCCAGACGCCTGATGCCGAAGCCCCACTGTCATCCTTCGCTCTTTTACCTCCAACGAGCCACCCTCCTCTTCCCAAGCCTGGCTTACCTTAGAAGTCCGGGAGGTTTTAAAAATTCAGGTTCCTGGGGCGCCTGGGTAGCTCAGTCAGTTAGGGGTACGACTCATGATTTCTGATGAGGTCGTGATCTCATGGGCCCTGGGATCAAGCCATGCATCAGGCTCTGCGCTCAGTGGGGAGTCTGCTTGAGATTCTCTCCCTCTGCCCCTCCCCACCACTCGCATGCATGCATTCTTCCTCTCTCTCCCTCTCAAATAAATAAATCTTTTTTAAAATTCAGATCCCTGGGCTTCAATACCAGAGACTCCATTTCCATAGGTCTAGGTGGGGTCCAGGAATCTGAATCTCTGGCGTGGTGCCTAGGAATCTGTATATTTAACAAGCTCCCCAGCCCCTGCAATGCCCTACCCCCCACCTCGCCCCTTGAAATTTGAGAACTGCTAGTTTGGACCCATCTCACCTCTCCCTTGGGACTGCTGCAATAGCCTCTGGCTACTCTCCCTGCCTCCTCTCCTTGACCTCCACTAACTGGTTCTTTCTACATATCAGCTGAGATCTTTCCAACACACTAATCTGATCAGGCCAGCCCCGAGATGAAATATCTGTGATGCCTCTATTGTACCTGCAAGGTGGCTCATAGCCACATTGCCAGTCAAGGTCCAAGGCCATGCAGTTGTAGTCCTGTTTCTTCTCTGGTCCCACATCCCTTCCTGGCTCTTGCACACTCACGGGCTCCATTCACACACTGCTTCCCAAAATGGCTTCCCACGGACAGCAGACATGGCAGCTCTGTGACGCCGGCATCAGAAAACACCAGTGGCCATTTCCAGAGACTATATGCTCTTGGATGGAAACTAGAGAAAAGGCGGCTCCTTAGAAGTTGCTTTGATGACATTAGAACCCAATGTGTCTCTTCAGTAAATGGTGTGGGGGAAACTGCGCAGCCACATGCAAAAGAATGAAACAGACCACTATCTTCCACCCTACCCAAAAATGAACTCAAAATGGATTACAGACTTGAATGGAAGACCTGAAACCATAAAATTTCCAGAAGAAAATAAGGGTGGTAAGCTTCCTGAACATTGGTCCTGGTGATGACTTTTTGGATCTGACTGCAAAAACAAGAAATAAGCAAGTGGGACTATGTCAAACTAAAAAACTTCTGCACAATGAAAGAAATCATCAACAAAATGAAAGGCAACCTACTGAATGGAAGAAAATATTTGCAAATCATATATCTGATAAGGGATTCATATTCAAAATATATGAAGAACTCATACAACTCAATAGCGAAAAGGAAAAAGCCAATGTGATTTAAAAATGGGCAAAAGTTCTGAATAAACATATTTCTCAAAGAAGACATACAGATGCTCAACATCCCTAATCACTAGGGAAAGGCAAATCGAAACACGATGAGATATGGCCTCACACCTGTCAGGATGGCTAGTATCAAAATGACCAAGGGTTGGGGAGGATGTGGAGAAGGGGGAACCCTCTCACACTGTTGGTGGGAATGCACACGGGTGCAGCCACTGTGAGAAACAGTATGGAGGTTCCTCAAAAAATTAAAAATAGAGCCACCCTACAATCCAGCAATTCCACTTCTGAGTATTTGTTTGAAAACCAGTGAAAACTCTAATTTGAAAAGTTGTGTGTCCCTCTATGTTCACTGCAACAGTGTTTCCAAGAGGCAAGACATGGGAGCAAGCTAAGTGACCACCGACGGATGGACAGGTAAAGAAGATGTGATACAGGGCACCTGGGTGATTAAGTGTCAACTGTTTTGTTTTCGTTTTTTAAAGACATTATTTACTTATTTTGATAGAGAGGGAGAGAGAGAGGGAGAGTGAGCAAGGAGAGCGAGAGAAGCAGGCTCCCCGCTGAGCAAGGAGCCCAACTCACGGCTCGATCCCAGGACCCTGGGATTATGACCTGAGCTAAAGTCAGACACTTAACTCACTAAGCCACGCAGGTGTCCTAAGAATCTAACTCTTGATTTCAGCTCAGGTCATGATCTCAGTGTCGTGAGCTCGAGCCCTGCATCAGGCTCAGGGGATTCTCTCTCTCCCTCTCCCCCTGCCCCTCCCCCTAGATTCCCTAGCCTCACCCCCACCCCTGTGCCACACACACACTTTCTCTCTCTCTCTCTCTAATAAATAAATAAATCTTAAAAAAACAAAAAGAAGATATCATACAGTCTTGGTCAGACTCGGGGTAGATATTTTCGGTAGGAAGACTTGGTGGATGGTGGTGTGTGTTTCCGTCAGGAGCACATGACTTGTGGTTGGTTGTCTTTCTTCTTGTGATGTTAATAGCTAACAATGCTTCTAAATCCAAAATTATGATATTCAAAGTCCACTATTCTGTCTTCATTTATGGGATGGAATACTTCTGTAAAAGTGAAGTTTTCCTTGTCTATTACTGTTTCACCTTGTGGTACGGTTAGTAAAGAGAAGGCACGATAAACGAGAAGGCAAAATAAACACTTAATTCTTTCATTGACTGTTGTCAAAAGCGTGGCTTGGTTCTCCAGCCTCCTCCAGTGGTGACCAATTAGATTTGCTTTTCCTGTTGCTTTAATCCTATAGGGTTGGTGGCCTGATAAGAAAAGGGAGAGAGATATCTCCGTCTCCAAGCATGCACAAAAAGGTCATGCGAGCACATGGTAGGAACAGCCACGTACAAACCACGAGAAGAGGTTATGAAATCCTACTGGCTGGCACCTTGATCTTTGTCTTCCCAGCCTCCAGAACTGGAAGAAAACAAACTTCTGTTGTCTATGCAAAACCAAAGCCCTACACAAAGCCCAGAGAGAGTGTGGCTGCAGGTATGGTGTGGTCTGGGGTGCTAGAAGGAGAAAGTGCCAGAGCACTGTTTGTGGGCCTGCCCTCCAACCTAGCTGAACCTTGCGTGGTACGCTCGGGTACTTGGTAGATCGGCTACAAGTCCCCAGGCTCAGATCCTGCACCTCAGGTGATCGTCCTTGTTTGCTCCGAGACCCTAGGTGGGCCCCTTCCCCTCTATGGGCCTCACATCACCGCTCCTGACACAAAGGCTGGAACTGGATTATCTCTTGGGACCATGCTCTTGCCAAAGGGTCATTCGAATCTTGATTACGAATCCATGAGAAGTGACGGAAAGGGTTCACTATCTGTTATCAGTCTTCTGCTGTGGAACAAATTACCCCAAACTTAGCGACTTAAGGCAACACCCATCTGTTGCCTCGAAGCTCTAGAGGTCAGAAGTCGGGCAGGCTGTCTGCTGTGGGTCTTGTGAGAATGAAGTCAAGGTGCAGCTGGGCTGGGCTCTCATGCGCAGGTCCTGGGGAAGAAACCACCTCCAAGCTCATTCAGGCTGTCGGCAGAATTCATTTCTTTGTGGTCTCGGAGGTGCCCATTTCCTTGATGGGTGTCAGCGGGGCTTCTCTCTCTCCTCTTAGGGGCCACCTGATTGTCTTCAAGGGCATCCTGCGCCCTTCAAAACAGCAACAGCATTCAAGTTCTTCTCCCTCTTGGAACTCCCCTGCCTTTCTCTTCTGCTGTCTTTTAAGGGTGCCTGTGGTTACACTGAGTCCACTAAGGAGAATTCAGGACGGTAGTAATGCTGGATAATCTCGGTCTCTTAAGGCTGACTTTAACTACATCCACAAGATCCTTTTTGCCATGTGACTGACATATTCACAGGCAGGACACTGGGGGCAAAGGTGATGGGGGTCATTTAAAATTCAGCCGTCCATCCATCTGGTTTCTCCTGGGCACCATTTCTTCAGCAAACACTTCTGAATGGGTCCAAGGACCACAGCCCTGCCCTCTGGAAGCCCCCAGCCAGAAACGATACAGCTGGGAAGAACCAGGTTCCATGCCTGGGCTTGGCCTGGGTCCAGGGCCCACGGCGGGGCAGGTGTCTCATGCACTCAGTAAGAAGTTGGCCCGGCAGGGGTCCCAATCCCCGGGTATTCCGGCCACTTTCAGCTTTCGCTTTATCTGGATCCCCCTGTTCGAAGATTTACTTACTGCGTTCCTTCAATACACTCACCGAGAAGCGATTTACATCCTGAAACATATACTGACAAAGTTGGGAGTTGCTTTGATAATGAAGTGCGGGGCGAGTCGGGGGACTAGAGAAATGACATTGGCCACAGGCCAACAATGATTGATGCTGGCGGCTGGGACGTCAGGCCCCCATCTCAGTTTCCGGTCTGAGTTTGGAAACGCCCACAAAAAAAAAAAAGAGTTTTTAAAATGTATTTTTTAAAGGGATGATTTCTTGTCCTCATAAATGGAAAAGACACTATCAATTGCCATAAGAAATTATCAAAAAGTAAATATAATTCTTTTTCTTTGTTTTTAAAAAGATTTTATTTATTTATTTGACAGAGAGTGAGAGGGGGAACACAAGCAGGGGGAGTGGGGGAGGAGAAGCAGCCTTCCTGCTGAGCGGGGAACCAGATCCGGGGCTCGATCCCAGGCCCAGAGATTATGACCTGAGCCGAAGGCAGATGCCACCCAGGTGCCCCTCACTGGCATAAATTTTTAAGAAGACTTATCAAACTTCTTTAAGTCTTTCTCAGCACAAAGCAACAAGCAACTCAGTAAGTTGTATTTTACACCAGATCCATGCCTCCCTCACAGCCCCTGTGGTCGGAGCAGCTCTGAGTCACCTTCCGACCCTGCAGTGTCCCCATCTGTGACTGTGGGTGTGCTGTCTGGAGGCAGGGGGAAGGGGCTGGGGGGTGAAGAGGGACAGCCCAGAGCAGCTGCGAGAGCCCCCCCAGGCAAGAGAAGCCTGGGTTCTAAGTCTACCTTTGACGCCTCTTCCCTTACCTGGGCACCTGACCTTCTTCTCTGAATTGCCCTCCCACCACCCCCTCAAGACTCAAGACCCCAAGCGCTGCTCACACCCCACCCGCAGCTGGCCCTGGGACAGAGCCCGGGGGCCACCTTCACTGAATGGCCTGTAAAAGCCTTTTGCCTCCTGCCCCAACCCCTCCCCTCCCAGATCTAAGGAGAGACAGCAGGTGGCTCTGTCACCTTCTTCTTCTTCTCCTTCTCCTTCTTTTAGGTTTTACTTATTTGATGTCCATGGACCACCACACCTCTCTAGCTCTGTGCCAGTGACTTCCAGACACCAGCTAAGCTGTGCCGGTCTGGGTGAGGGTAAGAGGATGTTGCCCCATTTTACAGGTGAGAACACTAAGGCTCACATAGTTTGCCAAAGACACACAGCTTTGCCAATGGCAGAGCAGGAGACAGGTAGGGCCCATTGCCCCTTGAATCTGTGCTCTATTCGAGGTACCCCCCAACCCGGACGTGGGCCAGATGTCACCCTAGAGTCCTGCCCTAGCAGATAAGCAGTGGAAGGGCGGGAGCGCTCAGTCAGGGGGCTTTTCCAGGAGCCTGAGGGACCGCCAGTCACTCCGCTCCTGATTCACGCACTTACACGCCGTCAGCACGTGCCAACAAGGGCTGTGAGCATTTTCAGGTGACAATGTTACGATTACAATCCTCTGAACCCTTCGTCATCTCTTGTTTACTCCTTTTATTGCCTGGCCCATGCCAGGCTGTATCACGGTCAATGTGATGTAGCTGACCTCCGGTTGGCCCCTCGGAAGGGAGAATTCTGGGAGGGAGGAGCCTGGGACCCAAGCCAAGAAGCAAGAAGGACCTCTCCTGGGCCAGGAGGCCTCTGGGCCTGATGTCCCTCTTCCCAGAGCCAGGAAGACCCACTGTCTTTGCACCAAGGGAAGGGGGTGCTATTCAGCCTGAGTCCTGGCCCTTGCCTGCCCCCGACAGGTGCCCACTGGGGGGCTGCCCTGGACACGAAGCCTAGAGTCACCCTCTCCCACGCCGGGGGCTGGGCCTCCGTGGGTCCCGGATGCGGAGCTCACCTGGAAGCAGCCTTCACACGGGGCTTCCCTCCTGCTCTCAGGGGCTCAGGGCTGAGGAGCCAGTGCCTCCAAGGTCTGCCCCAAAGGAGCTGAGTGGCGCTTCTCTCCCTCTCTCCAGGAGCCACCGGCACCGACGCTGACATCACACATCTCGGCGACCAAACTGAGGCCGTGGTTTTCAGGCTGTGACCGGGACCCAGAGCGGCCTCTGTGGCTCGGGTCGTTGTAAAAACAGTTATTCCTTCGTTCGCTTCAGCCCCAGAGCTGAGCTAATATTTGAAGATTCGAGGACTCAAATATGCGTAGAAATGACCCTATCATTCTTATTTGGAATATTAATCATGTGGAGGGACGGACAGAACCCATCCTTTTCTGTGAAGCCCCAACTGAGGAACTGTCCCCAGTCTGGGCTGCCACCTCCCACGACTAGACAAAGTCCCACCTGCAGCCGGACACCCAGTCAGGCCCGGCTCCGGGCAAAGTGCTCACAGTCCCCACAGCCCCCCAAAACCACTGCTTTGACTATGCCTCGGGCTTGGCAGTTTACAAACTGTCATGCCGGTCCAGTTCTTTGAGCTGCCATCCCCAGCTGGCTCGGTGGGTTAGTGTCTCCCTTGGCTCTGGTCATGATCTCAGGGTCCTGGGATTGAGCCCCGAGTCGGCCTCCCTTCCTAGCGGCGGGGAGCCTACTTCTCTCTCTCTGTTTGCTCCTCCTGCCTCATGGGCTCGCTCTCTCTCTTTCTAGTAAATGAATAAATGATCTTAAAAAAATAAAATAAGATCCATATGGGAAGTACTAATGCACCATTTATAAATGAAGCGACGGCCTCTGAAAGGGGACAGGTCTTGCTTAGACCCAGCTAAGAAGTGTAACCAGGAGGAGTGAATCCCAGGCTAATGCTCTCCCCTTAAAACCCTCTTTACTTTGCAAAAAATCTCAGCCTCCCTCCAGCCCTGAGGAGTAGACCTTCTTCGACCCATTCCATAGATAAGAAACTGAGGTTGAGGAACCTCTATCTTAGACGCCTTTCCGAGTCCCCTGCCGTGTTCATGCCCCCAGCCTTCCACCCACGGCACGTTCCCGGAACCCCAGGCTCCTGACCCGTTTTCCCCGGGAACCAGGACCCACAGAGGTGTGGCGTTCACGTGTGTTTTTCAGTTGTTGTTGCTTTCCAGCCTGGTATTTAAAAAATAATACCCCCAAACCACAGAACACAAGGTTTTCCGCACCTTGGCTAATTTCCTGCTGACTCAGCCAGGCTGGGCAGGAGCCAACCGTGGTAACTTCTCTGGCCCTGGGTGAAAAATATTTATTGTTGAATCGTCCTGTTTCATAAAAGGCGCCCAGGCCTTTCTACAGGGCAGAGAGGCTCAGACAAGTGTGGCTGTATTTCCCACGCCTGCCACTTCTGGGCGGAGTCCTCCAGCAAGGCTTCCCTCCTTCCACAGAGGACCTGCACCATGGTTTACAGAAGCCAGAGCAGCTTCCCCCTCCTACGTGAACCAGGCAAATGACTTAACGCCTCTCCACCTCCACGTACCCATCTGCAAAATGGCTAGAATCCAATGCAAGTATCGATTGCCCTGTAAAACGCCCATCTCTGATTCGTCCTCAGGTAGCCTCCCGGTTCGGGGCAGCCTCACTAGAGGCCGAATGGTGAGTCTCTGCGGACTTGAAAGGAGCCTTTGAAATGCTAGAGCGCAAGCAAGGAATCGGCAAAGGACTTCAGGGCACTCGGGAAGTACCTCGGCTCCTTAATAATGCACGAGGCTTTTTATGATGCTTACGTGAATATCTCCTGTTTTGCGGAGGACGTGCTGAGAGAGCCACTTCCAGGAGGGAGCCCTGCACGAAATATTGTAGTCCCAGTCCCAAAGCCCAGAGACCAGGGGGCTTAATCATGTTTCAATCACCTCAACAGTCGCAAGCAGGATATTGACGGGCCGGCCGGGCTGTGCCCCCGGCTGTCCCCTGCTTTAAAAGTGTACTTCCCCTGGCCGGAATCAGCACCTCAACTTTTTGTCCTGCCTCCGGCCTGCCCCGCCTCCACTGGAAATTCGCAGGCTGGAAATCGATCAGAACTTTAGTGGCTGAGATAACAGATGGTGCTTTTTAATCTGTCAGCCTCCCTCTTGTTCTCGCAGGACCGGCTGGCTGCTCGGGCTCCTCCGAGCGGTGCCTAGCAGGGCTCTGCCAGGGAGGGCTGTGTTCCGTGGGTCCTAGACTCTTGAGCCAAGTCTGTCTCCCAAGCCCTAGAATGTTGCCCCCCACTGCAGCTTGGGCAGATGCACCGCTGAGCCCCCTCAGCGCCCCCCCCCGGGT
>LNAC01000001.1:7386192-7482530 GCA_002007465.1 Ailurus styani | reverse complement strand
CCCCCCCCCCCGGGGGGGGGGCCCCCCCCCCCCCCCCCCGTGCAGAGGCTGGGGATTGCCCTGACTCCTCCCCCTCGCCCCAAGTTTTAGCTGCTCTCTCGAGTCCACTTGCTGACAGCTCAGGGGCCGGTCCCCTCCTCTCTCGCCCTGTTGTCCTGGCCCCGACTCCGGCCCCTACTCCCCCCGCGCAGATTCCTGCTCCGGTCTCTCACCGGGCTCCTTGCCTCCAGCACTCTGATCCTCTGCAGCCAGATCTCTCTAGCCTGACCCACCTCGCGCCCTTACCGCCGCCCTGCCCCCAACGCCTCCTCCTTTGCTGGCTCTCGTCACTGCAGCCCCTCTGAGCTGCTCACGGTCCCCCAGCACCCTTCTCCCTCCGGCCCCTGGGCCTTTGAGCGTATTGCTCCTCGGGTCCGGGAGGCTCTCTCCACCCCCTCCCTCTGGGTGGCAGACCTTTATTGCTGACGGAGTATCCACGTGCTCGCCCGCATCTCCCAGCGCCCCTTGCAGTTAGACTGGGCCCGTGATGAGTCTCTGGCCAAGGCACAGGTAGTAGGATGGCATTTCCGGCCGAAGCCCCGAAGAGCAGTGGGAGCTCCGTGGACCGGCTGCTGAGGTGGTGGATCCTGAGTGACAGCAGCCCCAGCCACTGAGTCGTTCCAAGGAGGACAGCTCGCTGTTGAGTCTCTGGACATCCAAGGCCTGTGCGTGAACAAGAATAAATCACATGTGTCAAACCCCCGAGAGCTGAGGGTTGTGGCAACTACAGGAATGACAGCCCGGTGGGCTCCCTTCCTTCACACAACCGAGAGCCCCCTCCTCCAGAGGCCGGAGCTCAGGGCCCCCCCTCTGTGCTTCTGGAGCGTTCCAGGATTTCCGCGAGGGGAGGAACTTTGTCTTCATCTCCACCGTGGTCACTGTCATTCTCCTCGTCAGCATCTATCATTTCTTCACTGCTGTCTAGACGCTCTACGCACAGTCTGCATCTCACCTCGTCCTGATAATCACCCACTTAGTGTGTGCTCTTCATTGTTCCCATTTTGCAGACCAGGAAACCGAGGCTCAGAGAGGTTACAAGGCTTGTTTGGTGGCCCAGCTGCTGAGGGGCGGTCTGTGCAAGCCTGAGGCCCAGGGGCCCCACCCGTGCTGGCCTCTCCCTTATCCACTTTCATACCCCCAGGCTTGGCACAGGCTCCAGCACACAGTAGGTACCCGGGGAAGTTTGTTGAATGTCTGCACAAGTGACGCTTGCTTTCTGGCCTTCCTTTTATGCAGGAGAGCCTCAGGGGGAAAAGGGGGCCTGCACACCGGGTGCTAGGGACAAGTGGCAAGTTATGCCCAGAAAGATGCCCATCGGGCCCCTCTCCCTCCGGGGCAGTTGGCTCTAGATATTTCCTCTCGATTCATTTTGCAGATGATCTTTTTGATGAGCCTTTCTTTACTTATTTTAAGAAAACTAAAGAAGGATGGGATGGTCCTAGTCCTCACCTGATATTTCCACCTTGACACGAAGATTCCAAGGCTTGGGTTCCGCCAGGCCTAGAGTAGCTTCCTGCCCTCCCCTGTGTGCAAAGCACTTTTTAAGCTCCTTAGCTTATTTGATTCTGAGGTATGGGGTTACCCCCCTCCTAGATGAGAACATCCGGAGCCAGAGATGCTGGGCGATGACCCCCTGCTCGCCCAGCTCGTAAGAGGCCAAGCTGCAGGTTTCCTGGCACCCGAGCCGATGGTCCCACCCCAAGCTGCCTCTGTGCGGGGGCAGAGGAGGCAAGCTGAGCTGCTCATCGCAGACACCGGGAGTGAGAGCAAAGAGGGGAGCTTGCAGGCAGCTCTGGTGGCCTCTTTGTGGTGTCACCTTCAGCACAAGGGAGCCATTCTGCTGATTGTCTTCCTTCCTGGGCAAAAAGAAAAGCAAACCCACAGTAACAAGTGGGAAGACTGTGAAAGACGTGGGGAGGCCAGCTCCAGGAGGGGCACGGGTGCGAGGAGGAGAGCTGCCAGGTGAGCAGACAGTCTGGATTTTGTCCTTTAATGGCCGGCTGTGTGATGCCAGGCTCCGGGGAGAAGAGGGGAAGACAGAGCTATCCACTGTGTTGTAATGACTGCTCAGCTGACCGGTCTCGCGGCCTCCAAGAATCGGCTGAAGGTAGTATTTGTCTTTTTCCACCAGCCTGGCCTTATTTGAGATCCCCTGAGACAGCCACTTGGGTTTGAATTCACTTTTCATGATTGGCTCGTGGCTCCCAATCTAGGGTTTGGAAAATCCACAACCGAAGGCTATCAAAAGAGACAGAAGCGTGGGCGCCTTTTCTTCCTTGGGACAGTGTCTTGTCTGTGTCTGCCCAGAGCTGGGGGCAGTGGAGAACAGATAGAAAATGTGCTGGTGGAAGGATGGATAGATGGATAGAAGGACAGATGGCTGGGTAGATGGATGGATGGACTGTGAGACAGAAAGATATTGCCTGGTCAAAAAGCATGAGGTTATTCTGAAGAAGGCACGCCCTCATCCTTTCAAAGAACCTTCAGCAGGTGTGGGAAACAACCCATGGTGCAGTCTGTCCATCCAGCCACTGAGAGGGTGCCATGGCCTGGAAGGACATCAGACACCCAACACAATAGAGCACCCACCAGAAGCACAGTGCCCACCCCCTCTCTGCCCTCGGAGATGGCACCACGCCTGATTTGTCCACACATGGTCATTGGAGAGCTTACTTAATTGGAAACAGGACCACGTCATCACAGCCATCCTTTCCTTATCCTCTTCACCAATAAACACCAGGGGAGAGCTCAGAAGCCCGAAGCCCAGGAAGGACCAGTGTGGGGACTTCTGAGAACAGAGCAGATCACAGAATTAGGACATTTGGTCCCATGCATGCTACTCAGAGGAGTCACACAGCCCGAGCCCACATACCATACCCTGAATGCTCATTAAATGTTTGCTAAATGGACCACCGGATGTTCTGGGCCTGTGAGGAGTCATCTCACGATCTCTTTGGCGTCTCTGCTGGGGAAAGCCCATGGAATCACACGTGTCTGAGTAGATACTGTGGCTCTGCCAATTCCTGACTGGATGACCGTGACGGAGTCACCTTACAGCTCTGCACCTCAGTTTCCCCGACTGTAATGTGGCGGGGAGGGGGGGACTGTAAGACGGCTGTCAGGCAGAGGGGAGGAGACTGGCTCTTCAGAGGAATCGGAAGCAGAGCATTCAGATGAGGTGGCTGGAGGAGGGGACTTGGGTCTGTCACTAGAGAGGAACATTTGCTCACCATCCCTTGTACCTTCCTCGCATTTTCTTCTCTTCCACAGATTCACTAGGACGCCTTTGGGTTCTGCTCAGCTGGGTTGTCTCTCCAAGGCTTTCTGTGGTGGCTCGGCTAAGCTGCAGCCCTCCCAAATTCCTGGCCTTACAGACTGAAACTGGGAGCCATCGGATGGATTCCCAGCGCCCTCGTGTTCAGCTGGTCATAGAGACACTCTCACCATTTGGCCCTGACATCAAACCTTCAAAGATCCGAGGTCCCTCCTCTCCCTTCCCGAGATGTACTGGTGTGGTGCTGTTTCCATCAGCTTTCAGAACTCCCACAGTGTCCCCAAGACAGCAGCCTATGCGGCAGGCATTGCAAATGAACCGAAGGCATGGGACATTCACCGTCTCGGAAGGTAGAGGCTGCCAAGTGTAGAAATTAAATTGGTTCCAGTGAAAATGGGATCTTCATATCCAAGAATCCAATGCGAAAAATGTCTTTGTTCTAGAACGTTCTCTGCATTTCCCCCATGACCTCATTGTCCTGTAGTCTTCCTTACCCTGTTGTATGTAAATGGAGGTCTGAGATCAGCTGTTCCTATTAGCATATGAAAAATTGTCCCATTTTACTGATTGCCATTATTCGAGTTCCCTTCATAATTCCTGCAGATGAGAGCAGAACACAGAAAAATGGTGGGGAGAGGGGACAGAGGGAACAGAAGCCAACAACAGACCTTTGTTCTGATGCACATTTCTACAGCTCCTACCCTGGGGAGGAGCCCAGCAAGAGCTGGATAGGACATCAGGGACCTTGCCAAGCAGGCAGAGCATCAGTCCTTGTGACAGCGGGGAAACTGAGGCAGAGGCCAGCCCTGGAACTGAACTTGCATGGTAGAGGGAAGGAAAGATCCCACCAACTACTTCAGAGGTGCTCCTGAGAAGGTGCCAGGCCCATGGGCTCTGGGGGACTTTCAGGACATATCACCTAGTGGCAAGTTCAAGGTCTCATATTCCCACCACAGACCCCAGGAAACCTGGTCAGAGGCTCAGGGCGAGGTGGTAACTGGTGTTCCTAACAATGTGAACATCACCCACTGTCCCACCCAGAGTCCTCGAGGACTCTGCCCAGCACCCTGGAGCTGACACGGAGATGGGCAGCGAGAAAAAGCCATATAGATTTCCGTGTCTTTTTAAAGATGGAAATAGAACGGTCCCCTCTGGTTTTAAAAGTACCAGAAATGAACAGCCTCCCGAAGACAGAAGAATGCTCTGCTGGGTAATATTGATTATCTTTGGGGTCAGAAATTGTTTTGCAGTTGTTCCTGATTGAAAGGTTTTCTATTAATTCCTACCGGCAGGCAGAATAAGAAATATTGAATACCTAATTGCCTTTGAAATAATTACACCCCCCAAATGTAATATCTTAACCAACGCATCGAGCAGTCGATGCCGTGCAGGACTAGGGAGATTCGAGAGGCAGTGGAAGGTCGGCCCTGGATGGGGGAAGGGATGGCTCTGGGGTTAGAGCAGGTCGTCTGCTCCTTGAGTTCTGGCTTCCTTCTCCTTGGCCCTGGCCCATTTGCAAAGCTGGTGGACAGGAAGGCTTCCACCAGGACACCAGCATGGGGTCAAAGATAGAGCCCTGACCTAGGAATCAGCCATTAGCTGCACCTGCCACCATCCAGACCCAGTGACCTTGGGGAAGCTGATCAGTTTCCCATGTTTCTTTCTCTCTCTCTTCTGCAAAATCAGGCTGACTGAGAGCAACCTCAGGGAGGCTGGGGAAAACCAGTGGAACAACTCACTGATGTGGAAGCATTTGTCATCTGTGAATGTAGCCATTCCCTCATTTAAAAAACACTTAGTTAGCCCCTGCTCTACACCAGCACAGACCTAGGACCTCAAGTGACAACTGGTTAAGTAAAGAAGACCAAATCCCTGCCTTCAGAGAGATTAATTCTAGAACTGTAGGCGACGAGCAAAGGAACACGTCAGACGTGTATCACACTGGTGACAGGTGTAAGAAGAAAAAACAAATCAGGGAAGGAGAAAGTAAAAGGTTGGGTACAGGTGCAGGCAGAGGTACAGACATAGAAGAAGAGAGAGATTGCAATTTATTATGAGAAACTGGCTCATTATGGAGGCCGAGAAGTCCCACGATCTGTCATCTGCCCGCAGGAGACCCAGGGAAGCCGGTGGTGTAAATTCCAGTCCAAGTCCAAAGGCCGGAGAACCAGGAATGCCAATGCCGTATGTCCTCGTCCAAGGGCAGGAGATTAATTTGCCAGCTCAGCAGTCAGGCAGAGAAACAAAATCAACCTTTCTCCACATTTTTTGTTCTATTCAGCCCCTCAAGGGATGGAACGATGCCTCCCAACCTCAGGGCGGGTTACCTGTTTCGCTCAGTCTGCGGGTTCTCTTCTAGAAACACCTCACAGACACACCCAGAAGTCTTGTTTAACCAGAGAGCAGGGCCCCCTGTGGCCCAGGGGGAATTGAAAATTAGCCATCCCAGCTAAGATTTCATCAAGTATAATTGGCAAAACATAGAACATGATGGGCCACCTCATCCTCCAGGCACCCGCGGTCTCTCTAGAGGAAATCTCGGGGCATTCTTTCAAATCCACTCAGGTTCCTGGAGATTCCGACAAGTCGTGCTTGGGGATTAGGCCCCTATTTGCTCATGCCGGGCACTGGTCTAAACCCTGTGCACGGACGCTCCTTCTTCGTTCCAGCAATCGGAGAGAGGGAGGGGGGCGGAGAGAGAAGAGAATGCCATCGTTCCCATTCCACAGACTCTATGGTACTGTGGTTTGGGGAGGTTATGCCATTCTCCCCCCGTCCCCACAGCACAGAGCAGGTTTCGGAGCCAGACTTGTGCCCAGACAGTGTGACTCCAGTACCAGACTCTTATGCACTCCCCAACCCCCTTTCCACGCCTGGGACCCCCGCCCAGCTTTGAGGCAATGATCCACGTTGACGGACTACTCATCTATCCCCACAAACCCAGTAGCCAGATAGGGAAACAATCTCTAAGAGGAGGAGGGCTTCCCGAAGAATGACTTCTGCGGCATGTTGGAGCAGAACCCCGTGCAGTTAGAGCCAGAAGTTCAGGGCCAAATCCTAGTTCTCCGTCACGCGCCAGCCCTCGGGGCTGTGCTCCTTAGGACCGAGAGGGCTTGCTTCTCAGAGAGCAACGTGACCCCCGCCCTTCCCACTTACCTCCAGGGATAGAAGGGGAGTGGACACATTTTGTAACATGGCAACCGTGTTGCGGGGGCGAGGGCGCCTTCCTGCCACCGTGAAATCTGAGCCACCTTGCAGACCAGAGCACAGCACACGAAGCTGTGCCCTTCTCTCTCCTTCCAGCGGAAACCCTGCCTCCCCCGATGATGCCATCAGCACACCACTCTCAGGCCCTGAGGGACAACCGGAATATTTTAAGTGACTGTTGTCTAACTGTCCCTACCTCAGCCCCTGGATACAAAACCCTAATAGTCACATGTTTCACGGAGAATTTGCAAAAAGAAAACAAAACACTTCTTTCTTTTTTTTTTTTTAAAGATTTTATTTATTTACTTGAGAGAGAGAGAGAGAGAGAGAGAGAGCATGAGAGGGGAGAAGGTCAGAGGGAGAAGCAGACTCCCTGTGGGGCCGGGAGCCCGATGCGGGACTCGATCCCGGGACTCCAGGATCATGACCTGAGCCGAAGGCAGTCGCCCAACCAACTGAGCCACCCAGGCACCCAACAGAATACTTCTTAAAGACCTTTCAGCATTATCCTCGAAACGCCTTCTATTTGAACTTTAACCTCCGCCCAGAGACGGATGGGGCTGAGGACGCAGGGCCTGGGAGGAGGGTTGGCCGGGCCTGGAGGAAGAGGACGTACCCCAGGGGCCTGTCGCTTCGGAGCAACCCAGCTCGGGCGTCTCTTCGGATAACAGACCCGGCTCTGATCCACACTGCATAAAATCAACAGCCTCCTGAAAAGATGCTTCGGAGCACGGACGTCCTGGGGCCGAGAGCTGGGAGCCACAGCGGAAGAATTATTTTCCTTCTCACCCGACGGCACTGAAGCAGCCCCAGACACCGGCCTGCTGCCCCAGAGACGCCAGTCTGGTGACCGATGGGCCCGGGCTGGAGAAGGAGCAGTTGCCCTCTGCTGTCTGAGCCTCCGGCTCTGCAGAGGAAGAAGCCACAGGGGAGCACAGCTTCCCACAACTGGCACAGTGGGTGTCCTTCAGCTGCTGGGCCGGCCTCCGGCCACCAGGGCCACCAGGGCGAGGGCACAGATGTCCTCTGGGACACGCCCTTGCATAGCAGGTCCTGAAGACAGAGTGCAGCCCGGCACTGTCGGGGCGTTGGAGCAAACACGGCCCACCCGAACCAAGCCGATAGCTTTGGCCTCGCAGCCCTCAGGCTCCATGCCACGATTGTCCCCCAGGGTCCCCTTACACTTTGGTCCCTATTTGGGGCTCTTGGCAGCATTAGGTATTCGTGGTTACCCCTTGGTTTGCCTCCTACAGCTCCCGCCATTCCTTTCCTCCTGCTCCTCCTCCGCCTGCTTTTTTTTTTAATTTATTTTTTATTTTTTTTTAAGATTTTATTTATTTATTTGACAGAGAGAGAGAGAGCTCACAAGTAAGCAGAGAGAGAGGAGGAAGCAGGCTCCCTGCTGAGCAGGCAGCCCCACACGGGGCTCGATCCCAGGACCCTGAGATCATGACCTGAGCCGGAGGCAGAGGCTTAACCCACTGAGCCACCCAGGCGCCCCCTCCACCTGCTTTTTAAAAGATTTCTCCTGCAGCCCCTTCTGGGCCTGCTCCCTGCCCAATTCCAGCCACCTTCCTGATCTTCATGTAGTCAGTCAACAAACATCGGCGCTCCCAATGTGTGCCAGGCATCGGCAGAGGTGACCAGACATTGAGTGTTACATTTTAGTAGGTGAGGCAGAAAGTCAGAAAGAAAAGATGTGGATGTGGAAATGTTCAGTCTCAAAAGCCTAAAGGCTTTCCCCAATTCTCTTCAAGAGGAGGAGGCTGCCCAGAAGGTCAGGACCCCAGGGATCCTGCCTCACTCAGCTCTTGCGACCATGAGGAAGCCACCGAGGCCCAGTGGGCCTCCGTTTCCCCATCAATAAAGTGACGAGGTTGGACCACAGTCTTGTCTGTTGATCAGCACTCCGGTAGAACTTTCTGTGATGACGGACACATCCTTTACCCACCGTATTCAAAGCAGCAGTCACCAGTCACATGGGGGTTTTGAACACTTGAGGAACAGAATTTTTAATTTTAGTTAATTTTTATCAGCTTGAATTTAAATTGGCCCACATGACTGGTGGCATGGGACATAGCGTAATTCTCTCTGCCCGATGCTTCCATCTCAGATATTCTGTAATTATAGGAAAGCGTTAGCCATCATCTCGGTAAGGTACCTACAGATTCACTGAGCTGTTCATCAAGATAAAGAAACAGACGGTCAGAAGTGAAAATAATTCTGATTTTCAGGGACGTTGGTTTCTCTTTCCGGAGGCAAAGACCCATGGCCCTGTGTGAGACCCGGAGGACAATCCTAGCATCCTGTAGTCCCAGGCTGGGTGTTAGAATCTGCGGGGGAGATTTTTAGAAGCTCCAACGACCAGGTCCCACCTCTAGCAAACTGAGTCTGAGTCTCAGGGCCTGGAGCTGCGGTGACTCTAACAGGCAGCCACTGTCTCGCCCATGGCCCCACTAAACCAGAGGGAAACAGAGAGCAGGAGGAGAGGGCAGTTGGTCCTGCTCACATAGTAGTTCATTTCAGAGCCTGAACTGGACCCTAGGTCCCCAAACTCCTGGGCCAGGCAGGCCCTGGTGCAGGGCTGGTGGGACCAGGGTACAGTGTCCACGGAGGCGGCCCACTACCTGCCTCCTCCCGCTCTCTGAGCTGTGGCCCAAGCTGGGATTCCAGCCACCTGACACCTTCTAACATCCATTTTCCATTGGGGTACATTATTCAGGGCCCCACAAATTTGAGAAAGATAACTCTCTCCTTGTCAATTGTAAAAGATGCAATTTTCTGCTCCTAGGGAAACCGATTCACCTACAAGGTCATTCCAGACACAGGCAGACCCAGCATCACACAGACTCTAGGAGCTCTGCCTGAAGGGGGAAGGAGGGAGGGTGGGGCTCGGGGTGGGAAGGGCTGGGGAGAGGGGGCTGTGTGTATTAGGTCAAGGCCCCCTTCAGGCCGTAGAGAAGGGCCCCATTCAAGGCGGGGTTTGCTCAGCCTCCCCCAACCCTGTGCTGGGACCTCTTTCTGGAAGCCCCTGGGTGGGGATGAGTGTGCCCACCCAGACACTTCTCGCTCAGGGGGCTTCCTCTGCCCGGGAGCTCTGTCCTCAGTCTTGGCTACTCTCTGAATCCTTCCACGCACCCGTAGGTCCAGCAGCTACCTCACTCCCAGCTCCTTCCTGGTGGGCAGGGATTATTTCCTATGCTGGTTTTGTTTATTTCCAAAGTCAGCCTGGTCTGGTGACCCAGTCATGGAAGACCTGGACTCAAATCTGAGCTTCCCCCCTACGTCACGTTCTAACAGAGCTTCGACTGCCTCATCTGTAAGATGGACCCCACCTTCCGGGTGGCATCGGGAGGAAGGGGCTTACTGGGGCCGGTCCCACACACACAGCAAGGGCCTGACAAAAGTTGGTTGTTTTCCTTCCTCTCCCGCAAATGGGCGGCTGCCCCCAGATGTGGGTCCAGGTCTCATTTCTTTTCTTGTCTCTTGCGAATTTCTCAGTGTCTAGTAAAGGGCTGAGTACGGTGGGCATTTGGCAAATACGTGCTCATGTGCGTTACAAATGCCCAGAAGGAGAAACACAGGGTTGCCTCCCCTCCCTGTTTCTTCCCCAGGAATTAGAATTTAAGATTGCCTTCTTCTCACTAATAAACCTGACACACAGGGCATCTTGCACCCATTTCCTCGGTTACACGCGCGCACACACACACACACACACACACACACACACACACACACCCAGCGTCAAACGCATTCCCTTCAAACAATAGGAGGAAATGAGAGGAACTTGGAACGCTGCCTGACTATTGCAGAATGATCCAGAAGACTTGCATTGAAGATGTTAAGGGTGTGAAGAGGAGACCTGGGAGCCAGTAGGCTCGATAGTGAGAAAAACAGGAAACGACGGTGGTGGGGCGTGTGTGTGTGTGTGTGTGTGCACGCACACAGATGTGTGCTGGTGTGCTATCTGTGGAATGCACTCCATTGACAGATGCAGTTGGAACCAAGGCCACGGCAGCCTGGGGTGCTTTCTGACCCGCAGGAGCTCTCCAGGCAGAGGGGGCAACCCCAAGGATGGGAAGGTGGACCCAGGGGAGGGAGGGGGTGAGGAGCTCTCTAGAATACACAGAACTCCCGGATTCAGTAACGCTCTCTCAGGAGGCCCGTTTTCTTTTTCTCTCTTGGGGGAACCCCGGTTTTCAGTAGGTTTTTGATGGATAAAAGGGGTTGGGAACTGTTGATTGGTGAAACAAGTCCTGGGACAGCTCAGGAGGCCTGAGTCCTGATCCTTGCCATACCCGTGACTTGTTTGGAACACAGACCCTCCCAGAGCTCAGAGAGTTGACAGAAGGGTAAGCAGAATTCAGGTGGGACTGGGAGGTCATTAGGAATCAGAGTCTCTCTCTCTCTCTCTAGCTCACTTCCCTGGACCACGTGGTCTCTCTGCCCTCTCCTCTCTCTTCTCTCTCTCTCTCTCTTTTTGAATCTTCTATGAGTGCGTGATCTTGCAATTTCAACATCCACCACACACGGTCTAGCCTCTAAGCCACTAGGTAAATTTCTAGGCCACTTTCGTAAATTTCTCTAAAGGGTCCACCGTTTGTTTGCCAAGCACTGTGAGGGGCTGGGACACAGGATGAACGAGGAGATTGACCCCCGTGGGCCCACCCCATCATTCCAGTTCTCTAGGGAAATAATTGGATTGGTCCCTGGTCTTGGATGATGGTCATCCGGTCCAATCAGTTACAGCAAGAAGAGTGGCATGATGCCAGAATGATGCCCAAGCTTGAACCTGCCGTGGAGCTCGGAGCAGGCCAAATCCAGACTGCTACCTGTCTTGGAAATAAGGTTTCCCTGAAGCATGGGCACATTCATTTCTTTACATGCTGTCTGGTCCTTTACAGAGAAGTTAGCTGAGCCCTGAATCAGGACCACAGATGTCAAAAGCTGATGAGTGCCACAAAGTACTATATAAATATAAGGAATTCTATAGTGACATTATGCTGCCCAGACTTTAAGAGTCAGCAGGACACCCAGATAAAGTATCGAACATTCTAGGTATCAGTCTCCATGGTGCCAAACTTCCAGGCCATTGCAAATGGAGCCAATCTGTCCAGGTCCCAGCTGCCTGTGGCTGTGACCTCTGCTGAGCCCGTCTCGAGATGGCACAAACCCGCCCCGAGACCAACGGCGTTGTTCATCCCGATAGTGCACTCAGCATCTCCTGACCAGTCCCTCATTCATCCTCACTATGGCTTTATGAGCTTGGTCCTGTTGTGGACCAATTTTACTAAAACCGGGGCTTGCACAGGGACCGCCGGTTAGTAAAAGAGAGAACTGGAATGGAATGTGGGTCTGCAGACCCCAGGGCTCCCGCCTTTCCCCCGGGGCTAACACGTTTGTTAAAAATCACATCTATAAGTCATCCAGTCAGTTAGCATTTGAGCGCCTAATCTTTGCAAAATAGTGAGCGGGCTGCTTTGGGGGAGAGCAAGAATGATGCATACAGCATAGCATTGCTTCAGGGAGCATGTGGCATCGGGGATGGGCGGGGGGAGGGGGACACTGATGCAAAGGAGACCAGAGGCAGACTGGACTCAAGCTATGGAGGGGTCTGTCCTGATGATTGCAGCAGCCACAGGGAGCACCGTTCAGGAGCTCGGCTGCTGGAAAGACTCTCAGTATGATGCCCGCTGTGGCGGACCCTGACGCTGATGACCGGACCCGGATCCTCAGCTCCCTGCAGAAGGGGGGGCGCGTGGCTGCTGGGACTGCGCCCCCATTGGAGGGATCCACGCTCTGCAGATCCTCCAGGCTCTCCCCCTTCCAGCTCACCGGGATGGAGACGACGCTCCAGTGAGCCCGAAGATGACAGTGACAAAGGCAGAGACACTAGACAGGAGTCAGGGTGGCTGAATCACCGCTGGAGGGTTGCTGGTGGTGCGCGTGTGCGGACGGTGACATGACCGAAAGCAAACATGATCACCTTGACCCAGTGGGATCTGGGGGCTTGTTTGTTTCAGGAGCTAGAATAATTTAAGCAACCGGTTCCCAACTGCGTCTCATGACACAAATCACGTGTGCAGTTTATATGACATCCAAGTCCCCGGTTCCATCCTGAAAGCTCTGAGTCCAAAGATCTGCTGGGTGACCTGGCCATGCATGTTAGGAGAAAGCATTCTGGGCGACTGTGATGCAGACTCGGCCTCAGAGCCACTGGGGTCTAACGAGACTCCCCAAACCTTGCAGATTTTGCAGGAAATGAAAATCAGTGAGGTGACTGTACCAGGTCACACAGCTAGTCAGGGGCCAAGTAGGGAGCAAGAATTCAGTCTCCTGATGCCTCATTGATTATACGACAGATCTTTCTGTTCAGGAACCACATCTACAAGTTCTTTCTAACGCGCTTAAACCTCCAATGCCATGTTGGGATCTTTGCCAAGGAGATGTCTCTTTGTTGATAGGGTCTAAGTGCAACCGAGTTGTGTGGAAACATTTTGAGAAAACTGTTACCTGATCTGGGGAGAGTCGAAAAAGCTGGTTCAATTGCTTTTGCTTTTCCCACTCCCAGGGCCTTGTCCCTCCTCTGAGGTCAGCACCACATACACACCACACTCATATACCATATACATATCTCACACAGCACACACATTTCACACCCTCACACACATCTCACACGCACCACACACACCTCAGATACCACACCACACACACACCATATGCACACCTCAGACACCACACACACACCACACGTTATACACCGCACACACACTTCACATACCCCACACATCTCACACATCTCACACACACTTCAGATGACACACACACCACACACACTATATGCACACCTCACATGCCACACACACCATACATACTACACACAGCACACACACTTTACACACCCTCCACACACGTCGCACACACCACACACATACCACACCCCGCACACACCACATACACTTCAGACACCACAAACACCTCAAACACCACAAACACACCACACATACCATATGAACACCTCACAAACCACACACATGCCACCCAAGACACCACGCACACACAAAACACACCATATGCACACCTCACACCATACACACACCACACACCTCAGATACCACACACACCACACACACCATATGCATACCTCACACACCACACACACTACACATATACCCCACACATCTGACATACCACACAGATACCACACACACCTCACACACCACACACATCTCATATGTACCACACACATGCCACATGCATACCTCTCACACCACATACACTACACACATCACACAAACCCACACACATTTCATACATTCCACATACAGACCACACGCACGCACACACACACCCCTCACAAATCATACATGCCACATACATCTCATACGTACCACACAGGTACCATATACACACACTGTGCACACGAACCACACACACACATCACACAAACTACACACATACCAGACACAGACTTCACATGCACCACACATACCACACAGTCACACGCATCCAACATTCTTAGAGAATGTGTGTGAAATTGAATTAAAAAATTCCAAGTCAATGATCTTCATCCCTAGGACATAAGTTTTTACAATTTCGACCACTTTGGTCAAAAGCCTCAATAAAACTTTTACGTGCTTCTTGGATTCTGCATCCAAGATGAATCATGAGCATTGTGATAATGATAGTTTTCTTGATTTAAGATCATCATTATGAGTCCCCATCCACACGGCCATGTCTACTGCATCTTGTGTCTGAGGGGGTCTGGTGGACTCTCAGCTCCCTGGCTGCAGGCCCCTCTGGGGCACTTTCTCTGCTCTTCTGGCCGCTATCTGATGGCACATGTGCTCCTGGTCTTCACCCAGGGCCTCACGAGGAACGCAGACGTCGAGGGAAGAACCACAGAGCAAAGTGCTTGGCTGGGCAGGTGCCACTTCACATAGGAGCTCCGGTCTCAAGTTTGTTCTAGACCCAGGTTTGCTACAAGTCCAATTTCTAGATGGTGGAATATTAGGACATTTACATCTAGAACACCTTAACTCGCCCTTTCCCTACACTAGCTTGACCTGGTTACACACCCACTTCCCTGGCTGGACACTAACTCAACCTGGTTGCACATTAACTTCCCTCATCAGAGACTAACTAAACCTGGTTGAACCCTACCTTGAATGTTTGACACGCACCTTTGTCAAAGGGCCTCGGTCTCCCAAACCAGCTGTGAGCTCTGGGATGTGAGCCTACCTCAGCCATCAGCTGGTCGCCCTGGCCTTCCTTCCCTCCCCTCCTCCTCGCCCCCGGCTCCGCAGATGGTGGGTCCTGGCACAGAGTAGGTGTTCCGGAACACGCATGAGCACGGGTATCAGTCCTGGCCCGGGGCAAACACTGTCAGAGTTTCCGTGAACATTTCTGAAAACATGATCCTAGCTGCAAGTCCGCGGATGGGGAGGGTGTGGCGGCCAGCTCTGGGAACATTAGCCTCAACGAGGAGACTTAGATTCATTAGATTTCTGCATTTACAGAAAAAAATATATTTACACCTGGGGGATCCAAAGACAATTCCGTTCCATATTTTAAAGTCACAACCTAGATTTTTAATTTCCTAATGGATTTATAACAGGACAAAAATTACCCCTTAATACAGTATTCTTGCCAGACACCAAATCTATCCCCATTTTGAGTTTGGCTGTGTGAACTCCTAGCTACAGAAGCCCTGGTTTTCTTCCACCTCTGAGCCAAGCACGGTCACGGTCGCGGTCACGATCACGGTCACAAAAAGCCTCTACCCTGGAGTGAGCTCCTGGGGCGAGGCATGCCCTCCCAGCCCTCCAGCCAGCGTCCATGAGGGGGCCTCCTCCCTCAGCCATGTGCTCTAGGAGGGCAGTGGAGGCCGGCCCTCCGGGGTTAGAACCTCCGGAAGGAGCCTGAGAGAGCTCTTTGCTCAGCTTCAGGTGAAGGATGAGGACTTGGAGCCCCAGAGGCACCTTGGAGGGTGAATTGGATGCAAAGCCCAGACTGGACTTCGGAGCTCTTTCCGCACCGCCTTTCCACCCATCCAGCACCATCTCCACAGTGCACATTCAGCAGCCCGCCCTAGCCGCTCTGGCCCAGGAATGATCTTCTACCCCAATGCCCCACATGCCTGCGTGACCCTGGAATATTCCCAGACAGTAGCCCCCAGTTTCTCCTCCTTCTAGTGCTTACCAGCCATCAGCCCGCGCCCTTGCTCAGGGGAAGGACAGAGGCCTAGGCGGAAAAGGAGAGGAGAGGCTCAGTGGTTTAAGCGTCTGCCTTCGGCTCAGATCAGGATCCCGGGATCCCGGGATCCTGGGATCGAGCCCTGCTCAGGCTTCCTGCTCAGTGGGGAGCCTGCTTCTCCCTCTGCCTGCTGCTCCCCCTGCTTATTCTCTCTCTCTCTCATTCTCTCTCTCTCTCCCTGTCAAATAAATAAATAAAATCTTTAAAAATAATAAAAATAAATAAAACTGAGGCCACTGCCCAGAGTGGACAGAAAGCACATCACCATTCTGACGCTGGTCTAGAGAGCTGATGTGGGGCCCCTTTTTCTCCTCTTGGGGGTTGCAGACTTGAGGATGGGAATGGGCTCAGGACTGAGCTCCCCAGTTCCCAGGGCTAGGGGTGGGAGGGGAGAGGTGCCCCCACCAGAGAAAACAGATTCAGTGAATATCTGCCCAGGGGAGGTCTGAGATGCCAGGGGCCCAAACACCCTTCATTGCCCGAATGGGGCAGCTCAGCCCAGGGAGGGGAAAATGCGCAGCCAATTCAGAGCCTGCCCCTTGCTGAGGGTGCGCGGCCTCCTCTGCTGCGCCTGCCCCTTCACTTCCCTTCCCTTTGCCCAACTCCACTCCCTGCTGCCCTCGACCTGTCTGCTTCCTTCCTCCCTCCTCTGCTCTCTCCTTCCTTCTCCAAACCCTCAAGACCGGCTGGGTGGTGTGGAGGAAGAGGAGGCAAGGCCCGGGGGGCTCTGCTGCTCTTAACCGTCCGGCTGGCGGGGAACGAGAAGCAGGCATTCAGGGCCCCAGGTTTGCGATGCCACAAAATGTGGAGGAGCAAGGGTTTTCTCTCCCCACCCAACCTCCCGGGCTCTCCCCAAGCAGCCCCTCTGTGCGCCCCCTCTCTTCCACCATGGTTTACCCTTCCACGCACCTGCTGTGTGACCTTGCGGTGGTGGGGGCTGTCACTTTCCCCTTTTGTACAACCTCAGCCACAAATTGACAGCGTGGAGTAGACATTCCGTGGCTTTTCCAGCACGAGCCTTCCCTGTGCCATCCAAGCCCAGGGTCCAGCACCTGCAGGCTGGGGGCCCAGCAAACCCAGAGAAACCGGCTCTTCCTGCTCTGCTGTCACATGTTAACCAGCCCTGTTATGCACCAATCTCCCAACGATTATTTTCCCTTTTAACCTTCAACCACTCAAATGATTTCTTCTTCACTCTGAGTCACTCCCGAGAGGAGGGGAGGCACAGCCTAGGTGGGGCGAGCCGGGGAGGGGCAGCCTGGAGATGAGCCACATCCCTTTCCCTCTCCCAGGGGATCGTGGTCCGAGGCTCAGCCGCCACTCGCAACCGCTCAGCGCTGAGCTGGCTCGCCCGCCTGGGTCATGTATAATTGACGAGCCCCGCTCCCCTCGCGTGCAGTCCTGAGTCCTCTGGGATCCTGATGTTAAAAGCTTCCTGTGAAGAACAGCTCTCGTCTCCAAGTGGGGTAATTAATGTAATACAGGGCTTTCCAATTCGGAGTCTGGCTGAGACTTTGACTCCCTACAATTCCTCCCTAGATGTTTCCAGAAGCACCCAGGCCTTTAGTTATCTGTCAACTCGAAGGCATCCCATCCACTTGCACCTGGTCCTTTTGTTGTTAAAGGAAGAGGCTCCCATCACTGGGCGCCAGGCCTCGCGCCAGGGCAGCAGAGTGCGGGATCCAGCTGTTGGAGCCTCCATCTCAGAGCGCCAGCCACCAATCCTCAATTGGTTTATTAACAGCTATTCTCGCCCTCCCTAGGAGAGCCTGCTGGGAGCTGGATTGCCTGATCCACAGGCCGGAGGAGCGGCAGGCTGGTTTTGGTGTCCGAGCTTGGCCTCCGAGGCAGACACTGACCCGGTCCTGTTCGAGGCTCCCAGAAGCTCTGAGAAGCAGGTTGTCAGCAGCGCTGTGGTTTTACAGGCAAGCCATGTGAGCCCAGACTGGTCAGCAACGACACACACACACACACACACACACACACACACACGCACGCACAATGGGCTGGGCTTTGAGATGCACAGGGACATCAGAACTCAAGGCCAGCCTGCTGGGGTCCAATGGGCAGTTAACGGGACTTTGGGGAGGAACTCTGCAATGCAGGAGGCTGCTTTCTCCGGGCTGGCCAGGGGCAGTGGGAAGGAGCTAAGGGGTGCCAAGTCACCCCTCAAGGTTCCAGCAACTCCCAGCACGTTTCAGGAGTGGGCTAAGACCTGGAGTGCCGAGCAGGGAAACTGAGGCAGCCACCCAGGGATGCAGTGCCCACCAATGCCTTAGGGTGTGGAAAGGCCGTGTGACCCTGTGGGTGGCTACCCAGGGCTCGAGGCCAGCCCGTCAGATGCCAGGCGAGTAAGATTCTCCCAGTTACTGGCCGGTCTCCAGTGGACGGAAGCTGCTGGGGGGAGAGCCCCGGTTACCTGCGTGGTGGGGCAGGGGAGCGAGGGGAACAGGTGGAAATTGCCTCTTCCTACCCTCCTTCCCCTCTGTGGCTTCCTGGTTTCTCTTGTTCTCCACTAGCAACCTGCCTGGTGCCCCCCAGATTTGAGGTCTCAGCTGGAGATGCGCCGTATGGTTTAATCCCGGGAGGACTGAAACGAACCCAGAATAGAGGAAGGAATGAGGGGTGATGGGAGCCAGAAGTCACAAGCAACGGCCTGACAAGATAAAGAAGGAAACAAAATGGCACCAAAAATTAAATAAGGAAAAAAGTCTTTTGAAATAACATCGCTGATAGCATTTCACGAAGCGGGATCTTGGGATTTCCCTGCAAACCCTCGGGCGGAAGCCCTTCCTATCCCTTTTCTGCTGTCACTTCAACAAATCTCTCCGGAGTCACTGATATTTCTAGTTAGCCTCGGGCTGAAACCTGGAGGTTCCTAGATATGAAACATTAACATTGGCACATGCATTTTTCTTAAAACAAGAACAAGCTCAAATAGAGAATTCAGAATTCAGCTGTCGTGTGATCATTTTTCCTGCCTATGGTTCAAGGATTTGACATTTTCATTCATTTGCTGCACAGATGTTTATGGAGCGCCCACTGCACCCTGGCTTGGTTTTGAAGGTAATGGCACCGTTTAAGCCTGGTTGAGTATTTTCAACATATTTTTAACATTCATTTGCTTCCCAAACCAGCGGTCTGCTTAATCCCACAATTTGTCGTCTCAGTAAAAGAAACAAAAGTGTTGCCTGGACAGGAGAGGGTGGGGCAGTTACGGATGTCGGATCCCAGGGCGGGGGGCTGGGGGCTGCGTGCCGTCCCATCAGGATGACCATCAGACGACCCCAAAGCACACGGCGCTGCGTGTCTGCAGAGACCGGGCTTGGGGCGCGGGGTGTCCCAGGGAGAGCCTGTCTTCTACGGCAGGTGGACGCGCAGTGGGTTACCCTCTGGAAGCTGCTTGGGGAGCTTCTCTGCAAGAGGAGAGCCCGCCCCCCAAACACACACACTGGGGGCTCGCCCATTCGCAGGTAAGAGCAAGGTCTGGGCTGGGCACTTGGGTTTCTCTCTTCATCCTGAACGTCACGATCTCACCAGTGATTGCTTTTTAAACACCTTTCTGTGAATTGATGGCTGTAAAAAAAATTTTTTTAAATAATTCTACCTTAGTGTTTTAAAAGCAAAATGAAGAAAACACATATGCGACCCATGCTCTTTTGTGCAAAGTAAAGCAAAATGGCAGAAGGCAGCTCAAAGGGAACTCCAAGAGGGGTCCCGATGCATGGGAGGGACCCTAAACCAGGAGTCGGGGGCCTGGCCTGTCCCCTCAGCTCTGTTCCCAACTAACCACATACACTTGAGACCCTTGTTCCAATTTTAGATTTTTTTCTTCTGCATTTGCTTACACAGGAGTTCAGAGCCATTTGCTGAGCCCTTTCTGGGGGCTCACAGCTGGTGCAGACAACGGGGACCCAGTCCCTGCCCTCCCGGGGCCCTGGGTGATGACAGCACATGGTCCCACCTGCCCCTGGGACAGCAGCCCTGAGGACAGCTCTGCAGCGGTCCTGGGCCACAGAGGAACTGGGACAGGTAAAGCTGGAAGCACAGGGCACCAGGCACACTGGGGACTCCAAGTGCATGAGACACGGTGACATCTACCTATGGCAACAGCAGCGGGGATGAAAAGGAGGGAGCAGGACTAGATGAGGAATCAAATTCACGGGGCCTCAGTTTCTCCATGAAAGCAATGGGGTAACAATATCTGACAAGCCCTAACCGGGACACCTCGCTGAAGAAGAGTGAGAAGCAAAGATAGTTTTGCAAAATACCGAGCACACAGCAATGGCAAACTCAGTGAGGAAGTGACGAGGAAATCCTGACTCTGCCCAGAAGGACAGATTTTGCTTAAATTTCATGCAGAAGGCCTAGTTTATAAAGCTATTGAAGGAAAAAAAAAAAAAAAACTCCAGCTAAGTTTAGGGAGAAGAAAAGGCGGGTTGCAAGTCTTCCCGAGAGATCAGTTGGTGGTGGTTACAAGGTAAAAAGGAGAAAACTGGAGGAAAATAAGAAGCGCAACTGTCCCAGATTCTCTCTTTTTACTTTTTACGAAGACCGCTGCTTCTCTGACCTTGGTGTTCACTTGCTGCTCTAGCAGCCAAGCCAGGAGAGTGCTAGACGCCGGGGGTGGCCCAAGGTGGGCAGCGATTTTTCCTCCTGCAGGAGGATCCCGGATGGGCCACGTGCTGCTGACCAGGGCTCTCACCCCAGCATTCCGGGGCACCCGTGTGGCCCCAGTGGTTCCTGTAGGAATCAGGAAATGGCTGGCGTGCAAAGATTGGATTTGACCAAACAGTGCCTGTTGATACCTGGCATGTTTTGAGAAGGGACCTGCTTGATCCTGCGTATTTTTTTTTTAAAGATTTTATTTATTTATTTATTTATTTGACAGAGAGATCACAAGTAGGCAGAGAGGCAGGCAGAGAGAGAGAGAAGGAAGCAGATCCCAAGACCCTGAGATCCTGTGACATGAGCCAAAGGCAGAGGCTTAACCCACTGAGCCACCCAGGCACCCCTGATCCTGCACATTTGTAATTCTTTATATTCTGTCCTAAACTGCCCATAACTTTCTTTTCTAAGAAAAGAAAAAAAAAAGTGGTTGGAGATTTCTTTTTAATTTTTGTTTTAGTAGAGGAGACTTCTGATGTGCTCAGTGTAGATAAGACCTGCTGAAAGCATGTGGGAGAAACGAGCAGGTTCAAGTTCTTGGAAACCCTTGCTGACAAAGCATAAGTAAATATTGAAACAAGACATTGTTATTATTTGAGTATTTTAAAAGCTTGTTCTTCCGACTCCTCCAAATGTCCGCTTCCCTCACAAGGCATTACCCAAAAGATGCAGTTGCCCAGGCACGTAAACACGCTTCTGACCCATCCGAGGACAGCTGCGCGAAGCCAACCAGTGGAAAACACCAGTGGGACGTTGCTACTAAACCAAGAAACATGGAGCTGTCCGGTTAATTCCAGCTGCTGTCACACTTTTGAGGGCGCATCTCAGAGGAGGGCATTCTGCTCCCTCTCAGAGCGCAAATCAACCCGCTGGTCCGCCCACGCTTCCTGAGACAAGGAAGTAAATGCTTGTGTGATTATAACCAAGGGCCAGGCGCTATGAGCCTTTGTTGAGTAGAAGACAGGCTATTTCCTTTATAAATGGATTCTTCTAGCAGGTTCATAGGAGTTTTCAAATGCTTACCCTAGGTTTCCTATACCTAACAGTGCAGCACACATTTGTTGGGCAACTACCACGTGCCAGGCCCTATGCTAGGTCGGGGACACCCACATGAATAATTCATATCTTCGCTCGAGGAGTTCGTAGTCCAGTGGAAGAGCCTGGAAGCGACCAGGTCATCTGAGGGGGGCGCTCTGCACTACTGTCTGCCGCTGTCCGTCAGATGCCAGGTTCAAGGCCACCCCCTCAAAGGGTCTTCCCTGAACACCCCATTCAATGAAGGCTTCCCCTAATCTCTCTGTCAACGCACCTGCTGGTTTCCATCAATAGCTATAATTTTGAGTTGATTTTTACTTATTACTTGTCTCCTACTAAAATAGAAACACAAAAGCAAGAACTAGATTTGTCGATTAAGCCCTCTACTGTAATCCCAGTACCCAGCACCCAGACATAAAGATCTCTTACGTGAAGGAAAGCATACAATGACATTTCTGACTGTGTATTACAACTTGTGGCCCTTCCTGCCTTGGCACCCTTTTGTTTTGGGTTTTTCTCTCCAGGAGGATATCACATAATTCATTCACTTGTTTTGATTACTGCCTGCCTGCCCGTACGAGGATGTACATTTTGTGCAAACAAGGATTTTGCCTGTTTGGTTCCGGCAATATTCAGGCTATATTCCTCAGCATATAGAAGTGTACACACAGTACAAACCCAATAAATATCTTTTTGAGTGAACGAATGTCAATGTTATGTAGGCGTTCATAAGAGAATAATTTAATCCATATAGGCAAAGGGTGATCACAGAAGGCTTTCTGCAGAATATGACCCCTGTGCTTTGTCTTAAGTCTTTGTCTTAAGTCTTCCTGAATTAACTCACCAAAAGCGACCTGAAAGAAACAGAAAATCTGAGTAAATCTGAGTAGCTCTATGACCACTCAATAAAGTAGATTAATACTCACTTAAAACCTATCTGATAGGCCCAGATTGCTTTACAGGAGAATTCTACCAAAATTCTACTTCCAATCTTATTTTTTTTAAATTGTATTTATTTATTTGAGAGGGAGAGAACAAGCTTGGGTGAGGGGCAGAGGGAGAAGCAGGCTCCCCACTGAGTGGAGAGCCCAATGCCAAGGGGCTCCATCCCAGCCCCCTGGGATCATGACCTGATGCTTAACCAACTGAGCCACCCGGGTACCCCTCTATTTCTGATCTTCTGTAAATTATTCCAGAAAATAGACAAAAAGAAACCATTTTGTGAGGTGACTACAACCTTGATAATAAAACCAGGGAAGGACAGTATGAGGAAGAAAATCACTGACTAACATCATTCGCAAGTTTCATGTGGAAGTCCTAACAGGATATCGGCAATCCAAATCAATCCATGACTATAAAATAACCATGCATAATCATCAAGTTGCGTTTATTCTAGGAAGGTGAAGATCGTTTATTATCAGCACATTATTGATGATTTCATTATAATAAAAGATTAAAGAGGAACTATATTGACATCTCACTAATAGCAGAAAAAGTCATCAAACAAAATTGAACATTTATGATAAAAATTTTAACAATCTCAAAAAAGATGGCAATTTATTTAACCAATAAAAAAATTAAAAATCTATATAAGCATCATAGTTGATGGTGAAGCATTCAAAAGCATATCTTCTTTTAAGTTTGTTTAAATCAACATATAATTTATTATTTGTTTCAGGGGTACAGGTCTGTGAATCATCAGGCTTACACCTTTCACAGCACTCCTCATAGCACACACCCTCCCCAATGTCCATCCCCCAGCCACCCCATCCCTCCCACCCCACTCCCCTCCAGCAACCCTCAGTTTGTTTCCTGAGATTGAGAGTCTCTTAAGGTTTGTCTCCCTCTCTGGTTTCATCTTGTTTCATTTTTCCCTCCCTTCTCCCATGATTCTCTGTCTTGTTTCTCAAATTCCTCAAATCATTGAGATCATATGATAATTTTCTTTATCTGATTGACTTATTCACTTGGCATAATACCCTCTAGTTCCAACCACATGATTACAAATGGCAAGAATTCATTTTGATGGCTGCATAGTATTCCATTGCATATATATACACCACATCTTCTTTATCCATTCATTTGTTGATGGACTTCTAGACTCTTTCCATAGTTTGGTTATTGTGGACATTACTGCTATAAACAGTGGGGTGCACGAAAAACATTCCTTTTAAAATGATGAATGACGCAAGGATGTCTAAGATCACTGCTTTTATTCAACTGGAAGAGTTGACGTAAAGTAAAGGATCATCTGATGGACAAATGGCACGGGACATGGGTTAGCCACATGGAATGGAGTTTGATCCTTGCCACAGAGGACATAGAGAGGAAAAGACATAAGCACAACCACTAAGAGAAAAAAAATGGAATAATTTGACAAAACTTAAAACACTTCTGCTAAATCAAAGATCCCATAAACAGAAAAAGACAGAACGCAAGCAGGGAAAGGATATTAGCAACGTATGAAACCAAACGCAGATTATTATCCAAAATATATTTGGGAACTTTTTCAAATCGTTTTAAAAATCATTAGAAGAATAAAGGAAATACGAGCGGAAGTTACCAACAGGCCTTTCACAAAGTGGGAAACGCGACAGTCCTGTAATCAAGGAACAACAAATCAAAAGCACAACAGGATTCCATTTCACACTGAATTGTTGTCCCAAATCTTTTAAATACATTATTAGAAAGTCGATGCAACCATGTAGACTGAAGGGAATTTTCTTTTCCTTCTTCTTCTTCTTTTTTTTTTTTTAAAGATTTTATTTATTTATTTGAGAGTGAGAGAGAGAGAGGAGCACACAAACAGGGGAGCGGCAGCCAGAGGGAGAAGCAGGCTTTTGGCTCAGCCGGGACCCTGATGCAGGATTCTGTCCCAGGACCCTGGGATCATGACCTGAGCCGAAGGCAGCCGCTTAACTGACTGAGCCACCCAGGCGTCCCTGAAGGGAAATTTCTTTATGTGCTTCTGTTGAGCCATATAAACTACTCCAACCATTTTGGCAGATTATTTGGTAATACCTAGTAAAATTGAAAATTTTTACTTGCCCTATGATTCGTAATTTCATTTCTGCATGACACCCTTGAAGACCTCTTGCCCATGTTCACAAGGAGATATGCTGACAGTGTTCACAGCAGTAAAAGGAACCAAAATGCCCTCAACCAGAGAGCCAATGTAAACATGCATGTGTGCGCGCACGCACACACACACACACATGCTGACATATCGTACAGCACTGAAAATGAAATAACTAAGGCTACAACATGGACCATCTCAAAAACATGAGATTAGGCAAACATTGCCAATTGTAGGAGAATACGTAGAGTATGATACACTTTATATAAGGTTTTTAAGACATTCTAAGCAGCAGCATGTATGGCTTAGGATGTATTATGTACATAAACATATATAGATCTTTAAAGACATCATAAAACACTGAATTCGAAATGGTGGTTACTGGGGGAAGTTCTGGAGGAAAAGACGTGAGATCAGGAAGTCCAGAGAGGTCTGACTGTGTTGGGATACTTTGTTTCTTAAGCCTGGCAGAATATTCCCTATATCCCTTAGGCACCACATATTTTATTTTAAAACTGAGGGAGGGCTAAGCCTGAGCTAACATCAGAAGAAAAAGGAAGGAAAGGGTGGTCTAGGAGGGAGGAAGAGCCTGAGCAAAGATACCGAGGGGGAACTGAGCACATGGAGTGACGGAACCACGGAAGCGTTGTGTTTCGAGCCCATGTCTACAGGGTGGTTAAGGTTGGTTGAGGACGTGTTCACAGGGCAGACCAGGCAATCACCTTGAGCACAATGCTAAGGAGCCAGGAAATGATCCTGCGAGCAATGGGGAGTTATTTAAGGGCATGAGATGGGTGAGTGATTCAGCCCTCTAAGCGTGTTGGGCAGGCCATTCTCATGACACTGGGGTGGGTGGCTTGGAGGGCGGTTGGGTGAAAGGAGGGGTATTTTGGTGGCAGGAGACCTGGCAGGAAGGTCAGAGTGAGTGATCCAGACCAGAAGCGAGGGGCCCTGAGACAGAGGTGGTGGGCTGGAGAGAAGCTGTCTTCTAAATATTAGGTATCCGATGCCTATTTCAAAACAACTCTGATGTCTGTGGCATATCCACATGGAAATGACTGCTCAGTATATGGCAGCCTTGAAGTTCAAAACACAAAGTCTTCAGCCTTCCCGTGTGTTCCTAGAGACAGCTTAGAACTGTAGGTTCCACCCAACTGGGCTGAGTTCTGCTCCCCTCTGACACTGTAATTACGTGTTTATCGGTATTTGGAATGGATTGTGTGCACTGCCTGGGTTGTCTGGTCATTGCTGAATCTGGGTGATGGCTTCTCTGTTCCATTTCTTCCTGATGAGCACACACACTTGAACACTTAATAGAGAGCAGTGGCCTCCCAGGACAGACAGACAGCCTTTGAGCAAAACAGAGCACTCTGAGGGATTAGTGATTTTTGACTTTTATTAACCGGTCTGATGACTCTGGACGAGGAAATTCAAAATTTTGAGTTATTTCCAAATTGGCTGAATTACAATAGTAATTGCAAAGCAAAGTCACAGAATCCCAGGTATTTAACACTAGATATTTAACAGCAAGCCCATCGAGAAAGTAGATCCCACATCAGCTAGCCCAAGAAAAGGATTTTACTATGGACAGCTAGTTACAAAGGTGCTGGGCGGGCAGAAAGGACAGACAGGATGGTGAGGCCAACCAGAGACAAGTGGTAGAAGGCAGCTACTACCAGCCCAAGTGGAGACAAAGAGAATTGATGTCCCAGAGCCTGGGAATGGACACCACACTGGGAAGGGCTGGACTACAGGGAGCTAAAGCAGCCACTGGAGGTGGTCCCTGAAGCAGAACCAAGGAACAAAGCTTCGAACCAAGCTGGTTTCTCCCCTTCTCCTGTCTTCCAATCTCTTGCCAACACCTCCCAATGGCTGAACCTAACCACAAGCCAATGGGCAAGCAAGCCTGGAAAACTCATTTCCCCTAGGGCTCCGTGATATATAGCAGGGCAGGGAAAGGAAGGGGCTGGATCTTAGCACAAACAGGCAAATGGCCAGAACAGAGGGAACATCGACTCAAGACCCATATGTTGAAAGGGCAGAACCATGCAAAACTCTGGGGGGAGAGAATTCTGGCAAAAAGAATCCAGAGTGAGCCAGGCAGGGACAGGTGTACCATACTCCTCATCACAGTCCTGACTGCTCACAGGCACTGGTCATCTGGTCGACCCCCTCTCATGATTCCCTTTTGCCAGATTTTTCCTTCCCACTCAAGCCTGCCCTTTTGGTCCCTTCCAGCAGCACAGAGTACTGCCCTTCAGAGATCTGGGGGCCGTAGGGCAGGCAGATTACACTCCTATGACTGAGCCAATTCTCTGACTCATAATTAGACCTCCCTCCATTTATTGACTATTCACCCTGTTCCAGCAATGGCACCAGAACTTCAAGTACATTACATCACTTGTTTCTCCCCATAGCCCTGTGAGAGGGGCTTTGTCCCCCCCATTTGACAGATTAGGAAGGGGAAGTTCAGACCAGTGAATAACTTGCTCAGTGACACCGTCAACGGCAGGGCTGAAATTCCTCTCACTAATTCAAGTTGCAAATATTTAATGAACACCTATCAAGGGTCAGACTGTGGGGATAAACAAGCATAGAATACCTAGTGTCTCAGGGAAGACAGATATTAAACAAATAACCACACAATTATTAACTAAGTGTGTTTGACACCTTTAGTGAAGAAATTATTTATGGCAATAAAAAATTGTAGTAAGTCCAGAACCCTGCTCATGTATTTCTCAAGTATAACAATCGACTATTTTGTTCACTATTTTGTAAACTTCTATTCTTACAGGTGTCATTCTCTTCTTTCTTAAACAGGTTTACTCCAAAGTTCTTTCTAGGTACTTGAGTTGAACACTGAACTTATTCATAGCTAAGGCGATAAGTTTTCCTCTGTGTGCTGCCTCTGCTACACCGCACAAGTTGTAATGTAGTATTCTTTTTTTTTTCAGTTCTTCTTTAAGAAAATATTTTATTTATTTACTTTAGAGAGAGAGAGAGAGTGAGTGAGAGAGAGAGCACAAGCCAGGGGGAGAGGCAGAGGGAGAGGGAGAAACAGACTCTCCCACTGAGCAGGACCCTGGGATCATGACCTAAGCTGAAGACAGATGCTTAACTGACTGAGCCACCCAGGCACCCCTATTTTTTTCAGTTCTAAATATGTGCAGAAGTGAAGCTGTCAGGGTGTTCGAAGCAGAACCTTTCTGGGCCATCTTGGCCCAAAGTTTTTTTCTTTTGTTAAGCATAAAACACACAATAATAATAATAGCAATAAATTCCCAAGTGAGGGAGAGTGACTCCAGAGCACGAAAGGGTTTACCAACAAGGCGAGGCTCCCTCTGACCCGGGGTGGCCAGCCCCCTCTGCAGAGTAATGCCCCTCAAGAGTGTCTTACGTCCCTCTAGAGACATCGCCCACACACAGATGCACCCCTTCTTTTACGAATCTTCCCTTTTGCAAACTCCAACCTAGAGTTTCTCTGAGTGTAAAGAGACTATTGGGGCCACACAAAACCAACTATAAGATCCCAGTCCTTGCAAAGGAACTTCTAGAAAATACATCTTGAGCTTACTTCTGTTTTGAAGTTTAAATGCAGAACAGCAGGACCATCAGATGATTGCCCAACAGGAGGGCTTTGAGAATTTGGCTTTTATAACCTTGAATTGCAGCAAAGACAGAGGCCTCAGCTCCAGCTTCGGCGGAGATTCATTTTCCTCCTTTGCTCAGCTCAGAGCTCTCCAGTGGTTCTTGGATCCTATGCAAGACGTGCTTAGCCAGCCCCAGGTGGGTCCTCAGGGTGCCGGACCCTGTCCTGCGTATTTTCTTTCTTTCTTTCTTTCTTTCTTTTTAAGATTTTATTTATTTATTTGAGAGAGAGAGGGAGAGAGAGATCACGAGCAGGGGGGAAGGGTAGAGGGAGAAGAAGACTCCCCATTGAGCAGGGAGCCTGATGTGGGACTCGATCCCAGGACCCTGGGATCATGATCTGAGCCAAAGGCAGACACGTAACCGACTGAGCCAGCCAGGTGCCCTGCCCTGGGTGTTTTCCTATGCCATCTCATTTAACCACCAAGGACATATGTCGTCTTAGAGAAGAGTGATAAAAGCTCGGGATGGATAAGTTCTGGAGCTCAGGGCCACATGGACAGTAAGTGATGTAGCAAGAATTTAACCTCAAGGCTGTAGGTAACAACATCCATGCATTCTCGTTCCACTGTGTTGCTCTAACCACGTAAGGCCAAATTTACCTTGGAGCCTGGTGAAGGCACTCTGGGTCTCCCATCCACAAAGACACAGTGACAGATCATTCTGGTCACTTAGTGGAAGGGCCCTCTGTGCTCATCCATGTGTACAGTGCTGGAGAGTACTTGTCCACAGGCCCAGGTCCAGGATGACCTGTGGGTCAGCTCTGGTAAAGAAGCCACGGAGAGGCAAGGATTCACAGGGGAAGGGGGCACGTCATGCAAACATTGCTTCTTTGGCTACAAAACTGGTTAAGAAATGCCAAGGAGAGGAAATAAAATAGTGCAGTTTGTCCATTCTTCATAGATGTCACTTTTGGTTAATTTTCCCCAGTATAAACGGTGCTGCGGCGAACATCTGCACGTATCCTTTCTTGGCGTGTCTCTGGAAGTTTCTCTAGAGTCTAGGCATGCCGAAGAAGATGTACTAATTTATTCCTCGATCAGTAGGGTGCAGAGCCACAGTTTTCCAGCGTCCTTGTTTACGTGACTCTACCAGACTTCAACACTGTTTGTCCATCTTAGGGGTGAAAAACAGCTTCTGGTTTTAATTTGCATAGTCCCAATTATTAAATGAGAGTATCTTTTGTTTTTTAGCTATACTACCCAAGGTAGTGAATTTTATTATTTTATTTTATTTATCTATGTATTCATTTTAAAGAGACAGAAAGCACGCAAGCAGTGGAGCGGGGAGAAGGAGAGAATCTTAAGCAGGCTCCATGCTCAGCACGGAGCCCAACACTGGGCTTGACCTCACAATCCCGAGATGATGACCTGAGCCAAAATCGAGAATTGGATGCTTAACTGACTGCACCACCCAGGCGCCCCTAAATAAGAGTATCTTTTTTTTTTAATTTTATTTTTATTATTTGCCCAAGGGGTACAGGTCTGTGAATCATCAGGCTTACATCTTTCACAGCATTCACCAAAGCACAAACCCTCCCCAATGTCCATAACCCATCCACCCTATCCCTACCCTCCCACCCCCCAGTAACCCTCAGTTTGTTTTGTGAGATTAGGAGTCTCTTATGGTTTGTGTCCTTCCCCATCCCATCTTGTTTCATTATTTTTCCCTCCCTACCCCCCACGACCCCCCACCCTGCCCCTCAAGTTCCTCATATCAGAGAGATCATATGATAATTGTCTTTCTCTGATTGACTTATTTCGCTCAGCATAATACCCTCCAGTTCCATCCATGTCGTTGCGAATGGCAAGATTTCGTTTCTTTTGATAGCTGCATAATATTCCATTGTATATATATACCACATCTTCTTTATCCATTCATCTGTTGATGGACATCTAGGTTCTTTCCATAGTTTGGCTATTGTGGACATTGCTGCTATAAACATTCGGGTGCACGTGCCCCTGAGGAACACTACCTTTGTGTCTTTAGGATAAATACCCAGTAGTGCGATTGCTGGGTCGTAGGGTAGCTCCATTTTCAACTTTTTGAGGAATCTCCATACTGTTTTCCAGAGTGGCTGCACCAGTTTGCATTCCCACCAACAGTGTAGGAGGGTTCCCCTTTCTCCGCAACCTCGCCAACATCTGTCATTTCCTGACTTGTTGATTTTAGCCATTCTGACTGGTGTAAGGTGGTATCTCGCTGTGGTTTTAATTTGTATTTCTCTGATGCCGAGTGATGCTGAGCACTTTCTCATGTGTCTGTTGGCCATTTGGATGTCTTCTTTGGAGAAATGTCTGTTCATGTCTTCTGCCCATTTCTTGACTGGGTTATTTGTTTTATGGGTGTTGAGTAAGAGTATCTTTTGATATGTTTTTTGATAGTTTTTAGTTCTTCTAGAATGTTATATACATATCTTTTCCCCGCTTTTTTCTACTTTTCTTGACTTTTCAGGATTTCTTCAAATAATTGGAATTGCATTCTGTTTAAAGTTTCGGAAACATTTTCTCCCCAGCCAGCTGCTTGTTTTTAACTTTGTTGATGGTGGCTTTGGCCATGCCAAAGTTTTTATTTTAATGTAACCAAACTTAAAAATCTTTTTCACTTATGGTTTATGTCTAAGTAATCATTTCCTATCTGAAGAGTACAACATTATTTTTAAAAGCTGTGTTTTCAGAAGGTTGCTAGTGTATTCTAGAAACTTAGCAATTCTAATAGCTAGAGGGGTGTTGGCAAACTTTTTCTGTAAAGGGCCAGATGGCAAATACTTTAGGCTTTGCTGGACCTACCATCACTTGCAAATTCTCAAATCTGCCACTGTAGCATGAAAACAGCCATCGACAGTATTTAAGTTAATGCTGTGGCGGTGTTTCAATAAAACTTTATCTACAAAAACAGGTGGCAACCCAGATTTGGCCACAGGCCATAGTTTGCTCGTGACGATCTAGATCATCTACGTCAAGTGCTGGGAGGTCAGTACTTTCTTATGGTCTTTATAGGTTCCCCACCAAGTTTGTATAAGCTTAGGCAATTGTATTTGGAATTACATATGAGAACAATTGTATGTGAAACGAAGGACCCATCCTTCCATTGTGTTTGACACTGATTCTGGACAGGTCAGTTGGCTAAGTCACGTGCTAATAAGACAAAAGTTGCACATTTAGTTCTGAAAGCTAAATGGATGGGGGCCACAAATTAGCACCAGTTTGGTGATGGCCTAGGGAAAGTGTGCTTGAGTTTTTTCTCGAGCATCTTCAGGGTCCAGTTCAAAACGACTGCAGAGTCTTTGTTCAAAAATTGCGAAGACTTTTGAGATGGTGCAGCCAGGCATTAACCAAGCACGGGGCCCTTTGCCACCCAGGAAGCGTCCCTGCATGAATTCCCTGGGGTGAAGGCTGACTGAGGGGTGGAAGTCCACCTTCACCTCGACTTTTAGAGAAATCCCGTGAAGGTCATGCTAATTGGCTGGCGAGTTACCGGCATCCATTTAATCCAAAGATTGGGAGGGCTGAGAACCACGGATGCTTTTCATAATACTTGTTGCACGCTCATGGTCAATTTTGAAATAAAATTTCTGAAACTTTTAATTTTCCCATTTGCTTTTGACCTTTTGTGGATTTTCCCTCAGTTGAAATGTGAGCCCCTCAAGGTATCTATTTCGAGCTGCCATCCAACCTTTGCAGCAGAAAAATGGTGTGTTGGGCACAGGTTTTTTCAGAGCAGAGTTTAAAGAAAACTGCAGTTCTGATGCGTCTGTCTTTGGTTAGCAAATATCATCCTTGGAAAGAAACCTCTGGAAGCTGAGAAGTGGTTTCTGCTTCTGGGGTTTTGTTCTGAAACCCAGAAAGGAATAAATAGCATCACTCCAGAAACACCCCTGTTGGATGTTTGATCTCAGCCCAGCCGCTGCTGGGGGGCGGGCCGGCCCACCCACCCTTTGCAGGGGCCTGTCGTGGGCTCAGTAAGTACAGGGCTACTTGCAGGACTTCGGGGCTGGCGCAGCCATAAAATCAACATCTTCCTCAGACTATGGCAGAGGACCAGAAAGGGCAAGTGACTGCCTAAAGGCACACAGCGGTACATTGCAGAGTAGAAGCCTGAAAACTGTCTTCCTGCCTCCTGGTCCAGGGTCCACATTCCTTCTCTTTCTCTGCTCTGCACCTTAGGCCCTTCCAGCTAGAAATGGTCACCTGCTGAAGCATGTTGGACCTCCTGCCACCCTTCTTCCTTCCTCCCTTCCTCCCTCCCTTCCTTCCCTCCTTCCTTCCTTCCTTCCTTCCCTCCTTCCTTCCTTCTTTCTCTCCCTCCCTCCCTCCTTCCTTCATTCACTTCTTTCTTCCTTCTTCCCTTCTTTCTTTCCTTCCTCCCTTCCTTCCTTCCCTCCTTCCTTCCTTCCTTCCTTCCTTCCTTCCTTCCTTTCTTCCTTCCTTCCTTTTCTTCCTTCCTTCCCTCCTTCCTTCCTTCCTTCCTTCCCGGCTAGGCAATGGTCACCTGGGCTGGTCCCCTGAAGAGAACACAGGACAAGGTGTGGGGGAGGTGACAAAATTATTCCAACTCCCTCTTCCTGATCTATCTTCTGTGAGACCTACCCAGTGTGAAACATGAAACCCTGGCAGTTTCTGGGTCTGGATAAGTGCAATCTGCCAGAGCATCAAATTCAAGCCCCCAGCTGGGTCTCGATGGCCCGGGCAGCATCCGTGCCAACAGGCTGCCCAGCTTGTGCTTCGCCACAGCCCGTGACGGGGAGCTCACTCCTGCCAGCAGAGCTCTGCGCCCAGCACATGTCGGAGGCCCGCACGTCTCCTCCAGCCCTCACCGACACCCGCTAACTCAGCCGCTCAGACTGCCCTCTTCAGAAGAACGTGACGCTGAGGAAGGCAGGTCCCCAATCTGCCTCTTTACCACTTTGTCCCCGCGCCTGGCCCGGGGTAGGTGCTCCATGCAGACTGGAATTAACAAATAATTCTGCTCCTTTATGAGCCAAAATCTGCCCCTCCAAGATGCCTTGCCGCCCCCCGTGCTCATTCTGTGGGTCTTGGGCCTCCCCGAACCCTCTTCCGCAGGAGAGTTCACGGGCCATTTGAAGAACCCTCACCGGCCCCTCCGAGTTGCCTCTTCTCCCAGACCAACGCCACCAGCGCGCCCCTGGCTTCCCCACGGACACAGGGGCCACAGGGGCCACCCTCCGTGCTTGGGCCTCAGTCTGGCTTTGTTCTTCTTCATGTTTGACAGTCAAGCACCAGCCCAGCCCTCCAGGTCATGTCCACGAGCACAGAACAGGCTCCGGTGCCCTTGTGTGAGTGTGTCTGCGTGAGTGTGTGAGAAGGACTACACGTGAGTGTATATGAGTGTTGTGTTTGTGTTGTGTGAGAGTGTGTGTGTTGTGTGGGATGTCTGAGTGTGTCTGTGTGTGTTGTGTTTGTGTGTTCGTGTGTGATAGTGTCTGTGTACACGAGAATGTGTGTGTGTGTTGTGTGTACACATGTGTCTGAGTGCGGGTGTCTAAGACAGTCACATGTGTTTGGGGACTTTGCCTGGGAAGCCCCGATCACAAGGCCTGGCGCCCAGGAAGTGCTCCGCAGACTCAGCCGCTGCTGTTGTCACCTGCCAGCGTGTGACCCTGCCCCGCCTCGTGACAAGGGTCCCCTGTTGGATTTTCCATTTCCTCAGGAAGGGAGATTGCAGCTTGGGGACTTGGTGGATCCCCGCTGTGGGCTAAGTGTTTGTGTCCCCCCAAATTCATGTGTCGAAATTCGAGCTCCAAAACATTATCTTAGTAGGTGCGCCGTTAGGAGCCGATTAGGTCCCGAGGGAGGAGCCCCCGAGACAGGGTAGCGCTCCCGCTCCCCTTCCTCCCTGCAAGGACCCAGCAAGAAGGTGCAGCTATGAGCCGGGAAGAGAGCTCTCACCCGACCTCCGGGGCACCCTGACCGCAGACTCCCGGCCCCCAGAAGAGCGAGCAGTCAAGTTCTCCTGGGCGTACACTCCCAGTGGGTGCAATTTTGCGACACAGCAGCCCCAGTGGACAAAGGGACTTTGTCGCCTGCAGGGATTCCTGTGAAGTGCACGCCCCACAGTTCTGTTCAGAGAAGCGCATCAGCCCAGGGCACGTGGGAGCCACAGTCCGTTCAGCGCTGTGAAAAACAGTCATGTCGTACAGCCGGGGCGAGGAAATGGAGTCACAGCACACAGAGGGTAGGCATAAACATTTCTCGTCCTGCAGGGTCATAACTCAGGGGCTGAAAGGGAGTGCTTTCCAATCCCTCAGATCACCACTGGCCACACAGAGAATCATTTTCATACCGGCCAACCCCTGGATTGTCAAAACCCTGCAGGCTGTGTTAGAACCTGTCTTTTAGACACAGAAACCTCAGAGGGGTCAAATGACTCCTTACAGTCACACCGAGTCAGGCCTGTCCCAGATCTCTCCAACTCCATGACCAGAGCTCTTGTCACTCAGCCCCAGAGGCCACTGTGGGACTTCCTGACGCGCCACCCAACAAAATGAAAACATCCTGGGCTGTCCTTGTGTGTGAGGAAACACACCTCCTGCTGCCGAGAGTTGCCACCAAATCTCTCTAAATTGGGCAATTAGCATGATTTGTGAAATGAAGAACAGGATATGCTCTGACCCCTTGAACTTCTTCCCCACCGAACTCTCTGGCCCTAGTTGAGCTTTCGGGTTTGTTTTGTTTTGTTTTTGTTTGGGGGGGTGGGGGAGGGCAGATAATCCCTTAACCTAAGCGTTCACAGTTGCTACTTCCTGGCAAACCATCTCTACTTAGAGGGTCAAGGTTTCCAGAGAATCCAAAGTTTTCCAAAATGAAAACAAGGCAAACACAAACTAGGAAAAGTAGGTAGGACACTCACCACAAAGGGTTCATATCCTTAAGAAACAGGCTCATGAGATGGACAACCGGGAGAAGAGTGGGCAACACAATGAGTCAGCAATTCACGCAAGAGATAGAAACCATCAAGTAGCATAGGGGGAAAAATGGAAGGTCTCACCAGTACACAAACAACAGCAAATTAAAACCTTAGGATGTTATTTTTCTCCTATTAGATTAGGAAAGATAATACCTGGTCCCGGGGAAGAAGCAAAGAAACGTGCCCTTGGCCTTAGGCAAACATGACATTGGGCATTTAAATTGGCACCATCTTTCTGAAGGGCGGTCTGGCAGCGAGTACAAGAGGACGTTAAGATGTGGGTAAACTTGACCCAGTAAATATTTTAAAACAGTCTCCCAAGGGAATTAGTCAAGATGATGACAGAGCTGAATACACAAATGTAGTCATTGAGCTGTTATGTATAATGTTGAAAAGTCTGGAAAAAACACTTCAAGTGTCCGACAATAAATCAGTGCTTGTGAAAATGAAAGTAAGTCCATATGAAGAGATACGATGCTGTTGTTAGAAATTCCATGGGATCTGTAACGCCAAGTCTGATGTCCTCCCATGAGGGGCGGCTGCCTCTCAGGCCGGCCCCAGAGGAGCCTCCGCCTTCCTAAGGCTGTGATTCCTGCCGGTGGCAGCAGCAACCAACACCCAGGAAATGATGCTTTGGAAGAGTAGGGGATGTGGGCCAGAGTCTTCCCCTGGCAATGATTTGAAGCCACATGTTTTCAAATAGGAAGCTAATGAAATAATTGCATCTTGCGTACTTCTCCCTTGTTTACTCCATCCCCAGCCCGGCCCCCGGCCCTCTGCAGAGGGCACGTGGCCCATGTGAGCAGCGGCACCAAGAGAAGGCCAGAAGTCCTGGTTCCTGGTTCCCCGCAGCTGTTTGGCCTTGGACCACTCAGAACACTATACTCCTCCTCCAAGACCCCCTCTAGGTCTGGCTCAGGCAGGTGCTCCCGGGTGGCTGATGGGCTGCTGGTGGTTCTCCTTCTGCCATGCTCCCCACCAGTCATCCCACCCCCGTGGACGCCTGTGATTCTCAGCAGCAATCCAGAGATGGCTGGAACGCTGGGGAAGAGAAATTGCAAAAGCTCAGTATTGGCTCAAAGAAGAGGGAAAAACACTGACACACCCCCCCACACACACACATACACACACACACATCTCTCCATCACTCTAAGTGAGCTCTGGAAGGGAATTTTGACTTAGTGGCGTGCCAGTGTGATTAGCCCCCCCATCCCTCCCCTGTTCTAAGAGGGGGGCAAAGGCAGGCGCTTCAAGCACAGATCTTATTTTTCCTCCACCTGGAAGGGCGCCCTGCTTTGAGGGTCCTGAGCACGTCTGGGCGATGCCATGTGGGGCTCTGTGCTATTGGGGCCTCCCTGGGTTTTGTTCCACCTTCCCGTGCAGTCAGCCCAGGAAGGGGTGAGGGGTGGCTGGTCACAACGCACAGCCTGCCCCCTTCTCCAGAGAACTGACCTTTGCCTGTGGGACTATGCCCTCCCCTAGACCAGGGCCGATGTTGGAGGCACTCCATGGAGTGAACAACGGACCGGCCTCCTGACTCCAGTTCGCCCCAACAGGGGATGCGATTCACACGCCAGAGCTCCCCTCCAGCGCTGCGGGATCCGGAGGAAGCCAGTCTCCAGCAGAGACCACATCCTGCCTTAGCTCCTTCCCCTGCCCTGTCCCGCTTCCTTCACTCTTCTCCTGAGAGCTCTTTTCCAATAAACCACTCGAACGAGCATCTCTACTTCAGGCTCCGCTTCAGAGAACCTATGCTGAGGCCAGCTTTGATTTAACTCCCCACAATTCCTGAACGCACCCTCTGAGCGAGGCCCCACATCAGACATGGGTGAGAAGAAGCCCTGCCTCATTCTTGGAAGTTCTGCTCCTTGGATACACTGTCCAAGATGGCCAGCGCCCGGGGACACCTAAGTCAACACGGAGCTCCGTATTTCCCGGAGCGGGTCCGAAGGCACATCAGTCTCGTTGCTAGGTGGCCAAGCACAAGGGACTCTGCCTGCACATAAATTTCAGAAATTCTGGCTTAAAAGTTAAAAGGATCCCTGTGCTGCTCTTCGTCTGTCATATTCAACTAGGTTCTGGGACCAGAAGGCAGCCATTTTCCACCTCAGCACCGTGGGCTTTGGGGCTGGAGAGGTCTTTGTCGTGGGGGCTGGTGTGGGGCCGTCCTGAGCCTGCAGGACGTCCCAGCACCCCCGGGCCTCTACCTACTCAACCCCCACCCCAATCCACGGCAACTGAACAGTGGCTCAGACATTGCCAGATGCCCCCACCCCCGGGGTCGGGGACCATGTTGAGAACCAGGGTCCTTGGGGAAGCCATCCTTCACCAGCTCGGTTTGTTTTTTTCCTTCTGTTTTGTTTTGTTTTTTAAACATCTCTTAGAACTACGACTCTGCAGAACACAGAAAATTTTGCTCTTCAAAACCAACCTCCATTTCAGAGTTGAAGGAACTAAGGCCCTGAAAGAGGACAGGGTCTACCTGCCAAACACAAGGGAGTCCATAACAACTCTGGAACCAAAACCCAGTCCCTTGACCCAAGGCCGGTGCCTGGTTCTGCTTCCTCAGGGGAGTAAAATCTCCCGAGGGCCCCACACGGTGAGGCGGGTGGGGCCCACAGGAAGGGCCCAGTGGAACACCTGACCAGCCACCCTCTTTGGCTGTGCCGTCTCTGTTTTCCCAAAGAGACCATCCGTTTATCCATTTCCAAAAACAGGGTTGGCTTGTTTGTTTTGCTGAAGACACTTCTGGGAAGTACCTTCCCATCGGCAGGGAGAAATCCTGATGAGTACTTGGGAGAGGCCATGAAGGGAAAGTTCTGGAGCCCAGAGACAGCAGCTCCCAGGCCTGTTCAGAGCTGCCGGGGCTACAGATTCCTTTGTCCAGGCCCATTTCACTCTTGACCTCCGTGTGGGCACATCACTGCCGAGCCAGGCCACAGGTGCACACCTGTAGTTTTGTATTCCGGCCCAGAGGAGCATCTCACAAGTTTTCAATTATGAGAGAGCTTTAACTCAAATCCCAGGAGGAGAAAACTCATTAATGTATTCAATCTGGCTTCTCTTGCTTCCTTCTTGATTTTGAAAATTATCATGCTTGTATGTGTCCCCCCAACCCCTGCTGCCCAACCCCCCACACCCTCCCCCCATCCAAGACCATTCTTTTCAAAAGCAGCAGGGCTTTCCTTAACCTACCTTGGAAATTAAGTCCCAGGAAAAGCCGGCATCTAATTCATTTCACATGCTAAATTATTACAATCGAAAGGCAAAATCTCAACTGTGCAGCTTTAAAAACATCTGTGTTTTTCTTTTGACTTTTGGGGATAATTATCCAGCTCATACTGTGATTGCTAATTACTAAGCTAAACTAACCTGCTGAAGGGCTGGGGTTGGGGGGTGGGGGGGGCAGAGGTTCTCTTCAAAGCACTCTCCATCGGGGCCTTAAATCATCTGAAAGTGGAAACAGAAAATGGAGCGAGCACCAGGAGCTCTTTCCCTGCCCTCCAGGCTGGGCTGATGTCGGACCCTGCAGGAATCTCTCGCCGGGGATCCCCAGATCTGGGGCAGGGGCAGGAGACTCGGTGGGGGGATTTAATTTAATCAAACCTCTGGCTGTGAATTCTTTTTTCATGAACCAATCATTAATTTGACTGAGAAGCTTTACTTTTACAGAAACCGGACAAAACCAGGATTCCAAAAACTCAAAAAACCTTATTTTATGTTGAACCAAGAACCGAAAACAAAATGTTTATTTTTTTTTAAAAAATTGACTTACAGCCAATGATGGCATCGTGTAAAAGATGAGCATCTAGTGAATCCATGTGAACCAGAACGGAGACTTTCTTTGCTTAAAAGTGAAGCTTCTCGACATTTCTTTGCGGCATCTCGACAAAACCTTCACTCCCCCTTTGAGCCTCCTACGGAGTCCCCAACACACACCAGGTCCTGGGGACACGATGGTAACAAGACATGCGCACTCCCTGCCCCCACAGAGCTCGGACTCTGCTGGCCCGACTCCAGGGAAGAAAGCAGGTGATTCTGAGCCAGGCCAGGAAGTGTCCTGCTGGGGCAGGACAGGTGTCCTTGACACTGAGAGGACCACCCGGCCCCCCACCCCCGTTCCGAGCAGAGAGCTAGGAGGCTGAGGAGAGTAAGCAGAGCCAGCAGTGTGGGTCAGAGCCAGCCCCAGGAGGAAAGGGAGGTGTGGTAAGTTTGCTGCAGACCGAAAGCAGTAGGTGCGAAGAACCCACCAGGGGCAGCCAAGAGGCGAGCACAGCCCAGACCAGCAAGGCACTGGATGCTGCCCCAAAGAGCCAAGCCTTTGCCCCGGCAGTGCCGGGGAGCCCGTGAAGGCCCTGGACACACGCATGACCAGGTCGCAGTCCCCCTCGGCATCAGCGTACTCTCCAACATGAACTGGACTGGAAACGTGTAAGTCAAGCCTGATGAGTGCTGATTCCCGCTGGGCTGAATGGGCACAAGGCTGATCCAGCCCCACAATGAAGCTCTGGGTCTGGGCAGAGACTCCAGCCCCAGGAGGGAACCTTACACGCAGAGGGCAGCGGGCTCTGAAAGCCAGCACCTTCTGGGCAGCCCCGAATTTCTGCCTCTGCAGGAAGCCCTCTCCCCAGGGGAGGAAGGGACCCCTTGGCCTGAGAACCAAGACGTGCTACTGATTACACCGCCACCACAGAAGACCAAGTACCACTGGGGAACTTCAGACATGTGACAAAGAAGAAATCAAATAAAATCACAAATGCTTCCAAGAGCCCCGTCCTCATCCGACAAGGAAAAGGAATCCTTTGTACGGCTCAGACACTTCTAGAGGAAATGCAAATGGGAGAAGAAAGGAGGAGGTAAGATTGCTTAGCTCGGGTAAGGTGAAGCATCTGCCTTTGGCTCAGGTCATAATCCCAGAGTCCTGGGATCGAGTCCCGCGTTGGGCGCCCAGCTTAGCGGGGATCCTGCTTCTCCCTCTGCCCCTCCCCCTGCTCGTGCTCTCTCTCTCTTTCTCAAATAAATAAATAAAATTTCTAACAACAACAACAACAACAAAAGATTGCTTAGCTGGATGGGCAGGTGCCTGAAGAGGGAAGGTGGGGGGTTTGCAAAGAGAAGGGCTCGAGCGGAATTTGGGGAAGCTCTGTCCTGCTGGGCCAACTTCCCCTTGTGTCGTCATGTGTGACCCCAACAAACCTTTGTAAATATGTTTCTCAACACTCGTGGGGTCTCACGTGTTCTCTGTGGCCTGCAAGCCGGCTCGGGGCTCTCGGGGTGCAAGCTGCTCCCGCGACCATGGATCCTCGCACCCTCCCGGTCCGCCTGTGAACCCCAGCAGCGACCCGGGGCGGCCGCAGAGCTCACGGACCGCGACATGAATGCTGTTGTCACTAAGCCAGCTCCGTGTGGGCGCCGGGGAAACGAGGACACGACTGGGGACCGGCCCGCTGGCTAGATGGTGGCCCAGCCCCCCGGCCCGGAAAAGAGGAGACGGAGGGAGGACGGCAGGTGGCTTCCCCGGTCGGGCCTTGGAAGCGTGAGCTCAGGTGCCTGGAGGGGGCCTCACAGCCGGACAGACAGACCGTCCCAGGACCCCAGGACGCCAGAGCTGCCCCAGCCCCCAAGGCCCGGGAGCTTCCATCTCATGTTGGGCCGGTGGCCCGGGGATGACACGCCTGCCGTGCTGTGACGCCCAAGCCCCGGGGCGCAGGCGGGACTTCTCTCCCACGATGGGCCCCAGACCCGAGCAAAGCAGACGTGGCCGGGCAGGAGGGCCAGCGCGCAGCCGGTGTCCCAGCGGCCAGGCAGGGCCCTGCACGGGCGCTGTGGCTCGCCCGCCCTTCCCCGTGAGCGGCCCGGCGGACCCCAACCTGGGGAAGCAGCCCTCCCGGGGACACCCTGCCTCGGTGGGGCTGCCGGTCCAGGGGGGTCAGGTGGCCTGAGCCAGAGCGCTCGAGCTTTCTTCCCGGATTTGGGAGCCCGGGCAGCGTTCCCGCTATGCCATCCCATCTGCAAGCTAGCTGGTATCCTTCCAGAACATTCCTTCTCTGCTTGCGCCTGTCGGAACCTCTGTTGCTGACAGCGGAGGAGGCCTGACTGACCTCGAGAAGCACCCTGAGGTCTCGCCAGCGGAACCACAAACCAGGCCACTCCCGTGGCCAAACTGCCATCTCTACTCGTCTCACTTCAGGAAGACCCAGAGGGTGCCTCCCAAGGCCTCTCAGCCCGAGCTGCTTTGCCGAAAGTAGAGGAAACACAAAGCAGGTGGGGTGAAGGCAGAAAAGGAGGCCCAGGTGGGAATCCATTCAGTGTCCACCGCGGGAGGCCAGGCACAGCTCGGCACTAGCTGTCCCCGCAAGGCCCGTCTGCTACCCCCACAGAGGGGCCTCAAGGGCCCTCCAGTCAGATGTGAAGCCACACTTAAGCCCAGTCCCGACACTGCTCCGCGCCCTCCCCCGAACCCCTGACGCCCAGAGAGACTCCCCCCAGACCATGAATGGAGTTCATTTGTTCATGTGTTTTCCGGCGCCCACAGAGGGCCAGGTGCTGGGCCCGGTGATGAGAGTCATGCCTCCTGCCCTCAAGGTCAGAAGGAGCAAGGAGCCAGCATTCATCCCCTCCCATCTCTGTGCTGTGGGCATTCTCTCCCCTCATCCTCCCCACAGCCTGAGCGCAGAATTACTGTTTCTACCTGATGCTCCAGGCATCAGAGTAATCGGCCTGAGGTCGCCCAGCTGGAACACGGCAGTGCGAGGATTCCACTCCACAGGCACCTTCTTTCCACCACCTCCTTCCCGGTACAGAACAGGTGGCCCTCAGTGTGCCCAGCACAGGAGGAGCATGCTAAGTCCTGTGGTGGTTCAGAGGAGAAACGATTCAGCCAGTCTGGAAAGGCTTCCTGGAAGAGGTAGCACTGATGAATAGGAAAGAATCTCAATGGCTGGATACAGGCAGGGAATGGGAATTACCGGCCAAGGGTAGAGTCTGGGTAAAGCAGCTGGCCAGCCCCGGAGCCTGACGGTAACCAGAGGTAGGACCCAGAGCTTATGCCCAGGTTGAGGGAGATGAGGAAGAAAGAAGTGGGGCCACCAGGAAGGACCAGAAGTCAGATGGACTGGAATGCAGTTCAGCGGGGGAACCACGAAGGGTGTTGCTGGAGAGAGCTGGATCCGTGCTGTGGGAAGTCTTCACACATACACACGCGCACACACTCATACACGCACGCGCACACCCTCACACACTCTCACATGCATACACACTCGTGTGCACACCCACACACTCACGTGCACATGGCCATGCACACGTGCTCACACACACGTGCACACGGTCATACACACATGCTTACACACACACACCCATGCACAATGACAAACACACTCACACTCACACATATACACACACTTCCATGCACACTCACCACCCCAACAGTAGCAGGCTCCTTCTCCCAGAGCCACAGAGAGAGATCCCCCCACCCCGAGGGCCTGTGCCAAGGCCACCACTCCAGCCAGGGACACCCACGGGGCCTGTGCCGGAGTTGCCGGGAAGGTTGGCCGCCGAGCCGCAGCGCCTGTGGAATGCAGAACACGCAGACACGGTGGCCACTCGGCTCTGCCCGGCATCTGCGGCTTTCCCTCTCTCTCCTTTTACCCTCCTCCCGAGGTCGAATTTCAAGATTGCTCCCCAAACCCAGGCTGGCCCCTGCTCCTGCTCCAGAAGCCTGGGTGAGGCGGCGGCGGGTCCGAAGGGAACCGGTCAGGGGCCCCCGTTCCTCTCCATCGTCGGGGTGCGCCCTGGCCAGGCTGAGCCTCACCCCCAGCCCTGCCACCTTTGTCCCAGTTTCCTTGCCTCCGACTTGGACTTTCCAGAGCAGAACACTTCCCGGACACCCAACTCCCAGGCGCTAGGTCGGTGTGTTTGCTGTGGGATTTTTGATATGGGTTAGAAACCAAATGTCCAACTCAGCAGTCTGAAAACCCGGACAGCTGCAAGAGACGTTTGGTCAACACTTTTTATTTCTGTACGGGGTTGGGGAGGGGGGACCCAGGCCTACATTTAATTCCTTCTGTCCCCGTATCTGCCCGGTGGCACTGATTCACAGGTGCCTGGGGGGTTGAAGGGAAGATCCCGATGTCGGGGTGCTTAGATTGGAGTCCCTCAGCCACAAAGCGCACACAGCCCCTCAGAGAAGCCCCCCCCCACCCATGCTCACCGTATCAGAAGCAAGAGTCACCCGTTTTACAGAGGAGGAGATTGGGGCCAAGAGGGAGGAAGTGGCAGCTTGAATAACACCCGGTGGGCTCCAAGTCAGCCTGCCTGACGGGGGCCCTCACTGTGCCCCTCCCCACTGCCCCCAGTCCCATCCCAGGTTCCCCTCCCAGGCCCGAGTGCTGACCTTCTAGCTCACAGTGTCGGGCCACGGAGGGCCACGTGCTCTGTCCCTGTGGCCAAAGACTCACACTCCCACCCAGCCCTGTGTGGCTGGCCACACTCATCGGGGCCACAGGCCGCGACGACAGCCCAAGGCTTGGTGTCCCACCACGGCCTCCTGATCAGTTCTGGGGCGACCCACAGGAGGGACAATGACAACCAGGGGCCCGTTCAGATGGGACTGGAGGGGGGTAGAATGGGAAGGAGCTCAAGTCTCATCAAACTTAGAGCCGGCATCCCCTGAGCACCCCCCAGGACAAGACGGCTCCAGCCACGTTGGGGGACTTTACTCCTGCCAAGCCACCCACGGGGAGGGTCCTCGGTCCCCACACCCAGGAGGCCCCACCCTGGTGGCGTCCGTGGCTCTGCCGACACAGAGGCCGCCAGGCTAACCCTCGGGGGCCAGCAGAGTCCAGTCCTCTGACCCAGGTGCCCTGGGCCCCCGCTGCCCAGGCAACTTAGCCGCCGCCACCTAAGAAGCCGGACCCCCGTGTCACCTCAAATTTCGTTTTATTTTTTCTCTTTATTTAAATTCAGTTAATTAACACATAGTATATTATTGGTTCAGGGATTCATCGGTTGCACGTAACACCCAGTGCTCATTCCATCCCGTGCCCTCCTGAATGCCCACCCCCCGCCACCCCATCCCCCCACCTCCTCACTTGTTTCCTAGAAGTAAGAGTCTATTATGGTTTGTCTCCCTGTCCGATTTTGTCTTACTTTCTTTTTCCTCCGTCAGATTTCATTTTAGATGCACATTCCCCCAGCACCGGTGCAAGCCACCCTCTTCTCAACCCAGGAGAGATTACAGACCCTTCACAACACTGCACACTTGTGAATGCCATTTCTAAAAATAGAGCCGGCCTCCCATTTATAGTTCCTATATTATATGTCACAGCAGCGCACTGCTCTGCATTACGTGTGAGCCGGCGGGGGTGGGGGTGGGTGGGCACGGTGCTTGCCAGAGTGTCCCCTCCCCAGAGGAAGAGTCTGGAATCAAAGGGCCAGGAACACCCACTTCGGGAGTGCGGTGCATTGCAATCGTAGGACCATCTGCACTCCCCAGGGGAACCTGCGGGGTCCGAATGACACGGTTGGGGTCACAGGGCTAAAGTCCTCCTTAATAATACCCAAAGGAGTTCTCTAACCAGAGCCTTATAAAACCAGCCAAGGGACTAGTTCAAAGCAACAACACTCATGACACTGGTGACAACGAGGAAGAAGGGATGTGATTCTCAGCACACCACTGGGCAGCGTGCACTCCCATCGCCGTGTGACACACATCATCTAATGCAGAGCTCCCAGCCGCTGGTAGGCACCCCCCGACCTCCATATCTGGGTGAGTCTCAGCGGCGATGGACGTGGCTGCGTGGCTTGGGGGGAGCGCAGCTGGCAAGCTCCCTAGCCTGGTGGCCGCCAAGTCAGACTTGGAACATGCTGAGGGCGTCTCCTGGGAATCCCCTCGCCTGGAAACAGGCGGCGACCTTCAGATACGGCTGCCCAGCCCCGTTGCAGGAGGCCTGGCCTCGAGGAACCTCTCGGCTATAAGCTGGTTCAGATTCTCCTTTTATGGCTGCTTTTCTGGGTCCCACTCTACGGTGCCCCAGGCTTCTCTTGGCAGACCAGCCATTTCCTGGCATCCAGGTTTGCACATGAATTACGAATTCCCAGACGGTGCAGGAGGCTGGGGGGCCTATGTTCTCCGTGTTTCTGTGGCTCTGGTTCTTGTGCTCCTGTTCTAGCTACTACACTGAACCGTGTGGGGCTGAGCACAGGACCCTACTCCTTGCTTAGTACAGAAGGTGTTCTTTGAATCTCTCCTGGAGTTAGATTTATTGCCCCTCCTGGCTTTTTAACAATTTGAGAAGAATTTTTTTTTTTACCTCTTTCTGAGATGCCTTTTCTGGATCCTCAGGCCTGGAGCCCAGTTGTTGGATCTCCATGGTCCTCTCCCCCTGAGAGGGGTGTTTATGTACCTGGGAGAAAGAAACCCCCTTGTCTTTCCAGGTCTCACCTTCTGTTGGGGGAACAGCCCCGTAACCTTTTAACCTTCTAGAAGCCACCTCTGGACACTTGGTGAAATACATTTCCATCAACCCGATGACATTTAAGCTGGCAAATTCCTGGCAAGCTCAGATACCCCTCCCGGAAGAAGAGTGCGGACAGTGTCTCAATCGTGACCTCTCAGACAGGCCCCGCTGGGGCCACATTATGGAAATTAAACCCACCTTTACATGCAGCAGGGAGGAAACTCGATAGCCCTGAAATTCTCCTTTTTCCGGGAGAAAATGCAATTAGGCAGATTTTGATTACATATGAAATTCTAAAATGGTCCTGCAGCCTTTTTCTCCCTTTTTAAAAGATATAAGCAAATGAGGACACTTCGCACCTGGCAGCAGGGCAGGGAGAAGCCTCCGAATCTTAACATCATCCAGGCCTGTGAAGGTCAACGCTGGGGGAGGGGGCCGGGAGAATCAGGATTCGGCTGGCGTCCCCCAGTGGGATCCAAATTTCAATCTGGAAACAGTTGCCCTTGAGGTGGCAACTGTTGAACCATTACAAAGGCTTCTCTTTGCACCACAATGGAAAGATGAGGGGTGGCAGTTTAGGGGCCAAGACCTCCCAACCTGCCCAGTTTTCTTCCCTTCATCTACTTCCAGGCGACCTTCTGGGAGCCCTACCCCACCTCCAAAGAACCTTTGTCCATTCTCTCCACTACTGCAGAGTGTTCTCTCAGGGCAGCCTTCCTCGGGCGACCTCTCCTTTGAAAAGAATAAAGTGCTCGCTGAGCACTTACTCTGTCTCTGATTCCTTCCCAACAACCATCCTTAACACATCACAGACAACACAACCAGGGCACGCTGGAGCCACCTGGAGAAGTCCATGCAGCTAGGAACCCCGCTGAAGACATGATTCAAACCGAATCTCTGCTGCAAAAAAGCCTCTGCTCTTTCCCCCACACCTTGCTCCCTCTCCAGAAAAGACTAAGAGGAGAAATCACAACAAAGGAATGACTCCCTAATGGTGGAACTTTCAACACTGGTTTTTGTGTCCCAACAGACTACAAAGCGGCCACGCAGATCAGCTCAGGTGACTCCAGCATGTCTGTGGGACTCCCGTGGTGCTGGCCCGAGCTGTCTCCTCTGAGAGCGGTGGTGAGAAGTGTCTCCAAAAGGAACAACCGTTTGCAAAACAGGCTCCTGCCGCTCTTCCCACTGAATTCTCACGAGAACATTGAGGGGGGATCGTCATGTCTACTTTGTAGATGAGAAAACTCAAGTGCACAAAGAAAACAATAATAACTTGATGTGAAAGACTTCCTACTCCTAGTCTGCTTCAGCATAACCAAAAAAAGTGTTTTTTGGACATAAAGTTCTATCCAGTACCCCTTGCAACTTCATCAGATGATTTATGTTTCCAAAAGCATATTTTAATGTTTACAAGACTGACTGATTTTTAACTCCCTAGGACTCAGCACCAGACATCAAAAACTGTGTTTTTATAAAATAGAAGGAGGAGGATGGAAAGGATCCACTTACATTTTAAAGGTTTGCTGTGTGTATGTGTGTTTTTTTTTTCCCTGCAGCCAAGCGCAAAAAGTTGAAGGGAATCTGTTAACATATTGATTGCTTTGAGCACTATTTTAAATTAGCTTTCCGTTCCCCTCCATATGCTTTTCCATTAAATTTAAATAAATTAAAGTTCACATTTCTGGAAGAGATATGCTGGGTCCTTCTCAGGATTTGAGATGAATTTATCAGCCACGCTCACGCTGTCAGATACCCAACAGCAGCCCTTGCGGACGGCACCAGGACGGTGCCCCTGGAGCCCACTTGCTGTCTCTCAGGAGCACGCTGTGAGACTCACACGTCACCCCCCGTGGGACCAGCCTGGCTGCTGTCACCACCCACTGACCCAGAGACGGTTTCAGGCACCGCTTGCCAACTGTTGAGCCCACGTGGCCACAAAGGATGGCTGTTTCTGTCTGCTCCTGCTACCAAGATGCACAGGTGGCCACTGGGCTCTGCTTGGGCACCTTGGTGCTCCCTCCCCACCCCCATCCCAGGCCTGTGGCGGCCACACCTTCACCCCCCACAAACACACAACAGATGAATTGCAACAGTTAAGAAATAATAATGAAAATTACACCCTCATGACTCTTTTCAGCACATGTTAGAAACCCTGCTCAGATAAGCTTTGTGGATGTGGAAAATTATTTTCCCTCTACCCTTCTAGGTTCTTCGCTGAGACCCCCTCCCCCCCTGTAATAAGCAAAACAGATGAATGGGAGAAAAACAAAAGAAGTTGGGTAACATGTATACCTCCTGCATACGTGGAAGAGACCCGGCAAAACTGACTGACTTCCCAAAATGGCCCAAGCCATTACCTTAAATACCATCTCCAGCCAAAGGCAGAAGAAGTTAGGTCTGGGAGGGTGTGGCCAGTTAGGGAGGTTATCAGGAAAAGCCTGGTAAACAAGGCTAAAGCTGTTGGACAGATATAAGTCCTTGCCCTCCACGTGGGTAAGAGTTGCTGTAAGTTTAGTCACACTTCCTTCCTGGTACAGAGAGGGAGACAGAGGTACAGAGAGGGAGATGTCCCTTATACATGGAGACTAATGTCTCCTAGAAAAGGGCAACGTCTATTCAGTTTTCAGAGCTTCTCTGTCTGCTGTTTCTTAAAAGTAATCAGCCTAAAATTATCCTCATGCCAAAGAGACATATTTGGGGGTGACAAATTCTGCTCCCCTTCAGTGAAATAGTGTCTTGCATAAGGTGAGGGGCAGAGTTGGCTTCTGACTTGACTATACCTGAGGATTCATTCAGGGTCCATCTGCTCATCTGTCTCTCCCTCTTCCTTCTGTTTCTCTTTACAGGTGTGTCCCCTTCTCCCATACAGATAGGCACGGGGGATCAGGATACCTCCGTGGCTCACCTGACTTGCTTACTGATGGGGCTCAGTCAGGCTGCTTTGAGACCAAGGCCACACTGCCCCTAGAGTCTCTATGTGCCCCAGACAGAAAAGGCCTATAGTTCTCACAGAAGGCTCTGGAACACAGAAACAATTGCTCAACCACCTCTGATGACTTATGTAGGACCCCGGAGCCTGGGAGTAAGAACTTGAACCAAGTCAACCATTGCAGGGCCACCTCTTCTAAGGTCCTCAATGATGAACATGGGGAAAGGGTCTATAAAAAGGGGTCTGATGAGGAGGAGCAACAGTGGCATTCTGAGGGAAATCACCAAAAGCGAAGGAGGTGATGCAGAGGGAGGCTGACCTGTCAGTTCCCTGATCCAGCGGGGTCTTGCACTCTGGGAGGAGAAATCTATAGTAGAGAGGAACAGGCCCCTGCCCCAGGCACCAGCAGCCCTGCTGATGGAAGCCCTCTCCAAGATCTGGCATTGAGAAGGGGACCCTGATAAGGCACCAGCTCAGCGGGGATGGGGGGTGGGCAGTGGGGATGTGGGCAGAGGCAGTGGGGGTCTGAGAGCAGCACACAGCGGGCAGCAGGAAGGTGAAGGCAGGCAGATACTGGGGGAGGAGGGGCTGTAGGGTGGGACATCACAGCTCCGGTTACACAAGGGGACCTTGATCCCACAAGGGCAACTCCCAGAGGGAAGAGATGGCTAAAAAGATCCCAGACAAGACAAGCTCTCGTGTGAATGCAGGGTGGAGAAATCCACACTGAGATTTGTGGCTTTGCTGCAAACGTGACTCATTTTCACCAGGAGGTGAAATTCTTTTCAGACAGACTCAAAATAGTATTTTGGGTTCATCTGGCAATACATCGAGTATAACGAGCATGCATGATTTTTCTAAATATATGGGTTGCATTCCTAATGTTTCATATGAAGGAGTGTGTGCACGTTGGGCAGATGAAAGGTGTCCAACTACTCCCAGTGTCCTCCCACCCCCATGCCATTCGGACAACCCTGGGAGACCGCCAGAGAAGGCTGAGGTTTGAGCTCTGGTGTCTCCATCGGGTACGTGGTCTACTCTGCTTAGGAAGGAAGGAAGGAGGAAAGGAAGGGAAGATACTAATACAAGACTTTCCCCCCCAAATAATTTACAGCATAATCTTTAAATCCATGGTTCTAACACACTGACCATTTTTATTTTTCTAGCTTACATTTTGGTCCTTTTCTACCCACATGCTAATTTTACACATCTGTAACTTAAGAGTTATAATTTTTCTACCCGTGAGGTGGTGTTTTTTTATCTTAGCATTTTCTTAATGTTTCCCTACATTTCCCCATACAGGTTTGTTTAAAAAAAAAAAATCAGCAGAGCAAATCTGAAGATCTAATTAGCTTTCTCAAGCCATCCATGAATTGAGTAGCATCCACTGAGCAAGCAGAGTGGTGTTCCAAGAAGTTGGTCAAAATGGAAGGTTCTTATAGGCAGGAGGGTGGAGCAAGAACGTTATTAGCAAAAGAAATGATTTGGTCAGGCCAGGACAACTTCTTTTAGGGGGGAAGGGAACAGCAACACTTTTATCTTTTTATCTTTTTTTTAATCTTTTTTTTTTTTTAATTAGTGATTGCCTCACTAATTCTGCTCAGGACATTTCAGATTGACTTTGAAAAGGTGATATCCTGGAATAGGCTGAAAATGTAATCAAGTCCTGGTAGGCTTCCCCATAGGGGGCAAATGACTCCAATTTGGGCTTGTTGGTTTTTTTTTTTCCTTTTCTAACAGGGTTGGATGACCAAATACATTCCACCCAGTAGTTGTGCCATGATATAACCAAACTCTTAACTTATTTTTGGACATTACGGTCATTTCTGTTTCTCTGTGTTTTGCTTTCCTATTAAATGTGCACGATAATGAGCATCTTTGCACGTGTGGCTCTTATTCCATTTGATGGTTTTCTTCACGTAGAGGGTTCAGATGCTGGAATAAGTACTCACATTGTCTAAGTCTTTGTGGTTCTTGCTTCATCTCCCAGTTCTGTTTTCTGAACACACTGTGCCCACGGATCCATCATGCTGCCGGCATCACCTTAGCCTCAGTGCTAAACCGAAACTGTTCAAAAGAACACATTCTTAAATAAGTCCAAATGGTGTCCCAGCTTCATTTCTTCTGTTGTTAGCAATTTGTTCCTAGCCCATGAATGATTTCGGTAGTCTTTGCTTAGATATCCTTGCGAGTCTTGTTGTTTTTATAAATTTGAGTGATTCTATGGATATTACTATATTACGTTATGTTATATTATATTTATTATATTATATATTATATTGTGTACTGTTATATTTATTTTATGTTATATTGTGTTAAATTTATTATTTATATTATTGTATTATATTCTTCAGTCATATTTTGAAAATCGAGTTATTTTCATTTTTGGTGTAAGTATTCTCCCAGTGCATTATCCCTTGAATTTTTTTCTATTATCGTCATTAATCTGAAGTTTGTAGACCTTCCCTATTGAATTCAGTCAATCTCTGTCATTGTGGTTGTTTCTATTGCTTGTGAGACGAGCAATTCATCCAGAGAGCTGATAAATACTCTATTTTCTGTTCTGCTAGTTTATCTAAAATTTGGTTTTCCATATTTAATTCTTGAATCTGCCCGGGCTTTATGAGGTGTATGGCGCTCTGCGGATCCAAACTCATCTTTTCTTCCAAATGATTATGCTATTATCCCACACAATTTAAACAAGCTATTTCCTTAGTACTTACTTTGGAAAGCGGACTGTATCAATGTGAACAGCTTCCATACTCTCTCTTTCTCCGGGCCCGCACCAGCTCTGAGGTTTCAGTAATTCTGCCTGATAACATGCTCTCGGCCTCAGCAGCAGCGGCTCACACCTCCTCTCTCGCTACCCCTCACTTTGCTGCTCTTAATTTCAAGAACATTCTTTGAAATTCTTGCTTATTCCTACTTTTCAGAGGGGACTTCAAAGCCTATTGATTTTAAAACGTCTTGTGGGGATTTGGATTGGAATCGTGTTGAATCCATACACTAGCTTGGAGGAAGATAGACACCTATTCAATATTTTATCTTGCCGACCAAGAGCATAGCTTACCTGTCCAGCCCATAAACTCCCTTTTGAAATTAGCTTGCGTAATTCAGTTTGAAGGGCTGTGCTCCAGTTCCAACTCGGCCTCTCTCTGGTGGGAGAGTTCCAGCAAGTGCTCCTTGACAGTGAGGGGTTGCACGGGTTAATTGTTTAGAGAAGCAGCAGATGCTGGTTTTTCCTCTCACGGCCTGCTCCTCAGGTCAAGGAGAGGCTGGTCTCCTCCTCTCTTCAGAAGAGTTCTTCTTATCTGCCCTATGGTCACACTCCCTCTGCCACTGGAGATACACCCCCCCACCCCCTGCCCCATCTACCTCATATCCAAAGGACACTGTTTAGTGTCCATTCTGGATGACTCTGGCCCATGATTCTTCAACACTCTTGCCTACGGTGATCTGAATCTCAGTCACTGACTCCCGTCACCGCCCTCAAACTACATGGCCTCCAAAACCACAAATTTATACCACCTTCCATCTTTTCAGTCCGTTAGCTTACATGATTCCACTCTCACTGCTCTGTGACCCTGGGGAGACCCCAAAACCACCGACCCCTTCATTGTCTCACCACACAAGTGGTCCCCCCGTATTCGTTCTCCTTGCCCATGTAGAGGCTGCCGGGGCCACAGGATAGCCCCTTGGCACCCCCATGCCTCCACACAGCCATTGCTTCTCACTGCGAGCACCCCCAACCAGGGCCTCAGTCTGACCTTTGTGGACCCCTCCTCCGTGCTATGTGTCTTCCCCACATTCATTTGTTGGAGCTCCAACCTTCAATGTGAGTGTATTTGGAGAAAGGGCTTTTAGGAGGTAATTACATGCTGTGAAAGGTGTAAGCCTGATGATTCACAGACCTGTACTCCTGGGACAAATAATAATAATAATAAAAAAAGGAGATAATTACAGATCGTTGTGGTCATAAGGGTGAAATCCTAATCTGACACAAGGAAGAGAGAGCTCTCTCGCTCTCTCCATGTGCATACACTGAGGAAGGGCCATAGGAGCACACAGCAAGAAGGTGGCCAGGAAGTGGGTTCTCACGACAAACAAATCTGCCAGCAACTTGATCTTGGACTTCAGCCTCCAAAACTGTGAGTTCTGTCGCTGAAGCCACTCAGTCTGCGATGTCATGTTATGACAGTCCAACCAGACTTAGACAGTCCGTACAAAAATATTAAAAATAATTTTATGATTATATTGATATCAAGGTAGACATATTAATATTATATATTAAAACATTTCCTTCAACTGTAAAGTTCATTTTTTTTCCTTCTAATTAAAAAAGACGGTTACATTTTCATGAGCCCCAAAAGTATCTCGGGTCCTGGACATGGCGGCTATGAAGCCTGATGGACCAGTCGGTGCTGCCAAGGGCTTCCCTGGGGACACAACTGCAGTCAGGATGTCCTCTGTGCCCCCCAGGAGCAGCCCCAGCTAAGGATGGGTAGGTTTGGGGGGGTAGCCAGCCCCCGCTTCCTGGCCCTTGGGTGGAGCACTCTGAGGTGTTCCGTGTGTTCCTGCAAAAGTCCACAGCGAGCGTGAGCCCCAGTTGCCCATGGTGGAAACCTGCAGCCAGGGAGCCTTGACTGAGCCTGCTTGCATCCCTCCTCACCTGGCTTCTCTCACCCAACCCGTGCTTCTTAGGGTCCTCCCAAATAAACATGAGCTTTACTTGCTCTCAAACCCTTGGTTTCACGGTCTGCTTTGGAGCAACCCAGTCTTAGATGCAAACATTCTCTTGCAAACACAATGCAATCTCTTAACCACCTTCTACTGAATGAAGTGTCTGGAGTAACTCCTCTCTGCTCTCCCTCTGAGCAAGATTGCCTGATGTTGTCCACCCACGAATGCGCTGGGCAGGAGGGGCTGCCTTCTGGTCCCTCAGCCATCTCTGCTCCCTCCCGTCCAACGACGAATTTGCCTGGAGTGGGATGTGATGGTCCCAGACCTGTCTGTGCCAGTTTTGCTATTGCAGTGCTGTCGTTGTATTAAATGTGATATGAGCTAATGAAATATGAATGTAAAAAGAGAGTTGCTGTTTCTACGAAAATGAAGCTGAATCCACGGGCGAGACCACATAAAGCCAAGGTGCTAAAAAGGCTATCAATCAGACGAGAGGTACCATCTGTAAGAGATTGGAAGACATAAGAACCTGGAAGGCATCTGAGCCACATTGCTGCAGAATAGTGATGCTCTTTCTGCCTAGAAGTCAAGTGTAACTGGACATTCATTGTAGGGGATGCGCTTCCCTGTGGTAGCGCAAGAGGGCGGGGTGGGGGGCGCATGGGGGGTGGGGTCTCTGCATTCTTTGGTCTCTAAACCCATTATGCTCTCTCCCCTGGATCTGGGTCAGGGAAGGATGCCTTTCAAAGACCAGTATCTAGCTCGAATCCCCTCCCCTCTCCCAGCCTGGAGAATTTCCCTTCCCCGTGGTGGTGAAAAACCAGCTCAGCAAGTAATCATCAAAATCTGTCATTAGGCCATGACCTCGGGCCAGATTCCTCCTCTCCTGCTGAGGCCCAGACTCTGAGGTCCTGCACCCCTCTGAACAGGGCAGGAGGACAGATAAAGGAGGATTTCAGACGCCCATCACCCCGCCCACCTGGTGAACTTTGCATCCTCAGCCTCGCCTCCTCTGACCTTGTGCCCCCAACCGCGGGCAAGATGTGGGACCCACCTCCCGCCTCCTCTGGGCTCTGCACACAGCTCCCGGGGCCCCAGACACAACCTCAGCCCAGTCCTCCAGTGAGAGGTCTGCACCTCCCTGAGCCCGGCGTTTCCGAGTCAGCCTGGCCCGGTCTTGCACCTGCCCGAGTGCTCCACAGAGACTGCTGGGGAGGCCACCAAGCAAGTAAAAAAATGCCCTCCGGCTCAGGCCCTCCTGCTTCTGGGATCTGAACGGGCTTCCATTCCAGCGGCCGGACCTTTTCCTGCGTTATCAAGTTCCTCCCTGCAGGCCCTAAGCAGGGACTGTAAGTCATGGGTTCTGAGAGCCCGGAATCTGCAGGCAGCAAGCAGGGCAGGGAGGGAGGAGGACGGTGCAGGAAGAGAAGGCAGGGCTCCTGAGGCCGGCTTCCCTTCCCCTCCCCGTTCTGAGCCTTGGGACTGCGGGGTGATGCGGACTTGGCCGCGGGAGGGGAGAGAGAGGGAGGAGAGCGGGGTAGAGTGTGCAGGGGCTGGTGGTGGTCATGGCCCCCGGCTCTGGAGGGTCCAGAACAGCGGGGCCAGGGTGCCTTCCGACACAGCCTCGGAGATGGGCGAGGGACTGAATCCCATGGGCTTCCATCCTGGGCGAAGTGGAGCTACCTCGGGCCCCCTCCTGGGAGCCCGGGAGCTGGGGTGTGCAGTTCCAGTGGTCCCCAGCTCCTCGCACCGCTCCCCTTTAGCCCGGAGCAGGTCTAAAGAGGCGCCTGCTGTTATCCGCCGTCTCTGCTCCTTGGGGCTTCATTCACAGCCCAGCGAGTAAGCTTATCAGCCTCGCTCTGAGGGCCGGCTGCCCACTAGCTTGTCAGCTCCACAGGGGCGAAGAGCCCACATGCTTATCTCGTTCTGTGTTCCAGCTGCAGAGCCCAGCAGGGCCCCTGCCGGAGGATCTCAGACAACACCCAGTCGGAGACCCCCCTTCTGAGGGCTGGAGGAACCCGCCCCCATTTCCGTGGGGGACGACCCTTCTGGACGCCCTGACAGTTTCACCAAATGCACAGCACATTTGGGGGCTGCCACGTGGAGATACTTTGGAGCATTCCTAAAACTGTCATAAAAATTAAAAATTCATCTCGTGAAAAATAAAAGGCAAGTGTAACTAACCGGGAGGTGGGCTCTGTTGCCCGAAAACTGATGAGGGGCGGCCCGCCGCGCGTCTGTGCCACGAACACACCGTCCGCGAGAGCTTCTTACCTGAGACTCTGCCATCAGTATCCTTCTTTCTGCACCCCTCCTGCCCCAGGGAACAGGCCCCAGTGGAGACCCAGCTTTTCTCCTACTACGGGGATGCTTTCAACTCCATGGGCATGGGAGCAGTTCCTCAAGCCAAATTTTCATTCCAGCTGCTCCCGGGGGCCTCCGAGTCATAGATGGCTGAGCTCACTGGAATAGGTTAGAAAGTTAAGTCTCCTTGGCTTGTGCCCCTCTCTTCCTGTGAGCGGGAAACGGGGCCAGAAATCCCACACCTTTGAGGTGATGGATACACTGGGCTGCTTCACACAGTCGATGATGGTAGCAGAGACCGAGGCCAGATTATATCCCTTTGCACTAAATTCCCAGCAGTGCCAGAAGCCCCGTGACCCGAGGCCTTTCTCTCACGTGACCCCCATTGGTCAACTCACTGAAATAATTTTATGACGCTTCTTCGGGAGTGTATTGATCATGGAGCAAGGCACATAAATGTGCACCCAGAGTGGTTCTGCACGCACGGAGACACGTGACCACGTGCAGGCGAGCGCTCTGAATGCTCACGTGGCTCAGAATCTCACATTAGGAGAGATTTGTGGTCCAGCTGTCACCTGAGCAGAGAATACTTCCCTCTGTGCTTGGCCTCGTGGGTGTGGCCGTCAGGTCCCACAAACAGCCAGAGATGGGCCTGTATGTACAGTGGGGTCCACTGTCTCACCCTGGGCACCTCATGAGAAGAGCTGCTGCCCCTTCAGCCACGTACCAGAATGAGACAGGGAGCAGACCACGTGCCCTGGTGGCTGCCAGCCATACCTGACATACGGGCACACGGAATCCCAGACTGCAGCCTGGGCCAGAGAGCCCGGAACCAGGAGCCCAAAGCTTCCCCCAGCCCAGCTGAGTTGCGGGTGATCCAAAGAACAGTGAGTGATAATAAGCACTTGTTTGAAGCTACTAAATTTGGCAGTAGTTCGTTATGCGGCACTCTCACGGTAATAGCTGACTGATGCAACAACCAAGCTCATACAGAGTCTATGGAACACACACACACCCACACACACACACCCCTTTGCAATGAATATAAGTTGTCACCATCCCAGGAGACAAGACGCTCCCCGCTGCCGGCATGTGGTCTTCTGTCTCCGATGCTTCCAGAGCCATCGGCTCAGCCTGGTCTTCCCGAGGCCGGCTGTGTCTTTAGCATCCACTGCTGTGCAGCTCAGAACTCGGCACCCTTTATCTTGTCAAGTTATCCTCACATCCCTTCTGCCAAGAAAACGTTGCTTTTGAAGCCCTGGCAGCTTGCTATTTTTTTTCCCCCTTCCTACCCCAGTTGTTGAACGCCTGTCAGACTTGTGACATCCCGTTCTCTCAAGGGGAAAAATTATAGCTGGGATGTGTGCAAACGAATCCTCAGAACATGTAACATCCACATCCTTGCTCTTGGTGCCCCTGACGGGCCTGCTTGGCCCACTGTCATCATAGCTGCTCCGGTGATGGGCTGCAAACTGATCCGTTCTGTTATCAGACAGAAGCAGGTGCCCCTCCTCCCAGCGGGCGGGCGGGCGCTGGTGGTGGAAGAAAGTCAAGGCTGGAAGAGCCCCCGCCCCTCCCTTCTCAGAGCCCTCTGCAGGCTGGCTCAGGGACAGGCTTCCCCACTTCCTGACGCCACTGTCCCCATGCGAGGCAGCAGCAGCAGCAGGCTGGGCAGCCTGGGGGGTCCAGGAAGGACCGCCAGCCTCACAGAGACCCCCTTCTCGGGCCCCACGCTGCTGGGGCCGACTGGATGCTGTCTACACAGGGGACCACACCTAGTTCACTTGGGAGTATTTGTGCCAGGCTCAGGTAGGGGAGACACCTGTAGAAACAAGCCAGGGCCGTGCTCCCCACCCCCACCCCGGAAATTCAGGGAGGGCCACGCTGGGAGATGATTTTAACTGGAGCCTTAAGGGATAAATAAGGGTTTCCAGGTGAATCATGGGGAAAGGCATTCCAGCGAGAAGGAATGGCATGTGTAAACAGCATGAAATCCGGGAGCATATGAGGTGTTTGGGGAACGGCAAAGGAGTCCAGGGCGACTTGACCCGGGGTGCCTGGGGAAGGTCATGGGAATGGGGCTCGGCAGTCAGCCGAGGCTGCACTACCATTCAGCTTCCTTTGCAGCCGGACTAATGGGTTTGGACCATTCCGGTTGGCCATAGGGAGCTATGGGAAGATTTTTAGTGAGGCGAAAGGCAGAGACCGGCTTGCCTCTCATTGGATCCTCCAGTTGCGGGATGGACGCTGGATCAGAGAGAGATGGGCGAGGAGACAGGAAGGGAAGTCCCTGTCTGGGGGAACTAGACCAAAGCCCAAGCCCCTGGGTGCCCACTTCCCTTTGGTGCCGGCTTCTTTCTCTGGCATCCAGCAAACAGTTTTGGAGCAGAAACACAGGCCGGGGCCTTGGGCGGCAATAGCACAGAGCAAGGGTCTGGCCTTCTACAGTCTTCACTCCACTGGGGAAAGCAGATGTTAAACAAATCGCTCTACAATTATCAGCGCACCCACCTGGGGGGAGGGGTGGTCAACGAAGACCTGTGTGCCAGGCCTGCGGCATCTGCAAGGAACTGGAACATTCTAGCAGAGGCCCGGAGGCCCTCTGCGAGCCATGCAGAACAGTGGCCAGCATGTGCCGGGTGACGAATGGGAAAGAGCTTAGAGGAGAAAGGGACGTGCAGGGTGAGGCCACACTGGGGCAGGACGTGGAGGGTGTCTGGCCTGTGTGAAGGGTGGAGAATGTTCCCGAAGATCAAGAAAACATCACTGTAGCAGGTAAAACCGTGGTCCCCAAAGTACATGCTCTCCCAGAACCTTGGATGGTGACCTTATTTGGAAGAAGAGTCTTTGCAGACATAGGTAAGGTAAGGATCTTTAGATGAGATCATCCTGGATTAGGGTGGACCCTAAATCCAAAGAGCGTCCTCATAAGAGACAGAAAAGAGACACGGGAGCAGCCCACCTGAACACAGAGGAGAGAGGGAGCCATGCGGCCACAAGCAGAGGGACGCCCAGGGCCACCAGAAGCTGGAAGAGGCGAGGAGGACTCTTCTCTCGAGCCTCCTGAGAGAGGGGTGTGGGCCCCGCTGACACCTGACTTGGGACTCCGGCCTCTGGGACGCTACAGATACAGTTCTGTTTGAAGCCAGGTTCATGGCCATTTGTTGCAGCAGTTGTAGAACATGCATGCAGTCATCAAAAGACTTTTCAACCCAGTGGTACCCACAAGGGGACGAGCGTCACATGCGCAAGTGTTCCAGATCTCGCCGCGCCCGCCCACCATGGAATATTAATCTGCTGACCACCCACGTCCATCCCCAGACAGCAGCCAGAGTTCTGTGGGTCTGAGCAGGACACTGTGGCTTGAGGAAGGCCCAGCACCTGCCTGGGGTGCAGTGGTGGAGGGCGGAGCTGGTACTGGGTGAGCAAGCCAGGCTCACGCAGGGGCAGGCAGCTGTGGGCAACGGTGTTGTGCATCCAGCCAGCGGGGGCATCCCAGTGCCCTCCAGTCCCCAGGAGTCACAGCCAAGAAGGACAGAAGTCACAGAAGGAGCCATCAACCCCAAGCCACCCCAGAGTTCGGAAGGCACAGCGAGGGAGGCTGAGATTGGAGGTGTGCCCCCCAGAGCGATCAGGGAGCATGAACTAGAAGGCAGGCATGGGATTTCTGGGCAGGCCGGCGGGCCAGAGATGCCCACGGGTGCTGTCTTTGGCCCTCAAGCACCTGCTGTCTTCAGCGGAGCCAACCTGAATACTGATCCCAAGTGTCCCTCCGTGCAGACCCCACAGCCCGGAATCCTCAGCCCTTGCCTGGAGTCCAGAAACCCCCATCAGGCGGGGGTCAGGGGAGCCAGGCAGTCCAGAGGCCTCAGTGGAACAAATCAAGAACTTCTTCAGGCTCAGTTTCTCTACCGGCAAAATGGGCCCAGGACAGCTGACAAGTCCCTGAGAAGAGCTATGCCGCTTCTGACCCATCTGCCTCTCCTTCCTCATTTCCTGCCCCCCTTGTCGGGACCCCAACATCTCACTCCCCCAAGCCTCACCTCAATGCCTGTTCCTGACTCCAGACCACAAACTCCGACTGCATCAGGATCCAGGCATAGTTGGAAATAATTGAATTCAATAGCATCGTTATTTTAAAAATAAAAACAAACCAACCACAAATTTGTGGCAGCAGCAATATATTTCACCGTGCCCGTGCCCCTCATTTCCTGGAAAGCCTTCATTACTGCTTCCAAAAATACATGCTGGAGGCTCATTAAAGGCCCAAGGGGAAATGGGGCCAGGGTCTCCAGGCCCTCATCCTCAGCCAAGCAGGCCGGCACCTGTCGGGGGCATGTCTGCAGGGCCCTCTGTGCCTGGTGGGGCGAGGGTTGGGGCTGGTGCAGCCCGGGCGGGAGGGCCCACGCACAGTTGCTGGGAGACGCTCCTGGGAAGGGGAACCCCCCTCCCCCCCGAGGTCATGATGGTTTGCATCCGTCCCTTTGCATTTCCTTCCAATTCCCTTTGTCCTTCCTCCTCTTATGGAAGCCACGCCGGCCCAAGAGAAGCAGAGAGGACCCTTCTGCTGGCCCCTACCTGACAACAGAGTCTCCCTGCTCCTACCTGCCGCCCAGGGGACCCCGGCGCCCTTCCCCAGGCCAGGCGAAGTCCCTTCCTCTCCTCCATGTCCAGGGCCGGGGCTTTCTCTCCACTCTCTGCCCCACCCCTAGTGAAGTCCTCGTTGCACGTGGCCCCAGTCACCCTAAAAGTCTTCTGGGAGAGCTCTCGGAGGACTGGGAAATGCTACCGAGGACATCTCCAGGCTGGTCCAAAAAGTTGGGCCTCCCCTCCCCTTCCCCCAGATTCAGAGCCAAAGCCTTACTGATGGATAATGCCCCCCAACCTAGGCCACTGCCTCCTTCATGCAGCCCCCCACCCCCAGCCTGGCATTCTGCCCCCAGCGGTCCTCTGCCCCTCACCCCACCGTGCTTCTCCATGGAGTCTGCTCCGTCTGTCCATCCCCCTGGTTTGCTCCTGCCATTTCCTCTTAGTTTCCACACAGCTAGAGTGTTCCTCAGGCCCCACACCCGCCCCCTGGGGACACCTGGGACCCATCTTTAGCTCAGGCTTCCTGTGCACGTGGGCGCCATCAGGCCCAGATCCCCCGGGGCCTCACACCCCCGTGCACACATCTAGTCACTGCATCGGCCCTCCTGCGAGCACCTGTCATCGCACACCATCCCTCTGAGCGGAATGCTGTTAGGATCCCCATTTTTCAGAGGAGGAAACGGAGACTCAGAAAGGTGAATTCACTCAATAAGCCACCAGCTAGTGAGGGGTGGGGCTGGAATGCTGAGGGCAATGCCCGTTTCGCTTCTCTCTGCTGCCCCTGGGACAGCCTGACCCGCGTGGGCGTTGGCACAGGTGCACCGGTGCGGGGTACCCCTGGTAGGGGTGCCTGGTGGCAGCGCCAGGACTTCGTCTGTGCCCCCGCAGGACACAGCTCCCTCCAGGGCCAGCTCAGGGCCGCCGACTCTCAGGTTGATCAGGGGCTTTTGAGGCACTGAGAGGAGGGACCGGGCCCACGGGCAGCGGCTCAGTCCGTCAAAGAGAGTAAAACAGAAGCGCTGTCGTGGAGAGAATACGCTTTCAGATAACTCATGGTCAAGATGTCGTTTTCCACTGGGGAAACCTAAACCTCAGGTCTTATATCTTCATTCCCATCTGCAATTCTCCCCGGAGGTAAGGCTCAGGGGAGGCTCGCCGGGCCTCTGCACCGCTAAGGCCGCCGGCGTAAGCACGGGGGGGATCCCGCGAACCCCGAAACAGTCCTCCCGGCGCTGGACTCAGACTCCCCCAAAGGGAGAGCGAGAGGCCAGGAAGCTTCGTGCTCGCAGCCGCGGGTGACGCTTTGACACGGGGAGGGCCAACAGGGCCGGGGCGCCCAGCGGAGGGTCCCGCCACGGACTCCTGGCCGGCTCCCCGCAGGCTCTGCCAACCCGGCGTCTCCCTGAGGGAGCACCGACCGTGTGCTCTCTGTGTGAGTCACGCTAAAGCCCCACGACGAGGGGCAGCACTGCAAAGCTAGAAGCTTCTCGCTCTCCACACCTTTGGAAGATGCTTTCCCCTAGCACGGGTCTCTGCCGCTCCTCCGTGTCTGGGACCTTGACCCCCTGCCCATGCGTCCAAGGCAGTGTCACACGCAGCCGCTCTGATGTGTCCAGTTCTGCATGAGCCTCCTCTCAACCCGCTTCCCACACAGACCCAGCCTTCCCTCTTCTAGAGTTCAGGCTTCTCGAAGCACGAAACCACCATCTCGCTTCAGCCCACAGTCCCCATCAGGACCACGTGTGCCCTGCAGACCCAATAATTACTGATTTTTCAAGCAGCTTCACCAAGCAGGTGGCTCAGATGGGCTGGCCTATGGGGAAGCTCTGGAGGAAGCCAGCGTGTAATTCCTCATTACTTTAAAAAGATGGCATGTAGGATATTTACTGGAATATTCCCATCAAGGGAAAGAAACATCATCCCGCAGTTATATTTGGTTGTATAGTTTTCCCATCTTTTTTTCCCCATACATACCCAGATGTAGATTTTTTTAATTTAAATTCAATTAGCCAACCCATAGTAGGACATCATTAGTCTCAGATGTAGTGTTCAACAATTTATCAGTTGTGTGTAACACCCAGACATAGATTTTTTTAAATTTTTTTAAAGATTTTATTTATTTATTTGACAGAGAGAGAGATCACAAGTAGGCAGAGGCAGGCAGAGGGAGAGGGCGAAGCAGGCTCCCCACTGAGCAGAGAGCCCGATGTGGGGCTGAATCCCAGGACCCTGAGATCATGACCTGAGCCGAAGGCAGATGCTTAACCCACTGAGCCACCCAGGTGCCCCATAGATTTTTTAAAAAACAAAACTGAGACCCCACTGCCTGCTCCATTTTTTTACTTCACGTACACATAAAATGCATCATAAATATCTTTCCATATGAACCATTGTTCTCTGGCAACAACATTCTCAGGGATGGGACAGGGCCCCCCGCATGTATGTCTTCAATAACCCACTCTGGATTGTTGGCTTCCATATACGTATTTTTTGAGGTCTCGCTATTATAAACCACACTTGAAAAGTATCCTCAGAGACCCATCTCTGAGCGCATCCTGGATTCTCTCTTTCAGGTAAATTCCTAGAAGAACAGTTGGACTGCAGGATAAGTACATTTTAAAGGCTTTAGTAAGTGTTGCCAAATTGCCCTACGGAAAGATTAGAATGGCTTGTCCTCCCACCAGCCGATGAGAACAGGAAAGATAGCTATTGAAATATTAGCTGTGTTCTTGGCTCTTTTTTCTCCTAGAAAAAAAAAAATTGTGCTCCAGGAGCCCCAGAAGGTTAATGAATGTATTAATTTCTTGTGGGTAAATCATTTGTGAAATCAAAACATCCCTCGGAATATTGTAATGGCTCAGCATTGTGACAGGGGCCCCAGTAAATGGTGGTCAGAGGAATTCAGGTGTAGGAGGGATAATGTTTCTCCTGCCGATCTGGCCACACTTGGAAGAGCCTGTCGCTGGGCTTGGGGGGACGGTGCCAGTTGGGGGGACTGCCAGTGATTTCTCAGGTTTCTATAATGTTGGTCACATTGGTGAACTCAACCAGCAGAGGCCTGTTCCAGCCATGCCAATGAGCCAAAGCTGTGCCTGGGAGTAAGGGGGTCGAACTTTAGAACCCCAGCAGGGGGCACCTAGATATGGCAGGTAGCACTGTGTCTGGGGTGTGGGTCCCTGAACAAATGCTGTTTTGGGCTTCTATCTATATAAACAATTTGAGTCACCCCAAATCAGCAGCCCAATCTCACATGACCCTTAAAGAAGAAGAAGAAGAAGAAGAAGAAGAAGGAACCCACACCAGAAATGTAAATCAAAACCACAATATTACCTTGTACCTGTTAGAATGACCACCACCAAAAAGACAAGCGATCACAAATACTTTTGAGGATGTGGAGAAAAGGGAACTTTCATGAGTTGATGCAGGGGACATAATTTGGTATAGTTATTCTGGAAAACGGTATGGAGTTTCTTCGACAAACTAAAAATAGAACTACCACATGATCCAGCAACCCCACTTCCAGGCATATAGCCATCGGAATTGAAATCAGGGTCTCGAAGAGGAATCTGCTCTTCGGGGTTCATTGCAGCACTATTCACAATAGTCGAGATATGGGAACAAGCTAAGTGTCTGTCACAGGATAAATGGCTAAAGAAGACATGATGAACATGCACAACGGAGTGCTACCGACCATGAGAAAGGACATCCTGCCGTTTGTGACAACACAGATAAAACCTGAAGACATCATGTTAAATACGATAAGTCTGACAAAGAAAGACAAATACTGTATGATCTCACTTCCGTGTGGAACAAAAAAGCCAAACTCAGAAAAGACAGTCTCTTCAAAAATGGTGCAGAAGGGTGAAACTGAACCATTTCCTCACACCATATATAAAGCTAGACTCCAAATGGATGGAAGACCTAAATGTGGGAATCCATCAAAATCCTAGAGGAGAACACAGGCAGCAACCTCTGTGACCTCGGCCACAGCAACTTCTTGCTAGACATGTCTTCTTGCAAAGACAAGGAAAACAAAGGCAAAAATGAACCACTAGGACTTTGTCAAGATAAAAAGGTTTTGCACGGCAAAGGAAGCAATTAATAAAACCAAAAGACAACAGAATGGGAGAAGATATTTGCAAATGTCTTATCAGATAAAGGACTAGTATCCAAAATCTATAAAGAACTTATCAAACTCAACACCCAAAGAACAAATAATCCAATCGAGAAATGGGCAGAAGACACGAACAGACATTTCTCCAAAGAAGACATCCAAATGGCCACAGACACATGAAAAAAATGGTCAACATCACTCGGCATCAAGGAAATATAAATCAAAACCACAATGAGCTACTGCCTCACACCAGCCAGAATGGCTAAAATTAATAAGTCAGGAAATGACAGATGTTGGCAAGAATAAGGAGAAAGGGGAACCCTCCTACACTGTTGGTGGGAACGCAAGCTGGTGCTGCCACTCTGGAAAACAGTATGGAGGTTCCTCAAAAAGTTGAAAATAGAGCTACCTTATGACCCAGCAACTGCACTACTAGGTACTTACCCCAAAGATACAAAGGTAGTGATCCGAGGGGACACCTGTGCCCCAATGTTTATAGCAGCAATGTCCCCAATAGCCAAACTATGGAAAGAGCCCAGATGTCCACTGAAAGATGAATAGATAAAGAAGATGTGGTATATATATACAATGGAATACTACTCAGCCATCAAAAAACAAAATCTTTCCATTTGCAATGACATGGATGGAACTAGAAGGTATTGTGCTAAGCAAAATGAGTCAATCAGAGAAAGATGATTATCATATGATCTCACTCATATGTAGAATTTAAGAAACAAAACAGAGGGTCATAAGGGAAGAGAGGGGAAAAAAAACCCCAAAATCAGAGAGTGAGACAAACTGTAAGAGACTCTTAATCATAGGAAACAAACTGAGGGTTGCTGGAGGGGAGGGGCTTGGGGGATGGGGTAACTGGGTGATGGGCATTAAGGAGGGCATGGGATGGAATGAGCACTGGGTGTTATATTATATAAGTTTGATGAATCACTGACCTCTACCTCTGAAACTAATAATACGTCGTATGTTAGTTAATTGAATTTAAATATAAAAATTAAAATTTAAAAAAATTAAAAAGCCAAACTCATAGAAATAAAGAGTAGAGTGGTGGTTATTAGGGACTAGGGGAGGCAGAAATGGGGAGATACTGGTCAAAGGTACAGACTTTCAGTTACAAAATGAGTAAGCCCCATTGTACAGCATGGTGATTATATTTAACAATACTGTAAAATATACTTGAAAGTTGGTAAGAGTAGATCTCAAATGTATTCGCCAGACCACACACATACACACACACACCCGTTACATTCTGTAACTATGTTACAGAATGGAGGCATTAGCTAATACTATAGTGGTAATCATTTTGCAATGTATAAATGTATCAAATCAACACCTCCTACCTCTTAAACTTACACTGTATGTCAGTTTAACCTCACGGAAGCTGAAAAATAAATACGACACCTGTGCATGGGAAGAGTCTCCCATGTGGGTCTCCCCCCGCCGCCCGCAGTGAACCAGGGTGCCGGGCCAGGGCTCTAGGACGACTGCGTAGGTGCGAGTCCCAGAACTGCTTGGAACATCTGGTCCACCCAATAGATGTGCAGTCAGGGAGGAGCAAAGGGTAAAGGGCTGGCGAGATCCTCAAAGGAAAGAAATGGGATTCAGGGCCCACCTGGGTCCCAGTCCAGGCTTTGGGCTTCCTGCCCGCCCACCACTGCCACCCCAGCTCTTCCAAGCACTAGAGGCAGATTTCAAAATGTTTTTGCAAGGCCCCCAAAGCTCTGGACTAGGACAGGGGTGTGGCTTGAACAGGTGTAAGGGTGGCACTGATGGCAGAGTTCCTTGGGGACCCACGGTGGGTAAACTAGCTCTCCCTTACATGATGGGTAAAGGCAGGCACAAGGACAACCAGTAACTGTGTGGCTAGATTTTCCAGGTGTTTCTCCCATTCTGTACTGTGGCCCAGGAGGCTCATCCTCGTGGTGTGCATCCGCTGAGCCCTGTTTGCCTTTGGTTTGGGCCAATGGGAGGGACAGGCTGGAGATCAGAGCATGGGAGCAGAGAAAGACAAGGATATTTATTTACCCGGTTTCTTGCCTATCAGGCCACAGTCTGAGGGACGCTGCATTCCTTTTCCTAAAGCTTTCCTACAGCCCTTACTAGCAAGCCCTCCCTCCTCCTAACTTGCTAGCTTAGAGGTGGCAAAGGCTTCTTCCTGTGCCCAGTGCTAGGATGCCATCCCACCCCTTGTCAGGTTCCTTCCATCCTGCGCACATTTTGTAAATGGACCCTTCATTTAGCTCTCTTAGATCACTGCTTTAAACGATTCCCTCTCCTGCCTGCCAAACCCTTAACTGACTGACTCACTGGTTTAAGACTTAGGAGTAAGTTGTGTTTCTTCATTCGTCTTCCTAACTGGACCAACTAACCATCAGGGTCTTCTGGGTAACGGTCCCAGGCTTCCTGCTCGGAGGCTGAATGGCACCTCTCTGCTAAGTGCCGGGCAATGAGGTGACTCCCCCCCATGGACACTGCTCTCCATCACGTCAGGTCTGCAGGAGGTTGGGGAAGAAAGACAGACATGTGCTCAGACACCCTCAGCACCCAGGGAAGGACTCAGGGGCTAAGGAAGGGGAGGTATTGACGGTGTGTTGTAGGATGGAAGGAGCAGAATATTGTGAGTAGGGAGGAGCTTTGGGGGTGGGGGGAGCATTCGAGGGAGGTTTTGAGAATGGATGGATGTTGTCAGGTGGAAAGACAGGTGAGCATTCCATCTCCATCCATAGGAGATGCGAGAAGACCAGAAGACGGGTGAAGTAGTAGAATCCAGTCTATGGGGCGCTAAGACTTTCTTTGTGAGCAGTAGGGAGCCAGTGATGATTTTTGAGGAGAGGAGAGGTTTAAAGAAATCACCCCTCAACCCAAGGTAGGATATTTTTACATAATCTAAACAGATTGTGATAGCATTCCACATTTACTTAAGAGCCTTATAAAAGCACTAAAGAAAAAGTGACAATATTCTATCTTTTTCTGTAGTTCATGAGAATCGGTAACAAACCATAAACAAACTTAAACTAAGGCCTTTTTTATTTTCAGACTGGTTTGTTTTTAAATATATTCTGTCTTCTCCATTCCCTGGGGAAAAATAACTGGAAAGAACCAGAAAGAAACCTTGAGTTTCACCCCAAACTCTAAGGCTATTTCAGTCCTTGTTCAAAGATGACCTATTCCAACAGAGACAACAGATATTGGCTGCTGTTGAAGCAGGGACTGGTGCCAAATCTTTAAGTCCCAACAGCCTTGGGCCAGAGAAAGCAATTAGGAGCCATGCAGAGTGGGGAGAGAGGTGCTGGTGGCTGCAGTCAAGAAGAAATCAGACCCCATTTCATCACTTTCCCATTTGTGACTCCCCTATTGATGCAGAGAGCTTGAAAACTCTCTGATGCGGGGAGTGGGTTCTGCCTATCAGAGGGCTCCCTCTGGGGAGTGGGGGAGTGGAGACACCAGCCATCAGTGTCGCTGTGGGAAGAGAGACACACACCTAACCAGAGGCTCAACTCTTGGGTCGCTGAGCAGTTAGCCAACTGGTCTACCAGGATTCCCATCACAGTCTTTCCATCCCATAGAGATGATCTTTCCGTGACTTACTGACTCACATCTTGTAAATCCCAAGAGAGACTAGAGTAGCTGGGAGGGGCATAAAGGGCCTGTATGATAGTCAAGCTCACCCAATCTACCCCAGTTTTCAGATGGGAAACACTTTGCCCAAGCCACTCCAGGGCTTTCTCTCCTCACCTATGACTTATCACCAGGTCCCCACTTTCTGCCTTGACTATTCTGCCAGTGGCTTCCATGCCTTGGATGCTCTAGGCCAGGCCCTCTGCTAAGGACACTACTCAGTAACTCCGGAAGGTATATTAGCCCGCCTTTTGAGCATTCAAGGAAAGGGAAGCTTACCGGAACTTAGAGAGGTTACCCAGATGGCCTGAGCTCACAGAGCTCTCACTGTTGTAGCTGGGATCTGAGCCTGGCTTGGATGCACATTGCCTACACTGTATGATACACGGGGTTGCATGGTCGTAGACTCAGCACTGCAGGTTTTTCGAAGTCAGTCACTTATTTTAAGGGCTGACGATATTATCCTTGTGTCTAACCAAACCTATCCCGGGTCAAAGGAAACACATCCCCTTTGAGGCCCCATGCTGACACTGAGGAAAATTAAGTAAAGAGCGTGGGCCATGGGAACCTTCCAAGCACACGAATGCGCTCTCAGCCTTGGCCTTCAGAGAGTTGCTGTTCTGTGTCCCCCAATTTCTCCATCCAGCCTCCAACCTGGGTCAGAACCCATTGCCCCCAGTCAGCCGTGACTCTGCTACTTATGCAAGTCAACCTCTATCCCATGTGCCCAGTGGGCACGGGAGCTTGTAGCCATGAGGGTGTTATTTCTGCCTGCCCTCCTTCACCCCCAGGACCTAGCTGTGCTGTCAGATCCTTGTCTTTCTCCTGCGGCACTGGATTTACTCATTCTCGTTCTCTGGGCCCCAACCCTGGGGGCTTCACTCCTAACACAGGGCCTGTTGCAATAGCACTGGCGAGGAACAAGGCAGCCCCGAGGATTGACAACATGGGCTTTGGAAGCAGCAACAGGCTAACCGCTGCTCTGCCAGGTACTAGCTCCGGGGACTTGGCCAGTGCCTTGACCTCCCTGAGTCTGAGTTTGTGCTCCTAACCCCAGGGGGCTGTTGTGACAAAGAAATAAGTAACACGTGTGACAGGGCTTTGGTCCAGGGCAGAGACCCAACAGTTCACATTCCTGTTTCCTTTAATATGTGTCTCAAAGGAATGCAACGAGGATTGAATGAAATTATGAAGTACCTAGCGCAGTTCCTGGCGCCAGCAGACACTCAATAAACAGAACTTCTCTTCTGAGGGAGGGCCCACTACCTCGTCTTTCATCTGAGTTTTTGTTTCTGGGCAATATGGTGGATTAATGCTGACAAACACAAGCCTGTCTCAGAAGCTGGGGTGGGCGCAGGCTGTGCAGGTCGAGGCCAGGTCCCCGGGCTCCCTCAGGCCCCTTGCCAGCTGGGATTCTGGGACCCTGGGCTCGGGGTGGCCCTGAGACCTTCAGGACCAAAACACTTACACAGATGGCCATTCCTGCACCTCTATCTTCTGAGAATCCTCCCAAATCTCCCTCCGCCCTTCCTGCTGCTCGTTAACTAAAGCCCATTTTGTCAATTCAATCATCTTGTACTCTTACTAAAAATAAAACCCATGCAGCCAGATCTCTGAGAAAGGGGAGCTCGCAGTTAAAGGGCAAATTCCTCCCTTCCTGGTACAGTCTGGGCTCTCAGGGAGAGAGCAGGGCTGGGAAGCCCCACCAAAGCTGCTGTGTCAGGAGGGAGCCCCAACAGAGGGTTGGAGAGGCCGTCCGCTAAGGGGGTTCCCACAGGGGATAAATGGCCAAGCTCCAGCCCCTTCTTCTTGGCCCTCGCTCTATCTCATGGCTCATTTCATCTCCCTGCAGACAACTTTGACAAAAGGCCTTTCTGCTTTCGCCCAGGCTCTCCCACAACATAAAACCATTGACTGATATCAAAATGGTCACCTCGCTTGGGCCTTCATCGTTTTTCAATTTTCCAAGTGACTGCCTCCAGCATGTTGTATGACAGAGGACAGCAGCGGCATGGGGGAATCCAAGTGGGTGCCTGTCCAGGCCTGAAGTCTGTCATTGTCCGATTCCAATCTCTCCCGGCAAGGTCCACTTTAGCTGTTCACAGCCTTCTTCCAGAAGGCAGCTGACCAAGGTAGTTAAGCATTCAAGTTTGGGAATCAAAGGGACACAGGTTTGAGTCCCAGCTCTGACACTTAAGTGTAGCACTATGGAGACCTTACCTCTGTGGCCTCAGCTTCTTATCTGTAAAATGAGGTTATAGAATAAAGAGAAGGAGATCTCACCTCATGGGATGATAAGAAGATTAGATGAGATGATACGTACAAAATTGCCCCTGTCCAGAGTGATTATGTCAGTGTTTTTATTATAATTATTAAAACCCTTGCGAAGAGCAGTTTTCAAGCAGGGTTTGGGGGAGAACATTCTTTTCCTTCTTCAACTCCAATTAGGAAGTTACTCTTTGGGTCAAAGGGGGATCAGCCCCTGAACCCGACCCCTAGCCCTCTACCTCTCATTGCCATTGTGTAGGGTTCCCATAGGAAAGGAGGTTATTGCTGGTGGGGGACATCACACGGGCAGCATTGGAAGACCACTGACCACAGCCACCTCGGCGGAAGCCTCTGGGCAGAGATGCTTGTGAAGCTCATGCAATCCGTAACAGGTGCCGAGAAGAGGGAATTAACTCCTGCACCTGAAAGTAAGGTCCAGGGACAGGTCTAGACAGGGCAGGTTCATGAAACAACATGGCTGAGTGAGGGCAGGAGCCTGCAGGAAGGGAGGTCTGGGCAGAGCAGTTAAAGCCTGGAGGGGACAAAGCAATGGAGGCATTTTTTATACTCAACGTAGTGGTAGAGTATCTGAGCTAAGAACCCAGGTTCTGGATGCAGACACCCCCATCACATCTCGCCTCCACCATCTACCTGCTAGATGACTTGGGCCTCATTCTTTCTCTATAAAAGGAGTAAAATAATGGCACTTTTCTCATAGGGCCACAGTCAGAACTTAACTGCACATACGTGTAAAGCCCTGAGCAAAAAGCACATCAGTAATGAAGCCATTGGGTACGTGCAGGTGAAGAGAAGCCACCGTCCAAACTCTCTCCTCTGTGATGCCAACCTCTTCCCTCCCAACTCTGGCCTATGCGGCCACACATTCCCCATTCTTCAACCTCCACATGGGTGCATGAAGGAAACTCTAGAATCTTAATTAGCCATTGAACCTCATCCCCACTACAATGCATATACTTGCCAGGGAGTGTTTACCTTCTACTGGTATATCTCCAGAGCCAGAAAACTCTCTGAGGTGCTGTGCAGCATCTGTGGAAAGTTCTAGAAAGTTCTGTCCCTGGTACCTTGTGTCCCTTGGTCAAAGTTAGTTCAGCTGAGTGGCTACTCTGTGCCAAGCCCTGTGCTGGGTATTTATCCATAACAGCCACCAGGACAGAAGCGGCCCCTGCCACCACGTCATCCAGTCTAGAGCGGAAAGCAGCCCAGAGCAAACCAAAGCGCCATATGCTGTGAGGAGAAACCTTAACGTGGGAGCTCCGAGGCTACAGAAACAGAAGACTAGGCCTTGGTGGATTAGTTAGTTCATCAGTCAAATAAAGAGATGGGGGAAAGTATTCTAAGCAGAGGGAATGGCAGAAAGAAAAGGACCAGGAGCAAGGGAGCAGAATCTTCCCAGAACAAGCAAACCTGGTAAGTTGTTGGACTTTGCTGTGGGCCCCAGGTGCCCACTGAGGATGGTCAGGGGTTAGTGACCTGATCCATCCGAGTGCCAGGAGGAGGGATTGTAAGGAGCAACCGTGGCAGTTGGAGGGGAGGTGGGTAGTGAGCCTCTGCCCAGATCCAGACAGAAGGTGGGGGAGCAGGGGTCCCTGGGTGGCTCCGTCTGTTGAGCATTGGACTCTTGATTTCAGCTCAGGTTGTGAGACTGAGCCCTGCATCAGGCTCCACGCTCAGGATGGAGTTTGCTTATCCCTCTTCCTCTGCTCCTCCCCCACCTCTCTCTCTCTCTCTCTCTCTTTCAAATAAATAACTTTTGTAAAAAAAAAAAAGAAGAAGGANCTCTCTCTCTCTCTCTCTCTCTCTCTCTCTCTCTCTCTCTGTCTTTCAAATAAATAACTTTTGTAAAAAGAAGAAGAAGAAGAAGAAGGAGAAGGAGAAGGAGAAGGAGAAGAAGAAGGAGAAGGAGAAGGGAGTGCGGGCACTCGGGCAATGGCCTTGAGGAGGAAGGGGAAGCAGGGACACCCCGAGTGACATGCAGCAAGGAAGAGAAGCAGGCTCTGCTCAGCCATGAAGGTGACTGAGTCTGGCTTGCCAGACAGAACAAGGCTACTCCCTGCTGTGCAGACAGTCCCCAGCCTCAGGAGCACACAGCGCTCACCCTCTTCTCTCCACCTGCTCTTCCCAGGAGGGCTGCGAAGCCCCGCCCAGACACAGCCCCGCCCAGACGTAGCTCCGCCCAGACACAACCCCGCCCTGAGGGAGGGCTGCAGCTGCCCCGGGTGGCGGGTGGCGTTGACAGTGAGGGTGACAGGGGTGTCTCTTGGTTCCCAGCCCCACATTGCTTCCCTGGCATTCTGGATTGGAGCTGGCAGTTGTAACTGAAAGGATTATAGATTTGCACTTACAGGTGATGGCGCACAAACAGCTTTGGGGTGCTCTTGACTTTGCATCCTGGGACCCTTTGGAGGCGGAGGAGGCAGACCCAAGCTAGTAACTAACAGATTTTCCGCCTTGTCTCTTGCACAGCAGACCAGATGCCTCTCCCCCCAGACCAGGAGCCCAGGGCACCGCAGGTAGAAAGGCACCCCTTTCTACCCCAGGGAGCTCTGGTCTGAGCTTGCCGCCCCTCAGCTTCCTCATCTGAAAAATGGGCTCTCCAAGGTCCCTTCCGGTGTGAATACCCCCCCCTCCCCAACTCTCACCTCAGGGAAAGGAAAATGGCTCCTGGATTCCACATCCCGGTTCCCTGACTGGGCGCCAGCAGGATTGCCAAGGTGGTGGTGGGGAGCTCTGAGGGAGAACCAAATTGCCCCAAACCCCAGCAAGCTGACCCTCGGGCCCAGGCTTCCCCCTCCCCATCCCAGCGTGATCTACGGCTCTGGGGAGTCGGAGCGGAGCACGCAGAATGCTGCAGTCCCAGACCCACTGCCACACTCCACACACACAGGAAATGGACCGTGATACACGTCATATTACATTTTAATGGTCTGCAGCACCAAAGGCAGAATGAGGGATCATTCCTGTGGTGGCGACAGATTAACTCCTTCTTTTCTGGTCTCTTCCCATCTTCTAGGGAAACGAATCGGGGCACAGCACACCAGGGTGTCAAGACAGCACAGTTCTGGAGTTAGTAACCGGTTTACCTGAAAGCTTCTGGGATTCTCCTTCTTTCTGCTGCATCTGTCGATATGCAGGAAGGATGTAATCTTCTGAGCAGATCCAGCTCATCTTTCTCTTGTGGACTCTTCTACCAGGAGTCTACCAGGAGTTCACCTTCACACGTTCAGTGCCACCCAGGCCCAGAATTAATAACCTTCCACGAGACAGGAAGTCTCTGGTGGCTGACATCTGGGATATTTTAAAGGGGTACCCTTTAAAATTAATAGCTCTCTTAAAATTAATAGCCCCTATCTACACTCGAGGGCCAGAGGGGTCTCTGTCTATGCCTGGAGATGTCCAGCTCCCACTAAGGTCCAGAGGGAAGAAGACACCTGTTCAGTCAAGGTCCAGGTGGATCAGGGATGAAAACCTGAGAGATGTCGCTGCCACCTGAATGCCCTCTTCCCTGGGTGACAACACCCTATCAAGCCAGGCCATCCTTCCTCACCATGTCCCTCACAACGGTGTGCCAGCAGAATGTTTGACAACAGACTCTGTGGGCAGAGGTGTCATTCACTGGTAGCATTTGCCAACTTGGGGCTCACCACGTGTGAGGTCCCTGCTGCAGGGCCGGGAGAGACGGTCAATCTCATACAGTATCTTCACCACACAGACACAAGGGACACAAGTAACCTCAACAACATGCCTTGTAGTAAATGAGTTAGCAGGTGATGAGTTTTGAGCATGTAATGCTTTTTGTTTTTAATAGAATTTCATCATGAGTTTATGTAATTTAATTTTTAATAATGGCTGTGTTTGACAACCAGCTCTCACAATTCCTGAAAATTGGACAATCAGCTCAGGCTGACATGAGCACGCCACTGCTCTCTCAGCTGAAAGTCACTGGCCACATGTCACCCTTATTATTGTGGACATACCTGAGAAAGCACCGTGGCCTGGCTCAGAGGCTCGGCTGCAAACAGACACCGGCCTGGAAGGACCGACCGTTGGCTGGTACTTCCTTTTCTCATCAGTCAGCCTGAGCAGCTGCTGAGCTCAAATGCTGTCACATATTTTTGCTCCCTCCACAGATGAGATCTGGTCCCTGAACTCTGTGTCCAGCTCCCGCAGGAAGTGAAATTTGGACACTGACCCGTTCATCTTTATAAAGTGTATGTAACCTCCTCTTCCATCTGATCATCACCAAGGCGGCCCTCTGTCAAATATTGGCTCTATCCCACGGACCCAAGGGCTCACGAGGCCTCTGTGTGGCACCTCCAGCTAAGACTCTCTTTGCTGCAGGACAAAAAGAGAACCATGAGGTACCCTCCTGTAAGATGGAGAAGGGTCTGAAGGATGAAATGGAACGGGACCCAAGATGGCCTCCAGTGATTCCAGCCTCCTGGTGGTGACCCAGGGCATCGTCCCTCCCACCCTGAATAGGGTGGAAGGGGACATCACGAAACAGCAGGAGAGACCTTTGGAGACTGAGTCATGAAAGGCAGAGTGCTTCTGCCTTGTTCTCTGCTGAGCCACTCTCCTAGGGAGGAGGCAGCCTCCATGTCATGAGGACATTCAAGCAGTCCTATGGAAACAACCACGTGATGAACTGACATCTCCTTCCAGCAGTATGAGTGAGCTCCCTTGAAGATGCCCCCCTCCCCAGCACCCATTCAGTGTCCTACACCACATGAAGCTTTGGGAGAGGGGATATAAAATAAGTCAAAGCATGATCCCTGCTCTCCAGGCGATGTCACCACAGGGCCTGTGTCAGTTAGGAGTCACTTTGGCTGCATGTACGATATTGCTATCGGTCACACAGGAACAGTAACTTTAAGAAGATAGACTTTTGTGTCTCTTAAGTAAACGAGGTCAGAGGTGGACAATCTAGATCTATGATGGCGCTCCACCAGGCCAGTGACCCAGGCTCCTTCTATCTTGTTACCTTGCCATCATCAGCATGAGCCTTCCACCTCCTAGTCCAAGAAGGCTGCATGAGTGTCAGCCAGTACATCCCTTTTATCCCAAAAGGAAGCAGGAAGGAATAAGGCAAGGCACACCCTCTTGTGTGAAAGACAGTTGGCCAACATTGCACGCCCCCTTTCTGCTTATATCCCATTGGCTAGAACTTAGTCACAGGGCCAGTTTTTATTCACGGCAGTCTGGTGTCCAGATGAAACTCAGGGGTTCCAATATTAGGAAAGGAGAGAATGGGTATGGGTGGGCAATGAACAATTTCTTTCCTAGGGCCTGGTGGAGGCCTCACAAGTCTCCAGCCCAGACGCACCTGCCCAGTGCATCTCTTTGCTGCTCTTGGTGGTTGACTGAAGGAGCCAGTGTCCTCTTTGCAAACACTTCATCAGAAGCAGACCCTACCAGGATTCTCCACCCTGGCACCCTATGAATTTGCTGACTTCTTAATTATCTGTCCCTCCCACCAAAATACAGAGTCCATGAGGGCAGAAGCCTCACCTTTCTGGTCCTTCTCAGAAATGCTATATCCTGAATACGTGCTGAATGAAGGAAGGAGCCAGGTGTAGACTCTGACACTTGCCCATGGTCAAGGACACGTTCACGCAGGTCCCCCCCCCCCAGGAAACCACTTTGGAAACATTTGCATGCCCATGGCCCAAACTGGGGCCATCCCTGGGGCCATCCCTCCGGCATCTCAGTACCCGCTGTCCAGAGCGGTGTGCAAAGACACGGGGCCCATATAATATCTCCGGAGCCACAAGCGCATTTCCTGACTTTTAAGGACCCACCCCACCTCATCGGCCACATTAAAAAAAAAAAAAAAATGCCGGACATTCTTGTGAGGAAAACAAAACAAACACAGAAAAGGCAACTGTTTTCAGAGCTCTTAAGCATTCCCTAGGGAGCCAGAGTCTCTGTGTACACAACACCCAAAACTCCAGAGGAGACACACAAAACATAATCAATCATGTCAACCCACTGGTCTGAGGGTTTTTGTTTTTGCCATGCTGGTTTCGAGGTCACAGAGACATAGACAACAGATGACGTCTGAAGAGGCTTAAATACAAACCACATTTGAAAACAGAGGAAAGGATCCCCTGCTAAGTGTCTGTGAAAAGTGTGCGTGGTGTTTTGCAGGCGTAATCGAAAGCATAATCCTCCAGCGCCCCAAGAATTAAGTGAGTGAGTGACTCTCACCGAAACCTGTATGAACAGCTCCCCAAAGCCCCAAAGGAAGAGGAATAAAGGAAATAAATAAAATTCAGGGAAAGCGGAAAATATGAAAAACCATTGGATTCCATTGGTTATCACATAAACTGCTTTCGCCTTCACACGGGCAAATGTTTTTAAAATAATACATGGTGCTGGAAGACATGGCGAGAGATGGTCAATAGCACGCACGCTGCTAGTAGAGTGTGAAACTGTACACTTCTCTGGAAAGCAGTTTGGAAACATGCATCCAAAACCCCCAAAATGCGCACAGTCCATTTGAGGCAGTAATTCTACTTCTAATAATTTAGTCTAAATATTCATTCATGTATTCAATAAATCATGGTTGATTGTCTGCTACCTGCCATTTGCTGTGCTAGATACTAAATATTCATGGGTGAGTGAAAAAGACATATTTCCTGCCCTGTGGAGTTTACAATTTAGTGATAAAACACATAGTAAACAAGCGGAGTTTACAATTGCATGATGAAACAGATAGTAAACAAATAAATAAGCCAGTAAATAAATATGAATTGTCACTGCTAAGAAGGATGTTGCTTTAACGTGGTATCATAACAGAATTGCTAATAGATGCTTGCAAAATTTCCACGGAGAGGGTGAGGTTGAAGCCAAATTCTGAAGGACGAGGAGGCAGCCGAGACAAAAGGGGAGCGTTGGGTCCCAGGGAAAGAAAACAGCATGCGTAAATGTCCTGAGTTTGGAAAGATCTTACAGAACTTAGGAACCGAGGAGAGGCCAGAATGGCCGGAGGCGGGCAATCCAGAGGGGAGGGACCTGAGACGCCTCTGGAGGCGAGTCGGAGCTGGGATGGGAAGCCTGAGTGTCCATGGACTTCAGGCTAATGACAGTGGGGAGAATCCGAAGGTTCTTGAGCAGGGGAGTGACAGAATCCCAGTGTACTTTGGGAAGCTCCATCCAGGGACTTTTTAAGATCCCGGAAGACCTGTTTCAAGAGGCCGAGAAGACCAGACTGGAAATCGGGAAGTTTCCCTGAATGACTATGCCATCCATGGCCAGAGGTCTCTGAGGGGCAGATGAAGGAGGCATTTGGAGGTACAATCACACAATTGACCACTGATGACTGTGGGTGGCCCAGAAATGGGAGGAGCTAGAAATATCCGCGTATTTGCAGCCTGGGAGTCTGGGAGAATGGCGGGTTGGCGAATGGCTTCAGGAAACAGCAGGATGAGAAGGTGTAAGGACGAAGATGAAGAGCCATGACCCGGACCTCTTGAATCACAACTCACGTCTCCCCATCACTCTCCAAACAGGCAGGGCCCCTGTTCTTCCTCAGCTCCCTCACACAGGGCAAAACTGAGCATTTCCAAGTTCGATCCAACAGAAAGACCAACAGTTAAACAGGAAACCGTGTCGTTTCCTTTCCCATCCCTTTCTTGATGTTCATGATTTCAATTAAAAATTCAATCAAGGCCAGATATTTTCCTCAGGAAATTTTTGTTGGTAAATTCTTTCATTAAGAGCCCTCCTCCATTCTCTGTTTCCAGTTTGGGGGAAAACGACTTGTGCCAGCAGCCTACCTCAAGATTTTCCTTTCCTTGAGACTCTAAAGACTCTCTCAAGCCTTTCTTGGGAATGGCAGCTTGACTTAGCCTATTTCACAAAGGGTCATCTCATGTTTATTAGCAGTTCTTTCTTGGAATTAACTATTTCACCAGCAATTTAAGTCTTTTTTTTTTTTAAGGATGTGATGGGTACTTTCTTCAAGGAAGAACGGAGTAGGAGAAGGATTCCCTGAGGCAGAGGTGGCTCCCTGGGAGCCTTCCCTCTGGCGTCTGTGGAGACGAGGTGCGGTTGCCAGGCCTAATTACCTATCACTGTTTTTCCTCCCATAAAACGGGGTGCCTAACGCAATGTTCATTTCTCTGGAAATCTTGTGTGGGCCCGAGGAGGCAATTGTAATATATGCAAGCCCACAGCCGAGAATAGAAATGAAGGACTTGTGTCCAACGGCTGGGCTCACACGAAGCTCACACGCTTCAGAAAACAAACAAAGCTCGGAATGTCGAGGCCAGGCCACCTAGCCCCCCTGAAGGGCGTTCCTGGGAGGCGATGAATTCAGAAAAACACAACTGCCTTGATTTGAGCCACTTTCAGTAATGAAAACTTTTCCTCATAGAGGAAAATTGTTCCGAATGAACCACCTCAGTAACTCGATTTTGAAACTGTTTTCTTAAGTCCTATTGAAACGGGAGGTATTAGGACGGCACAATAAATCAGTTTATGAAAATACAATTTCCTGTCAGCTGTTCTAAATAAGGTCCTTTTAAGACCATTGTATAGTCGGAAAGAGAAACGACTCCCTCTTCCATTTGGAAGTTGTTGGGTTCTTTTCCGGAGATTTTTAAATCTTGCGGCTGGATGTAGAGGAAGAAAATGAGATGTTTACAACATACTGAGAAACAGGTTTTTAATACTGCGAGACAAATGCAGGCGGCTGCAGGAAGATTTCATTAAACTCCAGATTTCACACCATCTCATGTCTGCTTTGGAACTGCTAAGGATGCCCATTTAAAGGAAGGAAATCTTCCCACTCCAGCTGCTGAGCTGGCTGCAGTCTTTAATAAAATCCCTTTCCACAGAAAGAACTACGGGCTTCCCCCGACAGAGGCCTAACCGGCGGAGACCACTCCATCGCCGCATAAAAAGAAATTGAACTGTGCTGTTTTCTGGGGAGTCCCCGTAAGCCGTGGGAACAGCTATATTTCCTTTTTCTTTGGTTTTTAATGTGCGAGAGATTTCAAACGTACAGAAAAGTATAAAGAAATAATATAACAGACTATCCACCACCAAGATCAAACATCTGCCCATAATTGCTTCAGATTTCTCTCTCTCTCCCTCTGAAATCACTTAAAATCAGTTAAATCCACACATTTCATTTTTCCCTCTTTCCCCAGAAGTAACTCCGGCCCTGAAATGGTATGAATCACTCACATGCTAATTTTCATACAAATCTGTAAAGTGTATAGACTGTTGTCTTGTATGTTTCTTTAAGTTCACCTAAGTAGGAATTCTTCTGTTATGCGTCCCCTGAAAACTTACTTTGCCCCTCAAAATTTTATTTTGGATGGACAGACATACAATGCCCTTGACTAAAGAGACTCATCACTAAAAAGATGTCACTTTGCCTAAGTTAATTTACAGACCGAATGCACTGCCAATTAAAAAACAAAACAAAATGAAACCAAAACACCAGGTTTGTTTCTGGAGCTAGGCGAGTTGATTAAAAAGTTTATCCTCAAGAACAAAAAAGCAAGGCTAGCCAGAAGAACCCGGAAAAAGAAGAGCCATATGGGGGGGGGGGGCAGGGCTACCCGCCATTAACATACTGTAAATCCTGTAATTAGGAGTTTGGTATTGGCACAGGAAGAAACAGACCAATGGGACTGAAAGAAAATCCAGAAATAGATCCAACTGCATCTGGAAAGTTCTTATATGAGAAAGACGGCTTCGCAAGTCTGTGTGGAGAGATGATTTCTTTTTTAGTGGTGTTAAGATAATTGGATAGCCATATGGAAAAAGTCAGACCTGGAGCTCACACCACACACTGGGGCAAAATCCAAAACGGATCAGATGTTTAAATATAAAAGCTGAAACCCTATAGGTACTACAGGAAAACATGGGGGAAGGCCTGTATCATCTGGGAATGGAACACACTTAACCAGAAGCAGTAAGAGAACAGACTGTCGAATTTGACGTTAAAATTAAACTCTGTCATGGCAAACCCAACATCTGTAAGTACAGACAGATGACACCAGGGCGGAGGGCTCCTGTCTCCGGGTAAGCCTGGATCGTCCTGGGTTGATAGGCAGCTGGACTCACTTTCTAGACCGGAGGCCATAGAAGTGACCTAGCTGAGCATGTGGGTCCTGGGGTCCTGGTATTTGTGTTTGAGTCTAGGTCCACCACTTACCTGTTGGAGACATGTTTCAACTCTTCGGGACCTCAGTTTCATCGTCTACAAACAAGGGATAACACCAGCACCTAGCCCTGGAGTTGTGAGGAGGAATAAATGAGTTTCTGCATATGAAATGCTTAGAGCAGTGCCTAGAACATTCTAGAACCTCAATTAATGTTAGCTCTCACTTGCCAAGGCCCATAGCTTCTCACAAAACCAAAGTCCAAGCAGCAAGTTGGCTGCAGGGTTCTTCCCCCACCCCCACCCCCGCCCCCAGGCCTCCTCAGAAGCTGAGTTGAATCCCACATGTTTTCCTGAGTGGTGCCGCCATTGTTACCACACGCTGGCGGATGGTACCCTCCTGCCCATGAAAGGACTGAATCTCTTCACCCCCTTCAACCTCCACCTGACCATGCAGAAATGCAAGGGGAATTGGCGAGGGCTCCCGTTGGGTGGAAGGATTTTCCAGACACTTCCACTTCCCAGAGCTCTCCTCTTTTCCAGTCTCTTTTCCAGACTTTCCAGAGTTCTCATCCCGGAGCCACAGGGACTAGTGACATTCCAGATGGTCTAGGCTCCTTCAGCCCTTGTCTCTGAGTGAAGAAGGTGTGAAGCAGAATGTCTTCCCGGCCAACAACAGACACGTAATGGAAAGGAGAAATGAGCCTTTGGTGTGTAAGCCACGAAGACTTGGAAGCTGTGTGTTATCCTAGCATAACCTCGCCTGTCCTGGCCGATACATACAGTGTTCAGTTTTAAGTATTATAAAATTTCCATTATAATTTCTTCTTTGGTACATGAATTACATACTAATTTTTTTATTCCCAAGCATAAAGAAGGTTTTGATCTCTAATTTTATTACATGCGACCCGAGAATGTTATTTCTCTAGGATTTGATGATTCGGCATCTGTCGAGATGAATTCTATGGCTTAATATGATCCATTTTGGTAAATATAATCATGTCCTGGGAAAAATATGCATTCTCTAATTGGAGGGTACTGGAGTTCTTTTATTTGTAGTTGGATCAATGTGTGGTTCAACTTTTCTACAACCTTGTTGCTTTTATGTCTTTCTGATCTAACGGTTGCTGAGAGAAGCATGTTAAAATCCGCTGTGATTGCAGATTTGTAATTCTTTGCAGTGTAGTCAAGGCCTGCTTGTGGCTCTACTGTGTGTCCCCTCTGGTCCCAAGTCTCAGAACCCTGGGGATCACGTGGGACTCGCCCCCAGAACCTCAAGTCTCCTGGGGAAGTCTTACTGGGTCATGGNTTTTTTAAAGATTTTATTTATTCATTTGACACACAGAGAGAGATTACAAGTAGGCAGAGAGGCAGGCAGAGAGAGAGGAGAGAGGAGGAAGCAGGCTCCCTGCTGAGCAGAGAGCCCGATGTGGGCCTCGATCCCAGGACCCTGGGATCACGACCTGAGCCGAAGGCAGCGACTTTACCCACTGAGCCACCCAGGCGCCCTCCTGGGGAAGTCTTACTGGGTCATGGGCTTCTTGGAGTAATTGTGGAAGCCGTTGCCTTAAAGTTGTATTTGTATGTGATTCAGGGGATTCCCTCATCCTGAAAGCTTGCTATCCCAGCATGGAAGTTTGGTGGCCATCATTTTGAACCAAAAATGTGAATTTGTAGCTGGACAGATGATATGAAAAACAGAACAGAAGACAAAGGAAATGCTTTAAATTTGGACCACGTGGTCACTGCGTCACTGCACGGAGCTGGAAGGATCCATCTGTGGGCAGAGGGTCTCTCCGGTCCAGACTCTGTCTCCAGCCCCAGACATTGCTCCGGGGTTTCCTGGGCCTGGACCTGGTGCCAGAATGTATTAGAGCAGCCGCAGTCTGGAGAACGGGACAAAGAACATGGGTCCCCGCTTGGGGATGGGGACAGGAACGCTTTCCTGGGAACCTGATGGGCTGGGGCTGTTGGTGGGGGTCAGAGGAACTGAAGGCCTATTGTCATTGTCATGAAGAGACGATAACTGTGATGATGATGGCGGAGAGGAGAGAGAACGAGGAGGAGGAGGGAGAGGAGGGACTTAAGACTTGAGCAGAGAGTACTCTGGACACAGGTTGGAGCCAGATTATGCAAGGAGATGGGGCACCTTGAATGCTACTCTGAAGAGACTGCATTTAATCTTAAAGGAAACGGGGTACCACCGGAGGCTTTAGAAGACGGGACTCAGACAGACGGTAGTAGAAAATTAATCTGGCAGCATCTATAGACCACACGTGATATGAGTGCAGAGTGGTGTGGACACAGGAGACTGTGGGGACGACGGGGTAGGTCTCGGGCGCCCCGTGGGTGTGAGAAGGGAGGGGGCGGACACCAGCGGCCTTGATCCAAACTGACAGCTCACAGGTACCCACTGTGTGACCATGTATTCCAATTAGTAGATCAGTTACCTTCAGGCATCGGACACCCTGCACAACAGCTCGCCAGGCAACCTATTCCTGAAATTGTGCACGGAGCCCAATGTTATTCATATTTTATAGATGGGATGGCTGAGGTAATAAGACTTTAGCTTCAATTTCCTGTATGCAGCGGCTCAATATAACACGGTACTTAGGAGGCAAGGATCGGGGTACGAAGATCCACCTTGTAAGTGCTTGCTGTGTGACCTTGAGCAGCTTCCTCAACCTCTCTAAGCTTCCATCTGTAAAGATCACGTTGAAATAACCTGTGCAAAATGCTCAGCAAACACCAGGCCCACAGTAAACCCCCAAGAACTGTTAGCTGGTGTCGTTACTATTATTGTCCTTACCAATGTTGTTCGTGCTGAAAGGACATGACCAAGGTTGGGACTGGGGTCTCTGAGCCCGTGTCCTCCCTGTCGGGGGGGAGCTGACCTCTCCCTACCTCATAGTTACTGATGACGTCATGAGGGGGATCCCTAAATGGTGGGAGATGTTTTTCCAGTCATAAGAGGTGAACTTGTGGGTGGTGCCTAGGTGGCTCAGTGGGTTAAAGCCTCTGCCTTCGGCTCAGGTCATGGTCTCAGGGTCCTGGGATCGAGCAGGAACCTGCTTCCTCCTCTCTGCCTGCCTCTCTGGCAACTTGCAATCTCTCGATCTCTGTCAAATAAATAAATAAAAAATCTTTAAAAAAAAAAAAAAGAGGGACAAACTTGTGAAGCTAAATCTAGTTTAACATCTAGATCCTGGTTTCCCTGCAGCCCGAAGCCTATGATGGTCTCCACCCCAACATGGAGTTGGAAGCAGATCTTTCAAACCACACTCTGTTTCCTCTGTGTTGGGAAGAAATGGACGCCTCTTACATGGAGGGACCCGGGACCCAGGATTTTGCCGGAGACTCACCTTCCTTCATCAGTGCTCACTTCTGTTTAAGCTGATACAAGATTCCAGACTTGAAATAGGAATGATAAATTATTGACTATCACGGTGATTGATTCCCAGACTGTCTGCTGACCACCAAATTGTCTCTCGAATGAAAATTCCATAAGTCATTAGCGTGAGCCCGCACCAGCATCCGTCATGTTAACGATACAGCTGCAATCACTCCTTGACACTAATTACCTTTTCTGACTAATTTTGAATGCGAAATTTTGCTAATGACTAAGACCCACAGCAAAAGGCCCCATTTTCTCCAAGCATTCTCTAATCTATGGTACCTTCATGCCCACGTAGCAATTATTAACATTGCACTCCATCCTGCCTCCTCACCATGTTAGCGGCCTTAAATAGAGAACTCTTTATTCCAGGCTCCTTGACATAAACATAATTTTATCGAGAGAGTCCCCTGAAAGTGAATTTCCAGAGAAGCAGAGTCTGCGTGGATAGATTTCTAACTTGTAGAGACAATCATGAAAAATGTTGAATCCGTGGTCCCTCTACAGCTGGAGGAGAGAAGGAGATGGGGCTTTGCCCTACGAAAGTGCTATGCTTAGCTGTCTCTCACACTCCATCGTATGTCACCCTCACAATGGCTGCTAGATGCCCATTTTACAGATAAGGAATTGGAGTCCGGAGGCTTTAAGCGGGGTGCCCTGTGTCTCACAGCTTGTGAACACTGAAGAGAAGAGACTACGAGGATGGTAGGCAACTTCTAGGTTGGCTCTCAACGGCCTCCACCTCCTACTATAATCCCCTCTCCATGAGTGCTGGTGGGACCCAGTGAAGCTGTGCTCTGAGGAGAATATGGCAAACCTGAGGGGAGGTCACTGCAGAGATTCAGTTACAAAGAGACTCTGGCTTCGCCTAGCTCGCTTTCCCCCATTCTCTCACTTGCTCACTCACGCTGAGGAAAGCCAGCCGCCATCTTGAGAGCTGCCCTTGGAGAGGCAAGGACCTGAGGGTCGTCTCTGGCCAACAGCCCGCAGGGACCTGTAACCCGCAAACAGCCACATGAGTGGCCTCGGAAGAGCACCTTCCTCTGGTGGGAGCCCTCAGATGACACAACGACCTAGTAGACATCTTGGCTGCAGCCTTGTGAGAGACCACGAGCCAAAGGACCAGACTCAGCCATGTCCAGATCCTTGCCCCAGAAAAACCGTGAGGTAATAAATGTGTGTGGCTTCATGCCCCTGGGTTTGGGGCACAGAGAACAAACACAAAGATCAAGCATATGTTGGAACAATGCCAAAGCCATTGTTTGCTGCTCTCTATGTTTTTTTACTCACAGAAGGGATATTTTATTAATTCTTTGTTTAGAATTCAAACCAAAAAATACATAAAATTAAGATCAGAAGCTCCTCTTCACCCTTCCCTCACCCTTTATTGTACTCTTCCTCCCAAGAGGAACCACACGGTTTTGAGTACCTTGAGGACTTCCCTACATATTTATAGATGCATACACAAATTTATTAAATAATAAACAGGGTACCCCAAATGTACTTTTCTGTGATTTTCTTTTTTCATTTAATAGTGTATCTTAGATCTCTCCATGTTGGTACATAAAAGAAGCTTTTCCTCCTTCTTTCCACTGACTTCAGAATATTCAGAGGGGTAGACATTTGCTTCAAACACAACTGCAGTGAGTATCCTTATACATAAATCTCTGTGTGTTTATATAAGAAGTTCTGTAAAAAAGAGTCCTAGAAATGGAGTTGCTGGGTAAAGGTAGACATGTTCTAAAGTCTGGCCCTTGTTCTTTCCAGGGCATCCCTGTACCCTCAGACAAAATCGCAGGGTCTCACCATTCCTGCTGAGACAGATGGCATCAAGCACCCCCTCAGCCTCAGGTGGTAAACCAATGCAAGGTTTCCGGCGGGGAACCCAAACCCAGAAGACAACAAGACTCACGGCTCAGCCCCCTCCTCTCTTTATAGAGCTTGGAAGATTTTCTTCAGCATCTTTCCTCTTGATTGTTTTACTGGAAACAAATAGAATCCCAAAGGAGGTCTGGGCAGAGACCTATGTCAGGATAGCCAGAATCTAGGCCCAGCTATTCTCTGACTTACTGTAGAGCCAGGCCCTTGGCTTTCCCTGGCCTCAGTTTATCAACTCATCTGGCTGGACGAAGTCTCCTTCTGCATGAGTTCATAGGCTGGTTCAGCAAAGCCATGAGGGATCTGCCTTCCGTGTCACTGGCTGTGGGGCCTCTTAGGCAGGGAGATAAAGTGAAAGCCTTTGGAGAGGTATTTTTAATGCACACATTTATTTAGGTCCCTAATGAGGCAGGTGCCAGAGCCACAGAAATGGGCCAACATGATTCCTGTCCCAGAGACACCAGGGGCCAGGGAGGGAGGCCGGCTTCAGTCGTGGGAGGCTGGCAGCGCTGTGGGGTTCCCCACCAAGGCAAGGTGTGGAGGGTGTGGTTCGGGCGGAAAGGCAGTGAGCTCTATTCGGAATTCCTTGCTTTGGCACATGCCCAAGCCCCAGGAAGGGTCATTGTCTTATCCATTCTCTGGTGCCTTCCATTTGAATGTGGAGTAAGGGGTGTTTTGACATTCATTCTAGAAGAGAAGTCCGAGAGAGTCTGTAAAAGGGCACATTGTCAATCCACTCGGAATCTACAGCCCAACAGGGAATGAGGGCCAAGGCCAGATACGGTCTCTTGGAGAAAACTCAGATCCGTGTTCCCTTCTAGGCAAGCCAGGGATGAGGTGTTTCCTAATAGAGTTATAAATACAAACCCATGAAAACAGCATTCTACACAATAGAAAATAGAGATTTGTTTTTGAGATTTGCTAAAGCTTTGCAGAAAATGACCTGCATTCAAAGCATGGTAAATATTCATCCAGTGAACCTGGTGTCTCTAGATCCGTCCTACTCAGGGTGTGGTCTGCAGCCCAGAAGCCTCAGCACCACCTACAAGCTTATTAGAAATCCAGGATCTGGGCGCCTGGGTGGCTCAGTGGGTTAAAGCCTCTGCTTTCGGCTCAGGTCATGATCTCAGGGTCCTGGGATCGAGGCCCGCGTCGGGCTCCCTGCTCAGCAGGGAGCCTGCTTCCTCCTCTCTCTCTGCCTTCCTCTCTGCCTCCTTCTGATCTCTCTCCCGCTGTGAAATAAATAAATAAAATCTTTAAAAAAAAAAAAAAAGAAATCCAGGATCTGGGCCCCATGCCAGATCTGCTAAATCAGAACCCACATTATAACAAGATCTCCAGATGATTCGTATGAAGGCCTTAGCCTTGGGGTCCTGGTTGACTAAGGAGGGGAACTTTGCAGGATTCAGTCAGGGCTTTGAGACCTGCAGAGGACCAGTGACCTGGGATTTCCTAGTCGGTCACTCTTTGGAAGTTAGTGATTTTTGAACTTGGCCCCTAGGCATTCTGGGAGCTCAGGCAAGGACTGCAAGGCGGTAGAGAGACAATGCCACCAGCCAAGCCAGCCACGAAGGGGGACACAGAGGCATGATCTTCCATACGTGCTGAGCCTGGCAAGCTCGGGCTTGGTTGGAGCTAGCATCAGTTCTTGGGTTCAGCTTCCAGAATGTGGGAGAAGGTCCAGAGCTGGTGTGGCTGTTGTCTCTTCCTATACCTTCTTTCTTTACCCATGTAAAGGAGTGAGGAAGAGGGAGCCTGTCTATGGGAGGACCAGCAGAGGACACTGGGGTATTCTGCTTTGCCTGCAGGAAAAAAGACCCAGGGAGCACGGGCCCTTCGAAGCATGTTGAAAGAACCGTGCTGGCAGAGCTGAGGAGCTCAAAGCCATGAGATGAAAGCCAGAAACGAACGCTATATGAATTTCCTGGGCCTTCTGGAACAAATTACCACAAGCTTGGTAGCTTAAAGCAACAGAAATTTATTTTCTCCCAGTTCTGGAGGCCAAAATGCCAAAATTAGTATCCCTGATCCAAAATCAAGGTGTGGGCAAGGCAGCACCCCTCCAGATGCTCCAGGAGAGAATTCCTCCCCCGCCTCTTCCAGCTTCTGATGCCGTTGCATTCCTGGGCTTGTGGCAGCTTCTTTCTGATCTCCACCCCGTGGTCACCTTGCCTTCTCCTGTTCTGTCCTCAGATCCCTGGGTCTGTCTCACGAGGACACTTGTGCTAACGATTAGGATCCGCCCCCCAAATCCTGAATTATCTTTCATCACAAGATCTTTGATTTGCTCACGTCTGCAAAGGAGCTTGTCCCCAGTAAGGCAGCATTTACAGGTTCTAGGCATTGGGACTTCATATCCTTGGCATGGGGAGGGGCGCATTTTCAGACTACCACAGACTGATTTTTTGGATCTGGAGAAAGGGCTTTCCAGCAACCTGGAGTCCAAGGTCAGAATAGGCTGCTTGGGAGCAGGGAACCCCCGGAAGAGATGCGGTCAGCAACCCACACCGATCCCCTCGGCATCCTCTCCAGATGCCAAAGGCTGCTTCCTGCCAAGCCCATGACGCTGCCCGAGGGCTCCTTTCTGCTCTAGGAGCAGGCTTAGCCCGTGGGCTGTGTACACCAGAAGGACTGCAGAATAAAAAGCCTCCAGAAGCCGCCCTCCAGCTGTAACTGACAAGCTTGGACGGTAAGTTCCCAGCTGCCACGCCCCCTGCGGCAACTCTGCACCATGTTGGGACCTCGGCCTGGTTCTCCAGTGGGAATGAGCTTCAGTTGCTCGCAGCTAGAAACCGGCTCCATAGGACACCGTCCCTCGGCTGCGGTACCCTTCCTCTCTCGTCTACCTGCAGATGTTCCCTGAGATCACCTCCTAAATTACTTACAAGGGTCTGCTTCTGGGGGAGACCAATCCAAGGTGGTTTAAGAAGTGGTTGTAAGGGGGCACCTGGGTGGCTCAGTCGGTTAAGTGTCCAACTCTTGATCTCAGCTCAGGTCTTGATCTCAGGGTCATGAATTCAAGTCCTGCCTTAGGCTCCATGCTGATAATGGAGCCTACCTAAAAGAAAGAAAAGAAAGAAAGAAAGAAAGAAAGAAAGGAAGGAAGGAAGGAAGGAAGGAAGGAAGGAAGGAAGGAAGGAAGAAAGAAAGGAAGAAAGAAAGAAACTTCGCCGTGGTGCGCTAAGACAGAGTACAGGTGTGAGGGGATACACCAGCCATTGCTAATTATTATCATTAACTGATTTTATTATGGTTAATTGTAATATAATTATTAACGATAATTATTATTAGTTGCTAATTATTATTATTGCTAATGCAATAGCTCTAGCACTGGAGAGACACTGAGAAAATGGTAATTCTAAGGTCTGCCAGCTGTTGTTAACAGCCATCAAACACTAAAGAAAATGTTAGTCTCAGGCCAGTTCCGACACTTATGGTGTGGTCCCAGAGGAGCAACTTCCCTTCTTGGTGCCTGAATTTCTTCATATTCAATGTGAGGATAAGAACTGTTCTTCCTGGGGCGCCTGGGTGGCTCAGTCAGCTAAGCAACTGCCTTTGGCTCAGGTCACAATCCTGGGGTCCTAGGGTCGGGTCCCGCATCAGGCTCCCTGCTCAGCGAGGAGTCTGCTTCTCCCTCTGCCCCTCCCCCTGGTCATGCTCTGTCTCTCTCTCTCTCTTGCTCTCTCTCTCTCTCTAATAAATAAATAAAATCTAATAAAATCTAATAAATAAAATAAATAAAATAAAATTTTAAAGAACTTAAAAAAGAAGAATTGCTCCGCCCTCAGAGAGTCGCAGTGACGATAAATAACAGGAGGCTCGCCCACGGAAGACCCCTGCACGGTGGCTCACGGGAGGTACTCAGGCAAATGTTGGATGTTATGTGAGCGTAGATATAAAATGCCACAGAGAACTTCAAAAGTACTACCAGGAATATGCCTTTAATTTATAAGCCTTCCTAACCCACAAATATAGCTTATCTCCTCCCCCAACACAATCCATAGAGCTTTCCAAAAGTTTCAAGATTGATGACACTCTTGGTCCAAGCATCAACCAAGTCAGCCATCAAAACCCGGCCTCCCATCTCCTTCAGTGGTGTTGATGGGCACCGGAGCCTGTGATTTGTGAGCAAGGCCCATAAAGCAGGGGAGGCTAGGCAGAAAGATCTGTTTCATTCCCATTTTCCAAGGGGTTGTTATTCAACTCAACCCCCTTCCATCCTAGAGTTAATCACAAGCTGCCGTCATCAGCGTCTGCTCAGGGGGAGACCTACAGATCAATGCCTCAGCGCTGCCCGGCAGTCATTAGCACCTGAGAATCAGCATGCCAGTTTGATTAGCCCTCGGGGTAGTTCCCGATCACCACCCACCCACCCCCACCCCACACCTGGCTCCCAAACCAATGGAGATCTACCTCTGTTCAAGTTCCTGAGGAATGGCCCTCAGTTTGAGGTTCAAGTTTGAGGTTCATGTTCATTATCTGCTGAGACGGGTTGGAGGTGAGATGCAGGCTACATGGCGAGACCTGTGATTGGCTGTGAAATTAATGAATTTCCTTCCTTAACCTCCTGCATGCATAATCTACCCAAGCAGTAAACAATCAGGAGCCCAAAGAAAACTTACTGCAGTAAACACCCATGGCGTTATCATGAATTTATCATGAATTCCGAGTTCTATCTGGTGAACAGATTTTTAAAAATACACTTAAAAAGAAAACCATGCAGAACAGGACGATAGGTTTCTGGAGAAGTCAGGAGTCTGAGAGGGACCTCTTAGGGTCTCCACGGTGACATCACCAATTGAATCAGGGTGGGGAGCGAATGTGCAGGTGAACCCCGTTTCTCACTGATGGGTCTGAGGGCAATGCAGCCTCCCCTGGCCTAACACACTCTCCAGTTGTTTTGTAACCGGTGGGCAAAGCCAAGTTTCTCCAGGCAGCACAAAGCCTCCAGTCTGCAGAGAGCCCAGGAAGAGGGGTGGGGGGCTCAGAATGGCCCCCCATGCTGGTGATTTCAGTGGAAGCTTTGTCTGAGATGGGAGACATGAGAGCAACTCCAAGCCAGCCAGTGGAAGCCAAGAGAAGAACTAGAAGGAAATCCATTTACTAAGGCCTCATTTGCACTGTAAGGTATTAATCCTTCCCCTTTTTAAAATTCATTCCTTAGCAAATTTAGCTAATAAGGATAAAGTGTTCCCTCCTCGGGCACTTAATCTGTGTCAGGCACTGGAGTTAGCATTTTACGTACATCCTCTCTAAGGTCCCATGCTGGGCCCTGCAGATTTGCTACCAAAAGGCACCCACAATTGCCTTTCCCTTGCTGGTGAGTCTAGGGAGATAAAGTAGTTTATTTCCCAGACCCCGTTGAAGATAGGGGTGATCATTCACTGTCGTTCTAGCCAATAAGACATCAGCCAAAGGCAGGCTCCGCTTCTGAACACAGAATGCCTTGTTCTTCTTTCTGAGCAGGACATAGACCAGAGGCTAGAGTTGGAGCAACCATTTTGGGACCATGAGGCAGCAAGCATGAGGACAGAGCCAATATTCTAAGGGAGGGGGGAGAATTTGGGAGCCATTGCAATAAGTCTGAACCATCGACACCAAACTTCTCGTGCGGCCAGTTTAAAAAATAATCCCTCTTCATCTCTACCAGTGTTACAGAGGATTCTGCTACCCCCAGTGAAGAACATTCTGAACCAATACATTCCCGTTCTACAGGTGAGAAAACTAAGGCTCAGAGAGCTGAGGTGACCCACTAAAGTCCCCATAAAGATAACTAGTAGTGCGAGGATTCACTCCGACCTCATGCTTCTGGTCATTCAGTCCCATCCCTCCCCACCCCCACACCCCCGGCCCCATAGCCTAGAGCCTGAGCCAGGAATCCCACACATAAACTCTACTATCATTTTTGACCATCACATTTCTGGAGTGCAGTACCCCAGGAATAAGCCGGAACAATCCAAGTACATTGCTGACTGCTCTAATGAAGGCTAATGATAATATGAATCCTGATAATAGCTAACAATTAGTGAGTGCATACACACACAATAACCACCTACCCCATTTACCCCGACAACGGCCCTCTGAGGTGTTCACTCTTATCATCACTACTTTGCACCGGATGAAACCAGGACACAGAGGGGTTAAGGGACTTGCCCAAGACCTCACGGCCAGTGAGTGGCTGAGTCAGGGTGCCAAGCCTGGCCCCGAAGCCCACGTGCTAGCTACCCAGCCGTGGGCAGGGGTGATCTCAGCAGCTCAGGTGTGTGTCCCCCTGCCTTGGGAACAAAGCCCCTTCGATGATCCCCTTCTACCCCGGCCAGGCAGGGCTCCACCAGGCGCCGTGTCTGTCACCCGTCAGAGGGAAGGGAGTGTAAGGCCCGACTGCCCTCTCCCAGTCCCTAGCTAAGCTCTGTCCCTGAGCCTGCAGACAGACAGACTTCACCTTTATGCTCTTGATCTGGTGGTACTTGTCCTACCAGGTAGCCCCCCACCAAGTGGGGGGATCTCAGTCTGAAACAGAAAAACAAGGAGCCCCTTCCCTCCCCGTCTCCCTTTCCCTCCCCATTCCATTTGTCATATACTGTAGCTTAAACACGACCTTGGCTGGGCCACAACGCCACACGACATGCAGCCGGGGGCTCCTCTTGCCAGCAGTGTGCCGCATGACCTTGGACAAGTCACCCCTCTCTGTGCCTCACCTTCCTCAGCTGGGAGCTTGCCCTCCACGGAATAAAACACAAATAGACCAAAAGACATCGTGGAAGTTTGAAGAAAGCCGAAGAGGAGAAGCAGGTGGAGAAACAGTGATGACTCTATGCCCACAGAAAGCTCCGAGATTTCAGAAGATTGGGGGGTGTCCTTTTCCCTTTGCACCCAGCGGAGGCCTCCAGGGTGTTGCTGTCACTCACCCACTGACACGTGGGACTTGGAAGCCTGGTGGGACAGCACCCAGCAGCTCAGACTCGGGGCCGGCCACCCACCTTCAAACACTGGTGTCTCCCCTCCAGCAATCTGCCTGGGTCGCCCCATCTGTAAAAAAGAATAGGAATAGCACCTGCCCCACGGGGTGGTGGAGAGGGTTTGTTGACTAAGCACAGGTAGAAGCTTCTGAACGATGCCCAGCCCAAAGACGCTCTCCACCGATATTGGTTATCCGAATTGAGGACCTTCGAGAGAGTTCAGAGGGTTGTTTTGGTGCTAACCAGAGGAACAGGGGAGGAGCTGCTGCCCCAGCTTATAGAAATGAAACCCAAGGTCAAGGGAGTTGCCCAAGGTCACACAGCTAATGACTACCACACTTGCAGCTCAGACCGGGTCATCTGATCGGTCTCCTGTCTTACTGAGCTGGGAACCACAGTCCGGGGCTCCTGGCCTTCTCTGAGAGGGTTCCCTGAGGTCCAAGGATTCAGCCAGGACTCAAGGAAAGAGGACAGACCTTCCCTGGACACCCGCGGTGGACTCCTCCGCCCCTCACGGGCCTCCACCGGGCTTCACTGCACAGGCTCAAGCCCCACCCCTCACTGGCATTCTTGGACGGAAAATGCAGCTTACACAACCCTTATCATCCCCGTTCTCTGTAACACGAGACATGCTCTTTGTGGTAAGGAAGGACATTTCCGACACATTTCAACTCCGCTGCCTGAGCATGTGGGGCCAGGACAGCTGATCCTGCGTCAGGTCCGGGCCAAGCCAGGCGAGGCGGACGGGAGCAGGGCCGGGAGACAGCTCTCCACTGTGGCGCATCCCCACCCCAGCCGTGCTTCTGCCGCACCCCCACACCTGTGAGGATGCCCTGTCATCCAGGTCTCTCTGCAGCCGGGGACATTTTTCCAGCTTCACTTTCTTCGTTTGATTAAAATGATTGTGGCTGTTTGGTTTTGATTTTTGGTTTTCAAAATACAAAATTAGGCTTGAGTATTGAGTATGCTGCTCCAAAAAACACCTGTCACAGCTTCCCCCCACCCAGATTTCAACAAGCATACAGAAGTTAACTCGCCGCCACTGAGCAGACCCCCCAGAATGTAGGGCAACACCCCACAGATGCTTCATGCTGCGTGGACAGCCGCAAGGCCAGGGAGGCCTGTGGAGGCTCCCACCCTGTTTCCAATAACCATCTTGGCCAGAACCAGGGTCCAAGATGCCACAGAAGGCGCTGTTCTGGACTCTGGTAAACAACAGAGACTGATGTGCTTGCGGTTAGAGGCGCCGAGAGAAAGGAGGGTGCCAGCTCATTTCTGAGGATCTGGCTTCCACCACACACCCAAAAATGCAGACACAGCACGTGGAATAATATCCAAGCACCAAACTGGGGCACCAGGGAGTCGGGGGTGCCCATCTCCCAGGGCCGCCCACCTGAGGCCCCACTCACTGCTGTGCGTGCGTGCCGGGCACTCAGCCTGTCCCTTGGGGAACTCTGACCCCTCTTGGCTTCTCCATCCAGAGGTTTCCCTTAACGAGGGTGGGTCACAGGTCACTCACTCCTGCCCTCTAAGAGCGGAGAAACCCTGGAAGCCATCCTAGGCTCCTTCGCCAAGCCCAGGGAAGTTCTTTCTGTCAACGTTCCAGTATCTTCTCTGACCTGGATTGCCCTGCTGGCTGCAGAGCCGCACGGTCCTTGTGATTTACCTGTTTTGTGGAGAAGGCAACAGAGAAGTGAGTTTGAGTAAGACATTTGTCCCGGTGTTCCCCACCCCATGCTCAGTCCCCAGCCTGGCGTTTGGAACATGCTGGGCACTCCATAGGCATCTGAAAAAGAAATAGTAAACGAACTCCTGATATGTCAACCCTGAGCAGAGGAGGCAGTGAGGAGAGGACCAGGGGGTTCCTGCAAGGCCTTTAGGCACATCAAGTCGCACGAGCTGGGGCAGACACCATAGACTTGGGAGCATAGAGCTGGAGGGTGTTCGGGAGAATCTGCCTGGTTCCAAGTAAAAGAACCTCAAATCAATTACCTTAAGAAAAAAAATTGGAGAAGGTAACTGGCTGATATAACAGGACAGCTTGAGAGTGCTGCTGTCAGGCAGAGCTGGATCCAGGGTCTGAAGTGATTAGGGCCCTTGGACCTCCCTTCTTGGCTGTCTCCTGGCCCACTATTCTTCTGTGCTCTTTGACTCTGCTACTTAGGTTCTGTTCATGCAGCAGAACGTGGCCTCTGGCAGCGTCTCAGCCTCACCTCCCAGGCCGTGTGCGGAGTGGCCACATGCCTTCTCCATCATCAGCAGCTCCTGGAAATGTTCCTGGAAAAGCCTTCAGTTTGGCAGAGAGGGAGGACGAAGGTCTTTCACCAGGACTGTGCCACAGGATGACTCTATGGCCAAGGGGACACTCTGACCTCTGGCCCCTCCCACCCAGCCACCAGGCCAGCTGTGGCCCTGTTTCTGTGCAGAGGCCCCTCTGTCTTTCTCTGTCTCCCTCTCTTCCCTCCCCCTCCCTTCCTCTCCCCCATGCTCCCTGCCCCACTAGCTCCCTGTCTCATAAAACTGCTCACTGTGTCCTCACGGATTAACTCGGAGAAACGCAAATTATAACATAACCCAGGAAAACCATCCTTAACGGACACCATGCCACTCGCCACAGCAGCAGCTGCAATTAGTAAAGTCTGAGATGAAGAAAAAACTGATTTATGGAGCAAACCTCCACTGCGAAAATCTAAATGCAAAAGAATTGATCTCTATGAAAATAATTTCAGCAAAATGGAAACGGAAACATCGGAAATGGTTTAACTGTGCTGTACGGAAAATTGATAAAAGGGATTAAATTGGCTTAATGGAGTTCTCTGTGGAATTCTGGTACTTTCTAGAGGAAAACTCATCACTGTTGACTAATTCTGATTGAAATGCGTGCATTCAAATTGTCTTGGGGTCAAAATGTCCGCAGGAGCAGAGCCTTGGGTCGAAATATCCCCAGGCCTGACCAAGGGGTTGGAGTTTTGTCAGCAGCCCCAAAGGACAGGGGAGGTGATGCAGCGCCCCCCAAGGCAGAGCGGCAGGAGGTGGGGATCTGCCTGGACAAACACCAGAGGGAGGGATTGGGGGACACAGGAGCAGACACACCCAACACAGGTCTTCCCTACAGATCTTCCCTCCGCTGGTTCCTGCCGGCCACCCAGCCCGGGGGCGGTTGGCTCAGGTCCCTGCAGAGACCTGGGCTGGGGACAGCAGGCCTGTGGCCACCTGCCAGCCCCGCCTCACCCCGCTGCCTGGCGGCTGCCACCTCCCCTAGGAGGCCTGAAGTCCCCCAGACGTCCTCTCTCCTGCGCCCCTGCGTTCCAGCCGAGGTCAGAGAGCAGAAGTGCTCCGCAAATGCTATTTTTTTTTCCAAATGATACTTACTGTGTTTGTCTTTCTGACCACGAAGACAGTGCAGCAAAAGGCAGAATTGGGGGCAAACGGAAAAGCGAAAGGGAGACACATCAGTCCCGCTCTGCTGCGCAGGGACACCCGGGTCTCCCAGCCGCATTCGGGCCCCTGCAGCACCGCGTGGCCTTCACAGCCCCTCCGAGTGGGGGCTCCCCGTGCTTCTCCACCGTCACCCTCTGAGGGTCCTACGGGGTGGCTGTGAGGGGAAGTAAGTGACTTCCCGGCCTGTGCTTCTCTCATCCCCACAGGTGACCCGTCAGCTTAGGACTCCAGCTGTTCCCGTTTCACAGATGAAGGAAAGGAGGCCAGAGAGGCACCCTTCCTCAGCCACGATCTCAGAGCTGGGGAGTGGTAGAGCTGGCCTCGCACCTCAGTGTGCCAGTCTTTGGAGCTCTTGGAACCTCACGGTTATGCGAGGAGCAGGGGGGGAGAGGGGAGGACAGGAGGGGAGGGGAGCCGGGTGGGG
>LNAC01000001.1:7282248-7372413 GCA_002007465.1 Ailurus styani | reverse complement strand
AGGGAGGGAGGGAGAGGAAGAAAGAGAGAGGGAGGGAGGGTCCTACTATTCTTTAGATCACACTTCTGAAAAATGTCAATACCATTTTTTGCAGGACTGAAAACAATGAAAACAGAAACCGGGCACTTGGCACGGCTGCCCTTGGATGCCGATGACAGACTGCCAGTCTTCAGGCACAGCTCGGCCACTGCACATTAGAGCAGCCTCGCCTTCCAGATCCAGAAGGCACATTCCCAGACGGGTCTTCGGCAGGCCATGTTGCCAACGTGTTCGTCTTCAGGATGTTTCCCTTTCAGTGAGTGTGGAGCAGAGACTGGCTGCTTGCTCACTAATCCCGTTTCTTCCTCCTGGGCACACACAAGACTCCATCTCAGCCTTGCCTGCAGTTATACTGAGGCCCTATGACTGGGTCCTGGCCAAGGAGATGTCAGCAAACGTGATGTATGCCGCTTACAGGATTGGTCATAAGATCATGGGCATGGCTGTCCCTACTCCCCTCCCCTTCCAAGGCAACCCCGGAGACCATGTGCTGAAAAAGATAATGTCATAGGATGGAAGGAGCCTAGATCCCTGAGTCACAGCTAGGAGGAGCATTGCCCAACTCACGTCAGACTGTGACACAAGTGAGAAACAAACTGTATGGTGTTTAGCCACTGAGTCATTGTTCCTCAGCTAGTGTTATTTATCCTGGCATATCTCTTGGTAGGAATGCATTCAAACGCAAGTAACTGAGAAGCCAGTCAAAGTGGCATAAATAAATATAAACTTGTTCTTCTGCATAGCAGGAAGTCAGTCTTGGAATAGGCAATTCAAGAGTGGACCAGCTCCTCAAGGACACCAGCTCATCTATCTTTCTGCTCAGCCATTCTTGCTGTGTTGGCCTTTGTCCTCATGCTTGTCAACTCGGAGTCACAAAAGGGCTGCTGTGCCTCTGACATTTCATGTGCATCCCAGACAGCAAGAAGAGGCATAGGGGAAAGGGCTGAAAGGGTCCTGCCGGTCAGATCTGTCCCAGCTTTTACTTCTACTTGCCAACTTCTGTTTATATTTTATTGACCAAAAGGGCATCATGTGCCCACCTGAACCAATGACTGGCCAGCAGGAATGATATTATTACAGCGGCTTAGTATAGCTGTGATTTGTCCCCTGGGGCTGGGGTCTGGGCTACCCCTGCCTTGAGATCTGGGAATCTACACAACTGCCTAAAAAAACTTCAGATCTACTGGTGGGAAGAACACAGGAGCCGTAGAGAAAATTGTCAACTTTTCACATGCTGGTGGGCCCTGCCCCTGGGCTCCCAGGGAAGCTCTCCCTTAACATTTTATCAATGTTCAAAATAAGACTTGGCAAAACCTCAAAGCGTGGGCTCTAGTTCTGCCCTGAGCACACATTGAATGTCTGCTTTATTAAAAAAAATAATAATAAAAACCAAAAAGGAGGATTCCAAACATAAAGATAAGAAAAACAAAAAAACCTCCCTGGCTCCCAAAGCTTAAAGTCAAACAGTTTTGCACATACTAAAAACATAAGATAAGGTCTGTAACTTTCTGGAATGTCCTTGGTCATGATGATTTGTAACTCTTTTTATGTAAAAGACACATCACCCTGTACCAAGTGTTCCTTCCCCAGAGCACGCTTCTTTGTGAGGATCATGTATCCTGGGCAGCTGTTCTAACTTGGGCTCGAATAAAACCCTTTTCCTTTCTTTTTAAAAATCTTTAAAGAGGTTTGTTCATTTTGCATCAATAGGAGTGAAATAGATGCTGGGTGGTCAATGATAGCCTTCCCCAATGGCTGGCACCCTCCTATTTTTCTTTCCTTCTGGTGCATTCTTTCTCCAGAAGCAGTTGCAGTTATGAGCTACCAAAGAGGTCCCTGGCTGGATCCTTTGGCCTTCAGATCCCTGGGTTTGGGCCTCAGCTCAGCAGACCATAGAACTCCATCTGGTCGTCTCGCCCAGGGGACTGGCTCCCATGGAGTCAAATGATGACAAGCTAGTAGTCAACCAGACAAAAGCATCATTCACACTGGAGGACAGAGTTTTCCCAAGACACGGTACTCTGGGGCAGCTCCTGTCTTTTCTAGGATACCACTGATTTCCATAGACTGGTCATCAGAAATTAGCAGAGCTATTTAAAAATTAGATGCTCAATGCTCATGAAGGTGCAGCGAAATGAGCTTGATCTCAGGATGCCTGCAGGAGGGTGAATTGTTGCCATACATTTGGAAAGCAATCTGGCAGCAAGTATCATGAGCCTTAAATATATTCAAACCCTTTGATCTAATAATTCCACTTCTGGGAATCTCTCCTAAGGAAATAATTTGAATACTGAAAAAGCTTTTTGCACCAAGACATTCCTGGCAGGATTACTTACAATAGTGAAAACCTAGAAACAGCCAAAATAACCAGCATTGGAATAAAAATATATATTGTATATAGAATATATTCTATGAAGTGGAGGTAGGACAGATTAATGGATGGATGGATTGATCGATCGATTGATCGACGATAGGATAGTTAGATCAATGATCAATGGATGGATAGAGAGATACATAGATTCCACCCAAAAAACTCTGTACCTTCATTAAAGATGATGACCCCAAAAGGTTTACAATGCAAAAATGCGCTTGGATAAAGAGTTAATATAATGGGTATGATATAATTATGACTGTGTGGAAAAGGCTGAAATAAAACACTCCAAAAAGTAACCACGAGTGCTGAAAGCATGGATGATTTTTGTTCCTTCTTCCTAGTTTATGCATTTAAATTTTTTCTTTTATAAGGATGCCCTGTTTTATAAAAAAACTTTATTTTAGACAAATATGAGGGTTGCTAAGTGAGCATGGAAATTGGATGGGGCTAAGGGACAGTTTGTTCAGCCGGGGCAGCATTTGGAGAAGTTGCCCTGCCCTGCTCTGGGCCACTGACTGGTGACCGCAATACTGGTTCAGCCAGTTTCAAGGTCTTTCTCACACACACACACACACACACACACACACACACACACACACACACACACCTTGGGAGCCGCCTTCAATCCCTCTCCAGTCCTGGCAGAGGCTCCTCCCACTCTGGGTCTCCAGGCGCCAACTGGGGTGAATTGTAACTTTCTACAGGTACCTTCAGTTCTGGTCACCTTGATTCAACTTAGTCACACCTCAAGCTCCAAACCAGCCTTGGGGGTGGTGTCCCTGCAGACAGAACCTTGGCCTTGACGTTTGCTCATCCTGTGCTCAAAAGGTGGTGGCCTTTGGCCAAGATTGCCCCTCAATGCTGGACAACTTTTTGGAGTCCCCTATACACCAAGTAGGGAAAAATCTCAGACTTCCTTTTATTTGAATATCCATACTTATTAGAATTTATTTTATTTGAATAGCAATTATTGTTTGACTATCCATCCAGATTAGATTCTAGGATTTGTTCATATTTGTGTTCCCTGCTGTTGTTCAGTTTTACTGCTCTCTGACATCCCCATGTTTAAATAAACCATAATTCATGTATCTATTTATCTATTTCTGTTGCCAGGATTCGGGCTGTTTCCAACGTTTTAATACCAGCAATGGTGCTGCCATGAACATTCTGGTAATACCTAGAAGAGGAATGGCTGGTATGCGAGGTACGTAAAGGCTCAGCTTCATGAGACAATCCCAAAACGCTTTCCGAAACAGCAATATAATTTTAAGAGAAAAAAAAGAAAGTCCAAAAAGATTATACAAATCCCCTGTATTCTCAATTTTTCTGTGCATCCAAGACTGTTCTAAAACTTAAAGTTTTTTTTAATTATACAGCAGAATACCCTTTTTCAAGCTAAAAATGACTAAAATTAAAAATATTTTTGAGGCTCGATTTAGATGTGATCAAATGAAACCAGGAGAATGATGAACAGAAGACTTACGGGAGTCTGTTCCCTGGGGTTGTGGGAGCAGAGCTCTGGATGTGGGAGCACAACTGTTGTCAGTGTTCCAGCTTTCTTGTTGGATGTTGATTAACGGGTGTTTACTAGATTAAAATGCAGGAAGGAAGAGAGGGAGGGAGGAACAGGGAGGGAGGCAGGCAGGAGGAAGAGGGTCTTGCATGGAGAGTTCAGAGAGTGTCATAAACAAAGACGATGTCTAGTCCAGCTCTCTACACCTGCAGTCCATTGAACGACGGGAGGGAAGGGATCTGAAAGCCATTCACACTGGCTTAAGAGAGAGAGAGGAACAGCTCTGTCCAATGACCAGCGTGGGGAATCCTTGGCGAGCTTTCAGACCCAATGCCAACCCCTGGCACAGGCACACCGTGTCACCCACGGTGCGTGTCTGCTGTCTGAACCTCAGGGGGCAAGGCACTTCTGCACTCAGACTGCCTGGTACAGGATCCAGGTCTGGCATCACCAGCCACGCCTGGAGTCACCCGTGTGCTCTCTCCAATGCTCAGTGTTCTCATCTGTAAAATGGGGAGAAGTAAATAAGATGACATGTGTAAAGTGTTTGCTCACAGAGTAAACACTCAATAAATGTCTGTTATTATATCCCCAACTGCTGTGTGTGTGCATGTGTGTGTGTGTGTGTGCGTGTGTGTGAAATCCCAGGTCCTCACCCTCATACCTGCCTAGCACCCTGCTCCCCCTGGCCAGAATATAACCTGTTCCAGCCAGTTGACTTGAACCTGGAGCCCAGTGGGGTCTGGGGTGCTGACACCTTCCTCCTCCCACCTCCTGGGAAATACCAGCCCCCTCCTTCCTTCCTCAATCCTCAGGCTCCCTGGGATGAACTGCTCTGATCTCTCAAGGATTTCTCAAGCCCCGTCCCCTCCCTGGCCGGGCCCCCCTGGATCATCGCCTCCAGCCTGCCCTCTGAGGCGTGACCACATCACGCCCTGCTCACATTCCCCCGAGATTCTCCCTGTCCTTCAGCAGTGCAGCCCAAGACCCTCGGTTGGCACTCAAGGCCTTCATCTGGCCCCAGGTCCATCGGGCCTCTCCCTGCCACCCGCACCCAGAGTCCAGTCCTCCCCCCTCCCCAACACACCCCTTTCCTTGCTCCCTGTCTCGTGGCTGATGCTTTCCCCACAGGGGGCACCTTCCTTCCCCTGGAGAGCCCTCGGTTCCCTCCCACTAGGTCCCTGGCTCGCTTTACATCAGTGCCCCCCCATCTTCATTCCCCAACGGGGACCTCTCTCTTGTCCCCTCCACCAGACTCTGAGTGCATTAAGGGATGGAGCCTGTGATCCTCATCCCGTCCCAGGGCCATGTGCAGAAAGTAGCCACTGAGGACGTGAACGACTTTTCTCGTTCAAGGGTAAAGATGTTTGACTCCTCGCTGCAATTATATTTTCCCTTTCTTGATTCAAAACCTTGCCTTGCCTGGGACAAGGCAGGACGAGTGGAAAACATCTGTCTGGTGGGTTGACACGGGCGGGGATGGAGGACGGAAAGAAATCTGTTCTGGTGTCTCCTGTTTACCATGGACGTTGAACTTGGACATAAAAGTGTAGCCACAGCAGAAAGGACGAGTGGAGACATCCCCCCCCGCTGGGACCGCCCGAGGCTGGCCAGCAGATGGGGGTCGGGGGGCCAGGGGTCCTCTGGCTGTGGCGGGGAAGCGCCGGTCCAGGCCGGCTGTTTGACGTTCATCACTTTTTCATCCTTCGCAGAGGTCATGCAGGAAGGATCTCTGTCTGCGTCCCTGCTGCCTCCGTCAGAAAGGGAAGCTGGGGGCAATGTTACAATTGGTGGACAGCTCCACACTTAAAAGACCAGTAGAAAGTTTACATAAGGACAGTTCCTGTCCTGAAATTACCTTATGGAGAGAAAGACAATCAAGGAGATGTGGCTACAGCAGGTGTTAGCAGGGGTGTGGAGACACGGGACCCTCGTGCCCCTGTGCTGGGAATGCAAACTGGTCCAGCCGCTCTGGACAGTGTGTGATCCTTCCTGAAACATTCACAGCAGAAATACCATGGGATCCAGTAATTCCATTTCTGGATATTTACCCAGCATGACCCGCAAGGGCCAACCCAACAGGTGCCCCAAGCACCAACCAGCGTGCGCCCAAAGCACCAGCCAGCACGCCCCCCTGGGGCCCCCCGGAAAACAGGCTTCTTCCCCCACTGACCATGTGGTGGCCTCTGCCGGCCCCCTTGGCCACCCCACCCCACGGTCTCCAGGACAGCAGGGCCGGGAGGCCTCGCACAGGTCAACTCTGCCATCTTACAGGTGGGAAAGCAGAGGCGGGAAGAGACTTGCCCAAGGCCCCATAGCAAACTGGCTTCCTCGGCCACACTGAGACCCAGAAGGGCTCCTTCCATCACTGAGCCCAGAGCCCAGGACCCTCCTCACTTCGGGTCAGCAACAGCCTCGCTGCACACATGGCCAACAAGCTCGAACAGCTCACTTCAGTGAGGGGACAGCAGCGGTCGTGACCATTCATCACTGTTTGCGGACACTTCCCACCGCCCAGGCCCGTCCTAAAGCACTTGACCTGCATCATTGTGCCGAAGCTGCATAGTAACTCTGGGGAAGGAGTAACCGTTATTCCCATTTCACAGGTGGGGAGACTGAAGCTCAGAGGGATCAGGTGGCCTGTCCATGGCTGCTCAGAGTCAAGCTGGGACTCATGCCCAGATGCTGAAGCACGGAGCCTGCCTCCCATCCGGCCCAGCAGCGCGGAGCTGCCAGACGGCTGGCGCGGTGGGCAGGGAGGGCCGCGCTGGGTCCTGTGTGCCCAAGTCCCGTGTCTCGGGACAATTGGTGGACAACAACAGGTCCTTCCAGGACCTGGCCCTCACGCCCTCCCCTCATCTCAGGCCGGGGAGACATGCGAGGTGCGGAAGTTAGGGCTCTGGAGCCAGGCAGTGTGGCCCTCGGTCAAATTGCCTGAGCAATCTGGGCCTCAGTCCTTCGTCTGTTAAATGGACATTGCAGTAGCTCATGGCATCATTGTAAGGATTACATTCGGTTAGGCCTGTGGCTCCCACAGCACGTGGTAGACAGAACACGGGCCCCAAAGATGTCCACAGCCTGGTCCCCAGAACCTGAGGCTATGTTGCCTTGTGATTACATTAGTGATCCAGATGTGGGGAGATGGGGAGGGAGGGTCTGTGGGCGCCAAGGGGTCACAGGGGACCTCACTGGAGGGAGGCTGGAGGAGGGGCTGGGAGGATGGGAGCAGAGGTCGGTGTGCTGGAGGCTCGTTGTTTCCGACCGTGTGAGCGCGAACGGGGGCTGCTCTCTCGCTGGCCGAGGGCCAGATGAAGCCCAGCACCGGGGGGACCGCTGGCCAGACAGTGACAGAGCATCCCCAGAGCAGCCCAGGGCAGGGCAGCCCGCGCTCTGATCGGGTGCACCGAAAGTTCGGGAGTCGGAGCGGGCCGGCCTGCTCTGCGGAGGGGCAGGGACATCTGTCGTCACCAATGCTCCATTCCTGACCCCTGCCCTGGACAAGAACGCGTACCTGCCTCTAGCGCCCGGCAGACCCGGAGCTGGGGGCGTCTCCTGCACTCCCCCCTCAGCCCACCAAAGCCCCCCGACACGCCTTGGCTCCCAGGCCCCACGAGCTGGGCATTCACACTCCCCTGGTCCCCCGAGGACCCCCACCTCGGAGAGGTGAGCCTTCCTCCGCACGCATCCATTGTCCATTTGACTCGACCAAGGGGGCCTGGGACTGTTTCCCAAGGCTGTCCCTCCAGCCCCAAGGGGGCCTGCTGACCCCCGCCCCCAGACCAGGGTCTCCAGGAGGCAGGGTTGGCCCATCCCCGTCGGGATCCCTGAGGCTTGTGCACCTCCAGGCACTTACTAGATGCCTTGAAAGTATGGTTGGATGGATGACCACACAGAGGTCAGGCCTCTATGCGCCCCCCAACCCAGCTTCCCAGATAGACGGATGCCCCAGGGACCCCTCCGATGTGCACCTGAGGACTGTTGCCGAGGAAGCCCCCTGAGCTGCAGAGAGGTTTCCTGGCCAAACCGGACATCCTCGGGCTGAGCGCCCTGACTTCCTATGTTTGTGGACACAGGATGTGTACCCCTCTCCTGGTGGCCCCGTGGGGGACGGCATCGGAAAAAACACTTCTTTATTCCCACACTCGCGACACTTCTGACACCGGATGCGGGTTCCCCACCCATCGAGCAATTCTCAGCGACACCAGCTGCGTGTCCCATGATTCGATTCAATTCCGACTCTAACTGGAGTTGGCCCAGACGCCACATTGTGCAGGGCTTGGTCCCACAAGACTGCCCCCACATCAGGTGCCAATGGCGAGTCTCAGGGTGCCATGTGTATGTCTGACCAACCAGCTGTGCATCAGGGTGCCCACCACCCCCTCCCTGGGCTCCGCTCTTTGCTAGAACAGCTCCAAGCCTCAGGGAAACACACTTAGCAGAGTATTATGCATGAAGGATATGATAAAGGACAGAGATGAACATCCTGGGGGAAGAGGTGTGGAGAATGGGGCATGGGGCGTCCACACCCTCCCCACAGATACCACACTCCTCCAGCAACCGGAAGCTCACCGAAGCCCATACCAGGCTCAGGCAGTTTGTTCGAGGCATACAAAGTGGTAAAGCCCTGGTTGGAGAAACATCTTGTCTGAGGCTGCTCAGCTTGCTCTAACAAAACACCACAGACGGGGTGGCTTATAAACAACAGAAATGTGCTTCTCACAGTTCTGGAGGCTGGAAGTGTGAGATCAGGGCACCAACATGGTCAAGTGAGGGCCTTCCTCTGGTCACAGACTCCTTGCTGTGTCCCTACACGGGGCTGAGGGAGCTCTGTGGAATCCCAATCATGCCCGAATGTAACCACCTCCCAAAGGCTTAACCTCCTAATACCATCACCTCGAGGAGTTAGGATTTCAACTCATGAGGTTGGGGGGACTCACACCTGGACCATCACACCTCCCCAAGGCCGAGCAGGGTATTGCTGCTATATTCCCGGCTGCTGGACATGCTTCCAGCTTTTCACAGCACAGCTGTAGTGGGTTAAATGGTGACCCCAAAAATATAGTCCATTTCCCAGAACCTGTCAATGTGACCAAAGGGTCTTCAAATATGCAATTCAAGGATCTCAAGATGAGACCATTTGCCATTAGGGCAGGTCCAAAATCCAATGACAAGTGTCCTTATAAGACACAGGAGAAAAGGCCGTGTGAGGACAGAGGCAGTGATGGGAGCAATGTGGCCACAAGCCAAGAGATGCCAGCAGCAACCAGGAGCTGGAAGAGGCAAAGAAGGACCCTCCCCTAGAGCCTCCAGATGGAGCTCAACCCTGCTGACATCTACACTTTGACTTCTGGCCTCCAAAACTATGAGAAAATAAATTTCCACTGTTCTATGTCTCCAAGTTTTTGGTATTTTGTTGTAGCAGCCCTAGGACATTAATCCTCCAGCTTATACGTAAGAAAACACTACTATATCTGCAGCATTCTGTGGTTCACTGAGGCTCCTTTGCTGGATGCTTCCGGCCTGGGGGCATTGCTGCCTGTGCACTCCCACCCCACCCTCACCATGGACTGAGAGGTCAAACACCATAAACCTCCGTTGGGAAGCTCTGGTTCAGAGGCACTGGGTCAGTAGTCACCATAGCCCCCTGTTTTTGGTTAGCCACAACATTAACGTGTTGTCTCACATTGTTAATGGTTGCTTGCTCCCATTTGTTTAAGGTGACAGTTTGGAGAAAATGGCACTGTACCTCACTCCCATCTGAGGGAAAGCTGGGTTGGAGTGCTTTGAGGTGCCAGCAATGTGTGAAAGGGTGATATGGGTACAGAGATGGTGGGGACCCTGGGCCTCCAGGAAGAACGCCCCAGCCAGGGCCTACTCCAGCCACCAACAGCTGCACTCAGTGAAGGTACCATGGATCCCGCAGAGAGCAGGGTTCCCTAAGCTATGGGGACCTAACATGGGCCCACCAGCCTCAGAATCTGTGGCCAGGTGTGCCTGTCCATCTAGCCTTCTTCTGTCAGTGTTGATCCTTAAAGAAACTTTGAGGTGGGGTGTCTGGGTGGTTCAATCAGTTAGAGTCTACCTTCAGCTCAGGTCATCCCAGAGTCCTAGGATCAATCCCTGCATTGGGCTCCCTACTCAGTGGGGAATCTGTTTCTCCCTCTCCCTCTGCCCCTTCCCCTGCTTGTGCATTCTCTCTCCCTTTCTCTCTCATAGATAAATGAAATCTTAAAAAAAAAAAAGAAAGAAAGAAAAAGAAATATTGGGGTTCTGCCTACATAAAGCTAACAATGCTGCTCTTAGATGATAGAGTTTAGGATGATTTTTTTTTCTTTCTTTCTTGCATTTCTGTATGATTTAAGTTCCTTATAATTAAAATGTATCCTTTACAAAAGGAACAAAACTATCATTACTATTACTACTACTACTACTATTATCATCATTATTATTTTAATCGCTGGGCAGTTTTGAAAAATAGTTTTCCTCAGCCCAGGTCTGCATGATTCTGATTCTCTTGGCCTGGGGTAGGACCACTGGAAGGACCCCATTGACTTGGATGGGCAGCCCAGCTGGGGAATCGCTCATGTTTCCCAAAACATCTCTGATGAGAGTCACCTGAGCACTTGTCCCACAAACACAGCCCCAGCCTGCCCCGTGTCGCACAGGTGAGGCTCCCATCAGGACAGACTAGCCTGGCTGCAGAATGAATCTCCTCCAGGACCATAAGGGCTGACGTCCAGCTCTGCATCCTGGAGTATGACACAGCCATGAGTCACCCACCAGAGTCAAAGCAAACCTGAGCTGGAAACAAGACGGGGTCAGCCAGGTGGCAGCTGCGGCCAACAAAAACCCTATCACTCCATCTGGAAGTTTGCAGACTTCCTTCTCACTCACATGTGGGCAGCTTGTCCCAACTGCTGCATCCAGGGGGCTTTTGTGATTCTAGGGACATTTTTTCTTCCTTTTTTCCGTCCTTCCTTCCTTCCTTCCTTCCTTCTCTTCTTTCTTCCTTCCTTTCTCCCTTCCTTTCTTTCTCTCTTTCTTTCTTTCTCTTTCTTTCCCTTTCTTTCTCTCTTTCTCTCTTCTTTCTTTTCTTTCTACCATCATTATTCATTTGTAGCTACAAATGTCTATCACTGGACTGTGAGTTGGGAAGAGATGCATGGTAGAACACCATTATGTAACTTTTCCACCACACAGATGCAAAGATGTAAATGACCTCAAGAGCATGGGTAATTATAAAAACTGTAGTAATATAATTAGGAAGCAATGAATTTCTGATTTATTTTTGTCTTGTTGTCCTAGGGACATTTTCTTGAAGAATAAATGGGAATATTTAGGAGACAAGACGACAGAAGGAGCTTAACCAGGGCAAAGATTGTGGGACCCAACTGACAATTAGCCACTCCCCAAGTAAATCCACGGTCAGCAGAAATTATGGGTGCAACTTCACTGTACACTGTTTAAGTCCAAGTCCACAGACAAGTCACCATGGCCAGCTGGAAAGCCCCAGAAATCCAAATGTGAAGGTCCCTTCATGCTTGGAAAATAAAACATGTGAGTCACAGCTCAGCTTATAGAGGCAAAAGACCATGGGATGGTGGGACCTCTGGCTCCTTCTGCAGCTTGGCTATTGGGCACCCTCTGCTGTGGGTCATGCTCACCCAGCTACCTGCCAAGAATTGGGGTGCAGGTCTGGTGGAAAGAGCTGTGATGAAGAGACCACTGTCAGGCCCTGAGCTTCATTGTTTGAGCCTGGTTTTGCCCCAGACTGAAACCCTGGCCGAGGGAACCACTTAAGGAGCTATCCTAAATGACCATGCCACAACTCCAACACCAGCCTCACAAGCTAAAATATAAACAAAGAATCTGTGGGGACAAACACTCCCCTCTGAAGTGGAAGACCGTAGGTTGCCATGGACTGAATGTGTCCCCCGCCAAACCCATATGTTGAAGGTGGGGCCTGGGGGAGATAACTAGGGTTAGAGGAGGTCATGAGGGTGGGGTCCCCATGATGGGACTGGTGTTCTCATAAGAAGAGACACCAGAGCTCTCTCTCCTCTCTGTGAAGACAGAGCTAGAAGCCAAGAGAGCACTTGCCAGGAGGGAGCCATGCTGGGACTCTGAGCTTGGAAGTACAGCCTCCAGAACTGTGAGAAACAAGTAGCTGTCATTCAAGCCCGTGGCTGTGGCCCTTTGTCATGGTGGCCTGTGTAGAAAACATTACTGGGGTATTTAACATTTTCCTTTTCAAAATGCACTGGATGAACACCCTTCCCCACTCCTGAGAGAACTTTCCAGAACCTCCTTCTGTGCTGGGCAGGGGAGGGGGGCATCGCTGATTCATGTGTGAATGCCAGCAGGTATCTCTCCCACAAAACCAGTCTTGACAGGAGAATGTGAAGGGGAGGGGAACAAGGTTAGGATAGGTGAGTTAATAGAACATTCTATCCATGACATACCTAACTGACTTCTCAGCAAGTTTCGGCAAGTTTTTAAGATTTTATCATCTCCGATGGGCTTCTCAGAACATAAGCCAGTGGAAGGACTGGGGAAATATTAATTCAGCCAGAGACTTTTCACTATTAACTTCCTCTCCTAACTACCCAGGCCTACCCCCAGAACATACAGTAAGGGCCCCCCCACCCCGGGCCCAGTAACAGCTCTTCATGAGCCTCTGAAAGGCTTTATTGGTTTGCTCTGGTTATTAACTCCTCTCTGTCACTGGGGCCTCCCACTGGGTGACCCCAGAGCCCCTGGGTTCTAGTCTGGGTATAGGCCTGGGGTGTAATATTTAAAGGGCACCAAAAACCCTAAACAAGAAAAATAATACTTTAATGTAATATTGTAAATAATCCAAATGAATGCAAAACAAACACAAACAAAGCATCAAAATTTTAAATAAGAATAGGCTTCTCTAGGTACAACAAGAGGTACATAAAGGGTCTATTTCCCAGGCAAAGTGAGCAGGCTAGGGCCAGGCCTCAGAGCCAGGCACAGGACCCAACAAGCCAGCCCTGCATCTTTTTGTCATGGCAATTATTCCCAAGGGTTAGGGGCTGGCAGCCAATGCACATCCCCTTCAAAGGGTCCTGGCATCTCAGCACAAGGAGAATTCTAGGGAACACCTGGTCCCAGCACTTAAATCCTCTGTGATGATGAACTAGTGTGTGGGTGGGTGGGTGGGGGTTGTTTCTCAATTTCCAATCCATCACAGATTGATACTTTGGTAAAATACAATAAAAAATAAATTTCTAGAAAAATGACATGGAAAAAAAGATACAAGATGCAAATCAACTTTCTTATCATATTTCATTATAATGTTATATATTATATTATTATATTCAACAGATCATTACCCGTTCAAATGGCTGTTGTATGTCTAAATGCCTGCTCTAAATTTCCATACTTACTAGATCATTAACAACCCACACCCAGCAGGGTCTTGGGCCACATACTGAGTAACATGGATATGTCCAGGCTCCCTTCCGGAGAGCAGGGAGTTGAATCACCGGGGACCTGGTGGGATCTGCATCTGTCCCCTCCTCACCATCCTCACCCCATAGGACCAAACATATTCCCATCTCTATTCACAATAAATCACTGGTTCTCAGTCTGAGTTTGCCCCCAGCAGCTGTTCTGGTGACAAAAGAGCATGACTGGTTCCCTGAGACAATCAAGAACACAGAGGACGGCTGCACAGTCCGAGAAGGCAGAGGAATAGGAGTCCTTAGTTTTGAACTCAGCTAGATAGTTATCGAATCATTCCGAACGCCTGTGAACTGAACCAGAGATCTAAGAAAATAGCTGCAACTCTACAAATAGAAAAATGACGACTTTCTACAAGGTAGGAGGTGCAGAGAAGTAAATCCGAGGTGATATATGGGAAGATAAACTGTGGGGGGAGGGGAGTTCTCTGAAAGCCAGCACCAGAAAGAGATATAACAGAAGGCTGCTTAAGAGTCTGCTCTGGTGAGGGATGGCCCTGCCTGATAAGGGATCAGGCAGCAAAGCAGGGCAGAATCCTTGGTGAGAGTATAGTCTCAGGATCCTCGAGGTCACAGGAAGACCAGGGGTGCCTGAGTGCAGCAGACCTCCTAGTGTCAAAGCAGGGAAGACAGCTCGAGGTTTCCATATACTGCAAACTGAGGAGTGGTCATGACCGCTCTCCAAGCAGGGGCCCACGAAGTGGCAGAACTGCAGCAAGACCTCTCCTTTCTCTCCAGAGAGGAGCAGCATAGGTATGCACCTCAGGAATCTGCAGGATTTGAAACTGAGTCATGTGCCTGAGATAGAAATGCTTGGTCACAGGCTGGATGAGCACAGAGTGCAGAGGGAGTCTTCATAGATATATTCAGAACATTCTATCCTAAAGCAATAGAATACACATTCTTCTTGAGTGCACATGGAACATTCTCCAGAACAGATCACATACTGGGTCACAAATTAGGTCTCAACCATACCAAAAGATTGGGATCATTCCCTGCATATTTTCAGACCAAAACACTTTGAAACTGGAACTCAACCACAAGAGGAAATTTGGAAAGAACTCAAATACGTGGAGGCTAAAGAGCATCCTACTAAAGAATGAATGGGTCAACCAGGGAATTAAAGAAGAATTTTAAAAATTCATGAAAACAAATGAAAATGAAAACACAACAGTTCAAAACCTTTGGAATGCAACAAAGGCGGTCCTAAGAGGGAAGTATATAGCAATACAAGCCTTTCCCAAATACACAACCTAATCTTACACCTAAAAAAGTTCAAGAAAGAACTGCAAATAAAGCCTAAACCCAGCAGGAGAAGAGCACTAATAAAGATTAGAGCTGAAATCAATGAAATAGAAACAAACAAACAAACAGTAGACCAGAGCAATGAAACTAGGAGCTGATTCTTTGAAAGAAATAATAAGATTGATAAACCCCTGGCCAGACTTACCAAAAATAAAAGAGAAAGAATCCAAATAAATAAAATCATGAATGAAAGAGGAGAGATCACGACCAACACCGAAGAAATACAAACAATTATAAGAATATATTATGAGCAACTATATGCCAACAAATTAGGCAATCTGGAAGAAATGGATGCATTCCTAGAGATATATAAACTACCAAAACTGAAATAGGAAGAAATAGAAAACCTGAACAGACCCATCACCAGAAAGGAAATTGAAGCAGTAATCAAAAATCTCCCAACAAACAACAGTCCAGGGCCAGATGGCTTCCCAGGGGAATTCTACCAAACATCTGAAGAAGAATTAATATCTATTCTTCAGAAGCTGTTTCAAAAAATAGAAACGGAAAGAAAACTTCTCAACTCATTCTATGAGACCAGCATTACCTCGATCCCAAAACCAGACAAAGACCCTACCAAAAAGGAGAATAACAGACCAACATTCCTAATGAACACAGATGCAAAAATTCTCACCAAGATACTAGCCAGTAGGGTCCAACAGTACATTGAAAGGATTATTCACCATGACAAAGTGGGATTTATTCCTGGGCTGCAAGCGGGGTTCAACATTTGCAAATCAATGCGATACACTACATTAATAAAAGAAAGGATAAGAGCCATATGATCCTCTTGGGCAACCCTCTCGTGTCCCCTCCCTTCTTGGGAGCTTTGTACTCCATGTACTCTTTGTACTATCAGTTTGCTATCACTCAATAAACCTTGCTTTGCTGCCCACCAAAAAAAAAAAAAAGAAGAAGAAAGAAAGAACCATATGATTCTCTCAATAGGTGCAGAAAAAGCATTTGACCAAGTACAGCATCTTTTCCTGATTAAAACTCTTCACGGTGTAGGAATAGAGGGAACATACCTTGATATCATAAAAGCCATATATGAAAAGCCCACAGCAAATATCATTCTCAATGGGGAAAAAGCTGAGAGCTTTTCCCCTAAGGTCAGGAACATGGCAGGATGCCCACCCTCACCACTGCTGTTCAACATAGCACTAGAAGTCCTAGCCTCAGCAATCAGACAACAAAAAGAAATAAAAGGCATCTGAACTGGCAAAGAAGAAGTCAAACTCTCACTCTTTGAAGATGAAATGATACTCTATGTGGAAACCCCAAAAGACGCCATCCCAAAATTGCCAGAACTCATACAGGAAGTCAGCAAAGTGGCAGGATATAAAATCAATGCACAGAAATCTGTTGCATTTCTATACACTAACAACGAGACAGAAGAAAGAAATTAAGGAGTCAATGCCATTTACAACTGCACCAAAAATCGTAAGATACCTAGGATTAGACATAACTAAAGAGACAAAGGGTCTGTACTCAGAAAACTATAGAACACTCATGAAAGAAATTGAGGAAGACACAAAGAAATGGAAAAACATTCCATGCTCATGGATTGGATGAACAAATATTGTTAAAATGTCTACGCTACCTAGAGCAATCTATACATTCAATGCAATCCCTTATCAAAATACCATCAAGTTTTTTCACAGAGCTGGACAAATGTTCCTAAAATTTGTATGGAACCAGAAAAGACGCCGAATAGCCAAAGGAATGTTGAAAAAGAAAACCACTGCTGCCTTGGTCCTGTGTTCCAGTCCAAAAGCCCAGCTGTTCCACATGGAGCTTCTGAGTCTCTCACAGAGCAGCTGAGCAGAGCACAATACTAGCTGGAAGACAGAAAGCCTAGAAGACACGGAGAGTCAGTATAGGGCAAGGGACTAATGCCCAAGCTTTGTAGTGGAGTTCAAATCTACGTGACTGGTTGAAAGGGAAATTACTTCATGTCTGTTTCCTTTCTGAAAGTAGGGTAAATGAGGCTTGCCTCACAGAGCTGTGGAGAGGAGAAATATATATCCATATATAAAGCAGCTAGTGTGGGTTCTGGGGCTTGGTGCACCCTGTGGCAGGCAGCCTCCAATGGCCCCCAGGGATTCTCACCTCCTGGCTGATTCGCAACCTGGGCAGTCCTTCATCTCGTCGCTGAATAGAGGTATTGCAGAGATGGAACCAGTGGACTGTTGCAGAAATGACTGGTGTAACTTCCAAGTCCAGGTCATAAGATACATAGATAGAGCTTCTGACCTCTCACCTGGGGCACTGGCTCTGAGGGAAGCCGGCCGCCATGTTTGAGGGCACTCGGGCAGTCCTGTGGAGAGGTCCACGTGGAAGGAAGTGAGGCCTCCTGCCAACAGCCAGCACTAGCCCTCCAGCCACGTGTGTGGAGCCACCTTGGAAGTTAATCCTTGGCCTCAAGTCAACCTTCAAATGACAGCAGCTCCGTGTGACATCTGAATGCACCCTGATGAGAGACATCAAGCCAGTAGCACCCAGCTCAGTCGCTCCAAAATTCCTGACCCACAGACACTGTTTGAGTTACTAAGTGTGTATTGCTATTCTAAACCACTAGATCTGGGTGTGATTTGTTACACCAGAATAGATTGATAATCAATGCAGCCCTACAGAGCAACTATTGTTTGGGTCCATTTACTTGAGAAGAGACAGTCAGAAGCCTCTGATCACAGCTACTTTAGGGGGTCCAAAAGCCCCAGATGAGAACAAGACAGGTGGCTCAGTGGCAGCATCGAGGGGGAAGATACAGCTGAGATGTGGCTACCTAATGCCCCTGCACAAGAAGGAAGGCAGTGAAGGAGCTAGGAGCGTCCCAGGAGATACACAGAGAAATGCTTCAAGTGTACCCCCAGTCGATTACAACCTATGAACAGCAGGTGCAGAGAGTGATATTCTTAAAATAATAATTTCCCAGACTTACCACTGTGTTCATGAACCTCACCAGCTCTGCGGGGCACTGTTACAACAGAGGACAGAAAAATCGAAGAGGAGGTTACAAGTTTACCCCCAAAAAACCACTTGGGAAATGAAACAGTCTGAATATTGGCTCTGGGCCAAGATGGAACTGGACTCCAGGGTCCTGTGATTGAATGCACGACTTCAGGGGGCAGAAGACCCCCGGGGCTGATGTGGACTTAGAGTCTCTGAGCCCTGATTTCTTTACCCACAGGACTGGGGCATCAGCATTGCCTTAAACATCACTGGACTCTGAAGATTAATTTAAGTGAGACATATAAAAGTATGCTCTGCAAATTATAAAGTACCTACAAATAAATATAGAAGCCTTTTTTTTTTTTTCCATGAGATGTAGCTCTACCCATTCTTAAGGCACTGACTGTGTTAGGAGCAACAATGAAGAATGACACAGGATACGGCACATCAGAAGCAGGGCAGAAACAGAGACTCCGTGCCCTTACCAGAATCGAGCCTCAAAGTTTGCCAGTCATGTAACTGTGGGCAAGTCACTGTCCTTATTTGTAAAACCAGGAAGTGGAACTGGAACATCTCCAAGGGCCCTTCTAGTCCAAAAGTCTTATGACTCTGCCCTGGTCTACGTGGGTAATCATCTGGGGAAGATGCATCACGCAGCATTTCCCACGAAATCACCATGACCGAGCCAAGACGGCTTCACAAGTTTGCTTCACAACTGCTCTGCTCCTTCTACCCCATCTCCATCTGCTGGAGTATTGCTTGTTACATACCGAGATGATTGAACAACATGATTAATAACATTAAATAAATAGACGTTGAGTTTTCTGCCCCACAAGCAGAGAATATAACTTTTTCTTAGTTTGGTGATGGAACATTTACAAAACCTTGTCACCTACTTGCTTGTCCAGAAAGATAAACTTTTTAAGGCACAAAAGGCAGAAATCATACAAGTCATATTCCAAACCAGAAAATCCAACAAAAGCTACACTGGAATGGTGAAATTAGAAAATCAAAAATAGACAGATAGATGATAGCTACCTAGCTAGCTAGATAGACAATAACACGTTTGAAAACTAAAATATTCTTCCCATTGAGTTTAGAAAATAAACAATAAATACAACAGAAATTTAGAATATAACTTGTTAAAACTCATCGCATCCCATCAAAGCTCTATTTGGAGATAAATTCATTAATAAAAACATGCCTTCATTACTAGAATAATAATTCCCACTTCTGGGACAAAGCATGAATAACGCCATAGACCATTCCCTAGTGACACAAGCAAAGCTGGCAAAACCCACTAAAAAAACAAAACAAATAAACAAATAAGTAAAAAAAAAAAAAAAGAAAGAAAGAAACCAACCATTTAAAGTCTCTGGGAACTGTCCTAAGAGCATACGACAAATGAAGAACCACCTATTCGAGAAAATCTGCAAAAATGCAGTAGGAACAGCAAGCGTCTGTGACATTTCAGCCACAGGCACATTTCTCTCCCTCTCTCCTTCTGTCTCTGGCTCAGCAGGACAGAAGCTTCCCCTGGGTGGGTGTGGCCAAGAAGTCAGGGCTCCCTCTCCCCTAACTGAGGTAGAGACAGGACACCAGCATTCCTCATGCCCTCCAACTCCAAGTTAAGAAGGCTGAATTCCTGGTGAGCGTGGTGGAGAGGTCGGGGCTACCTTCCTCCCCACCCCTGCCCCCCGTCACCCCTTGGCGGGGCCTAGAAGCCCGGAGCCCCAGCTACCCTCTGGCCAGCTGGCTCCAAAGGCAGTTTCCACGGGAGAGGCAAGCTGAGATGATGGGAGGCGCCCAGGGCTAGAGGTCAGAGCGTGCCCCGGAGAGAAGGCAGTTGGGAAGAGTTCCCAAGCAGTCTGGAGGAAGGAACCGACTGTATGTAAAGCAGAAGTTCAAGCCTAAGGGTACTCCTGAAAACAATAGCTCCTCTTAATTTAGAGCAACCAGCTAAACCAAAAGCTAGTGGGTCCACCAGATAGAACCAGGGAAAGAGACAGCCAAAAAGAGTCCTCCTGGGCTCCAAACGAACCTCAAAGGCTGCCTGAACTTAATTGGATCAGACCAGGGTAGAGTTTATATGCCAGGGCATTTTTGAAAACAATTGAGCAATCAGCCGGTGATTAGCAGGAAGGGGCTGGGTCTGCTACCCAATGAAGCAGACAACAAAGAGACCAGGAACATCTGCTGGAGTTGAGGGCCCTGGGAAGACCACTGCCATCCCAGGGTGGAGGGACTCTGGCCAAGGCTGTACTCTCGGAGGATAAAGAATGTTCCAGAATTGATCAGATGGTGGATGCCCAGCTTGAATATACTAAAAGCCACTGAGTTGCACACTTCGAATGAATGAACTATATGATAGGTGAATTATATCTCAACAAAATTATTAATAAAAAAGAGAGTACAGTTATAGTGATGCACTGAGAAATGTATAGAATTGCTAAATTATTCTATTGCACACCTGAAATATAACACTGTATCTTAATTATACTTGAATTTTTAAATTTTTTAATAAAATAACTTTTAAAAAGATACAGAAAACAAATGACCTACATAGTCATTTCTGTATTATTTCAAAGAACCCAGTCTTAAGAAAGAAATAATACCCCAAAAATGACACTAAATGACCTGGATAATAGAAAAGACGATGGAATGAATTAATACATTTATTTTTTGGTCATCTAGCTACTCTTGTTTCTCTTTACAACAGTCTGGATTTCTGCAAAATGCTTCCAAGTGCTCCCAGGAAAACCCTCATTTCAAGAGACGGCCTTTTATTTGACCCTTTGGCCTTAGAATGAAAAGAGAGTTTTTGCACCGTGTTCCCAGGAGAGCGTGTTCCCTCAGGTCCCCGCTGTGGCTTCCTCCTCTGAGTAATTCCCCAGCAGGTGCCCCCAAGGGTGGGCCGCCCATCCTGGGGTTTGCGGTTCCTTCATAATATGGCCCGCACCGAGATGCATCACACGGGCAGCCCCCCAGACAGCCAGGGAGGAGGCGGTGCTCTGCTCCAAAGGCTTCCACTCAGATCCTCAACCCTGGGAAGGAATCTCATTTGCCCAGAGATCATCTGGACTCGGCCACCACCCCGCACTGTGTGGCCAGAGGGACAGGGAAGCTAGCCGCCTGAAGAAGACATCCTCCCATTCAAGAACTTTGGGCCTGTGAGGCTCTGCCACTTACTAGCCAGGGGACCTGGGTAGATCACTTGGTCTCTCAGAGCCAAGGTCACCTCACCTGTGCAATGGGTGTGTAAGGAGGATATAAAATATTGCATGTGGAGTGCTTGGCATTTAGTTTCTGTCTCCCTCAACCATCACGGGCCAAGGGCTCCCGCCGAGCTCCTGTGCTCCAGACTGCGTCACTGCCACACGTCAGGGTGCCCCATCTCAGAGGAGCTGGTAAAGGCTGCTTGATCTGACTTAAACTCCAATTGAATCAAAGGCGGGTAACCCCGGAAGTAACAGCCACATCCAATGAGATGAGTCAGGACCATTGGGCCCCTGCCTCTTTGGTCTGCCGTCTGCAGAATGGAGCCTTCCCCTTCCCCATAGCTGGGCTGCTGAGAGGTGACAGAACCTGGGCACCGGATGGCCTTGACAAAACCTAATGTCCCCTTGGTGTTTACAAATGCAGCACCTGGAAGTCTTCTCTGAAAGCCCCAACTCTCAGCCACGTCTCTTCCTCAGCATTCCACATACAAAATATTTGGAAATGAAATGATGACTCCTTTTCCCCACACCAGGGAGTACGGCTGGGTGAAAACAATCCATGTCCAGTCCCATCGTCACTCCCCACATGACACTGCCTCACTCAGCAGGACACGGGCACGAGACCGCGGAGCTGCCACCAGCTGGTTCTCTCCAGATTGAGCAGGGGACCCCAGAGGCCTTCCCAGAGCCCACCCAGAGCTGCTGCCCCACAAAGCTCCCCGTGCCCGGGAACCATGGGAGGAGGGGGGAGGTAGTGGGGGCTGAGGTGGAACAGGGGACCACACAAGAGGCCGCATGGCCTTCTACCAATGGCAGGTGGACACTGGACTCTCAAACCAGGCCAGCAGACAAGATCCAAGGCAGCTACTCTCCAGGGACATCCGGTTCCCATTCGAGGTAGGTCAGTCCTACCATCAGCCGGATTTTCTCTCTATGCCCTTGTGAAAGGACAGGTTTTCAGGCCCACACCAGAGCCTGGCCCATCCACGGCCAAAGACAGAAAAGGGGCCTTTGGTCCTGCGCCTCAGGGCTGGAGCAACAGACACACGTTCGGGATAATAACAGGCGAGAGTGTTGTAAGGAAACGTGAGCTCTCAGTAGGATGCCAATTCTTGGGCCTTCTGACATTTCTGATCTCTGCTCTGGGCCCGATCATTGGAGGCTTCTCCCTCTTCTGACCCTGTCATGGGCTGAGCTGTGTCCCTCAAAAAGATACCTTGAAATCCCAACTCTTGGTCTCTGTGAATGTGGCCTTACCTGGAAACAGGGTCTTTGCAGCTGTAACAGGTGACGTTAAGACGAAGAGTAGGGTAGGCATCATCCCATGTGACTGGCGTTCTTCGAAGAAGAGGGTGGGGCCACAGAGACACACAGGGAGGACGCCACGTGACAATGAAGTAGAAACTGCAGCTGCAGGCCAGGGAGGGAGGCCCTTCACCGGGAACTAGGGAGAGGCCAGGAAGGCTCTACCTGGGGGGAGAGGGAGAGGCAGAGGCTGGAGGGAGCACGGCCCTGCAGGCCCCTTCATTTCTGACTCCGAGCCTCCAGGACTATAAGAGAATAGATTTCTATCACTTGAAGCCATCCACTTTGGGTAGCCTTGTCGTGGCCAATACAGGCCCCTACCTCCGAAGCCTAGTTCCCCCGGCCTCTGTCCGCGTCCCATGGGTGGGTAGACTTGAGAATCCCCGCTGGAGGAGGAGGCCAGCTGGGGCAGGGGGTAGGTCCAAGGGTGTGCTGGACGAGAGAGGGTGGGCACCAGGAGAAGGACAAGGGATGTGCTATCTCCTGGCAGGACCCCCCTACCCTGGGAGGGGTCCAGGGAGGGTGGAAGCCGGTGAGCAGAGGAAGTCTCCGATCCTCTCCAGACATGGTCTCTGAAATGGCTGGTCCTAGAATAGAATCAAGTCTCCTCTCTGCCTTTTTGAAAACCCTGGAGTTCCTGCCAACAGGGAAAAAGAAGAAGAAGAAGAAGAAAGCCCCCAACACCCCTATTTCCCACCTCCCGTGTATTTGAGAACCCCAGGGTCCCGCAGATGACTCCCGCCCCCAGCCGAGCTCACATTGGGCTCAACAGGACCCTCTCATTAGGCCAGAGCTGTGAACCTCCGAGTCAAGAGTGATTTCTACTTTCCAGCAGCAGGAAGGAAAAAAACAACTTGGATCTGAAAAGCAGAGGGAGAATTAAGAATGTACCTCGGCCCCAGGCATCCTTTTTTTTTTAACCACTAACTGGGCAATGAATAATTTATAGCCACGAATGTTTGTGGGGGTATAAAACTGTTGACAAGTCAAGAAAAACCTCTTAGCAGCCTGATGGAGCAATCCATCTTCAAGAAACAGGTTTCAAATGCATAGTTTGTGAAGATGCTGGTGGAGGTTGTTTCCCTTCTTTCTTGTTTTTTTTTTTTCTTTTTTTATCTATATGGAAATTGGTGGGTGCTGAAATATGTTTCATTTCAGCATGAACTTGGGCTGAATGATATCCCAGGCAAGAATTAAATCATTGCTTCGTAGAGCAAGAAATAAAAACCCAAGCAAGGCAGGGACCCTCAGCACACAGGAGGAGAGCAGGAGACTTCCAGAAAGTTGAGCGAGCCATTGCTGTTCTGGGCAGGATGCCGTGCAGAGCTCAGGCTCAGCCTCACTGGACGAGGGGTGACCAGATCCAGGGAACATTCGTTCAGGAAGCCCCCAGCAAAGCAGGGCTGACTGCACCAACTGAAGCTTCCCGGTCTCTTCCCAGGTCCGGGCACCCAGAGGCGCAGTGAGGACGTCGTGACAACAGTGGCTGCCATGACGCTGATGAGGCTGAGAATCCCCCAGCTGCAGGGTCATTGTTGCATCAAGCACCGACCAAGTGCGCCCAAGATCCTCTTGCTCAGTCTGCATGTCGGCTCTCTGGCCGGTGCTGCCTGGGCAGTCTGATCCCTCTGTGGCTCCCCTCTCTGCCAGGAGGGCTCCTTGGGAACTGGAGCCTGGGGAGTTCTTGTAACTCTGTTAAAGGTCACATGGGTACAAGGTGACAGAGCCTGGCTTTGAGCCTACGTGTCACCCACCTGCTTATTCACCTCCTCTGCTCCTACAGAGACAGACATGGTGTTGCAGAAAGTGGCAGGTATTAAGTTGTGCCCCCTTCCATTCTCATGCCCTCAACAGCCCTTCACCTTCTCTGACCAAGGTTAGGGCAACAGGCTGAGACCCAAGTGTAGACTGCAGCCACATGGCTCCCCCGGGGACAGGATAGGGGATGTCAATGCCAATCATCAGAACTGTGTTAGTTACCCTCTGCTTTGTAACAAATGTCCCCCATACCCAGCAGCTCTGAAACAACAAACATTAGCTACCTCACAGTTTCTGTACAGCAAGGCTTCATGGGCAGCGACCTGAGTCCTGGGGTTTGGGGTCTCTCACAAGTCTGGAACCAAGGTGTCTGCTGGGGCTGCTGTCATTTCAAGGTTCAACTCACCCACATGGTTGCTGGCAAGATCCTGCTCCTCATGGGTTGCTGGACTCTTGGTCTGGGTTCCTCACTGGCTATTGGCTGGAGACGTCCCTCTGTTCTTGGCTACGTGGGCTTCTCCACAGGGCAGCTCGCAACATGGCAGCTGGCTTTCCTCAGAGCCAGTGAGAGAGCAAGAGAGGTGAGCATAATGGAAGCCAGAGTCTTTTGGAAACGTAAGCTCCAAGTGACACCCCATCAGGTGTGTCTTGTTCTTTCATCAGAAGCAAGTCACTGTGTCCAGTCCACACTCAAGGGGAGGGCATCACATGAGGCATGAAAAACCCGGAGGCTGGGATCCTGGGCAGCCATCTTAGAAGCTTAGGAGAACCACAGTAATGAACTGTATTAGTTATTTAATGTTGCGTAACAAATTACCCTGAAGCTTAGCGACTTAAAACGGCAATAATCACTTCCTATTTCTCATAGTTTCTGTGGTCAGGAATGCAGGAGCAGCGTGGCTGGAAAATCCTGCCTTGGGGTTTCTTGGGGGACGCAGGTGGGCGTCAGAGAGGACCTGACCGGGGCTGGAGGATCCGCCTCCACGTGGCCAACCGATGTGGCTGGCAAGTAAGTTGGTGCTGGCAGCTGGGGTCATCAGTTCCTCCCACGTGGGCCTCCACAGGGGCTGTCTGAGTGTCCCTGCAGTATGGCAGCTGGCCTGCCCACGGTGTACGATCCAGGAGACCACGTAGAAGCTTCAGAGTGCTTTTACAGCCCAGCCTCGGAACCGACAGAGTGTTGCTTCAGCAGTATTCTCCCGGCCACACAGGTCAGCCCTGCTCAGTGTCAAAGGCAAGAATACCTGTATGCAAGAGTCTCTGGGCGCCATCTTGGGTCAACCAGCACACCAACTGGGCAAGCCCACCTTGGGACGGGATCACAGCGCTGGAGCCGCACTGAGCAGGGGCGCTGAAGCCACAGCCCAACCACAGCACACTCCATAGCACCCCTCAACGTGACTGGCCTCTGTGACCCTCCCTCTCCTTGTCATGCCCTCCTCCCACTGTCAGTTCCTACCCACCCTCCAAAGCCCCGTTCAGACGTTATCTCCTCCCTGAAGCCTTGTTTTTTCCTCACCATGCTCCCCTCACCCACCACACCCACAGCATGGCTGTCTCCCTCTGTCGGCCCTACACAGCTTCTTACACCCCTCTATCGTCCCCTGCCCCTCGGCCCTGTCCTACAGTTAGCAGTGGGGCCCTTTACACACGTGCCCTGGGGTGAGCACCTTCCCAGAGCCTTCCCTCAGGCCCGGTCCTGTGGAGACACCTGGAAACTTCCCTCAGGCCTGGCTGAAGATGGCCCTGGGCTGCCATCCCAGCTCCGGGAAGCAGATGGCTCCACCTCACTCTTCATCCCCAGATTCAGTGCACGTCGCCTGATCCCCAGCAGCCTCTCCCCGCTGCTGGGCCCCCCGTAAACTTGGCCGCCAACGCTCCACCGAAGCTCAGCACAGGCTCTGACCCAGGGCAAGGTCCTCACGGGGACAGGTGAGAGTCCAAGACAGGCCTGACTGCGTGGCGGACAGACGTGTTTCATTCAGACCGGAGGCCTTCCTGCTGCGGCCTCCGGGAGGCGGTGGCCCACTGAGGGCACAGGTGCGCTCAGGGATGCTCTCCACCTGCGCGCGGGCCCGGCACCTGAGCAGCTCCGTAACCGCGACGGGGCAGGAGGCTTGGTCCCCGGCTGTCCTCTCTTCCTCCCCTTCCTCACCAGACGGGCAGGAGGCCGTCGGCCCAGTGACACAGCAGTGAAACTGGAGCGGCCCTTCCCCAAGGGCTTGGCTGGAGGGTGTGCCCCCCACGGAGAACTAATACGTCCCAGGCTGGGACACCGCGTAGCCCAAGGGGCAGGCAAGACGGAGCCAGAACAGGGTCGGGAGGAGCTGGGGGTGGAAAGGGAACGAGGGCCTGGGCTGGACACACAGGGCTTCTGAAGGCAGCCCACCAGGGTCCGGTCAGTTCCCCCATGAGACACCCTGCCGGCGCCCGATTTGGGGTCCTCAGCCCCCTGAGACCTGAGATCTGGTCGAGCTAGAGGGAAGGTCATTTTTGTTTAAACCCTTGCCTTGGGGCGCCTGGGTGGCTCAGTCAGTTGAGCATCTGCCTTCGGCTCCGGTCATGGTCCTGGGGTCCTGGGATCGAGCCCCCTGTCGGGCCCCCTGCTCAGCGGGGAGTCTGCTTGAAGAGGCTCTCCCTCTGTCCCCCCAACTCATGCTTTTTATCAAACAAATAAAATCTTTTAAAAAATAGAAATAAACATAAACCCTTGCCGGTCATTTCAACACAAACAGGTTTGGAAAAGGCCCAACTCAGAAGGTAAAGCAACTGTCCACCCCCAATCTTCTGATACAACCTCTATTTCCTAAACTTAGCAATGATGGCCACTTATACTAAAATGGGCATTGTTCTGTGGTTCTATCTATTCAGTCCTTGATGTTAATTAATTTACATGTTAAAATTCTGTTGACCAGCCCTGTGATCCAGCTTGGGGGTTTGCAACATCTCCTCCCTCTACACCAAGGGTTTCGTGATTGTTGAAAAGAAGACGCAGAAAGCCAGCTTTGAAAGGATTTCCAAAATGAACCATTAGCATGGCCTCTTCCAAAATGGATTTACATTGATCCGACTCATTCGTTTCCTCTCATTTTTCCTCATGTTTAATGGCTTCAGAGTCTAAGGAACAAGCTAGAGAATTAGGCCTGAACATCCGATCTCCTATTAGATCCTGTGGCCTGAGCCGGGAGGCCTGGCTGTGTCTGGCGCCCTCGCTGGTCCCAGTCACATCTGAAGAGCTATCATGCTTCTCTGCTCTAGACCAGCATCTGTACGAGAGTGAGGGCCAAGTCTAGGTTTCCTTAGCATCACGCGTCTCTGCTTGGCACAGTGCCTGGCACACAGGAGGCACTCAGGAGTAAGACCCCTGGTGACCCATGCCCAGGGCCCCCTAGACACCGGCTGCCTGTCCACTGTGCGACCGGACAGTGCCTCAGAGGACAGAGCTGGCCCAGCCCTCCTGGCAAAAAGCCCTGGGAGCTGGTGCCACACCCTCTGCCCCCCAAAACCACGGTCCCCGCGTGCCCCTTGAGGTGGCTCAGAGCACAGAACATCCCCACCAGCTTTTGCTCCAAATCTCCTCAGCTGACAGGTGTCAGCCACCAGGACAAGGGCCAGCAGATACCTCGTGGCCGAAGGCGTGGTCACCAGCTGTGCTTTCTCCAGCTTGTCCCTGGAGGAACATCCCATCCCTGCCAAGCACCTTTGGACCAGAGGCTTCACCCGCCGGTTGGGGGCCCATCCATTCTGCAGTGGGGTTCATCTTCATGGTCACGGCTTGCGGTTGCCCCTGAAAGGCCCAGAAAGGAAAAGGCAACTTAGCCCAAAGGGAAAGTCAGGGCAGATCCTCGCTGCAAAGATGTCCTTTGGCCAAGCTCACGGCACACTCCAAGAGAGGCGAAGACCTCTACCCTGACCCTGCAGACCGTGACCCCAAAGCATGCCAGCCCCATCCACCCGTCCCTCCCAGGAAGGGCCCAGCCCACCTGTCTGCCCACGTCTCTCTCCAGAATTTTCCAGGCCCTGCTAGGCTGGGCCCTTTGCTTCTTGAGATGCACTCCCTAAGAGAAGCTTCTATGTTCCTGCAGAACATGTGCCTTGTTGGGGCTGCCAGGCGCAAGAGGACACCAGGCGCGGATGGAGAGTGGAGTCAACAAGGTCCCCAGCGGCTGCCCCATGAGCTTCGCCCCGCCCCCACTGTCCCCCGACACGGCTGCTTTCCTTGGAGTTCATCAGATGAAAACCCAGGTCTGGGGTAGAAAAGCCTCTTAGGAAGTTAATAGCAAGTGGGTAGAGCAATAAACGTCCTGATTTAACCCTTCGAGGGTGGCTGAACAGGCTGCTGTTGACCAAAGTCTTAGCAGATAATTACTAACGGATAATTACAAAAAGCCGCCGATCGCAGCTGCCCCAGAAACGGCCACAGCCCCCGTCTACTTTGCCAAGCTAAGTAAATGGACTATTCCACAGAGAAATTACGCACAATCTCTTTCTGGAAAGGCCACCAGACAAGAAACTCCATGGGGCTCTCTTCTTGCTCCCTCCCTGGCCGCCGTCTGTCTCCGCCATCACTGGAAAGCTCCCTGGGTTCGAACCTGTCTCCCCAGAGAAACACCACAGTGATTTTAACCCAGCTTCTCAAGCGGCCTGTTGCCCTCCCTTATCTCCAGTTAGCAGACAGGAGGCAGGGGGTCATCTGCCCGAGAGGCCCCGTTCTCGGACAAGCCTTGACGAAGGGGCTCAGACCCAAGCTGTCTGGGAAGCGAGGGAGGGCACGCTGAGGTTGACAGCCAGGCGGCCCTAAGGGGACACTGCGCACCGGACCGAGAAATATGAGAAGCCCGACCTCAACAGCACTGCCGAGTCTCACAGATCTCACTGAAATTTTCCTGGAGAGGTCAAGGAGATGACTCCGAACCTCTCGATGCAAAACTTCTGCAAAATCCCGTGTTAACATGTCTGTTTATCTCCCACGTTTTGTTCCTACTGCCTCGGCCTGTGTCCCTGAGACACTTCTCTCTCTTACAGCAACCTCGCCGGCTCTGCTCTGCTCCCACAGAACACCCCCCACCGCCCTCTCTCCACATCCGCGCAGCCACAGATGCCCCCCAGCAGGAGAACCTCCAGCCACCCAGCAAGTACAGGCCTCCAACGGCATCGTGCCTGCCTGTGGTTTCTCAAGCTTGCCCCTGGGTCGAGCTCCTCACGCTTGCCAGAGCTCTCCGGCCCGGAGCCTCACGTGTACAACCCACAGGTCCCAGAGCCCATCAGAGTCTATAACATCCTCATGTTCACAGCCACGGCTTGGGCTCTCTCTGCCCTGGCCCTGGGTGTTGCCCTTCACATGAAGATGTCTTCTATGGTCCCAGTCACTGGTCGTGGTCATCTTCAAGGTCACGGCTTGGAGCTATCCCTGCTCTGGGTGGGACTGGGTGCTGTACCCCCGTGAAGATGTTCTTCATATGGTCATGGTTATGGCTGGAGGCTCTCCTTTCCTGGGTCCTACGTGGGTGTGAAGATGCTCTTCCTGGCTGTCCGGGCCAGGCCATCGACTCCACTCTTGCCTGTCCTGTGACACCCATCCTTCCCGGCCCAAACCCACATCGCTGTGGCAGGCAGCTCTGGGAGAAGTTTTCCGCTATGTGGCAGAAAAGACACACATTTCCACTTGAATGATTTTGACACCAAACACCGCTGAGCGGGCAGCCCAGACTTCTTCAGACAGGAAGCAGCCCTGCGTGACAGGGTGAGAATGAGTGCCACTCTGACAGGAACCCCTCATCCAGGATGTGTGGCTGGCCACGGGGACGCAGGGAAATTGCTGATTCTGAGGACACACGTTCTCTGCAACACAGCTCCCCCGAAGACGGGGCGCCTCCTGCCAACGCTCAATCCAGACACACCAACAGGGAGAAAATCCTCCCACTAATCTGGGCAGCCCCCAGATTTTAAGAGCTGTCTCAGCAGCCTTGGCAGGGCCCATTTTGAGGTGCAGATTCGCGTTTTCATGGTGTTTTTAAAAATTGCATTACTAATTCAGTTTCTACGCGGAAAAAAAAAATCCAGCTTGATTTTCTCACTTGTGGTTTCTGAAGAAACCAGATAAGACTTCCTGAATCCGAAGTCAGTGAGTAAATCATTACTCAGGCCCTTCTTAAGAATGTTCTGGGCGTGTGGCAGGCCCCCTGCTCAGGAAGGAGGTGGTAGGGATCTAAGCACCCCCTGACCACATTTTTCCAAAAGTGGCCTCCTTACAACTCTTTCTTCAGAGGCAGAACGCTGTGAGGACAGTTATCAGACGACAATGACCAGCCTGCAGAGAAAGTCACAAGGAGCAAGGCCATGGGACAGAACGGTTGGGGATCATTCTCTTCTCTTGTCCTCCCGCCTGAACCCATCTACACTTACCATGCCCTAGAGATAGGCAGCGGGTGGCAGACACCCCTGCCACCCCCCATGGCATCCGCGGACCCACCTCTGACTCTGCTGGGCCTTGGGGACAGGTGTCAGGTGACCCCACACTCACTTGGCCCCAACAGCACCTGCCTCACATCTGCTCTGTGCATGTTTCCAAGCACATGGGGGCCTGCCTGGGCCACACAGCTGGGAGTGCCGAGGTTAACCCCCAGACCAAAACTCAGGCAGTGGGGGCTGAACCAGTGGGGGGACTGGGCCGGCCTCCACCTTTCCTACGGACAGTCCTCCTTACGGCTGGAGGCCCCAGTGGATGCAGGCATCATGGCCTAGACCGTGTCCTCCAGAATCTTTGTGTTAGCATTTCTTCCCGCTCTGTCTCCCCTCCTGCCCCTCATTCCTGCTTCCTGGGGTTAGCTCCCCGGGAGCTTACCGGCAGCCAGCCCCCCATCTCGGCTCTTGCATACCAAGAACACAAGCTAAGGCACCGTCCTTCTCCCGCATCCAGGGGCCCACGCGAGACTTGGTGGGGAGTAGAGCCCTGATAAATGTCTGCGGGATGAATTAAGGAAGCACCTGTTTTGTGAACGGCGACATGAAAGCCCTTCCAGAAGGGTCGCAGGGTGAAACTACAATATAGACTGGGTTTCCTGACACCTGGGCCCCTCTGGGCCTGTCCTGAGCTGCACCTCAGCCAAGCACAGACACCCCAGGCCCCTGGCACCCGCGGTACCCACAGCACGGGCGGCCCTCCGTGGTCCCGTCTGCAGAGCCCACTGGGAGGCTCAGAGAAGCCAAAGCTGGCCCTGTCCCTGGGCCCACAGAACTGCTGTTACCCCCATCACCACCCAGCCAGACACATTCCCGCATCGCCCGAGTGTGAGAGCTGTAATTGGTTTTTACCCAGAATCCAACGCTGTGCTCAGACACGGCTCTCGCTCTCTCTCTCTCTCTCTCTCTCTCTCTCTCTCTCTGACACCAGGGGAGGGAAGGACACGTTCGCACACGTCCACGTGAGATGCCTAGACACCGAGGAGGCAATCAACTCGCACTCACCCTCCCAAACTCCTTCCAGAAGGCTCTATTAGAAAGAAACAGGCCGCCCCTGCAGGGACCAAGGAAACTGGAACTCTTGCATCCCTGGGCAGGGAGCAGGAGGCCCACATAGGAGAAGGGATCCCGGCCAGGGAGCCAGAGGCCAGGGCCCCCTGCTGACTGTGCCAAGTGGTTGCCCTCTCTCTCCAGGATTCAGTGTGTCCAGTGAGAAACTGAGGGGTTGGGGAGGATGCCCGGCTCTGGCTGTAGTTCCCTGAACCATGACCCCAGAGCAGCAGGTCTGGGCGATGGGGGTGGGTATCCCACAGACGTGTTTGTTGGCCCGGTACCCTTGGGAAGCCTGGCACACGGGAGCCCCCTCGTGGGGACTGGCTTGGCATGTACTAAAGGCCCTGAGGAGTCCTGCAGGCCAGAGCCCTGCCCATGATGTGGAGCCCGGAGTTTCCCTGACTTATGTGACGATGATGAGAGACTATTGCCCAAGGGCATCTACTTGTTCTAAAACACATATTTTGAGCTGATGAGCCAAACATTTGATTGGATGTTCTCAAGTTTCCTCTAAGGCTTCTGCCTCCTTGGGACAGAATCAGACCAGAAGTTTCCATTCTGATGACAAAGGCCCTGGCACAGAAAGACAGGTGCCTCCAGATGTTGCATCCAGAACAATACTCGAAGGAACAAAGAAAGGAAACACCTGACCTTGAAAGGCTGTCTGTTTGTATTTGTTATTGATCTGAGGGTGGTCAGAGGTGGAGGTGACGGGCGCCTCCAGCTGGCCAGTGCTCGCACAGCAAGTCCTTTCTCCCTTCTGGCCTCCCTTTGTCCAAGGATGAAATCTGGGGCCCGGAGAAGACCTCCAGAAGTCAGCCCAGCTCTGTGATTTATTCCCCAAGCTGTGACCCCAGGAAGATAGAGGGATGGAGATAGACATCAAATCCAACATCTCCAGAATAAATCTTGTCTTTCCGGCCTCACGCCCACCCCGCTCGGGTGTCCCCAGCTCAGGGAAGACCACCACCATCTCCCCAGCGGCACAGACAGAAAAACAGACAGCGCTCTCCCCCTCCCACCGCCCTGCACAGAACCACGCGCAGTGGGCAGGCCTGTTGGTCTGCCGGTCAAACAGCATGCGAATCCGCGCCCATTATCGTTCCCCGGGATTTCCAGCTTTTCCTTTTCCAGGCCCCCCGCCTGCCCCTACCACCTGCCTAACGGGAGAAATCAAGCTGCAGAAGCTGTTCCCTGAAGGAAGGGGGAACATGTGTGCCTGGAACACAAGGCCGGCTCTCCCAGACCCTCTGCCCGAAAACGCCCCGGCTCGCCTTCTCTGCTGAGGCGCCGAGACGCCAGGGCTGGGGTCTCCCCACAGAGGACAACAGCTCAGCCCACACACAGGGATGGGCTCTGGGACAGGCCATCACTCAGCAAAGCTCCAGCCCAGTTTCCCCACTGCCCAGAGGGCCCAGGGCGTCGTAAGTGCCCCCGCTCATCACACGTCACCTGCTCCCAGGGACACTCTCTGCCAGCAGCCTCACCCACGGGGACCCCTGCCTGGGAGGCTGCCCCACAGGGGCCTGGGCACACGCAAGGCGGAGCCTGAGCCCCCGGCCTTTGAGGCCCTTCCAAGGCTGTCTCACAGTCGCCCCTGAAAGTGCAGAGGAGCCTATGATTTCCAGGAAATGGGGTGCAGACTCGTATTCCTGGCCCTCCCGTCTCAGACCGGAGAGAGACCCAGCCTGCCTGGGAGCTCCAAGCAGGAATGCCAAAACCCTGCCTTCCCACCATCCTGCAGGCTTCTCCCCTCTGACCCACTGTGGTCTATCTCGTCTTGGCCAGGGGGCTCATTTGTGGCCCAAAAGATCCCTCTATTCGTTTCTGGAACCTCAGACTATGAACATGGATGACGGTGGGCAAGTACAATTCTCTGCCTTGTCCTTGAATGACTGGCTGGCTAAGCTGCCCCTGCCAGGTCAATCCAGGGGACAGGGATCAAATACGTCTACACTGTTCCCACTAGGGCTGGCCCAGGGGTCCCTGGAGGCTGTAAGAAGAAGTTGACACAGCAGCCATGTTGATCAGACCACCCCTAGGAGCCTAGAAGGACAAGTGGGTTTCATCTTGGGGAAGGGGACCCTCCAGGGGCTGCTAGCTAAGCCCCACATCTACAAGGCAGTCTACCTGTTAGGAATGGTCTAGCTGCAAGTAACAGAGAGTCTGACTACTAGCGGCTTAAAGACATAAGGATTTCCTTTCTCACACTAACGAGAAATCTGAAGGGAAGTGGCCCCTGACACTGGTTCAGTGGCTCAGTCATCATGGCTTCTTAGCCTCCTTCTCATAGTTTCAAGATGGCTCTTGTAGGCCCAAGAACCAATGGCACATCCGAAGCAAGAGGAAAGGGAGCAACACACCAGCCTTCGCAGCAAGGGAAGCTGGGAAAGCGAGTGGACGTTTTCCACCCTCTCTGTTGGACGCAGGCAATCATAAGGGGGCTAAGACCAGGTGTCGGTTCAGCTTCAAATGTGACAGGTGGTTCCTGGACCTTGAAAAGCTTTGAGGTCAGAGTAGGTGCGTGGGGGCCACACCTGGGCACGCACGATACAGCCGGTGGAATGAGGAGGCTGCGTCTGGCACATCTGCTGTGACCATACAAACAGCGAGAGAAGTCTGACACTGTCCTGGAAACCCCCTTCTGAATGTGGTCGGGTGGGGACAGCAGCCGATGGCAAGAGGACCCTCCTAGTGGTAGCTGAAGGACCCAGGACTGTCCCCTCCAGAGAAGACTCTGTTGCAGGGCAAAGCCGAAGGACTGACTCCTGCTTCCAGAGTCCCTCCGGTGCTGGAGACCTAGAGCAACATGGAGGTCTGTGAAGAAGGACACTCTGCTTACTTCACCTCAGCCCAGTCCAGCTGGGCGTGCTGCCCCCTGGGAGAGCCACATTAGAATATGGGGGGCCCTCAGCTCTCCTCGCCGCATGGACCACTGGGGTCCTCGACGGCCTGCCTCTCTCTCTCTCAAGGTTTGCAAGACCCTCCCCCACCCCCCAACCCTGCAACACCCTCCCCTCCCAGCTCCTTCCCATCTTCCTGCCTCTGACGATTCACAGTCAAGAGCTCTTTTCAAACACTGGAGGGATAATTGCTCGGGAGGGAGTAGAGACATATCAGAGATGAGGCGGCAAAGGAAAAACACATATTTACTTGCTCTCATTCTTTAAAGGGAAAAGAGAAACAGTCACAAAATTTTAGAAGCCAGAAAGCAAATGGATGAATAGTAAGTAACTTAGCAGATCCAAAGTTCTGAATCTTAAGCCCACAAGGGAAAAAGGCAAGAAGAACCCATTTTATACCCCAGAACCCTCAAAAGGATCTTCAACGGGTGGTAACAACCACCTTTGGAAACAGAAGGGAAGGTGGGGCTTAAAACTAGATGTGACTCTCCTGGGGGTGCTAATAGCCTCCAGGTCTTCCCCACGATCTGAAAGTGGGGTGTTCCTATGACACCTTTCATAAGCTGAGGGCAAAGCCAAGAAACAATTACCATTTCATGAAAAGGAAAGTCCTCTTCAAATTTCTTTCAGTTCACAAAACAGGTACCAATGTGTCTTTCATAACATAAAATGGCGTAACGCAAACTTAGAAACCTGCACCCAGCTTCAAACACATGCTGTCCTTCGTGAAAAAGGAAGAATGATTCTGGAAACAGAGCTTGAAGCCCAGAGGTTGGAATGTGAATCTTTGGGGGTCAAAGAGAAGATTGTGGATGACAAAATAATGCCCACCAAAGATGGCCATGTTCTAATCTCCAAAACCTGTGAATATTCTTACCTTACATGGTAAATGGGCTTCTTCAACTGTGATTTTAGTTAAGGATGTTGTGATGGGGAGATATCCTGTTTTATTGACATGGGTCCAATGTAACCTGGAGGTGTGAAGATAGAGAGGAGACAGGCCATGAGCCAAGGAATTGCATCGCCTCTACAAGATGGAAAGACAAGGAAATGGATTCATCTCTAGAGCCTCCAGAAAGAATGCAGCCCCACCGATACCCTGGTTTTAGCCCACTGAGACAAATTTCAACTTCTAAGCTCTAGAACTGTAAGATAACAAATTTGTCTTGTTTGTGCTAAAGCACTAAGTTGGTTTGTAGTCATTTGTTACACCAACAGTAAGAAATGAATACAGCCCCTAATGTTTCATATTTTATTTGTATTATAAATGGAAACTTTTGAAGTTCAATTTCCACTTATTTCTAGGACATAGAAATAAAATATTTATATATATTGATCTTATTTCCTGTAACCTTACTAGACACAACTGTCGGTTCAGTAGCTTTTTTTGTACACTCCACAAGACTTTCCTCAGACACAAGGATGCTGCGTAAGGAAGAACCCAGTTTAACTTCCTTTCCAATCAGGATGCCATTTATTCTTTTTCTTGCCTTATTGCACTGGCTAGAACTAACTACTTATTTGGATGCAGTGTCAAAAGGAAGTGGTGAGAATGAACATCCTTAATTTGTTCTAGAAACTAGAAGGCAACATTTTCTCCTTCGCCATTGAATATGATGTCAGCTGTGGATTTACCATAGGTGGCTTTATTGGGTGAGGAAATTTCCTTCTTTTCCTAGATTTCTGAGAGATTTAATCAGGAATACAGGATCTTGGATTATGTTTTTCCTTAATCCATTGAGATGATCGTGTTTTACTTAACCTATTAATACAATGAACTGCAGGGGCACTGGGGAGGTCAGCTGGTTGAACATCCAGCTCTTGAGTTCAGCTCAGGTTGTGATCTCGGGGTCATGAGATCGAGCTCCATGAGCACATTGGGCTCCGTGCTCAGTAGGGAGTCTGCTTGGGATTCTCTCTCACCCTTTCCCTCAGCCCCTCCCCCCACTTACTCTCTCTCTCTAAAATAAATGGATAGATCTTTTTTTAAAAAAAAAGAATGAATTACAATTATAGATTTTCAATTTTTAAAAACCTTGCATTTCTGGAATAAACCACTTTAGGGCATGATATATTATCTTTTTAAAATACACTGTTGGAATTAATTCAATAAAATGTTCACAGATTTGTATGTATGAAGAGCATTTGTCTATGGTTTTCTTTTCTTGCAATATCTTTGTTTGGTTTGGTATGAGGGTAATACTGACATCATAGAAAGAGCTGAAAATTATGGCCTCCTCTTCAATTTCTTGAGAGAGTTTGTATAGAACTGGGTATAAATTTTTCCTTAAATATTTGGTAGAATTTACTTGATATAATTATTGGTTGACGGTTACTCCATTTTGACCAGAAATGGAAGTCCCCAACATATTTACTTTTATCCTTTGCTCCTCTAGTAGACATTCTCCTTCAGCTCCACAGCCTTCATTTCTTCCAAGTTCTGCCTTGAGGTTCCATAGTGGTGATGTAAGATGATGATGGGCAGGCTCCTAGGACATAACAGATTGAGATTTTATTTTATAAGAGCAAGTTCATAGCATTCAGAACAGGATTCTTCGTTCTGAAAGGCTTGAGGCTGGAAGAATCATCACAGAACTTGTTTTGTTTTAATCTTTTGGTCCAAGTGGAGAAAGCAGGTGACCCCTTCTGCCAGGGCAGCATCAGGAAGCTATTCTAATATTCTCGTGGGCTGGTGGAATTTGGAGATATAGAAGTTAGATTGAAATAAGCATATATTACTTCATAACAGAAGGAAGATACTTCAAATGCCCTGTGATATCTCCATGTCTCTTGGCCTCAGAGTGAACTCATGCCCCTAATAATGGCTCCTGTCATGCAGCCAAGGTACAATGGTTTGAAGGGATAAAAATGTTCACTAACATCTACTCCCACCTTTCACTCCCTGGCTTTACCTAGAGAGGAAGAGAAAACAAACATACAGTTACAGTTGCTGTATCCTCAAAAGATGTTTCTCATTTATTCTTGCTTTAGGGCTGGCTCAAATCTTGGCAAAAGAAAAATAAGCTCCCTGGCATATAGTAGGTGTTCAATAAAAATACATTAAATAAATTAGATAATCAATAAATGAGTAAATAACAAAAGGATCACCTTAAAGATGTCCCATGGAGGTGGGAGTGGTCAATCCATGAACTTCCTACAATACCCACCCTTCCACCTCCCAGTAAAAAACAGTGTGAAAGTGGAGATGTGTGCAGTTTTTAAATTCTCAGTGGGGTCCATGACCCAGAAAAGATTAAGAGCCATTTCCTAAGTCTTCAGACATGCTGATGAATGAAGATGATAATATTAATTTGCTTCCCATGGTCAAGCTTCTGGCTTATAAGGATGGGTCAGGCTCTCAGGACAGCCTTGATTTCCATACAAGAGATCTCCCAATTTCTGAGCCCCACAGCACAGCTCCATTTATTGCATCTCTAAGTGCACAATTAGCTTCCACAGGCAGCAGACCCTGATGAAGCAAGCCAATTATGGATCCATTAGAGCCTTGCAGAGTGCCATTAGTCCTCCCCACAGCCCGGCCAGTGAGAGGACACCAGATTCCTCCAAGGAAGGCACTGAGCCTGGAGACAGACATTTGTTCCCTTCCCTTCCCACTGGCCCCCAGTGGTCTCCTCTTCCTGGAGGCACGGGGTGGGAGCAGGGGCTGCCTGTGTCCCCATAGGATGTCATAGCAGAGGAAGGAGAGTGAGGAAGGGAAGGAGAGCCAAGCTAGAGTTCACACTAGTCCTGCTCATCACCAAAGGGGACGGTTTGTTTCTGGAAGGTCATGGAATTTCCTTAATGTCCATTAAATTTCAAAATCATTGAGCCTGTAAGAAATACACTGGGCTCTGAAAGGAATTTAAAATGGGGACATATCAGTTCAAGCTGAAGAACCAAACTGTGTTCTCTTGCAATTAAAATAAAAGCTATGGACCATGGAGATGAAGAAATGGCTTGGTGAGATATGCACAGATGCCCTGAAAGTCCATTAGAGTCAAAAGGTGGCACACTTGACTTCCTTACCTTTACCAGGCCTGCCAGAATCTCTGGTAAGATGTCAGGACACGTTAATTGACAGAGTTCCCTGAGAGTAGGCTGGCCATCAGGAGACCATCCACACTCCCTGGACTGGCTTTTCTAGAGACAGAGGCTATTCAGAACAACAGTACAGTCAGTGGCCTTGACCATCAGCAGTGTCCCCTGCTGAAAGTTAATCTGTTAGCACTCCTATCTGCTAGGGTGGTGGGTGGGAATTGAAGTAAATTTCCTAGAAGGCACAATGGAAATATACATCAAAAGGGAAGTGCATACCCTTTGTATTCGTTATCTACTGCTCTGTAACAAATCAACCCGAGACTTAGCAGCCTCAAACAGCACACATTATCTCACAGCTCCTGTGGTCAGGAGTCCAGCCACAGCCTGGAGAGGCGCCTGTGCCCCAGGGTCTCCCACAAGGCTGCAGGGAAGGTATCAGCCAAGGCCCAGCCTCATCTGAAAGTTCAGCTGCAAGGGAATCAATCCTCTTCCAAGTTCACTTGCATGGCTGTGGGTAGGATTCATTTCCTCACCAGACATGGAGCCAAGGGTCTCAGTTCCTCACAGGCTGTTTGACCTTCAGTTCCTCACCACATGGGCCTCACCACAGGGTGAGGCCTCACGACAGGGCAGCCTGCTTTGCTCAAAGCAAATAAACAAGGAGGATGGGCAAGACAGATCACAGTCTTTCTGTATGTGAATCTTGAAAGTGACTTCCCATTACTTTCACTGATTTTATTGATCAGAACCAAGTCACTAGTCTCAGTCCACACTCAAAGGAAGGGGGTTATACAAGCATAGGAATGTTGGGAGTGGGATTTATTGAGGGCCAATTTACAGGTTTCCTACATACCTTTGAGCCCTATAACTCCATTTCCTGGAAGTTATCCTTAAATAAATAATCAGACAAGTACAAAACTGCCCAGCCAACAGTCCTGCTTAAAATGGTGTACAATTGGGGCTCCTGAGGGCTCAATCAGTTAAGCGTCTGCCTTGGGCTCAGGTCTTGATCCCAGAATATGAGATCAAACCCCACATTAGGCTCCCTGCTCAGTGGGCAGTCTGCTTCTTCCTCCCCCTTTTGGCCCTTCCCCCTGCTTGTGCACGCTCTCTCTCTCTCTCAAATAAATAAATAAAATTTTTAAAAAGCAGAATATAAAACCACATGTAATATGAATCTAATATTCAAACACATAGAGAAAAAATTAAATTTAAATTAAAAGAAACCACTTTTTAACATTTTGAGTGTCTCTGGGTGAGGATAGGACTATGCATGATTTTCACTTCCTTCTTTATACTTCCTTGTGTTTTCCTAATTTTCTACAATAAATATGTATTATAGTTGACACAACACAGGTTTGAACTGCATGGGTCCAATTATATGTGGACTTTTTTTGATACAGCACAGTATTATAAATGTTTTCTTACAATTTTCTCAGCAACATTTTCTTTTCTCTAGCTTACTTTATTATAAAAATACAGTATATGATACACATAACATACAAAATGCATATCTACCAGCTTTTTATATCATTAGTAAGGCTTCCACTCAACAGTGGGCAATTTGTAGTTAAGTTCTGGAGGAGTCAAAAGCTTTTGTATGTGGATTTCCAGTTAGGCAAGAGGTCAGCACTCTCACCCCCTGCATTGTTCAAGGATCCAGTATAGTTTGGAAAAGAGAATGCTTTTGTAAGATTTCCATTCAGTGCATGGTGACAGTCACAGGTCCCACATCTGCTGTCCTCCGCAGACCTCCACGACAGAAGAAGATGACAGACAGAGCAGGACACTGGGGGAGAGGAGGGTCAGACCTCTGGCCACTGGTAACACATGTCTGCCTCTGCTCGTGGGAAGAAGCCCGCCTCTGGGAAGACACAGCCCCATGCACGCACAGCTGGACAAGCAGACAGGCCTTGGGGTAATTTAGAAAAAGGTGTCCCCCCACCTCTGAACAGACACAGCCCTAAAGCAGGATACACAGCGTGGCCAGGAGAGTGGGCCCCTGTCCCTGGGGTCCTCACTTACCTCTGAGAGACCCCAAGCTAGAAAGGCCTCAGACCCTGACTGTGCGACACAGCTGAGCAAAACCCCCGAATCTGGCATCACGAGCTCACACAGCACCTTCTCCCGGCTCCCCCTGCCCTGCTCCCATCCTGAGGGCAGCTCTTAGAAGCTCCACCTCTTCACTGAGAAGGACACCCCGGTTAAGTGACTGCCCCTCCTGTGAGGCCAGGGAGCAAGGAAGGAGAGGAGCCATCCCTGGAAGACTAGTTTCTCACGTCCTGCTCCAGTGTTCTCTCCACTCTGAACTGGACGCATTTTCCAGACAATCCTGATTTCCTCCTCCCAGTTCACATCCCCACCTGGGGCCTCACGGGCACAGCCGCATCCTTGTCGGCAGGGCTCCCCTGACTTTGCCCCTCGCCCCAACTTCCTCTCCCACCTCCTACCTCCTCCATCCGAGGAGCAGGATGAGACGCAGATGGGCAGGCCTGTCCACCATTCAGAGAAGGGGCTTGTGTGGCCCGCGGATTTGCTCTGTGACCAGGGACAGCGTGAGGTTTCCACCCTCCGTGGACATTACTAGCCCCGACTCGCCAACGAGACACCTGAGGCTCGGGAAAGACCATGACTCTTCAGAGGTGACACAGCCGTTAAGGGAGGGCAGGGCTGGGACCCAAAGCTCATTCGTGTTTGTCCACGATGTCTCTTCATGTGTGCTCCCCGGGGAGGAGAAGGAGCAGAAAAACACGGCTGTGTGTCAGAAACCCACACAGTGGACCAATTAAGGACACGTCATGGATCGGAAGCAAGCCTGGGAGATGGAAAGTCCCCGCTGGCCAAGTTTCCAGGGCCAGGAGAGTCCCGGGGGCTGGTCTGACCCACAGGGCACAGAGGCCTGAGGCTGATCCTGCCGCCGCCGGGGGGCAAAGTGCCACACAGATCCCTCTGTGGGCTCCAGGCCGGCGGACTGGATTCCTAGGGAAGGGAGACAGGAAAGGTCATCTCCACAGAGGGTGTGGCTCTGGGGACCCAGAGCAGCCCGGGTACGACCCGGCCACCGCCTGGCTACTCCAGCCTTGCCCTGGTCACGGGAGGAGCTTCCCAGCCCCCTGGGGCACAGGCCTGGGCTGCTGGGCAGAGGGCCTCATCCCTCCCCTCCTGGCAGGCAGCCCGCAGGCCGGCAGGTGCGAGCAGGGGCTGTGGGCAGAAGGCAGAGACCCCTGTTTCAGGGCGACAGGCAACATGTGACGCTCCGGCACGGAGAGAAGCGGGCGGCCTCCACCCCGTACCAGCCTCAGGGGCGGCCTCCCAAGCGGCGCCATCTTGGCCGGCCGGCCGCTCCAGCCTCACAGAGCCCCCCACACAGCCTCCTGTCCAGAGGAAGAGAAAGAGGGTGGGATGAGAAAAGAAAGGAGCAGATTTTTAAAGTCCATACGGTGTGCGGTGTGCGTTTACTTTATCCCATTTACCTTCCCACGGACAAGTGGGCGTGAAGCTTCTTCCCAGTTTCTAGAATGGGGGACTGCAGCTTGCTGACAGGAAGCAGCTTGCCGGGGGTCACAAGGCCAGTGAGAACTGGGCTTCCCTACTGGTCTGTGAGGGGCGTGCTCTGTTCCCTGTGAACTTGTCATCTCCAGCCCAATCCAAAGGGCCGTTTCCAAATTCCCTCAAGCAGGCTCCTCAAAGAAGCTGAGCCAAACTTGCCCTTGAAATACACAACCCCATCCTCACCGCCCTACCTGTTGGAGCTCCCCCAAGTCCCATTTCTCAGCTCCTGGCTCCTATAGCTGACCTTGAAGAGACCCACAGGGGCAGCCCCTCCAGAAACTCAGTTCATGGGGTGCTGGGCGCAGGAGAAAGGCGATCTCTCTGAGCCCGTGTTATAGTCAAGGAAGGAAGCCCAGAGCCTGAGTTAGGCGGTGCTGCTCCAGCAGGTCAGCCCATGCAGCAGCCTGTGCCCTCAGCCAAACAGTGACCAGGGCTTCCACACAGACCCTGGACGGCCACTCCAGCCAACCCCGGCATGCTCTCACACCTTCAAGATTTTTTTTCTCTTTCTTCTTACAAATTTATATTGAAATTCTAATTAGTTAACATATAGTGTAATATTGGCTTCGGGTGTCGAATTTAGGGATTCATCACTTACACACAACACCCAGTGCTCATCATAACGAAGCACCCTCCTCAATTCCCGCCGCCCATCTAGCCCATCCCCTACCCTCCTCCTTCCAGCAACCCTCTGTTCTCTAGCATTAAAAGTCTCTTATAGTTTGCTTCCCTCTCTTTTTTTTCTCTGCTTCTGCATCTATTCATCCATTTTGTTTCCTAAATTCCACATATGAGTTGGATCTTATTGTATTTGTCTTCTCTGACTGACTTATTTCTCATAGCATAATACTGTCTAGTTCCATCCACATCATGGAAAATGGCGAGATTTCGTTCTTTTTGATGGCTGAGTAATATCCCATTGTATATATACACCACATCTTCTTTATCCATTCATCACTCGACAGACACTTGGGCTCTTTCCATAATTCGGCTACTGTTGATAACACTCACACCATCAAGATTTTAAAAAGCAAGCTCAAGTCCCTCTTTTAAGCAACTGTTGCCTGCCAATTATGATAATTTTGTAACTCTGAGGACTTGGTAAGACCAGTTAAAGAGATGAGAACCTTGTTTGATGATATCTGACTTGCTAACAGAAGACAAGAAGCTTCCATATGGTCCATGTCTGCATGGCGCCTCTTGGCGAGCTGGGAAGGCGCTGTGGCAGCCCGTGGGGCTCAGTCATTTCTGCCCAGAAGCCACAGTGAGGGCCAGGCTTCTGCTCACCAGGAAAAGCAGTCATTCGTTCAGGGGCGCTCACCACAAGCCGGTGCTGGGCTGGTGAACAGCAGGGTAGCCATAAACCCCACAGCAACCCTGTGAGGGGTTCCTGTGACGCAAAGGAGGAACCTGGACTTAAGGGTGGAGTAACTTACCCAGGGAACTCAGTCATCCAGGACTGGGCCCCGGGCCGTCAGAGGCCTTGGATGTAGGATCTGTGCTGGGGTGCCTCTTGTACCCTAGAAGCTTCAAAAGCCACTGGCTTGTCCAGCATCCACAGCCAGCGGGCCCCGGGCCCATGTTCCCTCCGGAGCAAGGCCCAGGGAGATTAAAAAGGAGAGGGTGGGACGAGGGCTCTAGAGCATCGACAGCCCCGACCCGGCGATATCCCATTTCTGGACGCTCGCACACGCTCGCACACCATGACTCCGTGGTTAATGTGGTGATTTGCAGGGGAAATGTCCTTTCAGCAACTCGTCTCACTGCAGGAAGCAGAGGGTGTTCTCAGCCACCTGGATGCTCTCTTGTCCCATGTCCTCATCCGGGGATGGGGGGGCTGAGTCCCAAGTGTCCAGCGTCATACAGCTGGTTGAGACATGGCCCACACCTGGGTTCGAACCTACAGGACCTCAGGGCAGCCTCCTCCCCCCTCCCTTTCTCCCTGCCTCCATTGCCCTGTCTGTAAATGGTGCAGATCAGACTAGATACTGCTACAGCCTTAAGCCTCAAGATGCCACAATGCCCCTTGCAGTCTCAAAGGTTGTTGGCTCTGAACGCGACTCATGTCAATCCATCTCAGACAACGCTCGTCCCCCTGGCTCGGTCCTCCCGCCTCTGTCTCCCATTTGCCTGTCATCATCTGAAGGAGCCACTTACTGAATTACCAAGGAGAAGGCCATCCAATCAGGAGAGGGGAAATGGCAAAGGAAAAAAAGAAAACAATCCTAACAAAATGTATCTGAGCTCCAAATAAAATTTCATTCCTTCCCACGGGCCGATTTTATCATTTTTTACTGAAGTCCAACGCAGCCAGGCTTGTGGACCAGAGCTTGCTCCTGCTGGAGATAGAGAGTAATGGGGCCCTGACCCAGGGTGTCCCCACGGTGATGGTCACAAGTACAGGGCCCCCTACGCTGCTTCCTACCTGCCCTCCACGATGCCTGAACGCCCACCATCAGAGTGAGTCTTTCCGGAAATTACGATGGATACAGTAACAGCAGGGCGGCTCTCGTGTCTTGAACACTCCCTGTGTGCCCCACACAGCACTCAAGGTTGCACACACAGCGTCCCGCTTAACACCCCGCAGTGCAGCTCCATTGTACAGATGAGCAAACCAAGCCCCAGCAAGGATGAGTAACTTGACAAGAGCTCCTGGCTACTCAAGAGCAGACTGGGCTTTCGACCTGGTCTGACTCAGAGGCACGTGCTCCTATAACCCTACACCACCTGCCTTTCTGGAGAGACGTGCAGTTAGGAGTCTCTGGGCTCTGGCCTAGAGCCCCTGGAAGGTCCCTGGGAAGAACGAACCGACAGGTTTTTTAATCAAGGAGGTCTGATGACAGACTGGCTGCTAGACGACACCAAGGAAAAGCTGGAGATGCTAGCGACACAGTTGGAAAAGTCCAGGTTTTGAGACATGCCCACTGGGTTACGTAGCAATATCAAAACACAGTGTCAGGGACTTGCTGTGAAATCCTTCAGGAGACAGAGAAAGCAAATAGGGCAAAAATCTGAGTAATTATTTAATCTGAGTGATGCCTATACAGGCTCATAGGACTCCTTTCTCTACTTTAGAGTATGTTTGAAAATACAATTATACATTTTCAAACACACGGAACATCACTAATTATCAGAGAAACGCAAATCAAAACCACAGTGAGATTCCACCTCACACATCAGGATGCCTACTATTAAAAAACATTTTTTTAAACAGAAAATAACAAGCATTGGCAAGAAGGCAGGAAAATTCTGACCCTTGCACACTGCTGGCAGGCACAAAAAATGGTACACCCACTGTGAGAAACAGTACGGAGTTTCCTCAAAACACGTAAAGTGGAATTACTAGATGATACGGCAATCCCACTTTGGTGAAATATCTGGAAGTTTTGAAAGCAAGTTCTCAAAGAAATATCTGTACACCCGTGTTCAAGACAGCATTACTCACCGTAACTAAAACTTGGAAGCCAACCAAGTGTCCGTCTACAGGTGAAGGGTCCAACACGATGTGGTATGTACCTGCAGGGAAATACAGTCCGGCCTCCAGAGGAAGGACATTCTGACACCTGCTACACGGGAACAAAACTTGAGGACATTACACTCAGCGATGTAAGCCAGTTGCCAAGAGACCAGCATCACACGACTCTGTTTGTATGTGGTCCCCAGAGCAGTCAGATTCATAGGGACCTAAGGTGGGATGATGGGTGCCCGGGAAGAAGGAACTGGAGGGTTGTTTAATGGGGAGAGTGATGCAACCGTTCTGGAGCTGGAGGGCGGTGAGGGTTGCACACCAGTCAGAGCGTATGGAACGCCACGGAACTGGACACTTAGAAGCGGTTAAGATGGTAATCTTTGTGTTATGCGGTTTTTGCCACAATTATTTAAAGGTTCTTAACACCCACACCCTCATGTGGAAACTAAGATGACCCATGAGGCAGATCTAGATGTGCCCATATGACCGAAGTGACAGAAACCCCAACAAACCAGCTCCAGCATAGAAAGACATATATTGACTCACAAAATGGAAAAATCCAGGGTTGAGCTTCAGGCACGGCTGGCTCCAGATGTTCAAGAGAAGCATGGACTCCACCTCTCTCCGCCTCTCACTCTGCTTTCCCCTGGGTAGGCTCTGTTCTCAATCGGGTTGTCTCCAGCAGGTGCCAGAGGTGGCCCCAGAATTTTCGGCTTAGATTCTACCAGTCTACCAGTTGCCCCACCAAGCAAGTGACTGTTTCCAGCAAAGCTTCCAAGATTGAGTCTCACTGGTCAAGCTTGGGCCGCATCCCCATTCCTGATCCAAGCCCTGTGATTTGAGGGAGGCCTGGGATTGGGAGTTCAGGAGTCCCCAAAGGAGAATTGAGGGGCTATTCCTGAAGAACAGATAATAGCTACTGGCCAGGCAGAAACATCAGCAGTCCCCTCCAGTGTGGAAGTGGTTAGAATTCTGCCAGGCAGGGTCAGACAGAGAAATGATCAGTGTAGGAGACCGCCATGTGCCATGTACCTGCCACAAACCCAGGCTGAGAGATCCGGTTACACAGAGGGGTTGGCAGGACATCACTGTTCTGTCCAACATCACCACAAACTCTCACTGGTCTCAGAAGGAACCAGAAGGAAGCATGGTTCTGGGGCCCCGGCTCTGGCACTCCTTGGCCAGGTGACTTTGGGAATGTTATCTAACCATGCTTGGCCTTAGTTTCCTCATCTGGAAAATGGGTACAACAAACCTGGCTTGTGGGGTTGCTGTAGGGATTGAAGGAGATGAGGACCTCAATGCTGGCAGCAGCCTTGGCACACACCAAGGGCTCAGTCAATAATTTCTGAGAGATCACCTGCCGGCTGGTGCCTGTGCTCCCAGAAGGCCCCTCGGGCATCTGAACTATAGCCGAGAGGACTTTCAAGAAAGCAATTTCTCTTTGCTTTAGCTGTTGGCAGACATTAACAAAAAGAAATTAAATAAAAGCCAATGCTGGGACTTTCTTAGATCCTTCCAAGCCTCTTGATTCAGCAACGGTGAAAATTCAAGGACAGCCAGTCCCGCCAGGCCAGTCGAGATAACAAAGATTGGCTGGAGGCTCCCAGGGGCCCAGAGTCTGGGTGGTGCTCCTGCTCCGGGCTGCTGAGGCTGCTCTGAGGTGTCAGGGCTCCAGGCAGGAGAGGAGCAGGACAGAGAAAGCTGCTCACCCGCTGCAAAACCAGCATGAGATTGTCCTCCAGCTCTGGACTCAGTGCTCGGGCCGAGCTCAGCTGCGAGCTCCCGGGAGCAGCGGTCCGACTCCGCAGCAACTGCCCAACCACCTGCTCACTGCAAAATGCCCAGGGTTTCCAAAGAGGGCACCACAGGACCCACAGCCCTGGGGCAGCTGACAAGTGTGCAGTACTTCCCAGGTGATCTGAACTCTAGAGAAAATGCGGCAGCAAACTGTTAAGAAAGCCTCCCTTTGTGCAAAATTTAAAATAATGCAAATCTCCCCTTTCAAGTATTCAAATGCGTCAAGAATTGCCTAATTGCAAAGCCGCGTTGGAAACCGGGCTCTCTGCACCACTCTAGCCGGTGAATAACCATACCCTGCCCTTTGTCCGTGCTGCGGGAAATAGGTCTTGAATTATTCACGTCGTGGATGACACAGAGCTTAAAGAATGGGTCCTATGTGTGAAACACAACCACCCTGACGTGAAAACAGGCAGCTGTGCTCAGACGGGCTCTCAGCACGTAAGCAGCGCCCCATGAAACACTGGGGGAGAGGAGGGCGAAGGGAGATGCTGGTCTCAGTCAGGGACCAGCTAATTACAGCCCACGGGCCAAATCCAGCCCCCCTCTGCCCGTGAATAGATCCCTACTAGAACATCAACTTAGGCATTGGCTGCGGCTGCTTGGACACGGCCACAGAAAGGGGCCACGGAAGTGTGTGGCCTGCAAAGCCTCCAATATTCTCTGTCTGCTCCTCCACAGAAAAATAAGCTGATCCCTGACTTGTATCAAGGCAAACAAGTTTCTTTCCTGCAGGACTTCTTAGGAGCCTTTGGAGTACTATTTTTGGACAATGTGCATCTCCACACGAGGGATTTCCTCAGAAGGGCAAAGCTCTCTTCCCTGGGCATCTGTCTTCCCTGGACCGAGCAGCACTGATCACACGGGCCCTGCTATGGTCTGAGCGGGGCACCCTGAGGCTGAGGGAAGGGCTTGGCCAATGAGTTACCCCAGTCTGGATGATGAAAAAAGAGGGTCCTGAGGCTCCCAACTGCATATTCATCCATCCTGCTGTCCCTAACCATGATCTCAAGGACACCTGAGTCCCTGTCCCCCCAGACTTCAGCCCCACTCAGGGGAGCCAGCAGGAAAATGCAGCCCAAGGCAAGGGAGGGAAGGCCAGCAGAAACAGAGTCCACTAGGATGAAGCTTAGAGCTCACGGTCAGCCTTTCTGCTCAGGGGGGTGTTTGCAAATGGAAACGTTCACCAAAAGCGCCCTGCACACAGGGGTCGTTGCTCCTTTAAATCAACGAACAAGCAGCAGACTGAGATACCAGCTCTTTAAATCAACGAACAAGCAGCAGACTGAGATACCAGCTCTTTAAATCAACGAACAAGCAGCAGACTGAGATACCAGCCCTGCACCCCCTGCACAGGGTGCCCCCCACCCCCAGGGCCTCTGTCCTGCCTCTCCTGGCCCTGGGGCACCGGGCCGACAAAGACCAGGCAAGTGGGAGCCCACAGGGCATCGCGGCCCCTCATGGCTGCACACACCGCTCCCCGCTACACCCACGAGGGGTGCCCGTGTCCCGGCTGCGGGCAGGGACAGCATGGCAGGACCCCCAACGGCACCCCACAAACCTTCGCCAGAGCATGGGATGGCTTGCCCTGCTTTCCTCAAGAAGCCGACCTTAAGCCACTTGCCCAGGGTCGCCCTGCCAGGAAGTGGCAAGGGGAGCGGTTTGAATCCAGGCTCTTGACCTCTCTTAACCTCTTCCTGGGGGAGGAGGGGCAGATGATGCTCAGCACGTGGGCTGTGAGCTGTCCTCCCAGGCTGTTGCTGAATCATTTCCTCCAGCTGACCCCACTGTGTGCGGGCGTTAGAGCCCCAGGAAGGGCCCGGCTGGCCCTGGCTGAGCGGGCCTCCCGGGGACACTTGCAGGTAGGGCTGAGGCCCTCCAGGGAGGCACTGATAACAGCCTGTCTCAGTCTCCGTGGCCTGGCACATAGTGGGTGCTCAGCAAACCACCACCAAATGAACACACGGCAAGTGGCTATTTGTGAGTGAGTGAAATACTCCAGGGTAACAGCTTTCCTTTCTAATCTGTGTTAAAAGACAAAATGAAGCTCTCCTGATATTTGCATGCTCACAATCCATCTTGAAATAGAAATATGCTCCCCTAAATTCCCCACCGTGTCTGGCTCCAAAGAACTTAGATGATGGCAGACTTCAGCTTCAAGATGGAACATGTCAAATTCTGACAGCCAGAATGACAGGAGCTCCTACGACATTCAAAAATACGGCAGCCAGCCCGACAGCTCCACCGGCCCCCAGGGAAGGGGCCGGGACAGGCCGCGGAGGCTTCCGTCGTCTGGGCCTGAGAGCTTGAGCTGCTCACCTGCTGCTCGGGCTTCCCAGGAATGGATCATTCTTTCCAGTAGCCCCAGAAGTGATGCAGTAAATCTCCTAATTATTGATGGTTCTGCTACTCTGGGTGTGGGCTTCTGGGCTGGGGATGAAACGTCTTATTCAAGATGCTCTCACTACCTTGATCGAGAAACAGACAGGAACAGAGAAAGAAAAATGAAGTTCATAGGCTACCCGGAGGCACGGCTGCCCGCCCTGGATCGGGCTTTTCGGGGGAGCTGCAGGGGCGTGAGCAGGACAGGAAGGTGGTTGGAAAACACGGGTGAGCAAGTCTGCACTGGTCTTCGGGGCAAAGGAGAAGCCTGGGAGGTGGGGGGCGGTGGACATCAGACCAGGGCCAGGCGGTAATGGGAGGTGTCCCCTTGCTAGTCTGGCTGGGGGCGGGGGGCATCTGCGACCCGGCTGCTACTCGCCCCCTGGGTGCCCATGGCGCCCACCAGCCACTGCTCTGCTCATACCTGTCTCCCTCTTACCTTACAGGCAGGAACTGCGTCTGAATTCGGTCTCTCTCTCTCCTATGCCCACCCTGGAACCTGGCATGGAGGAGGTGCTCAAAGAAGGCTGTCGACTGGAATAATCACTGGTTGGGGATTGGAAGGCTCTGCCCTCAGGAGGCCCCAGGTGCAAAACCAGAAGGTTGATATTTGTGGCTCATGGGTTGGCTCTACCCCTAGAGCAAGATGGCCTGGCTTTGGGCTTTATTTCCACCACGTGCTGACTATGACCACGACGCTCCCTGACATGTAAGTGGAAATAATAATAAAACTGACCTGGGGCACCCGAGGGGCTCGGTCGGTGAGGCCTCCAACTCTTGATTTTGGCTCAGGTCATGATCTCAGGGTGGTGAGACTGAGCCCCACGTTGGGCTCCGCGCCCGGCTTACAGCCTGCTTGAGGTTCTCTCTCTCCCTCTCCCTCTGCCCTTCCTGCTCACACTCGCTCTCTCTCTCAAAAAAAAAATTTTTTTTAATTAAAAGAATAATAAAACCAACCTTGTAATGCTGTTGTGGGGATTCGATGAGTAATTACACATAAAATGGTGACAAAGTACCATTTTTTTGTGCCAGGTTTGTTACCCTAAAGGCCACTGTCCCATCTTGCCTTCGTCACCTTTGCTGACAACCCTCTACTTAAAGCAAAAACGTCCCTGTGGCTGAGGCCAGTAATCCCTGGGCCGGGAGCTGGCTGAGCGGCATCTCAGGCTGTCAGCGAAAGTGACCCACAGCTGACGGGGACAGTCATGCCACGAGGGGGCCGCCACAGAGGACGCTTGCCTCCTCCATGCCCACCAGGAAAGTTCTTTGTCCTGGACTTTATTCCAAGCCACGCAGAGTCCACTCAGGCCACTCTGCCACCATTCCCTCCACTCTGTCAGCAAATGTCAGGGGGCTCACGGTGTGGCCAGACCTCACACAGGGCCCTGGGGCGACTTCGACCTGTCCCTGCCCCAGGGGCCCCCACCCTACTGGGTGCGAGATGCTGGGACAGGTCCCAGAGCTGGATGACAGCTAGCATCTCAGATGCCTTCATTTAAGTCCATTCTAATCCGACAAGTGCTTCCTCAGTGGGGAGACTGCCACCAGCCCTACGGAGACCCCTCCAAACCCAGAATTCTACGAAGCAGGTGAATGGCCCGTCTCACAGTTCTTTTAAAATACATATGATTAGCGTCTCCGGAGCAAAGACAAGTATGTGTTCCCAGTAATCCTGCGCCATCTGTCATCTGTCACCCCTCCCCCTGGCCAGCTGGGACTCTGGGTTCGGGTCTCCGGGTTCCGCTCCTCTCCCAGCTCCACGGTCAGGGCATCGGGGCTGGTCCCACGGGGTTCGTGCTATGGAGCAAGCTTTCCAGGCACCTGCTGAGGCGTTTCTAATACCAGAACATCTGCTCCCTAGCGCATCCCTGGGAGAGCAGGGCCTGTGATCTCCTTCTTTTTGCAGAGGAGGAAACCAGGTGTGGAGACGTGGAGGGATGTGCCCAAGGCTAAGCCCGGCCTTACCTGACTTCTCTCCAAAGCGGCCAGGCTGTTGACAGACGGCAAAGAGGGGGCCGGCCAAGCCGTGGCCGCAAGAGCTGAATCCGGGTCCGTCTGCAGAGCCCCTCGGCTTCCCCTCTGCAATCAAGATGTCCTCCCTGAGAAGTGGGGGTCCATGCCTCCCCTTCGAGGGCTGACCTAGAAATCGGGGCCCAGTGGCCAGGACAGAGAAAGGTTCCAGAGATCAGGAGGGAACGAGTGATGAGAGGAGACTCCGCTCCCCACCTCAGGGTGCCCGAGTTAGCAAACACGAACTGACGCAAGATGTCAGGGGAAGCTTTCATTGTAGATAAACAACAAATACATTTTTAAGTATGGTGCATGCCCTATTTCCCAGTTCTTCTGAAATGCGGCTGTAAGCTGGGGTCCCTCTTCTCTCCAGCAGCCCTATCCCTCATCCCCCAATACTCACAATATCGTGGGGGGTGGGGGGAGTTCAGGGTGGGGTTGGGTGCCCAAATCCACACCCCTTCCCACCCTTGATGCTGGTGACTGAATATAATCGCCTAGAATGATCTCCATGATCACGAATGGTATCATCCGATTGGAGAAGGTGTCTTGGATTTGGAGCGGGCTGCCCTGGGGGTGGCAGCCCCCATCCTCGGCTGTGCGAACCAGCCTGGTCGCCTAGCATCTGAGCCCCCGCTTCCTTCCCTGCGGCTTGAGGCTGATGAACCTCCCCTTCCTGATCCCAGAACCACAGGGACGATCAACCCTCGTTACAACGACAAGGGCTCCAGTAAAGGTGAGGGGCATCCGCTCCTACTGCGTTAGGGTATATTCATGCCATTTGGATGGTAATCAATGAATGGGCAGGATTCATCGCCTGACTCAGAGTCCCGTGTAGACCTAGCTTTCTCTACGAGCCTGGTTCTCTGCGTGTACACAGAGTTCATGCAAGCTCTGCATTCTGGAGGTGGTTAAAAAAGAAGCCAGAGCAAATTTGATTTAGGTTCCTAATTCCATTTGAAATGACTTGGGCAATAAATAAACCGCTCTCTTTGATTCTTTTAAATCAGCATATTTCAGCAGCAAAGTGACATCTTGGAATCGGCTGTCCTCTCCATCTCGCCCTGTTGACCCAGGTGTGTCCACCATGAAGGGACACCGAGGCCTGGCCCAGGGCCAGGCTGCCGGATCCTGCAAGCACAAAGACTACCTGCCGCCGGCCGCTCAGGCCCTGGTGTGGCAGGCAGTCAATCCCCCCACACGGGGCCGGCGGGAGGCTTTGCCTTACTCAGCTTCTGGGCAGTCCTGGGGCGTCCAAGGTGGCCCTTGTGGTGCCGAGTTTGTGAGTCTATGCAGACTCGTGGGGGGATGGGGAGGCTTCAGGCAGAGATGCCAGCAGGATCCCAGGACTGGAACGTGGATCAAAGGTCCTGCTCTTTGGCCTAGAGCACCGTCCAGGGGTCCTTCCTGCGGAACAAGGCACTGCCGGCTTCATGAGTCAGCGGGGCCAAGCATCAGGCTCTGGAGTCCAACAGCAGCCACATACACACACGACACTCAGAATCAGACATGCATGCACACACATGACACACACCCAGCAAAGACACACTGACACACAGACATACACATAAACGTTCACATGCACTGATGCACAAACATATGTATGCGCACACACCCCCGCGCTCACACACACAACACACCCCTGATAGGCAAAGCCGGGCGTGGGTTCGCTGGTTGGATGTGGCCCGTGAGCAGCTGTGCCAGCTCTAGGCCCCAGTCCACATGGACACTGGTACCATCTTTGACCTCCCACTCTCTCCCCGGACACCACCCCAAGGTAAGTCGTAGGGTCAGGTGAGGATTTCACCTTGCATCATTCTTGGTAATAAAAAGAAAGCTGGGTGACTTAAGGGCTTGGTTTGTAGGCCCCTTCAAAATGCCCTTGGGTCAAAAGGCTGGATGAAGAGGCTGAGTGTCTGGTCCTGGGCCTCGTTTCCTTCCCAGCACGGAGCCCCACCTGGCACCTCCCTGCTCTGACCAGAACCTACCTGGAAAGTTCCCCCAAAGCTCTGTGGCTGGCCCTTAAACACCACCAGCAACCAGAAGCCTTTCCCACCCTGGCTCTGGTTGGGCCTCAGTCACAGGAACCCCAGAGACCATAAGAACCATGGGGACCACAGAGGCTACAGGCACCAAAGGAACCACAAGGGTCATGGGAACCACGGGAGCCAGCCACATAGGAGCTGTTGCCTCACTTGTCTGTGAATTCAGGCCAACCTTCCAGGTACCAGAATGCCGTGGATGGGACAGTGCATTGCTTCGGAAGCTAGGGCCTTGTTCTCTTAGGACACTCACCTCTGGAGCCCTGAGTATCCATTAAGAAAAATCTGGCTTCCCTGAGGCTGCTGTGACAGAAAAGCCCAGGCCATGGAAGATGCCATGTCTACATGTTGTTTTCCATCCAACGGAGGCACTTGAGGTCCCGGATGACTTTAGCATCACCTGCCAGACATGTAAGTGAAGATGGCTTCTAGATGATTCTACACTTCAGCCTTGAGTCTTCACAGCTGAGGCCCCAGATGCTGTGGAGCAGAGACAAGCTGTCCCGCCAGGACTCCTGGCCTGCAGAATCCAATCCATGGAGGAAATCAAATGACCACTGCTATGGTCAGTGGAAGAGATGGACCCTGGGACTCGGTGACCAGCCAGATACTGGGGTGATGAAGAAGGGGGAGTGAGAGATATCCCCATGCTTCTAGCTCACTTCGGACCTGTGGGATCAGATGTGCCTATGGGCCACTGGCTTGAGGCATCCAAAGAGTATGGGAGCTCCATGGTGGCCCATGTCCCTCCCCAAATCATCAAGTTAGACCAGCGTGCCTCTGCCCGTTCTTCAAAGAGCTCTGCACACTCCCTTGAAAGTTTGCACAACTCCTCTTTAAAATATTGTCCACCCACTTCAAGGAGAAGGAGATATCAATGCCACGTTTCCCTCGGAAGCATATTATAGAATTTGCAGACACATTTCTAACCCACCCAGCCCCTCGGCAGTGTCTTCAGAATGCATGCTCTCCTTCACCCTCTGTCCACCACCTTGGCCTAGGGCCTCCCTAACTCCCAACGAGGCTTTTGAAACAAATTCCTTGTTGGTCTCCCCACCTCCAGCCTTCCCTCCAGGCCTTCCATCACCAGCAAGGATGTTCACAACACAAACAGGTCCAATCACTTCCTACCTGGACTCCTCAGGCAGAGCCAGAACCACAGGGTCATGAGTCTGGCTTGCGGCATCCTTTCTTCCCACCTGCATGGCCTCCCTGATGCCACCCTAGTCCCATTGCATCCCAAATCCTCCACTCTCTTTCCAGTTCTGCTGCCTTTGCACATGCTGGTTTCTCCACCTGCAAATGTCCCATCTTCTTCTAGAGTATCCTAGCAAACTCCTATTCATCCTTCAAAACCCACATCCAATCTCCCAGCCTCTGTAATGCCATCCTCAACCCATTTGTGAACGTAAAATAGGAGTAGACTGGGGCACCTGGGTGGCTTAGGAGGTTGAGCATCCACTTGGTGGATTCAGCTCAGGTCATGATCTTGCATTCGGGGCATCAAACCCAGCATCGGACTCTGGGTGTAGTCCAGAGTCTGTTTCAGATTCTCTCCCCCCACTTCTCTCACTCACTCTCCCTCTCTCAGATAAATAAATAAATAAATTTTTAAAAAATAAAAATAAAATTGAAGGAGACCAGTAGCTCTCAATCTTGGCTGCACATTGGAATCATTTGGGGAGATTTAACATACATCGGTGGCTGGGTGCCACCCCCCCGATGTTCCGATTTAGCAGACTGGGTGCAGCCTTGGCATGGGAACTTTTAAAACTCTCCAGAAGAGATTCTAACATGCAGCTAAGGTTAAGAGCTACTGGTAGAGACCAATGGTTCACAGTATGACTACACAGGAAATTCACATGGGGAGTCTTACAAGACGGCTTTCTCCCAGAGCCCCACTTCAAACCTATCAAATCAGAAGCTATAGGTGTAAGCCCCAGACAATAGCATGGACCCTTTATAAACCTTCCCTCCAAGATGATTCTAACTCATAGCCAGGATGGAGAAACCCCAGGATACTTCTCATTCTTGCTCAAAAACATGACATAGGAAGCACGTTCAAACCCGTAGTCTAATTTTCAATTTGTAGAAGATGATCTTTATTCTAGAAGTGAACAAGGTCACAAGTCTGTTGGGTTTTTATAGAACATGTCACAAGGCACTTTACAATTCTAAAACCAATAAAGGAATGCAAAATATGAATAATTTAAATATCAATTTCCTGCACATAATAGATCCTCAATAAATATTCATTAAATGATTTAATAAGTCAATCAATCAATACAGGTGTAGTTTTAGAGCTGCCCAAAATACTTCTACATCTCCCCTGCAGACTGTGAGATCCCTGTGGACAGGCCTGGGGATCCCCCAGCCCCCAAGCAATGACATTTGATGAATGAAGAAATGAATTGACTCGTAAAACAAAAAGGCTCTGAAAGCTCTTGGCTATCTCTGTATTTCCTAGGTGTGTGATGAATTTCTAAGAGAACAGGGAAATGTTAATATGTCATTTTTGTTGAAAGGATGACAATGTAGCAATTTAATTATAGAAAAATCAGCTTGCCTAGGTTATTGTGCTTTCTTGGAGGCCTGGGGAGAAGCCCAGACATGGTTTTTCAACTCAACAGGAAGCCACAGACTCATGGCCAAGCCCCGGCCATGCACAGACAGGCTGGCCGAGTACCCAGCACAGCCTCATGCACTGCCCACCACGAGGTGGGTGGTGGCTCAGCCTTTCCTAAGCAAGGGGCATGACTTCTACTCCATGACCAATGGAGGATGGAGGATGGAACCATGGCCTGGGCCTCACCCCCATCTTGTGAGCTCAGCTGCTTTGGCCCCTTGATTGCAAGAATATTCCTTCCCCAGAGCACCCCACCAGCCCAGCAATAAAGAGCAATGGCTCTGGGGTCAGACAGACCAGAGTTCTAGGCCCTGATCCACCACTCAGCTGTAGAACTAGGGCAAACACTGAGCTTCTCTGAGCCCGAGAGTCCCCATCTGTAGGCTGACATCCCCATAGTACCTGCTCAGAAGGTCATTAGGAGATGAAAACAGAATGAGGCCTGCAGAGCTTCACAGAAAAGGGCTCGGGGTTTGACAGGTGACAGCGCAGATGTCTTCGTAAGCCTTGGTTTTTACACCTGTAAAATGGGACTGATTACAACTCATCATAAAACCATTGCCATGTGCCAATGCCGAGAAGGGCAGTCATGGTAACTGGTTTACACTGAGCCCTCCCTCGTCGCTGCCAGCATTAATTTCGCCTTTCTAAGACCATGGTTTTTAATAGCTGCCACTTATAAGGATAAGGAGCTGATGCTTCCCCCAGCAAGGGGGCGGTCACGGCTCAGGTGCCGACAACCTCCCAGAGGCTTGGAAAGAGCTCTCCTCCCACCACCACAGGCCCCACCAGAAGTCTGCTGGAACTGTGTTCTAATGAGTAGAAAAGCATGTGGTCCAAGGGAGACAGGGCAGAGAGGCGAGCTGCCCCTCACAGGTTGCCTCAACCTGCTGCCACCGAGGCTGGAGGGAGGAACAAATTCAGGTCCCCGTGTGAATAATGCACCATTTTCCCACATATAACCTGAGCTCACCAGACACCAACCAAATGCCTCCTTGCCCGATCCCCAGAGGAAAAGCAAGAGTCCACGGATGGCCTCGTTCTGGAACCATCCCAGCCACCGCCTTTCTCTTCATACCCCCAGAGCAACATGTAGAGTGGTTGGAACCTGGGACAGGGACAAGCTGTTGGGTCAGAGGACAAAGGCTGGACCAGCCCCAGCCCCGGTTGTACCCAAGACTCCACCCCAAATGCACACGAGTCCTGGTACAGATGAGAGAAAGGAAGTCAGGACATTCCTTTGGCGAAGAGCACTGTGGCACCCTCCACCACCCCATAGGCATTTAGGGGGCAATATCCTAGACAGCGGGCCACCTTCTCCCACTCTGTTGTAGGGACAAAAATCAGCCTTCATCCCCAGCCAGGGATGCTGCTGTCCAGCAAATCACAACTTTCCTAAAGAAGTCAGGGCCGACCACCCCTGTCCCCCAGGCAGCCATGTGGCATCCCAGGGTACACACCTAGAGAGGAGAAAGGCTGGTAGCATGTTGGAAGGTGTGGGTTTCATCTGAGCTGAGCATGGCTAGCTGTGACCCTGAGGGCTTACCCTCTCTTGCCTGTGGAATGTGGATAAAGGTCATTCATTCAAACTGCTTATTCACTGCACCGGGTACTTCGGGTGCAGGGAGATCAAAATGTGTCCTCACTCTGCAAATTCCCGAGTGCTGAGCAAGGGCTAGTGTTCACCCCCCTCCCTCTGGCTCTGGGGGCAGAGGAGGGGAGGCTTCGGTCCGGGCTCCTGGGAGCAGTAGCTCAGAGCAGCTCTTCGCAAATGTGAAATTTCTGCGATAGCTCTTGTTTGATCTTCAGGGTTCCTGCAGACTTTATGTTTAATTCATAATATCCTAGTTTGTTTTAATAAAATGCTGTTTAAATTAGTTACCATCTGGTAGATTGATGCATCTGGTAAATTAACACTCTAGAAAGTTGACCGGGGAGGCAGCCCCTCAGTGCTGCCAGCCAAGGCTGCTCCTGGCCACGAGAGGTGAAAAGCTCAGCATGGCTCCCAGCAGGCACGCACCGGAGCCCTGCACGCCCAGGTGGATCTGGGACGTGTTTTGGTGAAACTCTCCGAATGGCTTCTCACCCGGATTAATATGAAAACCTGGCCTCTCGGCCGGGCCTAGGGGAACCAGGTTTGTGAGAGTCATCTGGACATAGAGTCAGGGGACAATCGAGTCCAGCTGTCATTCTCCAAAATAAAGAATCAGGTCAGCCAGGACTATGCCATTTCTGCCACCCCGTGGTGATCCCATTAAGTCTGAGTCACAGCCTAGCTGGAGCCCAAGAGGGACTGGTCTCGCATGAGGCTACAGGAAAGCGGGGCTGGCCTGAGGTTGTGAGGAGGACTCCCCCATCCATGTGCCAGGTGGTAGCAAAAGCTCCCTTCTGGGCCACTAGGAGAAGTCCCAGAGGGCTCAGCTTCCCAGAATATCTGCCTGCATACACCTGTCTCTTGTCCCTCAAGAGCTTAGGTCCAGGAGCCAGAGGAGCCTGGGTTCAGATCCCAGCACATGGCCTTTGGCTTGGTCTTGGGGGTCTCTGGGAGGAGCTCTGGGAAATGACCAGCTCCCTGGATTGGAGCCTGTAGCCAGCACCAGGTAAGCACCTCAGAGATGCGCAGGCAGCCCACTTGTCACCCAAGGGGGGGGGGTCTTCTCTGGGACAAGAGGGAATCGAATGTCTCTAAGAACCTGCTGGCAGATTCCCTACTCTCCTTGTGGAATCCCCACGAGACAGTCCATGTGCCTCCATCTGCATGAGCAGTGGGGCCAGCCGCCCTCCCGCTGGGGCAGGGCTGTAGGAAGAGCGCCACGCATGGGGCCATGAGAAGGAGGCACCTTTGGTGCCCCAGGGCAAGAGCTGATCCTGGATGTGGCCTGCCAAGAAGCTGGGCTTGGCAGGGACCTCAGGATCATTCAGGTCAATATCACTATTTCACTTGGATGTTAAGATGTCACATTTGTTAGTTTGTCCTAAATCAACACAAACTTGTCTTGGAACCCTCACCTGAGAGGAGGGGAAGTGATCCAATGCTATTGTGTTGGGTGGTCAAATAAGAGCTCCGAGAAAGTCACAGAGGGGGTCTCAGGTCTTCGGACCACAGCAGTCCTCCCTGGGGGCTGGGTGTCCAGCCCCGGTGCTTGTGTGAAGGTGGTGCTGTCTCCATGCCACGCCTGAGCATGGGGTCCCTGGACAGCCACGATGCAGCTCTGAGACCCTTCCCCCACCACGGCTACCCCGGGAGATGTGTGGGAAGGGGGACTGGGTTCTGCTAATTATAAACCCTGACCCAGGCTGGTCCACATCTACCTTCAGAAGCCCACCACTGTGGGACAGCCAGTCCCACAGCTCCTGACTTCCTGGCTTTCAAAACACATGCCTGTGTCCTGTGATCTCTGTGTCCAGCATCTTCTACTCTGGGCCCTGCACCCCAAAAACTGTTTACAAACCCCTGCTTGGCTACCTTATAGATCTGGAGGCAGGAAAACCCAGGACTGAGAAGGAAGTTCCATCTCAATCATTAGCCTGGCACATACATGCATGGAGAAAGTTCTAGAAGGATATATGCTGAACAGGGGTGGAGCCAGGGAGGGGCTACTGGGCGTTCTCTATTAGTACTTTGAAAATACTTTTGTATACTTTAAACGGTTTGTTAATCATCATGTATTACACTCATTCAGTTTTTATAAAGAAATAAAATGAATTGCCCCGTTTCTTACCAAGAGGAGCCTGAGGTCATCAGACAGAGGCCAAGGGATCAGGTGTGTTCTCCCGGCAGGTGGGAGAATAGAGACGTGGTGACCAAGGTCTGATGGTCCAGGGCTCCTGGCTGAGCCGCTGGCCGGCTAGGGATGTGGGCAGGCTGCAGAGGTCCCCAGAGCTTGGTTTCTTCCTCTGCAGGGTGGAAAGTCATTGTCCCTGGCTCCAGGTTGCCATGGAGATGAGTGGGCCCCTGCATGCATCACGCTTGGCACAACATGGTGGGCTTATCACGATCATCTTCTTCATCATCATGGTATATCCTGTCCCCAGACTCCATCAGACACCAGCCTCTGCTCCCAGGTTGCCCCGAATAACTCCGAGATCTCAATGGGCTGCTCATCCTCTCCCATATCCATTCCTTACCCCCCACCCAGGGCTGTCTTTATGATTGCAAGGCCCCTTGTTCAACATGAAAATGTGGGATGTTTGTGCAAAAGCCAGGAGGAAAGTGCCATTAAAATTGCTAAAATACCAAACTTGCCTCTTTCTTCCACGGTACCCTCCATCTCCACTTGTCATGGTGTTTTTATTTGCTATTTAATGCCATTCTAACTACACCATTCAACATTGCATTGTGCAGTGGCAGTTTTAAATGCAAATATAAGACCATTTAACTCACATGTGGAATCATCGAAATCACCCACTTCATATTTTGCAGTTTGTACGCAAAAGTATTTTCGTCCTTTCCAGAACAGTAGAAACACTGCATTAACTCAACAGTTTTTATGTCGCTCCTTGACATTCCACCCACACGCTGTGCCTTTGCCTCCTGCTGAGTGAGGAGGGACAGGAGGAAAGAGAACCCTGGGTGCCCTGTGTCTCTACTTCCTCCTGTGCTCTCACTTTCCCTGTAAGCGATTGGCTGACACAGGGAAGTAACATGAGTAAGAATAAGGCAGATTCATGTTCTCTAGAACCTCACCCTTCTTTCTGCATTCCAAGCAAGTTCTGGTTCAAATGCAAAGTGTGGCCTTTCGGGGGCGTCCGTGCCCTTGCTCAGGTGTCCTTGATGTAACACAAGCATCTCGTACTCACCTTGAGTCTCACAGAGCTGGTGCACCTCAGGGGACCAACTGAGTTCTGTGCTCACGGGGCTTCAGGAACACTGAATGCAAGGAGGACAGCAAGGGACAACGGACACACGTGTTGACGGACCTCCTCCTCTGCTGCCTGGCGGGCTCCAGGATCCCATCAGATTTCACTTGCAAAACACAAGTTCAAAGACAAGATTATTAAAATTTCAAGATGGCAGTAGAAGAGCGTAAAGTCAAGCTCGGGCCCTTCTGAGCCCTCCTCTGCTGTAAAATGAACCGAATGTGCCCCTGGCTTGCCTACCTAGGAGCTTGGGGATGGGGGGGCGGTGGGCAGGGAACCACATGCAATCAAGGTGCTGGAAAAGCTTGTGAGCCATGACTCCCAGGAGAGACCAGGCCTGCGCCCTGAGTGCAGCAGGCACTGGATAGAACAGCCAGTGGGGTTGGGACAGCAGGGCACTGACCTGATTCCAGATGAGCTTGAGTGACACAAAATCCACTTCTGTTCAGGGTCAGAACTACACTCAATAAGCCAGCAAGCTCAGGGTCACACATTCCTCTGTGTAGCCATGAGGCTCTAAAATGTACACCTGGGTCTGCCATCCAGCTCCGTAGGGCGGGGAGGTCAAGGCCAACTGGACTGCTCAGAGCTTCTGCCCACGGAAGGTAGGTTTTGCCAAGTGTGCTGGGACAACCGGCCATCCCGTGTCCACAGATCTTGGAACTGGCAATTAATGATGGTTGTTTCGGGTGACAGCTTTTCTACTCCTCTGTTCTTTCCTTGGTCACCCATTTCCCATGAACAAGCCCATCCCCACCCATCAGGGCTCGGCCAAGGTGTGAGGACACAGCAGAAAGCCTTTCCCCATGTCTGCTGAAGGTGCTGGCATTCGTCACTCTCCTGTCTCAGAAGGTGATTTCACACCATCCTCTCTTCTCACCAGGAAGCAGACGGATTCTGTGGACATAGGAACGGGGAGGGACTTGGGAGTCTGGGCTGTTTTGTGGCTCTGTCCAGCTCATCCAGCAAGACGGAGGGAGAACCAGACCGAGATCCAGGGGGTCCCGGTTTCTCCACCCACATCCATGGGACCTGGGTCTGTCAGTGACACGGAGGAAAGCCACGTAACCCTTGGTGCATTTCCTCAACTGTAAGCTGAATCACAGAGCACTGCACGAATCCTCACCGCTACCCCGAGAAGGGGTGGCCTGATCCCACTTTATGTGGATGCAACTGAGGCTTAGAAAAATTATGAAACAAAAATGTCCCTGTCCCAGCTTTATACAAGAGGAAACTGACTTGAGGTCACTCAGCGGAGCTGAGGTCATGCCCAAGTCTGGGCAATACCCAAGTCCACGCTCCAACTCAGACGTAAGTGCCAGGAACAAACGAGCTCACACATGTGACAGGGCATCATAACTTTACTGTAGGACAAGGCGGGCGACTGCCATTCGTTTAAACACAGAGAGTGTCTCATGGGCCACTCTTATGAAGAAAGGTCAGTGTTGGGTGAGAGAGTCCAGCCTGTCCACCTCTGGTGCTCCTCAGAGCCCAGCCCAGACTGAGACATTAGAGACATTCAGTCAGCTTGATGAATGAATGAATCAATCAATCAATCAATGAACGAACGAAGAAGCAGAGACCCACACTTCTGTGTTCTCCTTCTTCCTTCCTAGGCCCCAAGGGGGCAGTGCTCAGACTCCACTCCTCCCTCCTCCCTTCCTTCTGGAGGTTGGTTGTTGGCTGTCACCTCACCACACCTCACTTCAACCTCTACACATGCAGGAGACATCCCCTAATCCCAGCTCAGGTATCCCTGATCCCAGTACGCATGTCTCCATTTCTGTGATGACCCTTCCACCAACTTTATGCTTCCCTCTCCCTCCAGCCCACAAGTCTTGTCCATTCTCCCATTCCCACATTCTCAAGCATCCATGTTCTTGTCACTCATGATGCCATGTCTTGGGCTTCAAAATCACTAAGGGTCCAGAGCAGGCATTATGCCCCAGCCCCTCATCTCATGATGTTGCACCCTCCCTATTTCAGAGGGAGGTGGGGTGTGTATGAGTGCTTGGCAATTGGGACCCCCTGGCCTAATCACTCCCAACCTATTCACATTAATGTAAAAGCAATGAGTCAACATGCTAGGAGCTCTCAGAAACACTCCCACTCTAAGGAGAAGGCTCTGGGGGAAATTCTACCATTGACTGGAAATTCTAGGGGGGAAAATATATTATATATATATATATATATATACATACACACACATATATATAAATAATATATATATAAATAAAAAGAATATATTATATATATACATATATAAATATAAAGAATATATATAAATTATATGAATAATAGATTCACATTCCTAAGTTCTAAAGGAATATATACATATTCAGATATTCAGATTGGTGGAACCAACCGTCCAAGGAGAAATCCCAGCAAAGTGAAGCTATCTTAATGAATCTCACTAACTGCAAATGTGCATCACCCTCATCCTCCTTCATAAATACAGACAACTGGGACATCTGGGTGGCTCATTTGGTTGTGTCAGACTCTTAATTTCAGCTCAGGTTATAATCTCAGTGTTGTGAGGTCAAGCCCTGCAGTGGGCTCCCCGTTCATGGGGAGTCTGCTTTCTATTCCTCTCCCTTTGCCCCTCCTCCCCCCTTCTCACTCCCTTTCTCTCTCAAATAAATAAATCTTAAATAAATACAGACCAAACAAGGTACTGAAGAATACCAATAGCACAAAAGGTAAGAACCAGGATGAACAAAGTAACAAAATTCAAAGGACAGAAAGAAATTCTTAAAGAATTAGTGTCCTTAGTGGAATTCAGGAAGGTATGTGTTCCTTAAAAGAGAACAGGCTATGTTTAAAATGGAGCAATCAGAGAACAAGAATGAGTTCTTATAAGTGTTAATGCTAAAATAAAAATTCCATAGGAAAAAAGTTAAAGCTCAGGAGATCTCTCATAATGTACATCAAGAAGACAGAAGGAAATATGAGGGAAAATATAAGACATACATGGTTAATCTAAGAAGTCTTGTTTCCATTTACTAAGAATTCTAGAAAAAAGTAAAACAGAATGAGTGAAAAAAGACTCACCCCCAGACACATTCTCCTGAAAACTGGAATTCTAAGTGTAAGGTGAAGATTGTAGAAGCTTCTAGACAGAAAAAACAAATTATTTGCAAAGGAATAGCAATCACATTGACATGTGACTTCTTACCAGCAACACTGAAAACTAGAAAACAATAGAGCAATGCTCTAAAGTTCTCATTAAAGATATAAAATTCTGGGCGCCTGGGTGGCTCAGTGGGTTAAAGCCGCTGCCTTCGGCTCAGGTCATGATCCCAGGGTCCTGGGATCGAGGCCCGCATCGGGCTCTCTGCTCAGCAGGGAGCCTGCTTCCTCCTCTCTCCTCTCTCTCTGCCTGCCTCTCTGCCTACTTGTAATCTCTCTCTCTGTGTCAAATGAATAAATAAAAAAATCTTAAAAAAAAAAGATATAAAATTCTAAGCTTACAATTTGATATTTTCTTTTGAAAAACTATTAAATTAATGTAAGGACAAAATAAGCAGTCTCAAGTATAAAAATACTTAGAAATTTTACATCACAAATATTTGTTTTAAAAAAAATATTGTCTCAGGATATTTTCCAGCAAAATGAAAAAGAAATTCAAGCAAGAAAAAAGGCATGGCAACTCTAAAATGAGAGAAGATATCCCAGGAGTTCAAGGAAAAAGTCCAGGGTCATAGTTAGGCAGTAAAACTAGAAATAATCTGTCCAAATTGTAGCTGACGATGAGAGAAATCTGAGAAGAAGAAAAAAATCTTCAAGAAGAAAACATTTACTTTAATAAACAGTATGGTTGAGTGACAGATAACCTTAAAGATATAATAGAGATATATAGTTCTTTTGTTAAAAAGAAAAAAGCAATTAGAAACTCCAGGAAAGAAAAAATGATAAGTCATGGTCAATTATAAACTAAAATGTAGCAAAATTTGAGTAATCACTGGAAAATAACAAAAGAAAATTTTTTTCACTCGGGCTCTTAAAATATTCTCCTTCTAGTATTTATCCTTTTTCTCCTTTAATAACTAATCCATAGATAAAGCACTGATTAATTATATTTAAGAATGGAATGTACATGTTATAATCATTATCAATATGGAAATCATGGTATGGTTTACAGAAGCTTGAAAAGTTGTAAAGAAACTATAAGAATACTAATACTATCACTTATATGGTTGACAGTTGAAAATCTGTATAAAGATGATAGAGAAAAAACCCAGAAGTATATGTATAGTATTTAAAGTTAGAAAGGTAACTGATAGTGGGATACCAGGGTGACTCAGTTGCCTAAGTGGCTTACTCCTGATTTCATCTCAGGTCATGCTCTCAGGGCCATGAGATCAAATGCCACATTGGGCTCTATGCTGAGAGTGAAGCCTGCTTAAGATTCTCTCTCCCGGGGCACCTGGGTGGCTCAGTGGGTTAAAGCCTCTGCATGATCTTAGGGTCCTGGGATGGAGCCCCACATTGGGCTCCNCATGATCTCAGGGTCCTGGGATAGAGCCCCACATTGGGCTCCCTGCTCGGCAGGGAGCCTGCCTCCTCATCTCTCTGCCTGCCTCTCTGCCTACTTGTAATCTCTCTCTCTCTGTGTCAAATAAATAATAAATAAAATCTTTAAAAAGAAAAAAAAGATTCTCTCTCCCTCTGCCCCTTCACCACAACCCCCACTCTCATGCTCTCTTTCTTACAAATAAACAAATAAATAAGTAAATAAAAGGTAACCAATAGAACTGAAATATTAAGGTAATGAACAAAAATTTTGAACAGATAGAGAAATAGGGAGGTGAGGTAATATATATTTTTGTCCTTTCAACCTCTCTCTCTAAAATAACTATAAAGTCTGAACAATGTGCTAGGTGACATGTAGATGCAAGAGGAACCAGAGACTCACCATGCCCTCCAAGCGCCTACATTCTAATAAAAGAGATTAGCCAGATAGAGAAATGTCCAGAAGACAAAGTAGAATGATGGTCAGTATCAGAAGGAAGGTACAGATAAAGGTACAGAAAAAAAATATGAGCGCCTGGGTGGCTCAGTGGGTTAAAGCCTCTGCCTTTGGCTCAGGTCATGATCTCAGGGTCCTGGGATCAAGGCCTGCATCGGGCTCCCTGCTCAGCAGGGAGCCTGCTTCCTCCTCTCTCTGCCTGCCTCTCTGCCTACTTGTAATTTCTCTTTGTCAAATACATAAATAAAGTCTTTTAAAAAAAAGAAAAAAGAAAAAAAATACACTAGAGTACAGAGTATTATGGACTAAATTGAGTCCCCTAAAAATTCATATGTGGAAGTCCTGACCCCCCAGTACTTCAGAATATGACTATATTTGAAGACAGGAGCCTTGAAAGGGGTAATTCATTTAAAATGAGATCATTAGAGTGGGTCCTAATCCAATATAACTGGTTTCCCAATAGGAAGAGGAAATTTGGACTTAAACACATAAGAGGGAAGACCAGGTGAAGACACAGGGAGAAGATGACCTACAAAGCCAAGGAGAGAGGCCTCAGAAGAAATCAACCCAGCTAGCATCTTGATTTTGAACCAGCCTCCAGAACTGTGAGAAAATAAACTTCTGTTGTTTAAGCCACCCAGCCTGTGGTACTTTGCCATTGCATACTATGACACATTAGGAATCAGAAAGAGTTTCTGGGGATCCTTGGGTGGCTCAGTTGGTTAAGAGTCTACCTTCAGTTCAGGTCATGATCTCAGGGTCCTGGACCAAGCCCCACATCAGGCTCCCTGCCCAGCAGGGAGTCTCCTTCTCCTTCCCCTTTTGCCCCTCCCCCTCCCCTGCTGGTGCGTGCTCTCTCTCTCTCTCTCTCTCTCTCTCTCTCTCTCAAATAAATGAATAAAATCTTTAAAAGAAAGAAAGAGGGATGGAGGAAGGGAGAGAGGAAGAGTGAGAGTCTGGAGACCATAAGTCAAGGGCCATCAAGAGGGTGACCACATCTCCCAGTCACTCCCTTTCAACAATAGGACCCTTGCTCATAAAACAAAGTCCACAGGAACATGAGCATCTAGGAATAGCCTTCCAATCTCGGGTGGTGAAAGAAGTTTCTTAATCTGCTGCTCTTTCAAGCCACTTAGTGTACCAGCCAGGTGTGCTGTGACCAAAGCTGTCAGGCAGGCCACCAGTCAGTGGGGTCAGTGGGTTACATGAGAGATAATAAGTAAAATATATATGAAATATGTGCACCAAATAACATAGCTTCTAAAACTCTGTTCTCTTTTGTTTTCTCTTTTTACTCTGTGCTTCAGTTAGAATAATTTCTACTGACTGTCCTTGAGTACATTAATCCTTTATTCCACTCTGTTTAGTCTATTAAGCCCAACCAATTAATTCTTCATTTCACATTGGGGTTTTTTTTTCCCAGCTCTAAAATCCCAATTTGATTTTACTTTAGAGTTTCCACTTTACCAAAATTCTCCAACTGTCCAAATATATTGCCTTTTTCCCCCTCATTCTTAAAATGAATTTATATTAGGTATTTTAAAGGATTTGTCTGTTCATTTCAACATCTGGATCATTTGTGGGACTTCTTCTATCTACTATTTTTCCTCTTGGTTATTAGGCTCATCTTCCTGCTTCTTTACAGGTCCTATCTTTTTTAAACGGAAATCTGGACATTGTGTATTAAAGAAAAGTAGAGATGAGAGTGGGTAATTTATATCCTTTCCTCTACTGAGCAGCTAGGCTAAAAAGTTGACCACTTTGACCCAATTAGGAATTGAGATTGGTTGGAGCCCAACTGCAAGTTGAATTCATTTCAGTTTACCTCTGGCTTCAAAATGTCTGTGGCTGAAATCAGGCCTCCCCGCAACTTTGGGACCAGGCATCACACTACCATGAGATCTCCCTGATTTCTGGCCACACCTTCAGCCTTCGCTTACTCCGCTTATCAGCAGACAGAAGTTAATTTTGCATTTGGGATTCTTAAAAATTCCAACCCTTCATGCCAGCCCACATAGTAATTAAAAGTTTGGCTTATTTTTTTCCAGCAAAATATCTATGGCAAACTGACTCCTCTCCCCAACCGTAGGCTGTCTAGCAAACACCTCCCAGGTGTAAAATCAGCCATCGGTCAGCGCTCTTCTAAAAACGATTGATCTCTCCTCCCTCGTATATAAACTTCTCTGCACCCATAGCTCTTCAATAGCTTTTTCTAAATATATAATTTTTTATCCAGTGTTTTCTTAGTGTTTCCTCAAAAGAAGCGGTCTTTTACCATTTTCTACATCTTGATTAAAAGTGAGACTCATTCATGTTTATGTACAAAAAGTGAAGCTATCACTATTTATATGTTGACTCCATCATAAAAACTATACAAATAGGAATATGACGTGGGTTTTATTTTTCTGTCATCAGATTCTTCTAATAGAGCATCAGTTAATGACAATAATGTTTCCTTTTTTTTTATCCAAGTCATAGACTCAGAATAAAGCTCTTAGAAGTTTTCTTTATTAACTGTGCATGATCTGAGACTATTATGGACACTATTGTGATGTTGACATGGAAGCTAAATAGTACTTGTCTTTACAATAATAATCAAATATATTTTTTGGTGGAGCATAGTGTCACGGCAAAAACAACATCCTTACTAAATTAAGAAACCTATAAAGCAGATATTTACTTGGAATTGGTAATGATGCATATATAATTCATAATTAGATCCAAATAAGGTGTGATATTATACCAATTTAAGTAGAAGCTGTAGTTGTCAACATTTTATGACAAGGCTGATAAAAATGAAAAACAAAAAAACAAAAAAAACATGCTTCAGCATGGCTTACTGTGTGCTATCTGCCATCTATCAGATTTTAGAATACTTGGACCTTTTGAAGTCAACCTAAGTGCTCTACAATGATATTGATCTTTTCGCAATGAGTCCTCTTAATTTTGCATGCATGTTGTTCAAAAATTGGAGCACCTTGATCAAATTATTCAACATATAAACTTTCAGTTGTGGAGGCTTTGAAAGAACTACATTAATTGAAAACAAAGTTTTCAAGTAAAAACACATTGGAATTTATCCCTAAAAAATAAGAGAGAAATGGAACACATTAATTAATGAGAGCTCAATATTGAGATTCTGTAAGGGTACTTCAGAATATCTTGACTTGTAAAAAGACTCTTTTGATGGAGCCTCCATTTTTAATTAGAAAAAATTACATTGTGTCCCAGAAGAGCAGAGAATTGGAAAGGCCTATAATTTTGCAGCATCTAAGTTTAGTGAAGCATTCAAAAGAATCATAAAAACAATTTATTTGATGAATTTAGTTTTATAAAAATGTTTGTTGAGAAAAGTATCATGAAAGGAAGCAAAAAGAAAGTCCCTAGTAAAATTTGGGGACTGAAAGATTTTCACTTTTTAATGCCAAAAAATCAGCATTGAGAGTATCCCGCATTTGTCCTGAGCTGACTAGGTATCTCAACACCTGTAGACAGGATATTTTCCAATTAAAAATATTATAGCCTACAATGAAGAGTAGAATGAAGGTGTCAACAATTTCAAATAAACTAACCACAAAATGTTACTTTGAAGATTATAGGAAATTTCGTGAAAAAAATAATAAAAGTCCTGATACCATATTGAGAGGGAAAAATCCCACTGACATATTAAAGACAGACATGTCTTACAATAATCAAATTATGGAAGCAGCCCAAATGTCCATCAACTGATGAATGGATAAAGAAGAGGTGGTGTGTGTGTGTGTATGTATGTGTGTGTGTATATATATATATATAAATACATATATGTGTGTGTGTATATAATGGAATATTACTTGGACATAAAAAAGAATGAAATCTTGCCATTTGCTATGACATGGATGGAGCTAGAGAGTGTCATGCTAAGTGAAATAAGTCCGTCACAGAAAAACAAATACCATATGATTTCACTCGTATGTGGAATTTAAGAAACAAACAAAATAAACAAGGGGGAAAAGGAGAGACAAACCAAGAAACGGACTCTTAACTATAGAGAACAAAAGGATGATTGCCAAAGGGGGTGGGGTGGGGGGATGGGTGAGATAAGTGATGGGGATGAAGAGTACACTTACCGTGATGAACACTGAGTATTGCATAGAATTGTTGATTCACTATATTGTACATCTGAAACTAAAGTAATATGGTATGGTAACTATAGTAGTATAAAATTAAAAATTCAATTTAAAAAAGACAGACATGGCTTAAGATACTGATTCAAGTACACGATTCTGTTTGTTATTTTTTATATTCAGATAATCAATATAAAGAGTGTTTTTAAATTTTACTTTATTGTACATGAATATATGTTAATTTTTTTGGTTTAGAAAGAATATTATTATTGAAAGTTGTTTCTAACAGAATTGCTTATAGCACCAATATAATAAAACCAATCTGTCAGTCAAGAAATAAGCATTTTCAAAATACACAAAACTGTAATTGTTTTTGAATCTTCTTTCACTCTCAAAAGTGACTTGGTGTCATCAACAAAATTTTTGGTCCCTCTAGGGATGCCTGCCTGGTTCAGTCAGTAGAGCATGTGACTCTTGATCTCAGGGTCGTGAGTTTGAGCCCCATATTGGGTGTAGAGATTGCTTAAAAATAAAATCTTCAAAAAAGAAAAAGAAAAAAGAAATATCTGGAAACTCTAGCCATGAAGGATGGGGAAGCATATTAGTCTCTATTGCTGTATAATAAATTATCCCCAAACTGAACATCTTAAAACAGCCAACAGTTATTATTGTATAATGTAGATGAGGTACTATGTAGCTCAAGAATCCAGATGTGGCTTAACCTCTGGGTCAGGGTCTCCCATGAGGCAACAGTAAAGGGCTACAGTTTAATCTAAGTCCCAGCTGGGGCTGAGAAATCCATTTCTAAGCCCACTCGTGTGGCTGTCAGCAAGCTTCAGGAAATGTGTCTCCAGGCTCCCTGACAGGGTTATAGGCCTGTATTAGTCAGCTCAGGCTGCCGTAACAAGTAGCACAGACTGAGGACTTAAACAACAGACATTTATTTCCTTACAGTTCTGGAGACGGGGAGTCTGAGATCAAGTTGTTGTCAGGATTTTTCTCCTTGAGCTTTTCTGCTTGGCTTGTAAATGGTCGCTTTGCCCCGTGTCCTCACATGGTCATCCCTTTGTGTATGTCTGTGTCCTAATCTCCTCTTCTTATAAGGACACCAGTCATATTGCATTAGGGGCCACCCTAATGGCCTTATTTTAATTTAATTACCCCTTTAAAAAACTCGATCTCCAAATACAGTCACATTCTGTGGTCCTGGGGATTAGGACTTCAACATACGAGTTTTGGGAAGATGCACTTCAGCCTGCAACTGGGTCTCTCCTTCTGAGTGTCCTCACAACATGGCAGCTTGTGATTCAAGATTGAGGGAGAGAGAGAGAGGAAAAAAAGAGATCCCAAACACCAAGGCAGAAGCTACCGTCCTTTATAATTTAATCTCAGCAGTCACAGCTCATCTTCCCTGCTAGAAGAGAATCAATAAGTCCAGCAAAGGAGGGGACTACACGAAGCATGAACATCAGAAGGCCACCATCTTGGAGGCTGCCCTCCACAACTGATTTGCTCCAAAACAGGAGGGAGGGACCTAGACCGAGAGTGGAAATACCTGGCTTCAGAGAGGCAGTTTTTCCTTCTGAGACCAGCCAGAAAACACACTGGACTGTGTGTCAGACTGCCCAGGATGACCAAAAGGTCAAGGCCCCGCAAGTAGCAGGCTTGTCCACACAGCTAGCTGGGTTCCTCAGAGGAGGAGCAGCCAGCCAGGTGTCTCCTCACCAAATTCCAAGGTAGGAGTTGTCCAGTGGGCTGATTCATCTTAAGGTGGCAAACTTGAGGCTTTTTCCTTCTACTGCAGGAGTCTAACCGAGGTCACCGGCTGTGCACACTGCCCCCTGGGCGGTGGGGTCCTATCTCATGGTGGAGTGTCCCCACTTGGCTTCCATACTCTGAACCACCACTCAGCAGATGGTTTTCATCTGTTCTCCAGATTCCTTTTTCCTCCACCACCTGATGTACCTGTGATTTATACTTGGCAGTTTTAGAAAGCATACTTCTCTATCATCTTAGACACTGGCATACAACACGCTTCCCCTTCATCGGGTCCACACGACATCCCACACTCACAGCAACACGGCTGCCTACCGGGCGCACTCATTTCAGAGTCGCTGCTAGGTGACAGGAGGTAGAAAGCACGGAGTCTGCGCCAACTTCGGGCCTGTGGCTCCCACCCACCACCTGACAGGAGGGCTGGGACGTGCCAAACGGAGAGGTGGTTCCGGACAGAGGGCCCAGCAAAGCAAAAACATCACGGATGGGGAGCGGGGAGCTGGGAGCTAGTGTGAGGAAGCCCAGCAGGCCAGGGCTGCGAGAACCAAGGCAGTAGAGGAGGGGAGGGAAGGGACGGAAGGAGGAGAGGGAGGAGGGGAGGAGAGGGAGGGAGGAGGGGAGAGGAGGGGGAGGGGGAGGGCGAGGGGGCTTCAGACAGCAAGGGAGGAGGATGCCGTGTGCAGATCTTGTATTCCCTCTCTGACGAGGCCACGGGCTGGAGGCAAGACACAGCGTCCGAGTCACTCTGCATGTCCTCCTCTCCTGCCACACGCACGCACATACGTGCGCCCGTGCACACACAGATACACACCACACACACACAGACACATACACCACAACACACACACATGCCTCACCACACATACAACACACATACAAACACATCACACCATATCCACACACAGACACACACAACACACACAACACATATACACATAGATACACATACCACACCACACACACATCACATATATAGACACACATACGTGGACACACCATACCACACACCACACCACACATACACATAGACACACACGCAACACACACACACACGTGCCCAAGCATCACACAGACACAACCCATACACATGCACGCATACTCATATACAGTCACCATCTCAGGCAATGCACATGTGTTCACACACCTGGAAGCACACATGTATTCACACATACACCATCACACACACATACACACCCAATACACAAGTCACACACACTTGCCCTGAGGGTCATACACACACATCTACAGCGCACACCCACACATCACCACACATGCACTCACACACACACACACACACACACACACACACACACACACACACACACACACACACACCATCCCCACCAGCATCCTCCCAGGGCCTGGCATGTGGCCGAAGCTCTGTCAGGGTTGACAGCATTGATGCAACATAAATCAGGGGAAACTGCGTTTGGGGATCCTTTTTTCCAATTAATCTTTCCAACGGTTCAACATCAGCTTCTGAGCATTTGCTGTGTGCATGCAGAGGCCTAAACTCACGCTGCTCAGAGTTAGAGAAAGATTTCTTTTTCCCACAATTGCATCTGAACTCACCACGTTTTAGAGGATTTTTCCTGAAATATGATTTTTTTAATTGGGCTGTTTCTAAATCCTATCCTTTACTCAAGCACTTAGGTAAGGGGGGGATGTATAAAAGATTCTCTCCAAGAAAACCACCTCCCCCACATTTGGGGGGTCCTTTTAAGGAAAAGGGAAACTTCCGGAAAAATTGTCCACCAGACTAGAGGCTGCAGCTTCCAAAGCCCCCCAGACAGAGCACCAGGAATGGAGCCCTCCAGGAGTAAAAACATGGCTGAATTTTGAACTGTGTTTTCCAAGGATTATCCCAAATAAACATGCATTATTTGGTAATAAGTTAAAGGTTATTCTTTAAAAGAGGAAAGAAACAATCCTGTTGATACACTGAATATAAAGAATTCAGCACAATGCCTGGCAAAAAGGGCTCATAATTGTTATTTTTTTGGTTGTTTGACTGTAAAGAAATCAGCATCCTGGACCATTTGATGCCTCTTCCTGGAGGCCCTCAGAATCCTGCTTCTGAGACCAGGTTTGTAGGCAGAAGACTCCAGTCTCAAGATCCATCCATGATACCCCCCAAAGAAGGGGGCTTTCCACATAAGCCATTCTTAAACCACTGACTCAGGATGGGAGAAATCCCAATGAAAATACTGCAACGCTGAGAACACTCGCACAGTGCTGACCTTAATATCCAGCTCCCAACAATTCCCTGGTATGTTCTCATTTATGACAGGGCCCCATGGAGCCTGCTGTTTCTGATTAGAGTGTTATTCTTTATTTGATTTCAAAATTATTCTTCATGTGTCACCTTTTTCCTTGGGCCATTTTCTCCCTCCAATGAAATCTTGGCACCCACAACAGCTCTCAGAACTAAATTAATTATAAAAGCATATTAATGTCATCTGTATAGTGATGAAATTAATTTATTCAATACATTCAAGGGGAAGTCATCAATTACGACCAGTGACTATAGCATTTTGAATTTTGTGTTACAGCATTTACTATTCCTACAAATTTTAATATCTCCTCTAGCAAGAATTGCCATAAATATCATCGGCTGTGTAGCCTTGATTTATGAATTAAGTGTACCTTTTAGATGCCACTAACACTACACAAACACTACACATTTTATTCTTATCAAGTGTGTGTTCTGGAGGGGAGTTCCTTCCTCTCTGAAAAATAAGGATCTGCATTGTCCTAGGGATGACCTCTCCCCTCAGGGTGTAGTAATAGGCACCCGAGTTTTTGCTGGGACATATATGAATTTCTTGGAAGTGCTTCTAACCTTCCTAGGTTAAATTTCCCAAGACACACTATAAACTCAATACAGTGGAAATCTATCTGCTCCCTCATGTCAAGATCTGAATATTACTCAGGGCCCCAAGTGGCCCAGTCTCAGCATGAGTAAGGCATTCAAAGAAACACAGTCTGGTCTTCACTTGTGCCCTCCCGAGACCATTGGAGGAGAACCACGATCCATGGCAAGACTTGTTAAACCCCTCTTCCCACTCGATTCTTCCAAGTCAACCACACAACCCACAGCTAGCCAGAAATGCTCTCTCAGCTGTTCCACAAAACTCCCCAGAAGACAGTTGACATATGTCTGAAAAATAACTCATATGCCAACTATTTAAGAAACACCTATGGAGCAATAAGAAAAAGGCAGGCATCCCAATAGAACAGGGCAACCCGCTAGAACAGGCAATTCACAAGGGAGGAGGTCCAAATGGGCACTAGGCATGCGAGAAGGTGCCCAGCTCCGTGATCCTCAGGGAAATGCAACTAAAACCACGATGAAATTAAAACAGAACACACCCACTAGAATGACTGCAAAGAAATACCAGAAAATGCCAAGTATTGGTGAGGACACAGAGCAACTGGAACTTTCACACACTGTTACTTAGAGTGTAAAATGGTGCCATTTGGAACAGCTTTTGGAGGGATATACTGAACTGAACACATGCATTCCTTATGACCCAGAAATTCCACTTCTAGGTAAGTGCCCAAAGGAAATGAGTCCATATGTTCACCAAAACACATATATTAGAATATTCACAGCAGCTTTGTTCACAAGAGCCCCAAACAGAAAATGACAAAATGTCCATGGACAGAAGACTGGAAGAGGGTTGCCAGACAAAATACAGGACACCCAGTTCAACTTGAATTTCAGATAAAAAACAGACAATTTTTCAGGACAAGCATGCCTCACACAGTAATTATTATCCAGAATGAACTACTGCTGTGCATAACACGGCTGGATGTCTCAGATGCGATGATGCATGAGACAGACACAAGAGAATACAGAGAGAGTGGTTCCATTTAGATGACACTCGAAACCAGCCCAAACTCACCTGTGCTGTACATAGAGCTCATGATACATGATAATCGAGGCAGGGTGGGTTATTCCTGGATGGGAACACCAGGGACATTTGCGGAGTCTGGAATGTTCTGTTTCCTGATCTGGGTGCTGGTCGCACAGACAAGTTCCTATGTGAAAATCCACCAAACCATACACTTAAAATAGGTGCCCCTTTATAAGCATGAGATGTGCTTATAGAGACGGAGCTTGTTGCTCTGCAGGGGTTCAGATTTAGTAGAAAACCCTGTATTTTACCTGACAACCCTATTCCATTCTCCCATTAGTGGACGTTTTGTCCATCAACATATATCATAACTGTATTTTCTACATCAATAAATGTTATAAAAAACCTCATAGGGCACTGCTCTCCATATGGGTCCTCCCATCTTCCCTAAGAAGGGAGGGGAATATCGGTGGGCCAAGCTGGGTTTCTGCCTGGGCTGGTTGCAGGGCCCAGGCAGGACTGCAGATACTCTGAGTTGTAATTTTTGTAACACAAAAAATCAATCTTCTGAAGTCCAGAGACATAACCCCTATTTCCATCCTCTTAGGATTTAAATTCAAATTTCCTCCTAGGGAGCTTCAAACTATTATCTGTTTTGCAGAAGGAGGGAGGGTGGCGACCAGTCAAGTGTGTGTGTTGGAGTCCCTCTGCTTCTCCCCCCACAACCACACCCCTGGTCTCTGGGGGTGGGATTGGGAACCAGCAGGGAATCCCAACACCGTGGAGAGAGATACTAGGGAGTTCAGCTGCTTATCAGAAGGTGTCGACTAAGGTGGAGATGAAGCATGGAGGGAAAAGGGGCACTGAGACACTAGGTCCAAAGGACCAACAGGCAGCCCGGGAAATATGGTGAGGGCTAAGGTTAGACTCGGCTCCAGCCATCCCTGGAGGTGTGCCCTGAGCACGCTTCCCACCATCTGAGCCTCCACTTCTCACCTGAAAAGTGGAGATAGCAGTGGTGCCAATCTCTCTCAGTTATTGCAGGAATTGGGTGAGACGATGGGTGGCAGACTGTGTTTTTCAAAAGTGACCGTGATGTATTCCCTACCCCAAGCCACCCATCTAGAACCTTGCCACTCCCCCATCAAGGAGGAGCCTAACTCCCTTTCCCTGCATATGATGGCTGGCCTGTGTCCAACAGAAGGCAGCAGAAGTGATGCGGTATGACTTTCAAGACAAGGTCATAAATGGCGGTGAGCCCCCCCTCCCCCTTCTTAGCTGGTAGACTCACCTTTGGAGCTCTGGACTTCCATTAAAGTCCTGCTACCTGGAAGCCACCAGGCTGTTCAGAAATTCAGGCCACATGGAGAAGTCATGTGAAGCTGCTCCTGTGGACAGCTCCTGCTGAGACACCAGCTAACAATCTTGACTACCAGAAGTGAGCCAAGACACCTCAAGCTGTCAATACCCCAGATCATCACCAGATCATCATCAGTCGTCCCAACTGGGGCTCCTGACAGCATGGAGCCAAGACAAGTCATTCTCGCCATGCCCTATTCGAATCTCTGACTTGTATCCATGAGCATGATAAAATGATTGTTTTGGGACACACCTGGGTGGCTCAGTCAGTTAAGCATCTGCGTTCGGCTCAGGTCATGATCCCAGGGTCCCGGGATGGAGTCCCGCATGGGGCTTCCTGCTCAACGGGGAGTCTGCTTCTCCCTCTGCCTTCCCCTTGCTAGTGATCTCTCTCTCTCTCTCTCTCTCTCTCTCTGAAATAAAATCTTTTTTTAAAAAGATTGTTTTAACAATTAAGTTTGGGAGTTTAAGTGAAGTTTGTTATACAGCAATACTAACCAAAAAATAATGTGCTGTATCAGCTAGCTTTTGCTGTGTAACAAACCACCCTAAAATTTAGCGATTAAAATAGCACGTATTTATTTAGTGCATGATTCTGTGGGTTGGTTGAGCCATTCTCGTGTTTGAGAGGGTTCTGCTGATCTCACCTGGCCTCTCTCCTGCATCTGTGCTCAGCTGGTGGTCAGGCTATGGCTCCATGATCTCAGATGCCCCACTCACACATCTGGCCATCGGCAGACTGTCAAGAGAGCAACAGATGCAATGGGGCCACGGGTCTCCTTTTACCCAGAAGGCTGGCCCACATTTCTTCACACTGGAGCAGAGTTCCAAGAGCTGCAAGAAAGGCCCTGCCCCACCGTGTGAGCCTCTCAAGCTTCCACTCAAGACATTATTTGCTAAAATCAGCCAAAGCGAGTCACATGGCCATGCTCCAGGGGGAATGAGAGAGCTCCCAAAGCAACAGGACAAGAAGCTGCGGGGGGCAGAATCCATGGGCATTTCGGTAGCCTGCCCCGTTCTGGCACAGAAGAAACCTTGAGCACAAGTTGGCTCCCCACATGACATAAGGGCCTCTGAGAGGAGCAGCTGGGGATGAGGCAGGAGAGACAGGCATCCATCTCTGACTCCCCAAGGACAAGAAGTATAGCAGAAGGGGACAAACTTGAGAGTCAGGTGTCCCAGTTTAGTCCCAGCCATGAGCCCCTGAGAGGTCCCTTGCTCATCCTCAATGTCCTGATCTTTCTCTGAGCTGCAGTGAGCATGGATGAGGCCAGGGACCAAGCGTGGAGCAGCCCCGCGGAAGAGCAGCAAGGAGGCTGGCTGAGGTCTTCTCTGTGCCCATGGAGTGACAGGGGCTGGCAAAGACAGAGCTCACAGGACAAGCTCCCCAGCCAAAGCCTTCACTGACACCTCCTCCCTGAAGCCCCAGTCACACTGCAGCAGGCTGGCCCAGCTGCTTACCAAAAAATGATTGGCACTGCGCTGATCTGAGAGTCAGCCTGCAAATTGCCTTTGTACGGGTTCTGTACCTGGCTAGCCCGGCTGGCCCGCGGAGCTGTGCTTACAAATGCATTTCTCAAAGGCTCGTGCTGGCGGCTGTGGCTGGTATGACAAGGTGTCCTGCCGCGGGGCAGAGCCAGGCCGTGCGCCCAACTGGCCGTGTTAGACCTGGGGCACTTGCCAAGGGCTGCCTTCCTGCAGTCGGCTGCTGTTGCAAAGGTGCGCGCGTCACGCATACACACCCACCAGCCCCCTTACTGCGTGGCCCACCGTGCGTGTCCCTCACCTGCAAACATGCCGTCTACTCCTGGACCGCTAGCCCCGCCGTCGCCAGGCTTTGTTGATGGGGGACAGGTGAAGGCGTTCCCAGCTGAAAGAGCCACCCGTAAAAATACATGGAGTTGCACGTGGGCCTGGGAGACCACAAAGGTGTCAAATTTTGTGAATCGAGTGGGAACAGGAGGACCCAGACTCCCTGCCCCTGAACACTGACGTTCAGCTCGTGGACATTCAGGGGTCAGTGAGTCAGCCAGGCCCGCAGAGGACCATGCCCCAGGGACAGCGTGGAGGAAGGAGAGACTGACGGTGCTGACCCGGTCAGCGATGTCCAGGGCCCCGCAGGGAGATGCTGGCGGGAGGGCGGAGGGAACGGAGGACATTTCCAGGCTGGCATCAGCCTCCTCGTGGGATGTAGGCGTGGGGAAGGCAGAGAACCTGCGGCGACGTCAGATGTCAGGATGCGCAGCGGGGTGTGGTGGGCGCTGTTACCCCCGTCAGATGGCACAGGGGAAGGAGCAGTTCTGGGGAAGCAGCCGGGCTCCGCCGGAGACAGTTCGAGGGGTCCGAGCATCTTGTTCAGCATCCGGGGGCTCAGCATCTTTCCTTCCCCATGCTGCAGCCACTCGAGACCCTTCCATTCCCTGTGAAGGACAGCAGGCTCCACTTCCTACCCCTACGGCCAAGGCCATGGGGAATGAGCAAAGTCAAGAAGGCCCGGGCGAGAGGCTCAGGGAAGCATGTCGGAGCCCCAGCAGGGGGAGTGTCTGCCTCTGAGTGCTCGCTATGTCTAGGGGAGCCCTAAGGTTCTCCTGGATCCCCGGAGCACTTGCTGTCTCCTCCACTCTCCGAAGGCGTCTGTCTTCCCCCGGCATGTGTTCCTCCCAGTCGATGCCCCCAGCACAATGGGCCGTGATGGGCCATCTCTGCCAGCTGACCAGGAGACCCTCCAAGGGGTGCCTCCTCCCTCCCACCGTGTCCTAAGCTGGTCCCGGGCTTGGACCCATAGGCCAGGCACACACATCCGCACCCCAGCCCCACAGATGGTGAGCACAGTGCAGAGCTGTGAGAGAGGTTATTTCTGAAACTTATTTGCAAGGTAGATTTCTTGTAAATGCAGAAAAGCAAAGCCAATTCTGTAGATTTTTTAAAGGCGACACACACAACATGGATGTTCTCTGAGGGCGTGTTTGCAACATCATTTCCTTTGCCTCGTGGCCATGCGTGTTCAAGACTGCGAAGTCACTCTGGCCCCCAAACCATCAGCAGCTCCAGGAAGCTTCCACCGGGCGCCTGTGGGGCAGAAGGCGGCGGGGTGGGGCTGCCACAAGGAGGCGTGGGGGGCTCTAGCGCCCAGCATGCTGGCAGGGACAGGCTCAGGGCCCTACCAAAGAGAAGAGCCCGAGCATCAGTCGTCAGGACTGGGCGTCCAGTCATGGGAAGAGACATTCAACTACCTTGGGACCAACAAACTCTGGCACTGTCTCCTCCAACACCTTGGGCTCCCCGTCTTCATGAAAAGGGCCACCCCCATTTCCAGCACACAGCCTGGAAGAGGGGAGAGATGCCGTCTGCACTGCTCCCCGCCCCCACCACTGCCCCTCTTCTGTCTCCTGGTCCTGGGATTCCACCCTCTTGGGCTTCTCCCTTCTAGCCTTCACTATCCTTCTAGTCTCCCACATCTAACCTCTCCTGCTCCAGGCAGTCTCTACATGTCAACTAGAGAGGCTTGCCTGAAGCACAGTGTATGTAGCATGCTCTCCCTCACAAACCTTCCGTGGCTCCCATTGTCTCCAAAATCAAGCTCCCACTCTTCAGTCCTGCCGGACCTGGCTCCACCGTTCCTCCAGGGCCTCAGACATTTTGTCTGGACTTCAGTTCTCACGCTTTCCTAGATGGGGCTCCCTCCCCAAGAGGCCTCCCTTCTCCCTTAGCAGCTCTGAACATCCTTTTCCTGGCTACATCTTCCATGAATCCTTCCCTGGTCCCGATGAGACCTCCTCTGGCTCCCCCACATCTTTCCCAGGGCCCTAAAGGTACTCACCCACTTTGGGTCACAGTCTCTCCTGTTTGCTGTCCCTCTGACCCTTGTGAACCCCAGAGGGAAGGGGGGCCTTCAGTCTTCATCTCTGAAGACCCCTTGATCAATTGAGGCAATGGAGCTACCATCACAGATGAAGCTGGACTCTCACTGGCCTGACAGAGTGACACCGGAGGCCTCCTGTCGCTCCTGTCACATCCATGGTCGATGTTCCTGGCCGAGCAGCCTTCCACAGGCTCACTCGGGCCCTGGGCTCCTTCCAGCCTGTGGCCCCACCCTCCCCACAGTCTGTGGAGCCCTCTCTGCAGAGATGGCACATCCAGCTTGCAGGGTTTGTTTTTATTATGGTAAAAAAAATACACAACATAAAATTTGCCATGGCAACCACATTTAAGCGTAGAGGACAGCAGAATTAACTGCATCATATTGTTGAGCAACGGATCTCAAGAACCTTCTCATCTTGCACAACTGACCCTCCGTGCACTGAACAACTCCCTCTTCCCCGCTCGGCACACCCATCTTCGACCACGGCAGCGAGGACGGTGTCACTTCCCTGCGTGTTCTGTTAGCAGGAACTCACCACAGGGCCACGCCCGGGGGGGCAGGAGCCTGCAGGGGGGGCACAGACGAGGCCTCAGTGAAGGCCAGGGCACCAGAGGGGGAAGGAAGGACAGGCTTCAAGGCGGGAAGGAGGAAAGGCTTGTGCAGGTGTCTCCTGAGCACACACCGTGTGGGGAGCACTGAGCCGGGCACAGCCATGCACACGAGTGCTAAGCAGTCCCACGGAACCGGCCCCGACGTGCAGCCAGGCAGACCTGCTCCAGTCCCGGTTCCTGGGCCGAAGCGAGTTCATGAACTTCCCCGGCCTCACGAGAGCCCTCCATGAACCGAGAGGGAGCCCACATCCAGGATGGAGCGATCCCATGAGATGGGATGAGCGGAAGACCCGCACACAGTAGGTCTTCAAGGGCAGGCCTCACCATCCCTGCTCACCTTCCATAATCCTGCAACAGGAAAACCCAGTCTCCAGCAGCCTGGGCCACCAGCACCGTTGACATGTGGCAGGGCCCGATCTGTGCGCACACCCAGACGGCAGCCAGCCCCCCAGAGCACCCCGAAGACATCCTCTGACTTCCCGGCACCCGCCATGCAAATCGGGGCGCTGGGGGCCCCTCTCAGACCTCATACCCTCCCTCCACTGACCTCTTGCCCGCAAAACCCTCTGGTATCTTCCAGATGCCACCCACTCCATCCACGCCCTTTTGAAGGAGCTTCCCCCGACAGTCCCCAATAAAAATACTGCAGAACCCGGGCCAAGGTCTGCTGCCGTCTCTGCCTGGGGGTGGGGTGGGGGGAGCCCGGCCTTCTGCTGTGGACCCCGGCCAGGATGAATCAGCCCTGGGCCCCCTCCGGGCGAGCGCGCTGCCCACCAGGGCCCCACCCGCAGACGCAGCCCTCCCCCTTCTCCTCTCAAACATCTTCAGGCTGGTGCAGCCAGCAAGCCCACCGAGGGGTGCTCAGAAGCACCAGCCAAAAGAAAGCAAATCAGAGCTTGTGTCCCCGAAGGCCAGCCCTGCGCCAGGTGGCAGATCCCCCAGGAAGCGGCGCGTGCCGCAGGGCTGCTGGGGAGCCGGGCAGAGCCGAGCCAGCATCAGGCCCCGCGGGACAGGCTCCCACTCTCCCTGCTGGCCGCTCCCTAAACTGTGATGATCCAGGAGACATTCGCGCCTCCTCCCCTCTGCCTTAAGCTTCAGAGGGATGCAGAGGAGGGCGAAAATGTAAAAACCACTCCTTCCTGCTTGGAGAAAGGCCTGTGTACCTTGGAACGCTCTTACCTCACCGGCATGAGGCAGCTTATCGCGGAGAGATACTGATCTGCGGTTAGTTTCTGGCGCTGCGGAGCTCACGTTCATGTTGGGGGGCTGAGGGCACGGAGAAGGCCCCTGCCCACAGCTCTGCGGGCCGAGCCGCATCTGTGTCGTTTGATCCTCGGCCAGTGAAGCTGCGAGGCCGCAGGAACCGTGGGCAGGAGGCCAGGCGGCCCGGGCGCCCCCGACCCGCACACCAGCTTCCCGGCCCGCGGCTGGTTAATGTTTGATGCGTGCTGTCCTTCATCTCCGCCGAGGTGCTCAGCAGAACGGAGGTGAGTTCAATCGCCCAGGGTCAGGAGGGAAAGCAACCTCATTGTTCATCTGCACCCCGGGCCACTGGCAGGAGGACCCTTGCCCCAGCCGCCCCCTATGCCCCGCCCCAGTGCACGGCCATCTACCTCACCCCCCACACCGTCCCGGAATAAGGCAGGGCATTTGTCATCTTTGGGCTCTCAAATGTAAACCCCAGCAAACCCTGATTCCAGCTGCCTTTCCTTCTTCTAGACGTGCCTGGTATTTTCCAGCTCCGGGCCCTGTCCAGGGGCTGCAGGTGCCTGGCCTCAGTGGCCTCCAGGACACACTCGGTGCTCAGTCCCAGAGTCAGCGCTCCCTCGGTTCCCTGCCCCTGATGCCCCAGGCCCCACAGCAGAGCTACCCCTTTCCCCCCCACAGCCACAGGCCCACCTCCAGACCCAGGGCCATCAGCACCAGGAGAGGGATTATCAGCAGCCATGACCATGGGGAGGGGAAGGATCCAAATCCCATCACCTGGGGTGCGGAGGAGGTCCAGGACCTCAGAGCAGAGCGTGATATGCTGGGCTCCTCGGTGCTCCCAGAGATCCTTGCCTCCGGGCCCAACTTGGGCTGTTCCCTCTCCCTCAGACATCCTTCCCCACCCAAATCACACCATCCATTCTCATTGCCCTTTCAGGTCTCAGCCTGCTTCCTCCAGGCAGCCCTCTCTGACCACACCAGACTCGCACAGATGTCCCTCCTCCCTCTCTCTCAGCTCCCGGCACTGCCCACACCCATGCTACCCCTACCACTCTGGGAGGGAAGGTCCTGTGGTTGGTCTGGCTGTCTCCCTCTGCAGCTGTGAGCTCCACAGAGCCCTCGTCAGCTTTTCAGGGTCCCTGACCCAGCATCTCCATGAACATCTGCTGCCTGAATGAAAAGACAAAAAGAATTGAATGAATGAATGAATGTTGGACTTGCGGGTTCCTCCCAAGGACCTTTGCTGACCCAAACCAGACGTGGGCAACCCATGTGGCATGGACAAGCTTCTCTCCCTCCCTAGGTACCCTCGCTGTGGGGTAGGTACCATGTCAGCCTCACTCCTGAGCTTCCAGATCTGTGGGCCAGTACCCAACAGCCCTCAGCCCATGGAACTCAAGCCTTCCACAACTGGCTGGCCCTACCCATGGCTGGCCCTTGCTGGGGCCAGGCCCTCCCACCACAGGAGTTGACGGTGTGCCTGTCCTGCTGCTCCCCACGGTGGAGGGGCCGGCTGAACCACCTTCCACACTCTCTGAGCTGGCCACAGCTGCCTTCCCAACACTGTGTTCCCGTCCCTCCAAGAGGGTCCACAGGCCCCATCCGAGGACCCTGGCTCCAACAATACAGTGAATGCTGATAGACTCTGGGGTCTCGTGCCCCATCCACTAGCTGGTCCTCAGGCCTGCCCCTCCAGCCTGGACTCCAAGAATCAGCTCACTCAAACCTAGGCCCCATTTCTCAGACGTTGGTGCTCCAAGGTCCCATCCTCAGGGCACTGTGCTTCTCACTACACTCTCTCTTCTCAGTTTTCCCTTCCCATCTGTCCCCTTTGGGTATAAAGACTTCCACGTTCAGCCCATCTAGTATGAAGACTTCCATGCTTCTCCCCATCTGATGTGAAGAACCAACACTCACCCCAACTGGTCTGAAGAATTCCATGCTCTCCCCCAATTGGTGTGAAGAATTCCACACTCTCCCCTTCAGAGTGCACTCTCAACACCACCTCATTCAAAGCCTTTTACCACCTCTTTGACTGTCAAATGTCTACAGATCCTTCAAGAACGTTCTCCAAACTTCTCCCTCATTGAATCATTCCTGATCACTCTTATCAGAATGAGCTTCTCCTTGGTCTGGACTCCATTTACTCATCCAAGCACTTGCCACAGGGGTATCAACTCTATTCCTTGCTTCTTATGGAATGAGGCAAAATCTTCCAGGGAGACCCCTCTTCTCTATCAGCTCCCCTTACCCTCACCTAGCCAGCAGGATCACATGACTTGGGGCTTCTCTCAGCTAATCTGCCCACTGACCTGGATCTTTCTGCCCAGGCCTGGTGTCCCTGGTTCATTTCCTACTCTTGGTACCAGGTTTTCCTCTACTCTGCTCAAGGGATCAGGAACAGCCCACTGGGCTGCCATCTTCTTTTTGGGTTTTGGTTTGGCCCCTGGATTCTGTCTCTTACCACATCCCCATTCTATCCTCTACAGATTCCACTCCCAGCATACTGTTTGCCTTCAGACTTCCTGTCCTGTCCAGGGCCCTAGATATCTGCCCATCAGGGGAAGCGTGAGCCTTCCAGATGGGACAGATGCCCATTGTTTCCTAGAAAATGTTCTTTGCTCACAATTCCTTCTTCTCTCCCACCCTTACCATTGGATCCCTATGGATAAAGATATTGTGCTCCTCTTTGTTGCCAGATAATATTCCATTGTATGAAGAGACCACTTCGTATTTATCCATCATCAACTGAGGAGTGCTGGGGTTGTTTCTACGTTCAGCTTATTGGGACTAATGCTGCTATGAACATCTGGGGCAAGTCTTTGTGTGGACGCGTGCTCCCAGTTCTCTTAGATTACACCTAGCTGCGGAAAGGTGGGTCTTCACCCTCTGTGTTCAGTTGTTCGAGGAGCTGCCACGCAGAGCCCTTCTCTCCCATCTGCTGTACTTGAACCTGGGAGGGTACACACTGCTGTGGCCACCTTATTTCTCAAGGGAGAGTGTGGGGAAGAAATGGTGCGAGAGAAAAATCGCGTCCTGATGATGGCGGATCAACCAGTCCGTGGACATTCAGTTATGTAAGTCACTGCATGCCTTCCTCATTATTTCTTCTGTGCTCGTTCATTTTATTTAAACCAGTTTGAGCTGAGGTTTTTGGTACTTGCAATGAAAATTCTTAACTGTCAGCCTCACTCTTGGTGCTGATTCCCAGGTCTGGACGCATTCTCGTATTGGTTTGAATGCCAAACAGAACCCACGGCTGGCACCCAATCTCTGCTGGCAGCCAAGGCTCCAATGACGTGGGGGCGACCACAGCGCCACTGTGCTGGAGGGGGGCGGTGGGCAGTCAGGTCAGTGCCACCCTTCTCGGCACCCACAGCTGGACTGACCTCGCGAGCCTGTTCCCCTCCACGTCACACACCCTTCCGCCACCTACCTCCCTTCTTCCATGCGGGCTCACTCCTGCTCATGGACCCGGCCCATCACTTGCCCGCACTCTCCAGGCCCAAAGCCAGTGGCCCGGGCCTGCCCACGAGGCCGTCTCTGTAGAGCCGCGTGGCCCTTGGGGGGCTCTGGAACTCTGCTCGGATGGAATTCATAGATTCCAAAACTACAAAATCCAGTCTGCTAGAGGACTATTGAAAATAGTCCGATTTGAGGTGGAACAGTCGCCAACATTCAGGGGTTGCCTTGGGCACTCTTTTCCTCTGTCCCGATACACGCAGCCAGGCTGTGCGGCCAGGAGAAACACAGGCAGAGCCTTGCCAAGGAGGAACTTGTCCCTCATTCACAGTGATGCCTCGGGCTCAGGAAGGCAGGACTGCGCCTGCCCAGGATTTAGGCTGGAAACGCTCAAGCAGGTCCGCACTGGCCTGGTCTCCAGGTCTTGCCTGCAGGCATGGAAGGTTAGAGCAGACATGTACAAACCCATCTGAGAAGGTCACGGTGAGACCTCTGAAGATGCAGGGGGGAGGTTAGGTGCCATTTTCTCCGCAGATCAGTGAGTCTGTGAGGAAGGGGAAGGGTGGGCAGGTGCGCCTCACCAGTTGGAAAACCCAAGGACGTGGACTCTACCCGTTCGGGGAACCCACAGCACGTTGGGAGCGTCTCACGGGCTGAGAATTTGCTAGCACGCTTCACTTCGTGCTATCAGGGTGTGACCAGTGTTGGCAAATGTTGCCTTGGGTTAATTAAACATATTAATAAGACGTGCTGGAAGGGGTGCCAGCTTCCTGCCATGGTTGAGGTATTTCCCGGGAGCTGAGGGAAGGGAGCTCTGCCAGCCCCCAGCTCCGCTCCATAAAACTAATCACCCTGAAGACTCATCACATGAGGCTCCGACACAGTGCCGGGTATTCAAGCTCCTTGGGGACACGGACCAGGCCCCACTCACCTCCAGTTTCGCAGGCCTTCCTCAGGCAGGCTCGCGGCCGGACACCAAGAACCCCCCCAGCTCGCTTTGGGGAGGGAGAGCTGCCTGCCTCCGCCATTCCCTTGCACGTGCGGACGGGAGGGCCACACCCGCAGGAGGCTTCCTCTCAGACTATCCGACGCACACAGCGATGCACAGCTTGAGGCCAAATGATCCTTTCCTTTTCCCCCCAAATATCCCATCAGACCAAGTGAGCCCGCCTTGAATGAGCCGAAGGGGCTTCCCTCTCTTCCTGCTCCCCACCATGGCCCCGTCCTTCTCCTGACTCCTCCACCACCCCTGAGCATCCCACTTGGTCCTCACGCCAATCTCTCCGTCCCACGGGGCTCGCCGCCCCCCGCGAGTGGAAGAGCAGGGAGAAAGTTGGGGCCCTGACAGATGGGGGAGAGGGGATCCATCCAGCTCCAGTCAGGAAGAAGTCTCCGCCTGGCACACCTACCTCGTCCCGTTCACTCTGCCTGCCTTACCTCTGCAAAGGTGCCGTGAACCTTGCCTCTCGGCTCTGCCCTCTTCTTAGCCTCACCTGCAAAGAGCTAGTGCTTCGCAGGCCTGGCAGTGGCGCAGGTGTGCGGGATATTTTTCACTTTGTGGGTTCTTTTCTCCCGCAAACAGCTCTCGAGCGCTTCCTCTGGGCCCCGGGCGGGCTGCTGCAGGCCACGAGAGGAGAGTGCCACAGGCCCCTTCCCGCCTCCGGGAGCCTCTAGCCCTGCATCGGGTGCTGTGTGCATCGTAGGCACCGTAGTGCACAGGGTGGGGGACGACCTCCCAGTGGGAGGATGGGCCCGGGGTCCCCTCACCACACTCGTCACCTCTGACTGCCAGGTGGCAGCGATCTCCTGACCGGTGTAAATGATGACAGTGACCACACCATTTGGGGGCGCTCGGGGCTGACACTGTGCCCACACTTCGTGTGCAACCTTGCTTTTAGCCTTGGGCCAACCTACCCAGCACGATTTTCGCCCCATTCTTCAGATCAGGAAACTGAGGCTCCAAGACAGGAGGGAAAAGGAGGGAACTTTTCCAGTAGCCAGACTGAGATCGGACCCCAGGTCTGAGTCTAGACCCTCGGGAGCTTCACCCGCGGCCTCTGAAGATGTCCCAGTCTCGGGTCACAGGGACCACACGAAACACGGAGTCTACAAATGTCGCGTCCCATCTGCCATCATGAATCTCGCTTCCTCCATGACCACAGGCCAGGTGACTTTTGTGAAGCTCAGGGCTGAAGCCGGGTCTGCGGAGCCGTGTTTACAGCCGGCCCGTCCTTGCCGAGCCTCCAGACAGACGTTTTTGTGCCATGACCTGCCGTTCTCCCATGACTCGGCCAAGTATCCTTTCCAGGTCAAATCGTTTATTCTCCAAACATGCGTGTTTCTCCAGGCACGCTCATGCAAACACCTCCGAGAGGCTGATAGGCTTCTAGAGAGAAGCCCGCTGCTCTCCTGAGCCTCCCACTGCTCAGGCCACAGCAGCCAGCCCAGGGCAGTGACACACTGGTGCTGCCCAGTGGCTGGCACGGCCACCAGGTACTAAAAACCCTCCGGAAGGGGTCTGGGCAAGTCCCGCAGTGACCGTGCTGGGTGTGGTCTGAGGCCACCCCAGAATGACCCCTGCCTCCGTCCCCCGTGAAGATGGTCCGGCCCCCTGCTGAGGGCACAGTGGTGCCCGGACCTCGGTGGGTCCAGAGCAGGAAGAAGGAGAGCCCCCCACTGTAGCCCCTGTGGGCTCCGAGGCTCAGGGAGGCTCTGGGCACAGCCAAGTGCAGGGGAGGGGCTGTCCCCATCTCCAACCACCTCCCCCGAGTGACAACCTCTCCCAAGGGGGCAGCCCGGAAAGGTGGCAGGGAGCAGTGCCGGGACACCTCAGCACGTCGCATGCTCTCTGACCCCCCAGGTCATCTCATCTGTGAAGTCAGGACAATGATAACAAAGCCCCTGGCAGAGGGGCCGTGAGGACCCAGGACAGCGGGAGTAACCCCCTCTGCACAGTGCATGATGAGTGGCCAGCGCCCCTTAAACACAGATCAGAAATGTGACGACCCAGGAGAGCTCGCCTGCCTCCTTCTCCAAACACTGGAATTAAAGTAGCTCGATATCACTTGCTCGTCATTCCGTGTGTGCGTGGAGCTGGGATCAAGTAAGAGTACCCCAAGCTGTGTGTGGCAGATGTCCCCAGAGGCCACACTCAGTAGCCACAGGGACACCCACAGCTCTCCTGACCAGGGTCTCTGAAGCTTCGAGCTGACCTCAGAAGACGGCACGTGATTGAGTGCATTGGCATAAACTTGGGGGCCAGGGCAAGTGCCCTTCGCCACACTAAGCTCTGTCTCATTTCACCTCTAAAGCCCAGGAGGTGGAGGGGGAAACTGAGGCAGCCTCTTTGGCATCCCTCGGGGTAATCAACGGCCCAGGGTGTGGCCCAAGGAAGGTGGGCAACTCACCCTGGACCAGAGACGATGAAGCAGCCAAAACGCTCTCCAGCTGCAAAGCCTGGACTAAAAAGTCAGGAACCCAGAGCAGGGACCCCACCCGCAGGAGCGCAGGAGCGCAGGAGACCCCTCACCCCGGGCACTGGAGTCAGCGCCAAGGGGCTCCACGGAATCCCCCTCCCACTCTGCACCCTCCTTCTTCCACCGCACACCCCCACCCAGGCCCAATCACCCCAAAGGGACGGGGTCTCTGGGACATCAGTGAGCACAACACCCCAGGCGCTGCCACGAGGAGCAGCTGATGTCAGCAGGAGACTGCTCTGCCTCCCAGGGGGTCACCTGGGAGAACCAGGAGCTCCTCCTATGAAGCCCAGGGAGGGCCAGACACCGCCCTCCGCCCGCCC
>LNAC01000001.1:7269693-7282236 GCA_002007465.1 Ailurus styani | reverse complement strand
CCACCCCCACCACCAAGACCCAGAAGACAAGGAATGCCAGGGACCCACCGAGATGAGCCCCACCCGGCCAGGTGGGCAAGCAGAGGGGAATAAGACAAAGAGCGGGACTGGCCAGCAGGAAGGATCTCCTTCCAGGTCAAAGCCACAGGCCTACCAGCCCCTGCAGGTCTGACTCAGGGGAATCACGCCTCGGAGTTCACAGTGTCCCTGTATCCCAGCATTATGACATCACCCCGAGGCCCCATGATCACGTCACAGAGTCAGCACTGGTCCCTCTTGAGTTTTCTGGGTGCAGGGAATGGCTGCGGAGCAAATATTTTCAGGAAAACCATCCACACCCAGCTACGCGCCAGAATCCCGGCTGCTGAGAGACAGACACCTCTAGAGCCCTGCGGTGGGTGCGTGCTCTCACTCCAGGCTGCGGACACCCTGTGGCCTTGTCAGCCGGAAAGCTTCACGGGAGTCCCTTTGGGGTTCAACCTTAAACAGCGCCAGAAATTATTACAGATCTATTTATAGATCTTCCTGAGCGTCAACTCAGGAAAAAATTCCTCATCGACAGATCGGTAAGCACAGCAGATCCAGAAGCGTGGTGGCCCACAGCGCCTCCTGTCCTCTGCCTTCCTCCAAACAAATGTCTCTATACGCACAGTCCTCTGCTCCCAGGGGTCACTGCCTCTCCAACAAGACAACCAAAAGAAGCAGTAGACCCCAGAGCCACGGCCCTGGCCACAAGAGAGGGCCCCGGCTCCCTGCACAGACACCTGTCTAATGACCCGGGAGTCAGCCTCGGGCCGAGTGCCGCGTGGGGGTCCTCTGTTCTGACTTCCCAGCCTCCCCCCTCCAGGACTCTTATCCCACACGCCACTCCCCTGCACCTATCGAAACAGCCATCGGCTCTCCCGTGTCCTGCTTCGCAGGGAAGCCTCGGCCCACTCTGAGCCAGGCTGGGTTTCCCTCTGTCTTCCGCACTCCCCCAAACACACACGCTGGCGGGCTCACGACTGGCTCGGGCAGCGCCGGGGGCCACCGGCGGCCCCCTGTAACCAGGGCTTCGTAGGATGCCCCTCAAGGTCAAAGCCCCTAAGCGCCGCAGGGAGGGGGTCTGGGGTAATGAGAGCAGTTGCCTTTGTGGAAACCGACACCCTTAGCAAAAAGCAGCCAGACCTCATGCACAGCGGGCCCGTGTTCTTGTCCACCTGTGGCCAGGACAGGGCTGAACATCTGTCAGCAGCTGTGACCAGCACTGGCCGCATCCTGACAGCCACCCCCCTGCTCCGTCATCACAGGTGGGTCAGGTCCCCGCCCCCGGCTTTGCCTCCCTCTGGGCCCTGAGGACGACCACGCTCCTACCCTCCCTCCTTTTGGCCTTGAGTGTCCCCTCAAAAAAACGCCTAGAATGCCTGGCCGATCCCGGGCTCCCTACGGGAGACACACGAGCCGGAGTAACGCCTCTGTGTCGCCCTGTCCATCTGGACTCCCCCTGACTCCTCGGGGGCTGCTGGCCTGCTCGGAGCCATGCAGGATGGGACAGAAGACCTCTGCAGGGAAGCTTCTCGTGCCTCTCCGGGCTGGGCAGAAACAAGGGTCTGGGCAGCTCCCGAGCCCCAGAAATGAAGAGCACGCTGGTTGGTCCCAAGCACCTCTGTAAAGCGGTCAGAACAACTTCAGGGGCACCCGGGCAGCTTCGTCGGTGAAGCATCTGCCTTCGGCTCAGGTCATGGTCAGGTCCTGGGATCAGGCCCGGGTTGGGCTCTTTGCTCAGTGGAGAGCCTGCTTCTCCCTCTTCTTCTGCCTGCCGCTCCCCTTGCTTATGCTCTGTGGGTATCTGTCAAATAAATAAATATATTTTTTTTCCATATACATATGGGGAAAAAAACAACTTCAGTTCACAGTTTGCAGACACCCACTGCCCTGAGATCTAGAAATTACTCCTCCTAGGTTCCCAGGCCTGGGCACACTCCTCCTCTCTTCCCCCACCAGCTGCTCCCTCCCCGTCTCTCCCGCCATCTCCCTAGCACTGCCCCTCAAATGTCAGGGTTCCCTCGTGGTCCATCCCTAACCCTCTTCTGAGTAGGCCCCTCCCTGGGCAGACTCCCTTCATCGTCTCGGCTTTGGGCACCCTGCCAGCTCTGGCCACGCTGGGCCACAGAGCACACACACCCCACAGCTGGCAGGCCCGCCCTGGCCCTGGCTAGCCCAGCGGCTCCAGACCTCCTCTGACGGACACCCGAACCAGGGGCCTCAGACTCCCACTTCCAACGCCCACAGACATTTCTCCATCTGACTCCTTGACCTCAATCCCCAAAAGCGGGCTAGCAAGGGAGGTGGTGCCTTGCCCAAGCCTGAGGCTCTGCAGCCAAGAAAGGTGTGAGAGCCCCCACCTCTGAGGACCTTGACCTCGCCGGGCCACCCACTCTCTGACCCGGGGTGACCTCAGAACCTTCGCTCGGTCCTCACCGTGAGCTGTCATTACGCAGCACTAAGTTCCCAGATGGACACGCTCTGGTCCAAACACGCACACACACCCGTGTTTAGGTCACGGACTGGGTAAGCCTCAGGGACTTCTCACGGCCTGCTCCCCATCGTGACGAGGCCCGACGCTCCAGGTGCAGGTCCAGTCGGGGGCCTTGCCAGTGCCTCCCAGCCTCGTGGACCAGATGGAGACAATCTCCACAGTCACATCTCTCCCTCTCAGAAGTCCTCCCCGGCACTCCCAGAATCGCCTCCCAGCGCCCGGACGGGACCACATCTTCCATGTTTACCTCCTGCAAACTCTTTCTCGAATCAACTAATGCCTGAAGAAATAGAAAAATGTAAATAAGATTATTCAGGCCACTGGCCTCACCTTCCTTATACACTAAGATTCTGTTACAAACCTGTATCCATGTATTTTTTATAAAGAGATGTTTGTAGATATCTAAGTAGCTGGAAGGATAGATGGAGAGGTGGCTAGATGATAGACAGACAGATAGACAGACAGACAGATAGATAGAGAGATAGAGCTCCCTTAGCCCCCTAGATGCAATCTGGAAAAGTCATCAAGTTTTCTTCGCAATCAAACCACATTTTGACTTCTTCTGGAAAGCAAGGCTTCCATAAAGCAACCACACACACTCACATCAAGGTGTCCCCTGGCTGGGGGGGCGTGGAGGGAGACACCCAAGAACACGTCCCGTCCCCTCTGTAAGCCTTCACGTTTCAGACAGGCCTCCTTGAACACCATCCTCTTTTCCTACCCAAACTGAGCTGAAGACAAAATTCAAAGTCTATGTCTTCGAATGAAGTTGGTTTCCCAGTGGCCGCGTCCTCACACACACACACACACATACACACGCACACACGCACACCCCACCAGCAGCTGCTCAGCTGTGAGGCTCTGCCCCCACACCCAGCTGTCAGGATCGCACACCATCCTCCACCTGAGATGGACGCCCCCAGCCTGTCTTCCCCTCCACGTTTGTATTTTCGGTGCAGACTTCATAAGCTCGAACTTGTCTGACTTTTTTACAACTCCTCTCTCAGCTGTGCCAGCACCTTCCAAACACACACATGGGTTTAGGGGTGCAGGAGGGAGGCTTTCCTTACACCCACCAACACTGGGCTTCAAACCATGTGCCTACCGCAGAGGCCAGCTGAGGCCGGGGCAGGGCTGGGTATGGGGAGTAGAGGAGGCTGGCAGGCCTCACCCAGCAGGGGCTGAGCATCAGGGTTAACCCCAGAGCAGCAGGGCCTCACCCCCCACTGTATCCCCAGCTGGGCCCTAGGGCACCCCCCGACCCCCACCCCCAGGGCCCTGCGGCCTGGAGAAAACAAGCTGGCTGCCAGCCCACCCAGCTTCCATCCACTGCCAGCAGCCCCAGGAAGGAAAATGAGATCCTTTTCCCTATGCTCCTGAGCTCTGCTGAAACAGGCAAATTATCAAAGAGGAGCTGAAGACAGTGGAAGGAATCTAATCCACCGCCAAGGGACATGGGGAGAGAGCAGGCTTGGATGCCACGGTCTCCTCCCGCCTAGCTCCTGGGGTCCCCTGCTGCTGTTCCAGCCTTCGCCTCAGCTGCACTGCTGCACCCAACATAACTGCAGCCAGCCCTGAGCCAGTCAAGGGAATACCCAGACCCCGCCCCCCCGACGCTGCAGCCCTGGCTGCTGAGAGGGCCTGGGGCCAGGGAGCATGTTCCCCCACAAGCACCGTGAGCCCAGAGCACTATGGGAACTGAGGATCCTTGGGGGCACTGCTCCACCAGTTACTGGTAAGCCTCCGCCCCCTCACCCCTCAGGAAAGCTCCCTCCCTGGCTCAGGTCTCCACTCCCAAATACACAATCCCCCAGTCCCGGTCTCTTCTGGAAGGCGAAGCAGGAAGGATGGGGGCCGGAGAAGTCCAACCAAGGCAGAACTCACAGGCTCGGAGGAAACTCCCGTAGGCGAGACAGATGGGGGGTGGGAAGGAATTAGGATCTCAGGGCACCAACACGTCACCTCATTCTCACTGTGGCCCTTCCGGGTAGCTATAATTATGCCCATTTCTCAGATGCAGGCACTGAGGCTCAGACATCGCTTTGCTTCCAGGCAAAGGGAGCAGAGCTAGAAGGAATAGCGTGTTCCTTGGGAGTGGAGCATTCCTTCCATTTTAGGACAGCAGTATGGCCCCATGAGGTCCATGAGGGTGACGAGCAGGTGGTCAGCGGGCAGGACCGTGTTGTGTTCCTCTGGCCCCTCTCTGAGACAGACCCCTGGGCGCCTCAGTGGCCTGCAAACACGGATAGCCCAGCCCGTTCCCCACACCAAACAGCCTTCAAAAAGCCCAGCGCTCAGCTTTCTTTTTAAAAGCTCAGCTAATTAGAAGCATATTTTATTTTCTCAGGGGAGGCAGCTGTGGGATAAAAATCGGAAGTGTAAACTCTGGTGGTGGATGAATCATCGTGTTGCTTTTTATTAATTTTTTTACGGTGAAGTTTTTATGGTTTTCTAAGATCACATGGAAGAAGAATAAGGCTCATCTCTCTCATTATTGCCCACGACTATTTAGAGTTCAAAAGGCCAAGGCTTTGCAGAAACAGTCTCCAGGGGGCTAGAAGACGCCGCTGACAACCAAGCTCCACGCGCAACTCGTGGCACGTCGGGCACCTGCCCACAGCCTGGGCAGACAGAGGCCAGCGGTCAGCACCGGGGACCTCAGGTCCTCCCATCAGTGTGTTGTAGGTGTCCAATGAGTGCACATGGGACGAATGAGTGAATGGACTGATTCTACTAAAACCCTCTGACGGAGGTAATTAAAATAATTGACCTATCGTGCCCCATTAATAAGATGGACTATGATCCAGCCATAAACTTAATGACTGGGATAATGGGAAAGGATTCCCTTTCTATTACTAAGTGAAAAAGCAAATGATAAAATATAATAATTAATAATTAATATAAAATTATTGGGATAATAAATTATTGGGATCGAGGCCCGCATCGGGCTCTCTGCTCAGCAGGGAGCCTGCTTCCTCCTCTGTGTAAAGTAGGACGCAAGTTTTATCTTCAAAATATAACCGATACGTATATACACGTATGGAAATATAACATAAGGCTGTACACAAAACCCATTGGCTGTCTCTGAAAGGTGGGTAAGGAGTGGTCGGTCGTTTCTTCTTTATCTTTCTCCATATTTGCCAGTTTTCAGCAAAGAGCCTGTGTTACTTCAGAAATCAGGGAGAAAAAGTGTTCTAGGAACAAAAGGACAAAATATCATAAAGTAATTGACAGCTTGATTTCCTGGCATGAAATGTGGGTGTGACTTGTTGGTGCCCTTCTCGGCGCTCCTGGGGGTCTGTCTCTGAGATTCCCCGGGGGCCCCTGGGCGGGCAGGGGACAGGGTCTGGACAGACAGTGCCTCATCCCCACATCCTGCTTGCTCCCGGCGGGGCATGCTGGTTCAGCATGGGCTTTACTCCACTGACAAAGGCACTAAGAAATGACACTTCATATTTTTCAAAAGCAAATTAAATCTGGCCCCATGCTCCCATTCCTCTGGACTAGTGGCAAATTCACTCGGTCATTATCAGGGCTCCCTCTCTGACCTGAGTTGCCAGATGTAGCAAATAAAAATATCAGATGCCCGGATGAATAAAAAATATTTTTTAGTACAAGTATATCCCATGAGGGCGCCTGGGTGGCTCAGTGGGTTAAAGCCTCTGCTTTCGGCTCAGGTCATGATCTCAGCGTCCTGGGATCGAGGCCCGCATCGGGCTCTCTGCTCAGCAGGGAGCCTGCTTCCTCCTCTCCCTGTCTCTCTGCCTGCCTCTCTGCCTACTTGTAATCTCTCTCTCTCTCTGTGTCAAATAAATAAGTAAAATCTTAAAAAAAAAAAAGTAATCTCATGAAATACTTGAGATATACTAAAATATTCATGTTTATCTGAAATTCATATTTGATTGGGTGTCCTTCATCTTTTCTGACAACCCTATGTCAGTCTCCTAAGGGTCTTGCACAAAGGCCCAAGAGGTTACCCAGAGCAGAACAGGTGGGGAACAGGCCTCCAGTACCCACTGTGCCTGCTGTGAGTTCGGAGTCTACCATGGTTCCGTCAGAGGCAAGAAGTTTACCTGTCCCCATGCTGCATGGGGTAATGGGGGGTATCTTTGCCAAAGCCAGGCAGCCGGTGACCAGAGGTACAAGTTGGTCACTGCCCAAGACCCTGCCACCTCTCAGGACACTGCAGGCATGGGGCCTAGGTGTCCGCTGCTGTTGGGACCCCTGTGCCATCCCTGAATCAGTCAGGGGCCTGACAGGAGACTGTGGCCCATCAAATTGGGTGATTTGGGTAAGGCTCATAAAGAGGCCATTTACAAAGACGTGGGCTGAGGGTAGAAAACCAGGTAGAAGACTCAAGCTTACCCAAGGGGTGAGGGGAGGGCGTGATTTTCAGAACCTGCCACACAGATTGTGAAGGGGGCTGCCGAACAGAAGCTAAGACCCTCAGAGGCCCCAGAGGGAGAGATCCGGGAATAACCACTCACCTCCATCTCCTCCCTTCCACGGGCCAAACCACCTGGAAGCCAGGGGCCAGGAGAGCCCTGAGGCCATCCCCAAGCGTCCCCTTCCGGGGGCCCAGAGCAGGTGGGAGGGACAGAAAGGGCAAACAGAGGACACGCAGCCCCACAGCACCCAGAGAGGACTCTCCTTCCCAGCCCCCCCTCCCATGGCCGCTGCCCCTCAGGCCCGGGGTCCCTCTGGGAGAGCCCCCCGCACCACCTCAGTGAGCCCAACAAAGGGCCAGGGAGAGGCATGGTCTTCAGGCAACAAGTGGCCCGAGACAAGAGAACACAGCTGCCTGAGACGTCTTAGAGCAGGGGACGGAACGAAATGCAAGAGAACAAACACTGATTTCTATCTCCTCTGTCTTGATCACATCTGCTTTGTGTTGGACTCCCACCCAAATCCTGGCTGAAAACGGTTTTGCAGCTTAAAGAACAAAGAAGCAAAAACAAGGGCTATAAGCACACCAGAATAGACAAACACACCAACTCAAACTTAAAACTCCCACGCTGGGTAAGGACACGTAAAGGAAAGCACTGCCAGGTCCCCATTCTTAGCACGGACCCTAATCAGTCATTGGTTAGACCCACTCGCAGAGGATGTCTGCCTGGTCTTCTCCTGATCCCGGGGGTGGGGCTTACTTTCGCAAGCTAATCAGCAAGTTCCACCTTCCCTGGATTCAATAATTGGTTCAGGCATGAGAACCTAGGCCATTCACAATCAGTGAGACCACTTCTTCATAAAAAAGCAACTTAGAGGGTCACCTGGGTGGCTCAGGTGGTGAAACCATATGCATGTGCCTTCAGCTCAGGTTGTGATCCCAGGGTCCTGAGATGGAGTCCGGCATCAGGCGCCCTGCTCACTGGGGAGTCTGCTTCTCCCTCTCCCTCTGCCCCTTCCCCCTGCTCATACATGCACTCTCGCTTGCTCTCTCACCCTCTCAGATAAATAAACAAAATCCTTAAAAAAAAAAAAAAAAGCAACTTAGAAGAGACTGGATTTTTCCTGCTATACCCAAATAAGGATGGGTATAGCCCCAGGCAACCATTCTGTGCCCATGAAGAAAGAATCTGCCTGAAAATATGTCAACACCAAGGAAGCAGAGCCGAGAAAGGACAAGAGAGAAGAAGCTAGGCCCCGATTTTATCATTTGAGCCCTGGATCAAACCATTCCTGACACCAGTAATCACCAATAATATCCCATGTTATGTTGAAGCCAGTCTGAGTTAGGCCTTTAGATACAAGCTGGATTCCTGAACAGCGTGTGACCTGTCAAGAATCAGAAGCATCACTCTCGGGCGCCTGGGTGGCTCAGTGGGTTAAAGCCTCTGCCTTTGGCTCAGGTCATGATCTCAGGGTCCTGGGATCGAGGCCCGCATCAGGCTCTCTGCTCAGTGGGGAGCCTGCTTCCTCCTCTCTCTGCCTGCCTCTCTGCCTACTTGTGATCTGATCTCTCTCTGTGTCAAATAAATAAATAAAATCTTTAAAAAAAAAAAAAAAGAAGCATCACTCTCACTTCTTTCAAGGCCAAATACATAGAAAACAACCAGCTTCCTCAAGAGGAAACCACTCCATCTAGCTAGGAACCGAAGTATCAGCCTCTGCTGCAGGGACCAGAAAGGGACAACCTGGACCTGGACTCCTCACAGAAGCAGCAGAGGGAGCCCCTCACTCTGCAGAAAGTGTTGAGGCTTCACTCAGTCCCTTTGCGAGAAGCAAGACTGCACAGTGGCTGTGAGCAGGGACCCAGGGCCAACCGGCCTCTGGATTTGATCCCAGCCCTATTCCTTGCTAGCTGATCATCTCAGGCAACTTTTGGAACCTCTCTCGTCCTCAGCCTCTGCTCCTGAGGATAACAGCACCTACAACATGGACAGTCGTGAAGACTACATGTGGTGATACCTGTAAAGTGCTTAGAACTGGGGTTGGCACAGAAATGGCCTCATTAAGGGACTTTCACTGCTATTGTTGTGGTTATTAATACATATGTCCAGGGCGCCCGAGTGTGGCTCAGTTGGTTGAGTGTCTGACTCTTGATTTCAGCTCAGGTCGTGCTCTCAGGATCATGAGATGGAGCCCTGCATCGGGCTCCCCGCTCAGCACAGAGTCTGCTTGAGATTCTCTCTCTCCCTCTGCCCCTCCCCCACTTGCTCTCTAATTAATTAGTTAATTAATTAATTAATTAGATCTTTAAAAAAACCAAAACCACACATCTGTTCTCCTCGGATGGGCTTCACTCTGGAGATGTGTGGCGCTCCAGCCGCCTGACCTGCATGGGCCCCAGGACACAGCTGCAGAACGTCCTTCCTCAGCCCTCTCCCTGTGGGCTCCACCAGCCTGACCCTGACCCAGACCTGGTGGGCTGCCCTGGGCCCCCACGGATGGTCCAGGCACGTACAGACTCAGTGATGTACAGACTCAGCGATCTGCAGCCTCTCCCCAACCCCAGACTCCAATATTTTTTCTGCTGCAACAGAAGCATGGACTAATGGGGGGAGGTGACTTCCCTGTCAGGATTCAGGGGCTCCTGAGATGCTGTCACCACTCTGCCTTCAGCCACCTCCTCAGCCATGCTTACCTCTGGGTTGGTTATGATGTAGAAATTGTTGGAACCCCAAGCTGATGGCCAAGAAAGAATTCTTGAGATGTCTTTGGTGCCAATAAATGACTTTATTAAAGCACCAGGACAGGACCCATGGGCAGACAGAGCTGCACCGGGGTCATGAGGAGTGGCCCATTATACACTTTCAAGTTGGGCAGGGGTTACAGATAGTGTAAGTCTCTAAGGAATTTTGGAAGCAAGGTTTCCAGGACCTTGAGGGGGCTAGGTGTTGTTGGGAAATGGTCCTTCGTGACTGTTTAATAAAACCTGTGTCGTGAGACCCTTCAGATGCATATCAGTGGGTCATATGCTTAGAGGATGATTGCCAACACGTATCTTGGGGGGTATCGATAAAGGAAGTTTCCAAAAGAATTTTTATATGTTAAACTAGACTCACAGGATCCTGGGGGTCAGGCTAAGATCGCCTTTTGCCCTTTGCAGAGTATTAACATTAAGGTAGCTGGGTTCCTATAGGAAGGTCACTCTGCCTGTTTCAAGGACTTGTCAATGGGCTGTAATTACTAAGGAAATTTAATTCTTTCTTTTCCTTTTGTTTCCCACATCAGGTTGTACCTCCTACAGGTTGTTTTCAAGTAAAAGATAACTTTTTTTAAAGTCTGAAAGTTTAAAAGACCATCACTTTAAAAATTAGAGGTAACAGGAATAGGGGAAATCATGCAGAATGCTGAATAGTCAAAAGTGCCCCAAGAAAGCCAAATAATAATGAATATACTACATGTAAAAATTCACAGATCATGGCTAAAGCTGTTCTTAGAGGAAAATTCAAAGCCATTAATATATTAATTAAAAAATAAATGAGTTTAGCTCAAGGGGCTAGAAAAAGAAAAACTAATCAGCAACAACTCAAGCACAAGAAAGACCTAAGTAAATAGATAGGACAGAATTCAATAAAATCGAGACCAAAACAGAAATAATGAACACAATTAAAATACAAATATATAAAACATAAGATAGAAACAGGAAACAACTCAGATATAACAAACAACTATAAACATTTGAGAGATATTATCACAAACATAAGCCAATACTTAAAAATGCATTGAGTGGATACATTTCTATGAAAAAAAAAATGAAGTGCCAAAATTGGCTCAAGAGGAAATAGAAAAGTTGAATAGATCAATAGCCATAAAAGAAAGTAAAAACCCAAGAGAACCAACAGACCATTAGAACTACCAGGAGCACTCACTATGTTTGCCAGATACATAATCAACACACCAAAAGCAACAGAGTCACTCTCTTCCAACAAAAACTCATTGAAAAAATGTAGCCAAAAATATAATGCATCTAGGGATTAGCCTATTAGAGAATGCACAAGATCTCTATGGAGAAATTTTTGTATTTAGTAAAGGCATAAAAGAATGTGTGAGAAAATGGGGTGATGTGCCCTATTCACAAATGGCAGAGCTTAACGTTGCCAAGGTCAATGTTCCTCAAGCTCCTCTGTAAATTTAAAACAATCCAATCAAAGTCACAGCAATACATTTTCAGGAACTTGACAAATTGACGTGAAAATTCATATGAAAAATAAAATTCATGAACGGCTAAAAGATCAAACAAGTGGTTTTGGCAAGAGAATAGATCAGATGATCAAAGAAACAGAATAGAAATTCCAAAATCATACCACAATGATGGCGGTGGCATGAGAAATTAGGGAGGAAAAGGAATTGTTTAAGGAATTAGACCAGGGATATTAGCTCGCTATGTGAAGCAGATGAGGGCTCCCACTATGTACAGAATATACTCCAAATGGGGCCCAACATTTTATCCACACCCTGACTCAATGACCTCATTCACCACCTAAAAATGATTTGCCCATTTGACAATCATCAGTCTGAGTATTGCAGCATGTCTTATAATTTCAACATATATTCACTATATTTTTCAATGTTGAATGCATATTAAGTACTTATGTAATTCAAACTTTTCCTGCATGGAAGAGCAGTTGAAAGAAGCCAAGTTCAAAATGAAAGGCAGGTTCTTGAATTCCTTACACCAAATTAAGCAAGCAAATAATCAGGCAGCTTCAATGAGAAGATTAAGCTGGTGGAACATTCGGCTTCTCAAAATGGGGAGGTAAACTACCCAAGATGAACAACTGCCCTCCAATTCCAACTAATTAGCATCAGGAAAGCAAGGAGACAAAAGGAGGTATAGAGAAAAGTATTTGCCTTGAACATTTTCTTCCTTTGGACATAGAGATGCTTCGGATTCTCCGTACAGGTTATGAAGAAAGAAAACAAAAAACACTAAAGCTCTTTAGATGCAACTATCAGCGCGCCTGGGTGGCTCAGATGGTTAAGCCTCTGCCTTCAGCTCAGGTCATGATCCCAGGGTTCTGGGATCGGGTCCCGCATTGGGCTCCCTGCTCAGTGGGGAGCCCGCTTCTCCGTCACCTTCTACTGCTCCCCCTGCATGTGCTCTCTCTGTCAAATAAATAAATAAAATCTTAAAAAAAAATAGATGCAACTATACATGGTATCTGGAAAGTCTTCATACTGTACATAATGACAAGACTACAAGGAGTGCCTGGCTGGCTCAGTTGGTAGAGCAAGTGATTCTTGATCTCAGGATCATGATTTCAAGCCCTACATGGGCATAGAACTTACTTTAAAAAAAAAAAAAAGAAAGCCCACAGAGAGAAGAATATAAAAATGAAAACTATTACATATGTTTATATAATATCCCAAGATAGTATAATATACTGTAATCACGCACATACATAGTTTCAGGATTAAAATATGTAAGTTAAAGTATAAAGCTAATAGAAGAAAAGAGAGATTTATGGTCTCAAAGGAAGAGTGTCTTGAACAAGATGCTAAAAGACTAAGTATGAGAAGATAAATGACAGATTCAACTTCATCAAAGTTAAAGATTTCTATTGGATAATGAACATCCC
>LNAC01000001.1:7246538-7269460 GCA_002007465.1 Ailurus styani | reverse complement strand
CCCCTCCCCCCTCCCCCCACTGAACGGATGAGTGACAGAGCCCTTTTTCCTCAAGGTCTAAAACTGATGAGGAATTATCATGCAAATTACATAAGTAACTCCTACAAATCAGCACATGAAATAGAGTCAGCCCCTCCAGCAAATGAGCAAAGGTGTGAACAGAGATTAGCTGCAGGAGGCAGGATGTCTAACCATAAAAGGAGAGCGTTACCTCTCCAGTCACCAGACCAGGAACCCTCGGCAGACATTTATTTCTCACTGTTCTGGAAGCCGAAAGTCCACGATCAAGGTCCCTGCAGATTCAGCGTCCCAAGAGGGCTGCTTCCCAGTTGGTAGATGGTCACCTTCTCACTGGGTCCTCGCAGGGCAGAAGAAGCAAGGGGGCTCCCCAGGGCTTCTTCTGTAAAACTACTAACCCCATTTGTGACCTCCACCCTCATGACCTAGTCACCTCCTGAAGGCCCCGCCTCCTAATACCTTGGCCGAGGTGTTTAGGGCAACATCTGAGTTTTGTGGGGACACACACCTTCATTCGAAATTATACATAGTGTATAATAGTGTATACATAGTGTATTTCACTCACACAGTGAAAATTCCAGGCGGCCATCAGATATCCTGAACCACATCAACCTAGAGCAAGGACCCATCTCAAAAACTTAACGTCCGGTGCAAAAAAGACAGAAAACGAAGTTTATGGACCAATACTCTCTGGAAATTCTAAAACACACACAACACAGCACTCAATCATTTTCAAAGAGTCACTTATATATAAATGAATGGACAGTGTATTGACAACGGATCAGAAGGATTAAACTCCAGCAAATTAACTGCACCAAAGTGGGTGTTACTGTGGGGAGGGAAAGGGGAGTGAGGAGGAGGGTGGGGTTGGGAAGGGGATGATAAAGGAAATACTACCTAAGTGCAGCGGGTGAAGGAAGCCAGGACCGCGGTGGGGGGGGGGGCTGTTAGTTTTGTTCCAGGATTTCCAGGGCAGAGGACATCGCCAGGGCCCATTTCAGGCACAGAATGTGGGCGGCGGGGAAGCCAGGATTCACCTGCAGGACCTTCCCAGCCCAGGGCTCCAATCCTGCTTCCCCCCCCCACCCCCCTGCCAGCCTCAGGCCAGCCCCTCAGGCCGGCCTGTGTAAAGCCCGGCTTTGGTCACCAATCCCAGCCGGACCCCAGGGGCCCTGTTTGACCCCAGAGTGTCCTCGTTCCCTGATGATGCCTCGGAGGCCTCTGCCCACCCCCCACTGGGCCAGAGACGCAGCTCAGATGAGCAGAAACACTAGGCATTGCGGGGGGCCAATCAGGGGGTAGCATTTGTTTACCCTCCCTGCTGTTGCTTTTTGAGGGTGACTGTCTGAGCAGTGGTGGGGTCTTAGGACAGGGTTGGTGTACCTCACCCACAGCCCCACAGCTGAGAACCGCCCGTGGAATCTGTGGAAGAAGGACAGGATGGAGGGACGGAGAGAGGGAGGAAAGAGCCATTGACCACACGTAAGTACGAACAAATCAATCTCCCCACACGTAAGTACGAACAAATCAATCTCCCCGACACACCAGCTGAGCAAAAGGTGGCAAAGCCCTTTGACAACACGGGTTTCCATGCCCTCGTCTGGGGTGGTATAAACCAGCTTCATCAAATCCGGAGAGAGCTGAGAGCCTTTTGAAATCTTTAGCAAATAAAACTTCTCCCTTAAAGCACCTGCCTACTTTAACCGTTCAGTGTTGCAAACTGTGCTAATGGTCCCTGCCTCTAATTAACCACAGGACACCAAGCACAGGGTGATATTTTCTCAAAAGGGTCGTCATCTGGAGCATTTGTGGAACACCACGAGGACCCCCCAGGACTGATGGGCCCCTGTCCCACCTGCCTGCCCCACCTACCCCCCAAACCCCACCGCTCTCTGAGCCTCCTTCCCGGCTGACCTCGGCGCCTCTCACAGGCTGTTCCCTTGGTCCAGACCACTGTCCCACGACTGTGAACCATTGGCTCAGCACCCGCTTGCACACACACACTAGGCCAAAGCTCTGGGCTCCGACTCCCTCCCCCTGCCCAGTTCTGTGCCACTCAGCCGGCTGCAGGAGGACGCGTTCAGACAATGACAGGTGGTTCCTACCTGCTTTGGGGGTCTGGCAGCTCCTTCTGTCTTCGGGTACAGGGAGGCCCAGCGGTCCCAGAGGACCAAGCAATCTGCTCGGGCTCCAGACGCAGAACTCTCAGCAAGCCCTGGGCTCAGACGGGGTGAGGCTGAGTGACCCCAACTCAGAGAAGACGGGAATGCGTGTGGCCCCGGCAGGACGGTGGGCCTTCTCTGCTGAAGGAGTTTGGGCTCCCGTGAGACAGTACCAGGGGGAGCAGTGTCAGAAGGCACGGCACCAGCAGAGTGGGACAAAGGCCTGGACCCCAGCACATCCCACCCGCCCCCCTGCCAGCCCCACCTCCCCTCCCTGGGGCTCAGTCCCTCATCCTCTCCTCTCCCCACACTCGACCTTGTTCGTCTCCTCCAGTCTCAGGACTTTAATGTCACCCGTGTCTGACATTCCCAAGTCAACCGCCCCAGATGGGCTCTCTCTCCTGAACTTCCGGTTCGTGCATCCCACATGATAGATCCCTGCTTGGATGTCACATGGAGATCTGTATGTCCACCTCCTATTGCTGCGTAACAAACACCCCAGAACTTAGTGACCCAAGAGAATGACTGATAACTTCTCATGATGCTGTCGGTCAGGACTTTGGGCCAGACTCATCTGGACGGTTCTTCTGCTCCAAGGGCTGTGGGNGGGGGGGGGGGGGGGGGCCGGAGGGGAGGAATTGTCAGCAGCTCTCCTTGGAGATTTTTCTACAGGGACATCTCACACCCAGCCTGCTGGAATCCAAATCCCCCCTACCCCCGCTTCCTTCAGACCTGACACCCACGGCCTTTCCCAGCCCAGCAGATGACACCTCCATCCCCCCCAGTCTTCACACCAGAGCCCCGGATGACATCTGGTGCACCACAAGTCCCGTCAGAGCTGGAGAACATTCCTGAATCCCGCCCCTTCCCTCACGCACCCCTGCGGCCAGGTGAGTGCATCACGGTTCCCCATCAGCCCACTGACTGATCTCCCTGCTTCCGCCTTTGGAGTCTCTTCCCAACGCAGCCGCCAAGTTGATCTTTTGATACTTGAGGTCAGATAACGTCACTCCTCTGTCCAAACATTCCAGTGCCTTCCTATTTCTCTGAGTAGAGCCAAAGCTCTGACAACGAGCCCCGGGTAGCTGTGCGGTCTGCATCCCCCCATACACACGAGGACTTTACTGCTCAGACCTGGTGTCCGACCACCTGTCCTCACTCCAGCTACCCTGGCCTTCTGTCTGGAGCGCACCCGGCAGTCCGTCAAGCATTCTCTCAGCCAGGAGCAGCTGCGTCATTGGCAGGGCCTGGTGCGAAATGAAAATGCCAGCCCTTGTTCCAAATGACGAAGAATTTCAGAGTGGCAACAGGAGAGCATGGAGCCAAGCGCGAGGTCCTCTGAGCGTGGGGCCCCGAGCACCCGCACAGGTCAGACGCCGCGAGGCCCCCCCGCCCCGCCCCTACCCCTCATCACTTCCGGCCCTTACAACAGCCCTGTGAGGCCAGCCGCAGAGAGATACCTGTCATCTTCTCCAATTCCAGATAAGGAGGTCGGCTCAGAGACAGCAGCACCCGGCCAGGGTCACAGAGCCGACAGGTGGAGGGCCAGCTCTGGACCCCACACCCCGGCAGCAGAGTCTGGACCCCTTGCTTCACACCAATCCCCCCCTCCCTCCATGTCTGATCCAACCCTGAGAGGAGAGAGACTCCGGCCACCCCCTTCCCAGCCCCCTGTGCAGCCCCATGGACACTCCCCTCCCACCCACCCTGGGTCATGGTCAAAGCGCCTCCTCCCGGATTTACAAGTTGATTTACCAGTTGGAGCTTGCCTCTGGGAACGAGGCCCAAGAAAGGGAGACAGAGAGGAGAGCAGAGCCCAGTAGGAGAACAGCACTTCCAGGGCCTGGAGTTAAGAAACAGAAGGAGAAAACACACAGGGAAGGGGGCAGAAGGTCTCAAAGAGCATAAATCCGAGTTCTCTGGCTCCGAGCCCCAGGGGCCCGAGAGCCCTGCCAGGACGCAGGGCGAAGCCCCGCAGGGCCGGGTCCGAGGGGACACGGCACAGGGCCAGGAGCACAGGGGCCCTAATTAGGGGATTACACAAAGCCTGTGAGCGGGGGACCCCACAGGCCCCCACCCTGCGTCGGGACAGACTTAATGGCCCAGGCTGGAGTCACCACCAACATAAAGTAGTCTTGTTCCCTGGCGATTTTTACAAGGCATTTATGGACTTGGGACAACTTTGGGACAGCGCTCAGCTTCTGGGGCCGGGTGCCCAGACAATGGGGGCAAAGAGCCGGGTCAGCACCGGGACCTCGTGATGAAGACACGGAGGCAGGGAGAACTGAGGGGCATTCACCCCCCGTGCAGGGCTCAGGGCCTCCCGCACCTTGTTACATGCAGCCACCAGCTAAGCCCCGAGAGGAACCTTCACCTCTGCCAACGGAGCGGGTGAGGCCCGGAGCATTGGAACCGGATTCCCGGGGCCTGGGAAGCCCACCACCACCAGCAGCGTTTAAACATAGCCCCAGCGGACACAAAAGCCATCAGGGCAGGGCCTGTGAGCTGCCGCCCCCCCCCCAACAGCGCCAAGGACCCTGGAAATATCGCCAGCTCCCCCAGAGCACCCCATTGTTTTAATCAGCTCGCATGCTTCTTGTCATTAATTTGTTGTCCCTCCTTGCTAATCAAAGACGGCCCAATGTGGGTGAGCTAAGCCCTTCTGCTGACATGAATCCAGCCCAAAGCAGAGACAGTGGGATTTGGGCTCCTTTGTCTCACGTGACAGCCCACGTGCAAGCCCCTGGAGGGGAGGCTTCACAGGAATCGTCTCTTTCAAGCCTCATGTCCCCTTGGGAAGCAACTTGGCATCATCCTCAACCCCACGTCAGAGGAAAGCAGCCAGGTTCCCAAGAGCCCAAGGACACATACTGGTCGGTGATGGGCCCAGGACTCCACCACGGATCTCAACGGGTAACGCCAGGCTCCCTCCACCCCCACGTCCATGTTCACCACACCTGAGAAGCAAGGAAGGTGCCAATATCGAGAAGGAGAGGCCAGCTCCAGCTGGCACAAAGAGGGCTTCCTGGAGGTGGCAATGTCCGAGTGAGGCCTAGAATGACAAGTAGGTTTGGCTAAAAGAGAGGAATAAAGAGGAAAAGAGAGCATGTGTAGGAGCCTGAGCATGGCAGGCAGGAACCAAGGCATCCTGGAGCCACAGTACACGGCCGTGGGGCCTGTGAGCTTGCAAGTTCTACCCTACTGTTATCAGTAAGGGTAACAGCTCCCACATAGCCAGCACTTACCATTGTTCTTGTAGAACTCTAGTTTATCCTCACAAATACCCCTGGAGAGAACTATGCTTTCCCCAGAAGACTGAGATGCAGGAACGCTGAGGATCTTGCTGGCTGTGTGATCTCAGTGGATGGTGGAGCAGGTCTAGAGGGCAGGCACCCCTGCAGCCAGTGTGCACACACTCCGCTGCCACACAGAGTGGCTGCTGACAGGACACGTTTGTGTGAGCGGGCCAAAACAGAGCAGTGAAACCCCAGTTCCACTCTCAGCCCTGACACTCGCATCCCAACCCCAGGCCAGCGAGCTCACCTCTGGGTGTCCCGGGGCCAGGGAGCCCACAGTCCCACAGCAGTGGGCAGGATTGAAAAGCCAGACCACACAAGGGCTTTGCCAGGGGTGGTAGGCCGAATAAGGACCCCAAAGTTGCCCAATCCTAGTCCCCAGAAGTGTGACCATGTCAATTTACATGGTTAAAGGGACTTTACAGACGTACTTCATAAGCATCTAGAGACAGGAGTCTATCCTGGAGGATCTGGTGGGCCTGGTAGAATCACAAAGTCCCTCAGAAGAGGGAGACAGCAGGCCAGAGTCAGAGAAGTGGTGAAGGAAGCAGAGGTCTGTGCTGGGCTTTGCCAACAGAGGAAGGGGCCGCCGTCTGGGGAAAGTGGGTGACCTTGAGGACCTGGAACAGGCAAGGAAAGGGCTTCTCTCCTGGAGCCCCCAGCAGGAAACAGTACTGCCCGCACCTTGACCTTAGCCCTGTGAAGCTGATTCTGGACTTCTGATTGCAGAGCTGTAAAACAATGAACCGTCTTGTGTGAAGACACCACATCTGTGATGTTTTGTTACAACAGCAAAAGGAAACTCCTGTACTGGCTCTCCTACCCCTCTCACGTGGGAGCCATTCCAGCTAGGACGCCGTGCCCTGAGATCCTTACAGAAGCGTCTCTTTCGGTCAGAGCAAAGTTATCCTGAATTCTGCTCCTGGTGTGTAGAAAAACAGGCTCCAGATAATCCCATTCTACTGCTTGTGTAGGGCTTTTAAAAAAAAAAGGAGAGGAAAACCATATGATAACTTTAAATAGCAACAGACTCTTCCGGTTTCCCCTAAATAAAACACATTTCCTTCTCCAAGGGTGGTTTTACGTTGCTTTCTGACAAACTGGAACCTGTCTGGGTGGAGGCTGCTGCTCCTCACCAGGTTCCTGCGTCTGTCCGGGGATGTCACGTCCCGTCTGAGCCAGGCGGAAAGAGCAGCTCTGGGAAAGGAGCTCTGTTGGCCAAACAGGGGCTTGGGCAGCACCGAGGGTTTGAGGGTTTGATGCTTTGGGCAGGAGTTTTCCAAGAGCTATAAATATAACAAGTCAACTTTATAGGCAGGGGATGTGGCCATATTTTATAAATAAACCTAATGAAAACTTACAGTGGGAAGAGGGAGGCAGAGGTAAGGGGATGCCGCCCACACTGACTGCACAGAGAACAGGGTCCGGTGGATGTTTCTGGACCAGCGAAGGCACTGGTGCTTGGCATGGGGTCTGCCCTCCTCCACCCTGCTCTGAGCACAGATGGGCTTGGTGAACAGAGCCCTGGGAGCTCAGTCATACCCCTGCTGGGATCACTCATTGTGGGGGATGAAGCCAAACAGGGACCAGAGACCCAGAAATAGTGATATATACATATGTGTGTATACATACACACACACACAACCTCCTGGTGGTTCTGCTTCTCTGATCAATTTCACTTTTTGGCCACCCAGCATCCTTGCATGCCCTTTCCCTATTTCATGAAGCTTGGAGTAAGGCACAGGCCCCACCCCATTACAGAGGCTGAAAATTCCCAGTCTCCCTTGCAGCCATTGATGAGTTCTGCCAGGAGCACCTGGGTGGCTCAGTCAGTTAAGCATCCAACTCTTGATTTCGGCTCAGGTCATCATCTCAGCGTCCTGGGATCGAACCCCGCGTCAGGCCCCACACTCAGCAGGGAGTCTGCTTCTCTGCCTCTCTGTATCTCTCAAATGAATAAGTAAATCTTATTTAAAAAAGAAAGTTCTGTCGATTAGGTGCCCATGGAAGCCAGGGACACAGAGTCTGGACATCACGCTGGGGAGGTTGGGAACAGCAGAGACAGCCACATGCCAGTTCTAGAGGCTTCCAGGGTTGGGTTCAAGCAGCAGCGGCCAGTTCACTCGCTATCAGGGTCACTAGCACACGTGGAGGTGTCCGTTCCCGCTGTGCGGAGTGATCCTGAACCCTGCTCCCGGCCACACAGCCTCCGGACCTAGTCCTCTGGCTGCCCTGTGAGCGGCTCCCTACCATTTAATGCATTTCCGGTTTGCTTTAATGAGCAAAATTAGCTTCCGCTGCTTGCAGCTCAGCTCCTGATGGACGCACAGATCAGCGCACACAGCTCTCCCAGCTTTTGCTTGCAGTCGCTCTGGCTCTCGGATTCTGGTGGGAGGGGGTGGGAGTGGGCAAGGGCCTGAGCTCCGTGTGACCTCCTGCATTCGAGCTTGGGCTGCTGGCTCGCTCCTCTTTCCAGTGAGCAGGGCTGTGGACTGAACTGGGCCCCACCCCCTGCCAAAGATTTCAGATGTTGAGGCCCTCACCCCCAATGTGACTATATTTGGAGAAGGGGCCTTTGTGAGGAACTTAAGGTTAGGTGAGGTCATAACGATGCCGCCTAATCTGGTAGGACTGGCAGCTTTGGAAGAAGGGGACAGGCATCCCTCTCCCTCCCGTGTGAGGACACAGGCAGAAAGCATTATCTGCAAGCTGGGAAGAGGGCTCTCCCTGGAAACCGCCTGTGGCAGGGCTTGTTCTGGAACTTTCCAGCCTCTAGAACTGTGAGGAAATTAATTTCTGTTGACTGAGCCCTCCCAGCTTATTTTTTTACTGAAGCCCAACCAGACTAATAGAAGTGGTATAGAAGACCGATCAGAGCATGAGCTCTGGTAACAGCTGGCCTGGGTTAGGATCCTGGTTCCTCGGTGGCTTAGGTAAGTGTGTTCTTGGGTAAGTTATTTAGCCTCGCTGAACCTTGGCTTTATCTATAAAATGAAGATAAGAATACTGAAGCTTTGCAGGAGACCTCCAGGGTTTCCTGTCTGCCTAACAGCCCTACCCCGTCTCCTGGAGATGGGGTCCGGCTTTCTCGGGGTAAATTCATTCAGGACTCGTTGAGGACGGGCGTGGGTCTTCAGGCTCATTAAGATTTCTCCGGATTGAGGCGCCTGGGTGGCTCAGTCGTTAAGCGTCTGCCTTCGGCTCAGGTCATGATCCCAGGTTCCTGGGATCCAGCCCCACATCAGGCTCCCTGCTCCGAAGGAAGCCTGCTTCTCCCTCTCCCACTCCCCCTGCTTGTGTGTCCTCTCTCACTGTGTCTCTCTCTGTCAAATAAATAAATAAAATCTTTAAAAAAAAAAAAGATTTCTCGGGATTTTTCTGGTTAAAAACAACTATCTCAGGGACACCTGGTTGGCTCAATCACTTAAGTATCTGCCTTCAACTTGAGTCATGATCTCCAGGTCCTAGGTTCGAGCCCTGCATCAGGCCCCACACTCAGAAGGGAGTTGGCTTCTCCCTCTGCCTCTGCCCCTCCCCCCCTTGTGCTTACACGCACACGCACGTGCGCTTTCTCTCTCTCTCTCTCTCTCTCTCTCTCTCTCTCTCTCTCTCTCTTCTCACTCCCTCAAATAAATAAATAAGATCTTTAAAAGGGAGGACACCTTGGTGGCTCAGTCAGTTAAGTGGCTGCCTTCAGCTCGGGTCAGGGTCCTGGGATCGAGCCCCGAGTCAGGCTTCCTGCCCAGTGGGGAGTCTGCTTCTCCCTCTGCTCCCCCTGCTTGTGTGTGCGTGCTCTCTCTCTCTCTGTCTCAAAGAAATAAATAAAAAATTAAAAAGGACCATCTGAGTGTGCCTGGTTAGTTCAGTCAGTTGAACATCCGACTCTTGAAGGAAGGGAGGAAGGGAGAAAGAGAGAGACACTTCTAATTTTTGTTTAAGATGTTATTTATTTATTTGACAGAGAAAGAGACACAAGCAGGAACACAAGCACGGGGAGTGGGAGAGGGAAAGCAGGCTTCCTGCTGAGCAGGGAGCCCGATATGGGGCTGGATCCCAGGACCCTGGGATCATGACCTGAGCCAAAGGCAGATGCTTAACGACTGAGCCACCCAGGCGCCCCAGAAAGACATTTTTAATGTCTAACCCTCCAAAATGAGGGCTTCCCATCATTTTTGTTAGCCATCCTATTGTCTGACACTAAGGCTATTGCCCATTTTCTATTTTATAAGTTATGCTTTAAAAGCATATTTGTACACAGAATTTTGACTGCATCGTGGGCTACTTCCCTGGATGGATTTCTAGAAGAATGAGCAGGTGGTGGATATTTTTAGAGGCCTTGAGAGCCATTGAGATGCGCAGTTTGGAAGCAGCACTAGCACCCTGTTTTAACACCCCAGGGCACTTTTAACCAATCATCACTGTTCAAAATCTTCCGTTAATTTCGTGCTGTGGGCTTGGTGCTAGAGTAAGCATTCTGCTTGCCTATTCTTTTTCTAACAACTCTATTGCGTGGGTAAGATTACTGCCCAGTATTAGGGGTACCTAGAGGGTGCTGTCAGTTAGGTGTCCGACTCTTGCTTTCAGCTCAGGTTGTGATCTCAGGGTCCTGGGATCAAGCCTGCATCAGGCTCCATGCTCACCGTGGAGTCTGCTTAAGATTCTCTCTCTCCCTCTCCTTCTGCCCTTCCCATTCATGCTCTCCTTCTCTCTCTCTCTCTCTCAAATAAATACATAAATCTTTAAAATACAACAAAATAGGGTGCCTGGGTGGCCTTCGGCTCAAGGTCATGATCCCAGGGTCCTGGGATCAAGTCCCGCATCGGGCTCCCTGCTCAGTGGGGAGCCTGCTTCTCCCTCTACTCTTCCCCCTACTCGTAATCTCTCTCTCTCAAATAAATAAATAAAATCTTTTTTAAAAAAGCAAATAATAAAAAAACAATAAAATAATACAATTTAAAAAGGGTTTTGCCCAGTTTTAGAGAAGAGGAGACTGAGATTCAAAGGAGGCTCTCAACTTGCCAAAGGCAACACAGCTAGAAAAGATAGAGGCAGGATAGGTTCTAAAGTTGTCTGACTCTAAATCCAATGCTGCTATCTTGCCAGGGAGGGATCACTTCTTGCTGAGAGTCCAACCTGAAAATAATTCCCCCTGCTGGTGCCTGGATGCTATCTGTGTAACAACATGAAATATCTCACTAGAACCACATCCTAAATTCTTTTAGGGCTTCTGTCATGCAGATCATACCTTAAGATATTCAAGATTGTTGCTTTGAGGACCCATTCTATTTTTTATTTTATTTAAATTCAATTAATTAGCATATAGTTTATTATTAGTTTCAGAGGTAGAGTTCAGTGATTCATCAGTTGTAGGTAACACCCAGTGCTCATTCCATCCCGTGCCCTACTTAATGCCCATCCCCCAGTTACTCCATCCCCCACCCCCCCTCCCCTCCAGCAACCCTCAGCTTTGTCCCTATGATTAAGAGTCTCTTATGGTTTGTCTCCTCTCTGATTTCATCCTTTTTTTAAAAAAGATTTTATTTATTTATTTGACAGAGAGATTACAAGTAGGCAGAGAGGCAGGCAAAGAGAGAGGGGGAAGCAGGCTCCTTGCCGAGCAGGGAGCCCGATATGGGCCTCGATCCCAGGACCCTGAGAACATGACCTGAGCCAAAGGCAGAGGCTTTAACCCACTGAGCCACCCAGGCGCCCTCTGATTTCATCTTGTTGGTTTTTTTCCTCTCTTCCCCTATGATCCTCTGTTTTGTTTCTTAAATTCCACACATGACTGAGATCATATGATAATCTTCTTTCTCCGACTGACTTATTTCGCTTAGCATACCCTCTAGTTCCATCCGTGTCATTGGAAATGACAAGATGTCAATTTTTTGGTGGCTGAGTAATATACACCACGTCTTCTTTATCCCTTCATCTGTTGATGGACATCTGGGCTCTTCCCACAGTTCGGCTATTGTGGACATGGCTGCTATAAACATTGGGGCGCAGGTGCCCCTTCTTTTCATTACATCTGTGTCTTGGGGTAAATATCCAGTAGTGTAATTGCTGGATCATAGGGTAGCTCTATTTTTAACTTCTTGAGGAACCTCCCTCCTGTTTTCAGAGTGGCCGCACCAGCTTGCATTCCCACCAGCAGTGTAGGAGGGCTCCCCTTTCTCTGCGTCGAGGACCCATTCTAGAGCCCGGTTTCATGTGCCATGAAGACAGGTCCCATGTGGAAGAAGTAGTCCCATGAATGGAGCATCTACTAGTCCAGGGTCTTTGAGATGCAAATAACCCCCTTGGTCAACAGAACAGGAGCCTGGGCACTAGCGTGCTCCGCCCTCCGATGGCACTGTGGGGTCCCTTCCTGGGGCAAGGCCAGGATGACAAAAGTTCCCTTTTCCTTCCAGACCCCTCAAAGCCCCTCCACTAGGATTCCTAGAGACAATGTCAGTTTGTTCCAGTCCACTCACCTCACCTCCTGCTTCCTCCCCAAGGCGCTATTAATAAAGACATCACCCTGTATGACTTCCCAAATTTTATGCAAGCCTGACAGAGAGGTAAAGAATTGGGGGGAAATGCCATCATTTCCCCCACAATCATTGTTGTGGGTTTCCAGACAGAAGGACTTGTTATGGAAGGGCTGTGTTAAAAACAAAAACAAGACAACAGACCCCAAATGGAGTCACTTATGCTAAGCCCCAGGTCACCAAACCCAGACTTAATTAGTTTCAGCTCTCCCAGAATTGGAATTTTAAACCAGTCAATCAGGGGGTGCCTGGGTGGCTCAGTCAATTAAGTGTCTGACTTCGGCTCGAGTCATGATCTCAGGGTCCTGGGATTGAGCCCCACATCAGGCTCCCTGCTCAGAGGAGAGCCTGCTTCTCCCTCTCCCTCGGCTGCTCCCCCTGCTCGTGCTCACTCTCTCTCTGTCAAATAAATAAATATAATCTTTTAAAAAAAAAAAAAACAGGAATCCCTGATCAGCACTAGTTACGTCATCTTCCTGACAGACCACTGCCATCCCCTAAAAGAAAGTAATTTTACAATAACCAGCCCTCTTTTTTGCCATTTAACCTCCTTATTCCCACTCCCTTCTGCCTTCAAGTCTATTATTTTGTTCAGCTCCTCAGAGCTCCTTCCTGTCTGCCGGAGTGGATGCTGCCTGATTCAAACTGATTTTTGCTCAAACCCTTAAAATGTTGAAAATGCCTCAGTTTATCTTTCAACAGCTGTCAGGTGACTTCGGTAAGAAGGTGGGCAGAGCCAAGATGCATTCTAAGTCCCCAACCCCTGAGCCCATCAAACCCTCTCCAGAGCGCTTGCCATTGGATAGCAAAGTCCCACTGGGGTTCAGGGACTGGGATTCCCCTTCTCCGTCCACGCCGACGTTCCGTGTGATGTCACGGACTTGTGAATGTAGGTATGAAGGAATTCTATGATTCCACTTCAAAGAGTTGATGTGAACTCCAACCCTCACTTCCGGGCACCCTTTCTTGAGGGATGGGAGGTGGTATCTTTCCCAGCCCCCCAGGTCCCTGCAAGGGTTATTCGCAGAAGTTATGCCTGAGTTTTCTCTCCGGCATGAAAAACCCTACAGAACAGTCGTAGGAGTCTATGGTTCTGCCCCCTCTGTCTGGGCTGGTGCCCGGGGCCCCCAGGGGCCAGGAGAGGGGGTTCCATGCCAGACTGCAGTGCTCATTTTAGAGGGCCAGCTGTTGCACCAAGTAGCACCCCGAGGCTGTGCCCTTTTTAGGGGTGAAGACCACATGGGAGTCCTCAGGACCTTCCTCCTGGGGCCTTTTCCTTTCTGAGATCTTTTTTCCTCCTTTTTCACCCCAGCGCCCATCCCCCTCCCTTCTCCTGAATCAGCTGAGTGTCCTTGGCGATTGGCAGAAGGCCCAGTTCTTGCTCTGGGCACTGAGAGCTTGGAGGAAATGGAGAGAGGGAGCAGGGTACGAAGATGGTAAGTGGGGAGCACCCTCCCTTACCCTGCTTCTTCCCTAAAGGAGCTGGAGACCTCAGCCAGTGGAAGAGAAGGTCCTCAGTGGACCACGGGTCCCTCGGGGCCAGTCCAGTGCCGAGCCGGCATCTGGGGCCGCAGACTGTGGCCTGGTAGTTTCCTGATTTCCACACATGTAAAGTAGGTGCAATAAAAATTATCTAATAATACATATAATGTACTGATTATGTGTGATTCTAGGGGCTTGGTGTCACCCGCTGCAGGGGCTGGTAAACCGTCTCTGGGAGGCTGGTCCTGCTCTAGCTGGGGACACAGCTGGAAGTCCCCCGGGGAGCAGGAAAGAGGGGTGTGCCGTGGAGGAGGTCAGCCAACGCCGGGAGGAGCAGAGCCCACGAGGATGGACTAGAGTTAACGAGCATGACAGGGATGGTCTGGTTCTGGCACCCTTTGTCCCCGAGCCAAACAGCCCCTGGGCAGGAGCAGCAGAGGCTGAAGGAGAAGCTGAGGCCATGCCAGCCGGGTAAGCCCGTGCGTGAACGACGGTGTGTGTGAGCTGCCCGTGCCCACTGCCTGCTCCCCTCTAACGGAAGGGCACATGGCTGCCACCGGACTTCTTCCAAATCTCAGGCAGGGGCGCCTGGGGCTCCGCCGGTTAAGCATCCGACTGTTGGTTTCAACTCAGGTCGTGATCTCAGGGTTGTGAGATCGAGACCCACATCTGGCTCCACATTCAGCCCGGAGTCTGCTTGGGATTATTTCTCTCTGACCCTCCCCGCTCTGCCTCTACCTTCTCTGCCCCTCGCCCTGCTTATACATGCTCTCTCTCTCCCCCTCTCTCTCAAATAAATAATCTTTCAAACAAAACAAAACTCAGGCCAAATATGTCCCATGGCTCCAGCCAACCTGGAACCACAGAGGGAAGGGAGCCCTGGGGAACGCACCCCCCACACACATGTCCATTACTCTCGGTAACTTGGGCCACTGGCCACCGCACCTTTGCCCTGGTGGACAAGATCGGCCCGAGGCGTCATGAGCCGACCTCAACCCTACAACCAGACTGGGCGCCACCCTGGGTCACCCCAACCAGTAGCTCTCCCTCACGCGTAATCTGGGAAAGCTGGGAGTGGGGACTGGGTGCCCAGCCTCCTCCCAAAAGACCCTGGTTCATTTTATGTCTCCTCTCGAAGAAACTCAACCCTCAAGATGCACCTCACGCCCCCCCGACTAGGGGCCTGCCTGCTCTGCGTCACGGAGCAGGCCCGCAGGGGGGGCTCGTCACGTAAACGCAGATGGCAAATTAACTTCCACCTTATCAGGCCGTTTGTTACCCATGGTGTCCTGGTTTTGGAAGGAATCGTGCTGTGAGGGTAGAGACAGAAAGCCCCAAAAGAGAGATGCGAGCCTATCGCCAGGAGTTCTCTCAGAAACAGGATAATGGATGGTTTTTCCGCTCTCCTGTATATTTTTTTCTATACTATTTTTTTCAATGAGCATCTATTACTTTTTAAGTTAAAAAGTAGGTTTATAATACGGTCAGGCTTCCCCTCACCCTCAAGTCCACTCGGAGCAGATCAACTTAATGCTCAAAGGCCCAGCCAGGGAAAGCTTGGGCCAAGCGGAAGGCCTGCACTGTGCTGCCTGCCGGGCACCGTGGAAACACACAGTAGCCAAGCAACGAGGCCACGTCTTGGCCTTTCAGACCCTGAGGGCGTATCTGGGGCATGAAGCTACCGGCAGGTGTAGTCATCAGTCTCTGGCCTGACAGTTTGCCGATGGTCAGCAGAGATCTCAGGGTAGGGAGCTGGGACCAGCACCCTGATGCAGGTGAGGTGAGCAGGGGTGAGGGAGAGTGGCAACCACCCCGGGTGCTGGGGGTACAGCCAGGACCTTTCCCAGGGTGGTGGGGGTGCTGGGGGTACAGCCAGGACCTTTCCCAGGGTGGTGGGGTTCTAGCCCAGTGCACGCTGTGTCGAAGGCATGAAGACTGGGGAGAAAGCCTTACAGAGAGACCCTTGCCCAAGGAACAGGATAACCAGCCAAGGGACCCAGGGGTCTGATCCAGCTTCTCGAAGGCCCTTCAATTCCAGATCGGCTCCTCAGAGAGCAGCGCTCAACCCCCTCACTGCATGGATATGGAGTGAACAGGAGGATGTGCGTCGGGATCTCCAGGCCCTTAGCTTCCAGGCCCAAACTTAGATGTCCCTTAGCTCAGGAAGTGCCCGACTATACCTAGAGAAGCAGCAGGTACCCAAGAAGGCTGATAAGCCGGTACCTTCCAATTGACACGCTTGAAACACATTTGCTTGTTGAGCGCAGGTAAGGGACCAGGGCCTCCCACCCACACTGTGTGAGATGCGGGCTTCACTGCAGGGGGGTCCCAGCCCGGCCACTGCCCGGGAGGCTGCTCCTTCTCTCTCCCCCCCACGCCCAAACCCAAGCCCGCATGCTGTCAATTAGGCTGAGTTTCTGTGATGCTGTTGGTCCTTCCGACACCTGGCCTGGGCAGTGGCGTGGCTGGCCCTCTCTGCGTCAGCTCTGCCCACTCCATGGCCAGGAAATAGCACCCACATCCCAACACCAGGCCTCTGGGCCTGACTCCCCTTTCCTTTCCCAATTACACTCCTGCTAGGCTGCGAGGCGGCATTTAAATGCGTCTGGGTGGCTCAGTTGGTTAAGTGTCTGCCTTCGGCTCAGGTCATGATCCTAGAATCCTGGGATCGAGTCCTGCATCGGGCTCCCTGCTCAGCAGGGGTCTGCTTCTCCCTCTGCCTCTGCCCCTCCCCCTACCTCCTCATGCACATGCTCTCTCTCTCTCAAATAAAATCTTTTTTAAAATATAATAAAGTAATTGCCACGTCTTCCACGCACCTGTCCCAAAGTCCAGCTTCCCCGTGCTCACACCCACCTTTGCCCCACGTGCCCGTGCATCTCCCCTAACTTGCCTGAGGTTCACTGTTTCGGTCTTTGCTCTGTTTGGCTTCTCTGGCCTCTCCCACTCTGGCCCCTGGCACCGTTCCTGGCCCCATAAGCACCCTACAAACCCTGACTGAAGTTGAAACTGCTGGTCAATCTCTGAAATTAATCCATCTCAAGATTTCCTTGGCAGTTTTCCATAAATTGATTCAAGATGCCCAGCCGGGGAGGGGGCAGGCATGTTGAGGAAATGAGAAACCAGCCTCTCCCACCTCCTCGGAAAGCCTTCCAGACTCTGACTCTTCCGTTTTCCTTCACGTGTGCATTTAGGGGAGCAAATATCAGTGCTGGAATAAATATGCGGTTCCTGTGAACCTCAGTGCTGTCAGCACAACAAATCACCAGAAACAAGAGTCCCCGCCCACCGTGCAGGATGGGCCTTGCTTTCCACGCACTATCGGAAAGGCAGCGACATCAAAAAGCCACNTGAGGAAATGAGAAACCAGCCTCTCCCACCTCCTCGGAAAGCCTTCCAGACTCTGACTCTTCCGTTTTCCTTCACGTGTGCATTTAGGGGAGCAAATATCAGTGCTGGAATAAATATGCGGTTCCTGTGAACCTCAGTGCTGTCAGCACAACAAATCACCAGAAACAAGAGTCCCCGCCCACCGTGCAGGATGGGCCTTGCTTTCCATGCACTATCGGAAAGGCAGCGACATCAAAAAGCCACCAGTGGGGCTGAGGGAGGAAATCAAAGCCTGTCCTGTGTTGAGGGTCCTCTGTAATTGATGTGCCGCATTCGTGGGATGCATCCCGGAGAGACCTGGGGACACTTCGAGTGGGAAGGTCAGGTGGCCAGAGGGCCAATCTGTCCAAGCCAGGATGGCACCCAAGGGGCACCTCCTGCGAACAAAACTGCAGCAACACGGGCCGCCTGGGTGGCTCCGTCAGTTGAGCGCCTGACTCTCGGTTTCGGCCCAGGTCGTGATCTCAGGGTCATGGGACCGAGACCCACGTCGGGCTCTGCGCTCAGCTCCAAGTCGGCTTCTCCCTCTCCTCTGCCCATCCCCCTGCTCGTGCAATAGTTAGATAGATAAAATCTTTAAAAAAAAAAAAAAAACCACCCTGCAGGGGCAGCACGCATCCCACCCACACAAACCCCTAACCTGTCGCTTGCTCAGTGTCCCTCAGAGAACCAGATGTCTATTCTGCCTTATGCCCCTGACCAAGGCCTCTGAGCAGAACAGACAATGAACAGCTAAAGGCAGCTTCCTGGCCTCTGGGGGGCGCTCTCTGTAGACTCACCACTCGGCCTCCCCCCCGCCTCCTCGGTAGGTACTCAGGAAAGTTGGCTGGATTATGGATTGCACACTCTCAGCGGCTGGCACGTGACCCTAAAGAACACGTGGTCTGACTTAGTCCCGGGAAAACAAGTCTGTCAACGGTTGTCCAAAATGAAGTCATTCAATGCTCAGGGGAGTGGACACTTCTCTTCATCACATCACTGACCAAACTTTCTGGATCTGATCATCACATTTTTGATCAGAGGGTTCTTAACCCAAACAGCTGGGAAGTCTGCTATAAAGCTGCATCTGGGGGACCCCCCCCCAGCTAGAGTGCTCTAGAGACTGAGGACCACTGGACCGCAGAGGGATGGTGGGGGGGGGGACACTGTCCCAGCTCCACCTCTGACATTCTTTGTATTTGGGGTCAGTCACTTTTCTCAGCTTTCTCATCTGTAAAACCAACGTAGTGAAAAACTGCACCCGTCAGAACACATAGGTCAGAACACATAGGTCTANTCAGCTTTCTCATCTGTAAAACCAACGTAGTGAAAAACTGCACCCGTCAGAACACATAGGTCTGCCTGAGACACGGGAGCCCACCCTGCAGACCTCATAAAGCAGCTGTCAGCCACAAACATTATTTAATTTATGTAACAAGGCTGACTTTGCTCCATGACACCCAGATGCAAGAAACATCTCACTTGATAACTTTTCCAAATTACCTACTTCCTCATGTTGAGTGAATATGTCATTAGCACATGAGAGTTCGGCTCTAAAAGAAAGCAGACACAAACCAGGCTCCTTCACTCTGATTTCCGACTCCAGAGAGAGCCCTGGGTTGGAAGTCCCACGACTTGGGTTCAAGGTCAGCTCCTGCTATAACTTCCTGCATGTCCTTGATTAAGTCTCTCCTGCCTGGGGCCCTTAAGCGGGGTCTTCTAGCTCTGAAGTTCAAAGTCTCTAGTTTCAAGGGTAAGACCTTACAGAGTTGAGGAAGTCCCAGATTTCCAGATCCTCTCATTCTTCGACTCCATCCCCCAACTGATGCTTCATTCAAACCCTGAGGCAGACGTCAGACTCTCCAGAGACTCGGACAGCCCAGGGGCCTTGCTGGGCTCTGTCCAGCCTCACCGAGCCCCAGCCATACCCCCTCCCCTGCCTCAAGCTGGAGTGAAAAATCTACCAGGCCTTAAGGGACAGCTTGAGAAAGAGCAACCCTTTCTTCAATCCAAATCGTGAATTGCTTTGGGAACAATCTGCTAGCTAAGCAAACCTTTCCCATTTTTTACCTGTCCAAGCACATTCTTCTTTGTCCTTGAGACAGAACAATGGGAATGAGCTCTCCCCTCACTTGGGTCATGGGGTACTTCACACGGGAATTCACCCTGGCTGTGGCCTCCGTGCAGGGGTCTGCTCACCACTGCCAGACACCTGCCACCAAGACACTGTATGCAGACCCGAATGCAGTGCAGGGAACCACCCAGGACCCCCCTGGCGCAGGACCCCTCAGCCCTTTTGGAGCCCACTCACCCTCTCTCTGCTTCTGGTGGGACCGCCCTGCCCCGCGCAGCCCCTGGCAACTCCAGCAGCAGGCAGCCAGCTGCTCCCCTCGGTACCAGGCCCGGGACCCATTTACTGCACTCCAAACTAGCCTCCGCAGTGTTGGCTGGACACCGGCCTCCATGCCAGGCATAGAGGGCAAGCCCAAAGTCAGTGGCCCCGATGAACACACCAGATGCCCACCAAGAGTCATTAGACCATTTCTAAGCCAACAAGATCGTGCTGTTGTAAAAGTAGCTGCATCTCCAGAAGGGTCTAGAAATGACTCTCAGCTGCCGCTCCTGGTCATGGGTCAGCATCCCTGCACAAAAGCGGGTCCCTTTTCCACCCTGGGGCCTGTCCTCATGCTATCGATCAGCACACCTATGGGACTCTCCCTCACTTCCCCCACCTAGAGCCCTGCATGGCCCTGACGTTTGTCCTGTGTGCAGTGAGCTCACCTGCAGTGGTAGCGAAAGGTTACGTGGACCATGGCTACCCCCAGTGCAGCACAGTCCAATCGCTGTGGAGTCTTCATCACATGCCCAGGTCCCATCCACCCCCCCAGAAGGCAGACTCATGGAGAAAGTCCCAGTCCCAGAGTGGCGTGACCTTGGACAAATCGGTGAACCTCGGGGAGCCTTGGCTTTCTCCCCTGTGCAATGCAGACAACATCTTGCTATGAGATGGAATGAAAGCAGCTGGTGTTTCACGGGGTTCCCACAACCAGACACAGAGACAACGAGAACTATGTGCACAGTGCACTTTGCAAAGGAACACACTGCTTGTGAACTCCCTCCTGCCCCCGAGCCCCACCCAGCCACCCAGAGCTAGCGGGGTCTCTATCTCTGCCCCTGTAGCCCAGGAAGCTGAAGGCAGCAGTGTGCAAGGCCTGGACCTCCCAGAGCACCAGGCAGGGATCTGCTAAGTATTAAGCCTGCCACCCAGGGTTGGGTTTTGTCATCTCATTGGGGAGGACTGAGACAGCATTGCCATTTTTTAAAAAGATGTGTATTTCTTTCTTATTTTCTTTCTTTTTTATCAAGAGAGAGTGCGCGTGAGCAGAGGGAGGGGCAGAGAGGGAGAGAGTCTCAAGCAGACTTCCTGCAAGCATGGAGCCCAACGTAGGACTCGATCCCACGACCCCAAGACCACGACCTGAGCTCAAATCAAGATTCCGATGCTTAACCGACTGAGCCACCCAGGTGCTCAGCATTGCTGATTTTTAACAAGCTCCCTGCATGGCTCTGGAGCAGCTGGTCTGCCGGCCGGGTTTGGACTTTGGGTTCTAGCTGGTCAGAGGCAGAGGCTCATCGGCAATAGGGCCCTCGGCTCCCCACCCCCAGCCTTTCCTGCAGCCCACCCACCGCTAGGGTCCCCTGCACCTAATTAGCAGGCAAATCCCGTTCTGGGAGGACTGAATGGGTCCCTTCTGCTCCGAGGGCATTCCTGACAGGGTCCCTTTGTAGCCAGCCGACATCCCAAGCAGGCCAAACGGGGTCCTCAGCTGTTTACCCGCCATGCAATTTTGACTTGGCCTCCTGGCTCCCACCTTCAAAGCTGCGATCAGGGCCCCGCTGGGGCTCCTGTGGGGCTGCGTTTTCCTCTGGAAAAGAGGCCGGCCAGCCACGGGCAAGGCTGGGTCTGGCTGCCACAGAGGTGCCTGGGGCTGGCTGTTTGCAGGGGGTGTGTCAACCCAAACAAACATACTCTGGGGGTGAGAAGCACAAACAGTCAAGGCCGGGCAGGAGGGGAGACTGAGTTCTGGCAAAGGGAGCTGGACGCCACTCCTCGAGCCCAACCTGCTCCACACCCAAGGATACACAGCTCCCCACCTCGAGGTAGGGCAGCTGAAAGAAGGCTCCACTGACGCAGACAGTCCTCCAAATGGGGGGCCAGACTCCTCCTCGCCGCAGGACAGCGCCCTAGCTACACCCAAGGACAAACTGGCAGGACCTCCCGAGAGAGGGCCACGCTCCAGGTGCGGTGGCATGGGGTCACAGCTCCGCCTGGGGACTGGGGCCCAGCCCCAAGCAGCAGAAACAGGTGGGGGCACAGAAGCCATGGGGGAAAGCCACCTCCCCCGCCCCTGGCCTCTCGGCGGGGCTGGATCTGCCCCACCCTGAGCCCTGCTTACCGAACCAGCCCCAGGCACTCTTGGGTTGGAGAACATGGGATCACTGGTGCCATGGACATGGGGTTTGGAGTTTCTGTTAACTCTGCTGCATGTACCGGACTATGTGGGTACCGGACTCCATGGGGGTCAAGCCTCAACGCCTAAAGTCTGAAGACCCTAAGAGCTGTCTGACCTCCCTGGAACCAGATCTGGGAATTACCAAATTTGCAGGGCTACTATAGGGATCAATGACTCTGGAGCATGAACTGGCCCTCAAAGAGGAAGGAAGGGTAGGATTATTATTCACTCATCAGGTTGAGACCCATGGGGACAGGAACAGGCACTGGGCAGGTGAACCTAGGATTAGCACCCCCAGGCCACCCAACCCCAGGGGAGCAATGAGCCCTTCTAAGTGAAACACCGACTCGGGTCCTGCCCAAAGTTTCAACCCCAAACCACTAAAATCCCTCACTCTTGACTAGGTCTTGTCGGTTAATGGGTTTGGAGTGGGTACCTCCCCTACACCCCATGCCCTTAGCACTCCCCTGCCCAGTGCTGGGGCCCTCAGGGTCCACAACCCCAGGAGGGTTGTTTCAAGTGGGGGAGACAGGCAGAACCAAGAACGCAACACACTGTCCCCGACACAGCACCTTGCTCCCATTTTCTAAATGAGGAAACTGTCCCAGGCCATGGAGCTGGTAACTAGCCTCGAAGGACTCAGAAGCAAGCTTGCCCTGGCCCATGCCTCAGCACCTGGCTCCTCCTTGGAGGAGGAGGGATATCACCCCCTCTTAGCTCCCCACTCCTGTCCCTCGAATCCAAGGCCTCGCATCCTTGCATCCTGTCCCTGGGCCCCAGGCACTGGCCTTGCCCTTGGCACCCACACACCCAGGGCCTGCCAGACCTCGCTGGCACGGAACCTTCACGATCTCAGGTCCCACATCCTGCCACTCACTGTACAACCCATTCCCCCAACCACCGGGACAAAAGCTGAGGCCCAGAGAAGCCAAAGGACCACCCCTCCACCCGCCACCGTACTCCCCATCGCACCCCTCCACCCCTGCACGGTTCCTGCGGGACCTCAAGCTATAAATCCCTCCCGTCAGGGCAGGCTCTCGGAGTTGCCCGGAGCCCAGGGAGGAGGCCCCTCCCGTGGGGTCAGAGCGCCCCCTGCCCCTGCCCGGTGGACGCACAGGCGGCCCTCGCCAAGTTGGTCACCGACCCCGCGCGGTGGGTGATTCTCCGGCTGCTCGGGAGCCCGCACCTCTGCACAGTGAACAAAAGGGGTGCAGAGGGGCGCAGCGGGCGACGTCTGGCTCTGAGAGGGTGGAAGCGATTCGCAGAGCCCCGACAAGCCAGAAGCCAAGCCCTAGAGCCTCGTGTACGCGCCCGGGGCCCCACCGCAACGCGCTCGGCTCTTCCTACGGCTTCTTTCTACGTTTTCCAACTTCCTGCAAGGAGCATATTTCATAGTAGTAAACACCGATCACGAAAGCACACTGCATTCCGCGCGCGGTCGCGAGGCCCGGACGGGTCGCCGCCGCCCCTGGACCTCCAGCACCGCCCGGCTCTGCAGCGCAGGGACCCAGGGAGCACCAGCGACCCCCGGGCCAACCCCGCCCACCCCGG
>LNAC01000001.1:7221301-7246302 GCA_002007465.1 Ailurus styani | reverse complement strand
GCCCCCGGCTCCCAGCGCACGCGCGGGGCGCGCAGCCCTAAGGCCGGGCCCCGGGAGCAAAACTTTGCAGACAGCGCCTCCTGCCGTCCAGAGGGGCCCTGGGCCCCGAGCTTGCAAGCGGCTCTGGCCAAACCCGGCTCCGGTTTTGCTGAGAGGTGCTGGATCTTGGAGGTGAGCCCTGTCCTCCGCCCACAGCCCTAAGCCCCTTACCCGCAGTAATGGGACCTCCCATGTCCAAGGAGCTGACTTAGAGGAAAAACTGTCCCAAGAGGCTCCAACTACCTGAGGCGGGGCGTGGGAACCTCACAACCTGTGGGGGCTGCTTTCTGGCAGGTCCCTATCTGAAACCTTCTGCGGGGGTCTCAGACCCTGGCTCCCCAGCCAGCCAGGAAGGCGAGCTGAGAGCCCAGCGGTTGGGGGCTCGGGCTCACCAAGTCCCTCCTGGGCCTCACCTCCAGAGACCGACTCAGCCAGAACCACACTTGAAGAAATGCTGGCTTGATTCAAACCCTCATTTCCTAAAGGACAGACAGGCAGGGACTTGCCACAGGCCACAGAGAGAAGAACCAAGCTGAAGCTCCGACAGTTCACCTGTCACCCCTTCCCTCACCCCACAGTTTGGGAAACCAGGAGGGTGTCACCGGCTTCCGGTCCCTGGCCCCATATGTGGGCTGCGTGCACCCAGCAAATCCCTTCCCCACCCCCAGATCTGGGTGCTAACATGAAGCGATCGGCAGTAGACCCTCGTGGCTCTGGAATTCCTCATGCAGGTTTGAGCAACCAGGTCCTCCAGGTGAAGGCCTGCAGCTCTGTGCTGTTTGCATATTTATTTTGAAATCTCTCCCAGGAGTAATGACTTCCAAGTCATTCTTAATAACGTGGCTTGGCAGTCAGGAGTCACTAAGTTAAAGAGGTTTGTGATAAAAGGGAGGGTAGAAGAGATTGGGGGCTGGTGAATCTTACCAGCATCTTTCACTTTCCATCTCCAAGAGGAAGATGCACCCCACAGGCCACCAAGATCAGAAGACCCCTGGACCCCCGCGGCCCATTCACACAGCAGCCAGAGCCACGGTCCTGAATTTAAGCCCAGTTCCACTCTATCCCTGCTTATCTTTAACCACCATCTGCTCTGCACTTAGGTTTTGTGATGCAAATTATAAAAGCCATATTAGCTCAAATATTTCATTAACGATTTGCAGGACTAGACTAGTGCATAGGGGGAGAAAAATCTCATTTGCACATTAATCAAAATAAAGGCTGGGAGCTAATAAAGCTCCTTTGAACCATTATATCTGCACGAAACAGTAGAGTAGGTCCTGAAATATATTTTAAAGAGTTTTCCTAAGTGGACTAAGCTGCTTCTTTTATATATTACTCATTTGAATGGCTCCTGCTGGTATTTTTAAGAATCCATTCCCCCAGTTAGGAACAAATTGAAAAATGCTTTTACACACATTTGGGACCACTCCTTAGACAAATGGAGGCATTGTCTGTCCCCAAGCCCCTAGTCCCTGGGGCACCCGGGACTACCCCCTGCCTCCCCCCAGAAGCCTAGCCCAGACCACTCAGGGCTCCAGGCCTCCACCACCTATTATTTTAATAACTTAAGGCAAGTTTCTTTGCCCTAAGACTTCGTTTTCCCATCTGTGAAATGGGAATGATTGTATCTGTGGTAAAACAACACTTTTGGAATAGTGCTTGGCACATACTGGTTAATAAATGCGATTTCTTTGAACCACTCCTCTGGGGTAGCCAGGTGGAACTGAGTACTTTTCAAATAAATGTACTGACCGGGGGTGCCTGGGTGGCTCAGTCTGTTAAGCATCTGCCTTTGGCTCAGGTCATGATCTCAGGGTCCTGGGATTAAGCCCTGTGTTGGGCTCCCTGGTCAGCGGGGGGTTTGTTTGTCCCTCTCCCCTCTGCCCCTTCCACACCCCTCTAGTGCTCGCTCGCTCTCTCTTTCTCTCTCTCTCTCTTTCTAATAAAATCTTCAAAAAAATAAGAAAAATAAATGTACCAACCAAAAAAACCCCTTGAAGTCCTCGTTCACCAGTGGACCCCCAGTGCAAGCCCAGTGTCTGGCATGGTGAGTTGAATGAATGACACCCGCATTCACACCCATCCACTCATCTACCTTCAACACCCATTTTGCAAAGACTACGCATTAGAATCCCCTAGGGGGGTATTCAGTATACAGACGCCCAGACCCTCTCCCCAGAGATTCTGATGCAATTGATGTGAGGTGAAGCCTGATGTTGATATCAATTCTTTAAGTATATCAAGTGAGCCTAGTCCGCAACCAGCCTTAAGCACAGATCTAAACCTACAAGTGGCCCCCAGATAGTGTGTTCCCCTCTTGTAGGGAAGAGGCTGGGAGCTTTAAATTCCTAGTGCCTCGGATGCACTGTAATTTTTTTGAACATATTTCTTTTTAAGATTTTATCTTATTTGAGAGAGAGAGAACAAGCAGTGGGGAGGCACAGCGGGGGGAGAGAGAGAGAGAGAGGAGACTCCCCACTGAGCAGGAAGCCCGACACAGGGATCAATTCCAGGACCCCAAGATCATGACCTGATTTGAAAGCACATGCCTAAATGAGCCTCCCAGGCGCCCCTCAAATGCACCGTAATTTTGCCTCATGTGCTAGCCGAGGTAAATCAGATGTCTTATCCCAACTTGTTTTCTTACGTGTGCAATGATAAATTTAGATTAGGTGTTCCAGGAACTCAAAATGCAAAGAACAAACCACCACTGGGGTGTCTTATGGGCTGAACTGTGCCCCTCCACCCAGAGTAATAGGTTGAAGCCCTAACCCCCAGTACTTCAGAATTCGACTCTCTTTGGAGATCAGGTCTTTAAAGTGGTCATCAGGCACGCCTGGCTGGCTCAGGTGGTTAAGCATCTGCCTTCGACTCAGGTCCTGGAACCAAGCCCCACATCAGGCTCCCTGCTCAGCAGGGAGCCTGCTTCTCCCTCTGCCTCTGCCTCTCCGATAGCTTGTGCTCTCGCTCTCTCTCTCAAATAAATAAAATTTTAAATAAATACATACATAAAGTGGTAATGAAGTTAGAATAAGGTCGAGTGGGTCCTGACCCAATGCGACTGGTGTCCTTGTAAGAACACACACACACACACACACACACACACACACACACACACACAGGAAAGACCATGTGAGAGACGCCCCAGAAGAAACCAGCCCTACAGACACCTTGTGGTCAGGCTCCCAGACTCCAGAATTGTGAAATAATTTCCGCCGTTGAGGACATTTGCGGTACTTCGTTACAGCAGCGCGAGCCCAACACACAGTGTGCGACCGTTTTAAGTGCGAGTGACACCTGCCTTATCTTTCTTCGGGCAACTCAACCCAGGGCCTGTATCCGGGCATCCCTTGCTCCCCACGGCTTCTGCTTCAGGCAGCTCCTCCCCTTCAGGGCACACCGGCTCCGCCAACTCTGCCCCTTCCCTCCCTCTCTGGCTGGCACCGTCATCTGGATGGTCCCTCTTCCTCCAGTTGAGACTGGCGGGGACCCCTGACTGTGAGCACATGCCCTAGGCCACGTCTGCTCCTCTTAGGTGAGCAACTCACCAATTAATCTCGGCCTCTGCCAGGTACTGTGCCGGGACTTGACCCATCCTGTCTCGTTTAATGCTCAGCCCTGTCGGGATGGGTGGGTATTATCCCACTTCCTCCGAGGGGCAGGGGGAAAGAGAGGCTCTAAAAACAAGTCTGTAGCTCCCGCATGCCAAAGCCTCTACCTCCTTCCTGCCTCCCCACTACCTGGGCTCCCCATCACCAAGCTCTCCACTCACTCCACAAACTGTAAAGTGAAGCAAGCACGTGGGTCTTTCCGCTTCGTTCACATTCCACACCACCACCCCCCTCCTCCCCCGCAGACATGGCTAGCAAACCAGTAAGCATGCACTGGGTGAACAGGTCTGCAACATTCCCCCGGCAGGCTTTTCTAATCTATCTGGCATCATCCCACATCCCTGCTTCCCGCCCTTCCTCCACGGAAGCCAAAGGAATTCCAGACTCCCCAACATCCCAGCTTCTTGCATGTGGGGTTCTAACTACTCCCCACAGCTCCTGTGCTTTCCTACAGGGTGCTTTCTCAAACCATTAGGCCCACAAAGGATTTAGCAAGAAGCTTGTCGATCTGTTAAATTCACCCAGCCTCCAGGGCTTCTCGGATGGGTGAGAATTGCTGCATGCGCGTCAGACTGACTCCAGACTGAAGATCATAGGCCCAAAGGCAGCATCAGTCATCTGCCTCCTCGGGGACTGGGGCCCCCGGGTGCTCACTGGAAATGCAGCATTTCAGGTCCAGCTCACACTCAATCAGGATCTGTGTTCTAAGAGCCCTGAGCCAGGTTTCTCAACCCTGACTGCACACAGACTCCTTTTGGGGAGCTTTAAACTTACTGGTGCTTGGGTGCTACCCCAGAGCCTCCCGTAGCCCCAGTGATGCCTACGTGCAGCCTCTAGGCCACCTGGAGGTTCCAATCAGGGGGCCTCCAGGGTTTGGAGGGAAGGCCGAGAGACGGGTACCCGGTCCTAGAGTGCGAACCAGGGATGGAGAACCGGCAGCCTCTGCAGGTCTCAGGAAGAACAGCATGCTCCAGTGTGCCATGTGTCATACAAACCTGCCTAGCCCCTGCCAACACTTCAATCAGAACCCCCCAGACCAGGAGGCACTGCCATCGCTAAGAACAGACCCCCCTGTAACCGCCCACACATCCAGTCACGAACCCCCATGCTGCTACGAGGTAACTCAGTGGAACCTGGGGGTGGCAGGGAGCCACACAGCACTATGGCATTTTAAAGTTCATTCCCAAGGGGCGCCTGGATGGCTCACTCGTTAAGCATCTGCCTTCAGCTCAGATTATGATCTCAGGGTCCTGGGATCAAGCCCAGCATGGGGCTCCCTGCTCAGCGGGGAGCCTGCTTCTCCCTCTGCCTGCCTCTCCCCCTGCTTGTGTTCCCTCTCTCGCTGTGTCTCTGTCAAATAAATAAATAAAATCTTTCGGGGGGAAAAAAATTCCTTCACCTGCTGCTCCGTTGGGAGAGCCTGTGACTCTCGATCTCGGGGTTGTAGGTTCAAGCCCCATATTGGCTGTAGAGATTAATTAGAAATAAAATATTAAAAAATAATAAAAATAGGGGCGCCTGGGTGGCTCAGTCGGCGAAGCATCTACCTTCAGCTCAGGATGATCCCGGGGTCCTGGGATCAAGCCCTGCTTCGGGCTCCGTGCTCGACGGGGAGTCTGCTTCTCCCTCTGTAGGCCCCTCTCCCTGCTCATGTTCTCTCCCTCTCTCTTAAATAAATAAAATCTTTTTAAAAAATAAATAAATAAAATAGGTCTATTTCAGGGACACCTGGGTGGCTCAGTTGGTTAAGCTTCTGCCTTCGGCTCAGATCATATCCTGGGGTCCTGGGATTAAGCCCCTCTTCAGGCTCGCTGCTCAGTGGGGCGGTCTGCTTCTCCCTCTCCCTGCCACTCCCCCTGCTTGTGCTCTTTCTGTCAAATAAATAAATAAAACAACATTTTAAAAGTAAAAATAAAATAAAGAATAAAAATAAAGTTCATTTCCTTTGACACAGCAATCCACCTCGAGAGACACAGACTCCATCTCCACAAACAGACTGCATAAACATAAAGCAGACACAAGCTTTTTTTAAAGAAGGAAAAACTAGAAACAACCCAAGTGTCCCCCAATATGGAATTATAATACATTCACATGATAGTCCCCACAGACTGAGATACACTTGTAATTACTGACACAGAAAAGCCTCCAAAATGTTCAGATAAAAAAAGAAAAAGTCGCACAATACCGTGCATAATAAAGATACTTTAATAAAAATGGTAAATACCAGTATAAGCACAGGAAAAAAGCAATTATTGTGAAAGGGGAGAACGAAGTATAATAAGAGACATCCTTTTTATAATTTCTATTTTTCTAGATATCACCAAAGATGCTGAAATGCTCTTAGAAAACACATGCAATAAAGCGAGAACATTCTCAAAGAGCTTAAAAACGTTAGGTAATCAGGGACACTGCCACCATAAAAGACACTTTAAATAGAGGCTTTACTTTAAATTTAAAGAAAAACAGAAAATTAACTTTGCTTACAAATTATATCACTTAAAACATAATTTGGGAATGTTAAACACTAACTTCTAATTAAAAATGACATTCATGGGGTACCCCCAGTGCTGGCCAGTATGAAGTTTCCTTAAATCGTAGTATTTTATATAAGCTTAACCGTTAATCGTTCCTAAAATTCAATGATTATAATTTAACTTTATAAGGTTAAGCATGTCTTCCACATACTACCCCATATAACTTCTTCAAATACAAAACATTTGTATCAGTAATGAAATTATAAAATCATAAATTATACTGAAGGGCTTGATTAAAAGGCTCTCTATGTACAGGTAGGTACATTTCACCTCAGAAAGAACACACGCACACAGAAACTTAATCAAATAGATGCCATTCCATTCTCTTACAGTCACATTACACAGCAAACTGCGTGTTTATAAACGCCATCCTATTATGCATGAACTAAAAAAAAAATGCATATTAAAAAAAAGTCCTTGAAGACGCTGGGGAGTGGTGCATGCCCACGTGAGGCACAGGAACGCTACAGAGCTCGCACGAACCGCCCTCTCCGGCTGGCTCCGGGCACCTCGAAGAACGGGCCCTCCCCTCAGAAGGACAAGATAGTCTTGTTAATGATCTCCACCGACTCCTGAATCTCATCCTCCTTGATCACAAGCGGAGGGGCGAACCGGATGATGTCGCCGTGGGTCGGCTTAGCCAGAAGTCCATTATCTCGAAGCCGCAGGCACACCTTCCAAGCATCATAATCTAAAGAAAAATGGCCAAACACGCATGCTGATCAAAGACAGATGTTTGAGCATCCTCTCGGGGTACAGACGGGCAAGAGCCGCCCGGCAGAAGAAAACTCCCAGGGCTACTAAAGTTAGAGACGCCTGGACGTACAAGCTCGCTCTGTTCTTATTCTTAAAAATGAGGTTATTTTTCATCAAGCGCATAACTAGGTTTGGATGGTAGGATTAGACATACGGATTTGTTCATTTTTCAAAAATGAAAAAGACCAGGCTGTCCTACTAATTATGGGGAACCAGTGCAAAAGAACTTGGGCAGGACACAGAGAAGTTAACTGGCAGAGAATGAGCAACATTCAAACCCAGTGAACACTACACATTCCTCAAATGGATTCCTCAAATCCTCGAATGGATTTGCTTCCTGAGCTTATGGAGAGAGACTCTCCTCATTTCAGAGTATGATTCCCAACGCTGGCTGTGCATCCAAGTCACCGAAAGGGTACGGCCAATGCCTGCGCCTCCCCAGACCCATCAAATCAGAATCTTGGCGGGGAGGCTAGGTTTGGATTAAGTTTTTAAAAGTTCCTGGGGGGGAGGCGGCGATAAAAATAAAAAAAATACAAGTTCCTCAGGGGGCACCGGGGTGGCTCTGCTGGTTAAGTGTCCGACTCTTGGTTTTGGCTCAGCTCGTGATCTCAGAGTCGTGGGATAAAGCCCCTGCGGAGTCTGCTTGAGAGTCTCTCTCTCCCTCTGCTCCCCCCCAAACTGCCACACGTCCTTCTCTCTAAAATAAATAAATCTTTGATAAAATAAAATAAAATAAAATAAAAATGAAAGGTTCCTCAGGTGATTCTAAGGTGTTGCCAAGGTTGGAATCACTGCTTTAAAAGAAAGGGTTACCACGGGCAAGGAACCCTTGAGGGCCAGTACCGACGATGGACTGAAAGAGCCCACACTCATTAAGTCGCAGTGGGGGGTATTCTGATCACCACCATCACCATCACTCATCGCTGTGGCTGCTGCTCCTGCCACCCGTGCAGAGTCCAGGAGGGAGGCGGGGAAGACAGCAAAGAGGAAGCTTCCCAAGAAAGTGCTGTGTGCAGGCTGTACCAGCAAGTAATGGGACGCCTCCGAGTGCTGTGTCACTAACCCCAGGCAGAGTAACAAGGGACGTCACAGAGCTCGAGGAAAGGGCTCCATTTCAAAGGACCATCAACAGAAGTCAGATGAGACTCTGCCCAACGGACCTGGTCAACAATTTCAAACAGGGGAACCCAACAACCAGATAAAATACCACAGGTGTTTTAGTTCTTCCTATAAAAAGAACATCTGGAGTAAACTGTTCGTGTCCTACCTTTGGTTTCTCGAATAACAATGGCATTTAGCAATCCCTTCCCCCTGACGGCAGTGACGATGTCAGACGGCAGCTTCATGAGCTCATTCCTCAGGATAGTACCCATTTTTTCTGCATTTTCGGCAAGGTTTTCTTCTTCTAAAACCTGTGTTTAAAGAAAAATTACACAAATGCTAAGATTGTCCTGTTTTAGGTTGTTCTTTGGAAGGGAACGTGGACGATAAGCAAAGGAAGAACGTGATCAAATAAAGACCAGAGTCACTGAACTTTCTTTTTTTTTTTTAAGATTTTAGTTTATTTATTTGACAGAGAGAGAGACAGCAAGAGAGGGAACACAAACAGGGGGAGTGGGAGAGGGAAAAGCAGAGGGAGTAGGAGAGGGAGAAGCAGGTGGAGTGGGCAAGGGAGAAGCAGGCTTCCTGCTAAGCAGAGAGTCCGATGTGGGGCTCGATCCCAGGACCCTGGGATCATGACCTGAGCTGAAGGCAGATGCTTAACAACCGAACCACTCAGGCGCCCCTGAACTTTCATTTCTGTTTTCCAAAGCCTATACCAGTTTCATTTTTCTTTTTTTAAGTACGCTCTGCACCCGGTGTGGAGCCCAATGTGGTGCTTGAACTGACAACCCAGAGATCTAGACCTGAGCTGAGACCAAGAGTCAGATGCTTAACTGAGCCACCAAGGTCGCCCAACCAGTTTAGTTTCTAATTAAACATACACAAGCTCAAATAGAGCCTTGCTTTAGTCACAAATCCATCATAAATATGATTTCATGGCAAAATATGAATTAAAATTTGTTTAATGCAAGTGGTATCTTAGTTGAATAAAGCAATGGACTGAATATAATTTTTAAACTACAATAGTTTCCTTTACTTTTTTCCCCCTAAAAAGTCCTTCCTTGGAGATCACGTAATTTTGTGCCTTGTGGTAGGCACCTAAGGAATAAGTCTACAAGTGTTCAAATCTACACTTTAAAAAAAACGAGGGAGGCACCTGGGTGGCTCAGTCGGTTAAACGTCTGCCTTCAGCTCAGGTCATGATCTCAGGGTCCTGGGATCCAGCCCTGTATTGGCCTCCCTGCTGAGCGGGGAGTCTGCTTCTCCTTCTGCCTCTCTGCACTCTCTCTCGCTTTCTCTCAAAATAAAATTTAAAAATCTTAAAAGGAAAAAAAAAAATTAGCTTCTCAGGCCAGGCCTGGTCACAGAGTGAAAGCGCCGAGAGTCACCCAGGGCCTCCAGGCCCAAAGCCCCAGTGACTGCAACTCGGAAGACCCTGGAGATTCCCATCTGTTAGACCAAGGTTAAATTACTTTTTGAAAATGCCTTGCCCCTAAAGTCCCTCCTCTGGACTTCATGTTCTATAATACTTGGCAATCTTGTTATGTTTCTCATTATGCCCATGGACTCAAACTTAAGTCATGTTGACACCACCCAGACAAACGGACACCAGACAAATGGCCTGAACCAGCCATTACCTCCAGGGCCACGATGGCCACTCGGCAGCCCAGCGGGTTGCCTCCGTACGTGGACCCGTGCTCCCCCGGCTTAATGGTCAGCATCACTTCATCGTCACACAACACCGCCGACACCTGTAAGACAGAGAATTCAGGACCGACCCAGTCATTTCCTGGACTAACCATTCCCACTTTCAGCATGCTGGGAACACACATATTTATGAAATGTGACATGAAGCTTCCACAAACAAGAGCTACACATCTTTCATCGTAGCTGCCAGGTACGAACAGGTGACACCCTGGGCTCAGTGCGAGCTCGTGGGACACACTCGGATGGCTCCGAACCACAGCATTTCAGAACCAAGAAGAAAGCAGTTTCTGCAACAAGAGAACTTAGAATTCCTTCCACTTGCAAAGTGAAATGCCTGGTTTAATTGCCTAGAAAACCATGTCGTGCGCTATGTTCAGAGCCCTCTACCTGTCATCCAGTACCAATGACTGGCTCTGAACAATAAACCCAAGGATGAAGCTACAACAAAATACTACTTTTCTCCAACCTCTACACGAATCCGTCAGTTTTAGACAACTGGTAATGCTAGGTTTCCAAACGATGGGAAAAAGCACAGGCTTCTACAAAAGTACTTCTGGGGTAGAATGCTTCCTTCCGTCCAACACAAACGCCGCAGTAAATTCCAAGGTACACGAAGTTCTCCGGTTCAAGTTAATTAAGCGGATCAACCCCCTGGAACACTGAAATGTTTCTATTACACATTCCAGGTGCCTTGCAGTGCACTCCACAGAACCAAGCCACGGAAAAGGCACACTGTCACAATCGGCTGACCTGAAAATATCTTAAGGACAGAATTCACGGGAGTAGGGACTAGAGAGAGAGGCTGAACCTTCAACTTACAGGGTATAAGCCACCGGAAAGCGCCTTTCCCAGAAGAACCACATCAGGTCTGACCCCTTCATAATCCACAGCCAGCCACCTTCCAGTTCTGGCCAGTCCCGTCTGTATCTCATCAGCAATAAACAGAACCTGTTGGAAAACAACAGAATACATTAACTATTGTTTCCACAGGGCAAACAGTGAACTCTTCAGCACACAAATCTGTCATTCCCTCAGATGTGTGAGAATCTTTTAATTACCGACATAATTTCAATAGCATCCTATGAAAATCCTGCCGACACACAATTACCTCCTGTGTCCGTGCACTCCCTCCCCGAGGCCAATTCTGCCCTATTCTGCAGGGTTTGGCTAGAACTCCTCTCCGGGAAGGCATTAACTCACTTGCTTATTCCAAACATTTATTAAAACAGTTATTTCTTCTAGCTTTGTGGGAAGAGGAAGAGAGCGAAGAGATACAACCAGAGGCCTGGGGAAGCTCCCAGCACAGGCTGCTGGAGTGGGGAGGAAGGAACCACCGTTGGGCCCGGGGAGCCTGCAGCTCTGCCTGGGCCCGGGCTTGGCCAGTTTCCAGAGCTAGTAAAAAGACAGTTTCTGTGCGGGCTGCTAATATAGCGTACTAGAAAGCTCTGAAACTCTCAGAAAGAGGTCTCCCCCAGTGGAAAGGTGATGTCACCGTTGCTTCCACCCGACCAGCCCAGCCCTAAGCAAGGTAGGCAGGTGGAAGGTGGGAGACCTGGTGCCGGGTGCAGAGCTCTCGCACGCCCATCAGGTAGCCGGGATCCGGAACGACGACGCCCGCCTCACCCTGAATTGGTTCTACCATGAACGCGGCAACATTTGGATCCTGAAGAGCACGCTACAAAAAAATATGAATACGTTTTAGTAACTTCCTTTTTTAACCTGTTTGGTTAAATAGACTAAAAACAGGTTAAATCTGCAATCACACACTGCATATATTTTTATGTTAAGTATACAAATTAAGTTTTTGTACTAACTTATATCTGACGTCAAAGTATAACATTTCTGGGCGGCGCGGGCGGTTGGCCATCCGACTCTTGGTTTTGGCTGAGGTCACAGCTGGGGTCTTGGGACTAAGCCCACACATCAGGCTCTGCACTCCAGGCAGAGTCTGCTTGGGACTCTTTTCTTCTCCCCCTGCCCCTTCCCTACCAATATGCACGCGCTCTCTCTCTCAGAATGGATGAATAAATCTTTAAACAAAAAAAAAAACACACAAAGTACAACATTTCTGACACTCAGTTACCAAAAGCTCCAAAAATTTCAGCTTTACTCTATCCTATATATATATATATTTTTTTTTTTTTAAGATTTTATTTGACAGAGAGAGAGCAAGAGCAAGCACACGAGCAGGCAGAGCGGCAGGCGTAGGGAGAGAGAGAAGCAGGCTCCCCACTGAGCAGAGAGCCTGATGCGGGGTTCTATCCCAGGACCCCAGGATCATGACCCGAGCCGAAGGCAGATGCCTAACCAACTGAGCAAAAACATAGCTTTTTAAAGACATTTTCAGTGAATCTTTCTATTTCACAAGTCCTCCACTCATAATTTTAAAAGGCTAGCTGAAAACTGAGTAATTTAAAAAAAAAGAAAGAAAATTGAGTAATTTTATCTAATAAACATACACTATCCAAATTACTTACGCAAGATACAGAGAGAAAGTAGCTGGTTTTCAAGAATAGACCATAGTACCTGACTTCCCTGTGCTGGAAACTAACTGACCACTACAGAGACCAGTCTGAAATCTTGGTCCCAACTTACGTTAGACAGATGTTCATTACAGTCCCATGTCTACTTTTAATCCACACATTCAACAAATTTAATTTCCATTTACTCTGAGCTAAAGCACTGTGATGCTAAGTGCAGTACCTCAAGAGCGGGCAGATCATTGTATGGAATGATTTCAAAACCTGGCATGAATGGTCCAAAACCATCATAGCTGCTTGGGTCTGTGGAACTGGAGATAGCAGACAAAGTTCTTCCCCAGAAGTTTCCAGCTGAAAAGGAAAAATAAAGAGATTATTTCAAACAAACCCCCAGATTTAATAAGCACTGTTCCCAAAAAATACCTTAGTAAGTCTGATTTTTTTAAAAATGAGGGTTTGCTTTATAGAGCCTCTAGTGAGCCTTCATTTGTTAAAATAAAACCTGATATTAGGGAAAAAAGAAAAAAAGAAAAAAAACTCTTGATATTAAACACCATGGTTCACACACCCCCCAAGGCCTAGCCTTGCCATTGCTATTTTAGGAACTCCTCTACTGAACCTCCAGACTGTAATATATAGCCCCAGAGGACAAACACTTGTCTTTTCTTTCAGTAATCCTAACCCTAACAGCCGAGGCATTCAACACATGCTCTTCTAGACATGGTGCATTTATAATAGTAATAAGAGAAAAAGAATATTATATGGAGAATTAGTATTTTTCTTTCAAACACCCAATACTACAGAATGAACTTTATTTTTTTACAGATTTTATTTATTTATTTGACAGAGAGAGAGATATTCCAAGTAGGCAGAGAGGCAGGCAGAGAGAGAGGAGGAAGCAGGCTCCCAGCCAAGCAGAGCCTGATGCGGGGCTCGATCCCAAGACCCTGAGATCATGACCTGAGCCGAAGGCAGAGGCTTTAACCCACTGAGCCACCCAGGCGCCCCAGAATGAACTTTAAATTTCATTTTCAGAAAACACCCTCAGGCAATCCGAACACTTTTAATTTTGCCTTCCTTGGCATTATAATCTTTCATGTGCTAAATGACTGACATTGTTCTTTGTTCAGGAACATCTTTTTACCCATTAACTTATTACATTAATAAGTCTGAGGTCCTACTCTGTAGATCAGGCAGTGCTCTAGGTGTTGGGGATAGAGGGGTCATCATGGAGCTTGCTTACAAGCTAGAGAGAAGAAACACCATAACCTGAATCAGAGTAAAGTAAATGCATAAGATAATTTCAAATGCGTTACATTCAAGCAAGGAAAGAAACAAGGTAGAATAACAGAGAGGCTTGAGGGTTCCCCTACTTTTTTTTTTTTAATAGCTTTCTACCACCTCTATCAGCACCAATTCAGTTAACCCAGTACTGAATTACTGTATTTTGGCTTAAAGCGTCCCTAAACACCACTCTTGCAAAGGATCTCTCATCTGTGAATGATCCCCACTCTCCTTGTCCACCAGTCACAGCACATTGATTATGATCAGGCTTATTCAAGAGAAAAAGCACCAGGGGCGCCTGGGTGGCTCAGTCAGTTAAATGTCCAACTTGTGATTTTGGCTAAGGTCACGATCTTGGGGTTGTGGGAATGAGCCCCACGATGAGCTCTGCACTGGGCATGAAGCCTGCTTAAGATTTCCTCTTTCCCTCTGCCCTTCCCCCTGCCTCGAGAGTGCACTCCCTCCGAAAGAAAGAAGGAAAGAGAAAGAGAGAGAGAGAGAGAGAGAAGAAAGAAAGAAAGAAAGAAAGAAAGAAAGAAAGAAAGAAAGAAAGAAAGAAAGAAAGAAAGAAAGAAAGAAAGAAAGAAAGGAAGGAAGGAGGGAGGGAGGGAGGAAGGAGAAAAAGAGAAAGAAAAAAAGCAAGTGCACCCGTCAGACCAGGAGCCTCTCTGCTTCCACACAGCCCCAGCAGTCTCCTTCTCTGTGGCTTACTCTCCGGTCTAAGGGAATTTCAGTTGGGAACAATCTTTCTGTCTCTACCCCACTGACTCACCAACTGCTTTCAGTACTCAAGTGAAAACACCTTTGTACCTTTCGCTAATATGTAAGAGACTAATACAGTCTGTAAGAACGACAATCACCAGAGGTGCCACTTTTGTTTGTAAGAAACAGTTATGTTATGCCATCCTACAAATAATATATCACAGATGAGGCAAACACATTGGAAATATTCCAGTGATACTGAGACAGTAATGACATCATATGCTGACATCAGAGGTTAATGTTGAATTTCACTTACCTGCAAAAATAATCTTTGCTTTGTACTTTGGAATACCCTTAACAGCATATCCCCACCTACGAGCGAGTTTGCAAGCGGTCTCTCCAGCCTCCACTCCTATCAAGGAAGGAAATTTTTCAGTTTAAAAAAGATATTTTAAATTATCATTTAATTTAATGATTTCTTGGCTATTTAATATGAAAGAGAAATATTTTACCTGTATTCATAGGAAGAACTTTGTGGTAGTTGAAAAGTTTGGTAACATACTCTTCGTATTCACCAAGCACGTTATTATAGAAAGCCCTGGATGTTAAGGTCAGTTTGTCTGCTTGACTTTTCAAAGCATTCACAATCTTTGGATGGCAATGCCCTTGGTTGACAGCACTGTAAGCACTCAGGAAGTCAAAGTATTTTCTGCCTTCTACGTCCCATACGTAAATACCTAAATATATAAAGAGAGTCATTTTAGAAAATCACTGAGTTACATAAAGTTCAAAGATTAAGACTGTTGGCAAGTCTTCTTCTGAATACCTACACATAAACCTTAATACAGAACTGTGGTTAATCATGTTTTAGCTCAAGCATAGTCAGGTTGGTCATAAAGAATCTGGTTTATAAGGAATCATATTTTATTTGCCCAGCTTGAAATCACACTTAACAGGAACACCTTAACATGAAAAGTTCTTACACTCTGGGGTGAGACACTCACTCCTAGAAAACTGGGGTTTGGGATTTAAAAGGAGAAGTTATACATGACATAAAAATCATGATTAGTTGACTGTAACCATCAACAGAATGAGAAAGAGAAAATATATTTCCAAATCACATACCCATCTGCTAAGGATCTAGCATCCAGAACACTTACAACTCAACAACAAAAAACCCAATTCATGGGCTCAGTTAAGTGGCTGCCTTTGGCTCAGGTCATGATCCTGGAGTCCTGGGATCAAGCCTAGGATCCCTAGCATCGGCTCCCTGCTCAGTGGGGAGTCTGCCTCTCCCTCTGCCCCCCCCCAACTCCTGTTCCCTCTCTCTCTTGCTCTCTAACAAATAAAATCTTTAAAAAAAAAAAAATTCGGGCGCCTGGGTGGCTCAGTCGGTTAAGCGACTGCCTTCGGCTCAGGTCATGATCCCAGGGTCCTGGGATCAAGTCCCGTTTCCGGCTCCCTGCTCACGGAGAGCCTGCTTCTCCCTCTCCCTCTGCCTGTCTCTCTGCCTACTTGTGCTCTCTCTCTCTGTCAAATAAATAAATAAAATCTTTTAAAAATTAATTAATTAATTAATTAATTTAAAAAATTCAAAACTGGGCAGAGAGGGGCGCCTGGGTGGCTCAGTTGATAAGCATCTGCCTTCAGCTCAGGTCATGACCCCAGCCAGGGTCCTGGGATCGAGCCCCACATCCGGCTCGCTACTCAGCTGGAAGTCTGCTTCTCCTTCTCCCACTCCCACTGCTTGTGTTCCTTCACTTGCTGTGTGTCTCTCTGTCAAATAAATAAAATCTTAAAAAAAAAAAAAATGGGCAGAGAACATGAATGGACATTTCTCCAAAGATATACAAATGATTAAAAAGCACATGAGAAGATGCTTCAGTATCTCTATCACTACAAAAATGCACATCAAAACCTCAGTGATAGCATTCCACATTCATAGGGATGGTTGAAAGAAAGAAAAAAAGAAAGAGAACAAGTGTTGGCAGGACAAGGAGAACTCGGAACTCATGTATTGCTAGAAACTGCAACTCATATATATTGTAAAATGGTGCAGCAGGTGTAGCCAACAGCTGGGCACCACCTCAGCAGGTCACGCACAAAGTTACCTTTCAACCGAGCAACTCCACACCCAGGTATAGACCCCAAAAAAGTAGAAGACAGGTGTTCAGACAAAAATCTGTACACAAATGCTCACAGCAGCACTATTCACAAGTCAAAAGGTGGAAACAACCCAAATGTGCATCAACTGATGAATGGATAAACAAAAAATGTGGTCTATCCATATAATGAAATACTCAACCACGAAAAGCAGTGGAGTACTAACACGTGCTACAACATGGATGAGCCTTGAAAACGTTACACTAAGTCAGAGAAGCCAGACACAAAAGAGCACATGTTGCGCCCATTCCATTATCCAGGACAGGCAAGTCTACGGGGACGTACTGCAGGTTAGTGGCTGCCAGGTTCTAGGGAGACGAGAGATGTAGACTGACTGTCTAATGGGTTTAAGGGGTCCTTTGGGGGTCATAAAGTCCCAGAACCAACTAGAGCTGATAGCTTTACAATGCTGCATATGTACTTGGTGGTACTGAGCGGAATGATTAAAATGGTAAATTTCTAGTTATGTATGCTTTAAAAAATTTTTTTTAAGTTGACTATAAATATTAAAATGTACCGGGAAGCCTACCAGCTAACTTTTACCATGTATTTAACATACTCTGCTAGATGCTTCTGAGTCTTATCTCATCAAAGAAACCCTATTTAAAACAAAACAAAGCAAAACACCCCTAGAAGTGTTACCATCCTACAGTACAAAGATATGGAAAGGGATGCTTGGATTTAGAATTAGCCCAAGCTGGCACATACAGAGCCAGGACTTGACCCCATGCACTCTGCTAGTACAAGAATATTTTTACAAACAGTTTCCAAATTCGTATTATAGAAGTCTAGATCTTCAATTGTTTAAAATCTAGATTACAGTGCTGCTCCTAAATAAAATATAGCAAATGATAAAGATGTTTAATACTCTTACACATCATCTTCTGGCCCAAAGCTAAGTAATAAACTTTGGTTTTATTAGGTTAAGGCTGTTATTTCAAAACGTGCATTAAATCACCACTTGGCAAATATCAGTAATCATTTACTCAGGTAGAGAATAATTAATGGATGCTAAAAGTGTGAGTAAAAGTTTGCAGAGTCTCAAATCATGCCCCACAGGATATTCGAAAGGGCAAAATGGTATCTTTGCAGTGAAGAAGGCAGAGAGTCACTACCTTTCCAGCCAACTCCAAACTGAGGTTCATTCTGCAAAATTACTGACCTGTACTCTTCAAAAACATCAAGATCAAGAAGACAAAGAAAGACGGAAGAACTGCTCTGGAGTAAAGAAAACTAAACAAACCTGAAAACTGAATGTAATCCATGATCTGAGATTTTCCTTTTACAAAAGGGCAACAAATGAAATCTGGATCAGGTCTGTAGATTAGATAATGATGCTGTATCAACGTTCATTTCCCTATCTTGACAATTACATTAATGTTATAGAAAAACCCTGCATTTCAGGAAAGATACACTAAGTATTTAGGTGTAAAGAGGCATCAGTGTCCGCAATTTCCTCTCAAGTAGTTTAGGGAAAAAACGTAGCGCGTGCATGTGTGTGCGTGTGTGTGCGTGTGTATAGAGAAAATGATAAAGCGAATGTGGTAAAATGGTAACACTCGAGAAATCTGAGTGAAGAGGGGCGCCTGGGTGGCTCAGTCAGATGGCTGACTCTTGATTTCGGCTCAGGTCATGATCTCAGGGTCCTGGGATGGAACCCTACATCTGGCTCCATGCAGGGTGTCTGCTTGAGGATTCTCTCCCTCTCTCTGCCCCATCCCTCCCTCGCTCTCCAATAAATGAATAAATCTTTAAAAAAAAAAAAAAGGAGAAGAAGAAGAAAGAACGAAATCTGTGTGAAGAGTAAAAGAAAATTCTATGGGTAACTGGGTGGCTCAGTTGTTGAACATCTGCCCTCAGCTCAGGTCACAATTCCTGGGTCCTGGGCTTGAGTCCCGCATTGGGCTCCCTGCTCAGCGGGGAGCCTGCTTCTCCCTCTGCCCATGCCCCGGCCTGTGCACTCTCTCTCTCTCTCAATCTCTCTCAAATAAATAAATAAATCTTAAAAAAGAGAGAGAGAGAGAGAAGAAAATTCTTTGTACTATTATTGCAACTTTTCTTTAAGCCTAAAATTATGCCAAAATAGAGGTTAAAGAAAAATGACAGCACTATTATAGTACTTTCCTTATGTAGCTTACATTCCCTTCTGGCAATGAGTTCATCTCTGTATTCCCCCCCAGTACCTAAGACAGCAAGCACTAGATACTCATTAAATATTGAATTAACTATATCCACAAATATAGAAATTAAATACATCTGGAAATGTATACTGAGAAAATTTAAAAGCAATTTTTATAAAAGGTTTCAAGCAGGGAAGAAGGGCAATGGAAAGGGAGAAGAGGATTAATTCAAAATGTACCTTTCCCTCGCTCCAGGGCTACAGGTAAAGGATGGTAGTTGTGTGCCCCATACTTAGATTCTCGCTCAAAAATGTAATCAGAAGACGGAGGGCCTTGGATTGTCTTTTTAGTCGCAACAGACGTAGCAGAAGCCACCGAGGAATGAACTCCACGGCGAAGCACAGCAATGGTCTGCAGATGAGCTAGTCTGGAAAACATCGTGTCCTTCGAGTAGGAATACCGCCCACCTGTTCAAAAAGAAGAGAAGGCAGTGAGAGTAAGAGTTTCCCAGAGTCGGTGGATGTCAGCCCATCACGGGTTGAGCATTTACCGAAGTCTGCCCAAGAATCACGAAAATGAGGGAGAACAAAGACCCAGTCCTTGCCTCGGGAAGCTTAAGGGAAATAAGCGTATCCATGTTTAGAGTCAAACCTGACAAGGACTACAGCAGGACGTGCACAAAGTACTACAGGCAAGGAGGCCAAGAGAATAGATAAAAATAAAAATAAGAAAAACTATGGATGGGAGGTCAGGGGCTTTGACTCTCACACTCTTCTGTGCCACTCGAGAGTTCTTTATTAAGCACACATACTTTTTTTAAGTCATCGGTGCTGAGAGTACAAGGACAAGGCACTCACTCTGGGGGAGGCAGGCCAGGTTGCACAGCAGAGCGGCTGGAGAGGTGGTACCCAATCTTGTGGACTGCCTGTCATAAAGGGACTACTGTGGGGCAGGATCCTCAGCAGAGAGTCTGCTTGAGGATTCTCTCCCTCTCTCTGCCCCATCCCTCACTCTCTCTCCAATAAATGAATAAATGTTTTCAGATGGGCAGACCCTCCAGTATGCAGATCAAATCAGAGGAGGTGGGATCGAGCCCCACACTGGGCTCCCTGCTCAGTGGGCACCCTGTTTCTCCCCCTCCCTCTGCCGCCCCCCCCCACTAGTGCACTCTCTCTCTCTCTCTGCCTAATAAAAAAATAAAATCTTAAAAGTTGCCAGGGGGCCCTGGGTGGCTCAGTTGGTTAAGCTTTGGACTCTTGGTTTGGCTCAGGTCATGATCTCAGGGGAGGGGTTCCGCGCTCAGCACAAGTCTGCTTGTTCCTCCCCCTCCCCCTCTGCTCCTCCCTCCTCATTCAAAGGGTGGTATGGGGGCTCTCTCTTGCTCTCTCAAATTAATAAATAAATATTTTTTTAAGAGTTGCCAAACACTGAGCACACTTAACTATGTCTATATTTTTTTTTGTCCACACTTATTTTTTAAAAAGACTACTTAAGTCATGTTTAGACAGAGTTCTATGAATGACAAGTCAAATCACACAACCTCCTAGCACTCAATGTGAGCTGCCAAATTAGCAAAAACTTAATACTTGGAACTTGGCTTACTTCCCTTTCAGCCTGGCACGATATGGTGAATCCAGTATGTTCAGGAATTCACAGTTACTAAACAAAATCCAGCACTCCGTTTGCCCAGACTCACCGACTATCCCTTCTTCCCACGGTTCAGATGAGAATACAGATTTTTAATCTGAGTTCCAGGGATGGTGTTCAGAGGGTCCAATAACTCCTGAAATAAAATGCAGGATCGTACACATAAGTGCATTCTCCTAAGGAGAAGGTCCCTAGCTCTCCCCGGGTTTTATCTGAGAGAGGCACGTTATATAGGAACCAGCAGACGGGGGACAGTGGCTAGGAAAATGCAAGGTCTAGCTATACAAAATGAGACAGCACTTCCCCCAAAATACTACTGTGAAGTCTAAAACATGGATTTTAACTTTATTTCTGGGCCTTTTATGCTCTATGCAGTAAGAATTAATGCTCTATTTAACCAAATAAAAAATTATTTCTGCCACAATTTCTGCCTTGATCAAATTAGCAATAAAACACAGCATTCCACAGTGGTACTCTGAACTAAAACCCTTTTGAAAAGAACTATAGGGGCGCCTGGGTGGCTCAGTCAGTTAAGTGTCTGCCTTCAGCTCAGGTAACAATCCGAGGGTCCTGAGGTCAAGCCCCACATTCGTCCCACACTGGGCTCCCTGCTCAGCAGGGAGCCTGATTCTCCCTCTCCTGCTGCACCCCTACTTGCACTCTCTCTCTCAAATAAATAAATAAAGTCTTTAAAAAAGGAAAAAAGGAAAGAACTATAGCCATTATCACAGCCTTAGAAGGGTTTGTACTCTGAGACCAGTAACTTCACTCCTCAAATACTCAGGAATGTGAAGAAACATTCAGGCATAAAAGATGTTCAACAATAGGAGAATGGATCAACATAATCACATACGTAACAACGTGTTGTCATTTAAAATAATTGTAGGAAAACAACACGGATGTGTTTAAGTAAAAAAGCATGTATATAATATGTTCAAGATTATAAAGAAGCAATAGAAGGAAAAACTTCCTGGAAAGGCACAAAATGTTCACTGTTCTTATCTTTCTACTATTTTGTACTTCTCACATTTATAATCAGAAAAAGAGTTGTTACAAATGAAGCTGAATGTCCGCCTAGGTTGCCACATTCAATAGAGAAAAAGCTTGGGCAACATACAAAACAAAACTAAGGGGAAAAGAAGTGTGAGCGTAGCTCTGAGAAAACAGTCTGTGGTTAAAAGAAAGGCAGAGGTCATTTCCCCTAGGAAGTGCAACCTGGATTACAACAAGTAGGTCTAGAAGTTCATTTGCATGAGACAGGGTCTAATTCTAAAATAAAAACTATTCTCCGTAATGATTTTGCTATCAAGGTCTGCAGCTCTGTGACCAGAACCATGCAGGGAGGCACTATGAAATGAGGTATTTAAAAAAACACTAAACACACTCTTACTCAGCATTTTCTTTTTTTTAAGTAAGCTCTACTCCAAACATGGGGCTTAACCACAAACCCCAAAATCAAGAGTCACATGCTTTACCAGTTGAGCCAGCCAGGTGCCCCCTAACTAGCATGTTTTAAGTTGATTAACAGATGGATATAGTATTGCAAGTGAAAGGAATTTTTGAAATTATCTAAATTCAACAGTCTTCATCTTACACAAGAAGTTATTTGCTCAGCTAATTTGCAATAGAAATGGGATAAAATTCCCATTTTTCTGTGGGGTTCAGGCAGCCTTATTTAAAAAATAACTTACTGACAAAACAGTAACATTCAAACATTACTAATACTCATTCTTAAGGCTTTTAAAGATGAACTATGGATATTCGACCGGGAAAAGTCCTGCAGTTGGATGTGTAATGATGTAACCAGAATCTGTACACATATTTCTATTAAAGAACCTTCTGGGGGCGCCTGGGTGGCTCAGTTGGGCATCTGCCTCCAGCTCAGGTCATGATCCCAGGGTACTGGGATGAAGCCCCACTTTGGGCTCCCTGCTCATCAGGGAACCTGCTTCTCCCTCTCCCTCTGCTGCTCCTCCTGCTTGCGCTCTCTCTCTCTCAAATAAATAAATAAAATCTTTTTTAAAAGTTTTTTTAAAAGTACACTGTACATTAACTAACTAGAATTTAAATGAAAACTTTTTTTAAAAGTTCCTTTCAGGGAGCCTGGGTGGCTCAGTGGGTTAAAGCCGCTGCCTTCGGCTCAGGTCATGATCCCAGGGTCCTGGGATCGAGCCCCGCATCGGGCTCCCTGTTCAGAGGGGAGCTTGCTTCTTCCTCTCTCTCTGCCTGCCTCTCTGCCTACTTGTGATCTCTCTGTGTCAAATGAATAAATAAAATCTTAAAAAAAAATAAAAATTAAAAAATTAAAAAAAAATAATAAAAGTTCCTTTCAGTAAATTTAATGGTCTTCAAGAGTCAAAATAGTATGTGTAAACCCGCCCAATCCAGGCTGTTGCCATGCATTTAAAAAAATGGGGGGGGTACTGGGGAGGGGACAGTGACAAACTTCTACTGACAGGAAAAATTTTAACATTGTTTTCGGTAATCTACATAATTCACAAGGCCCTTCTTTAAGCTATTACTACTCCCATCTACCTATCTAATCCATCCTGTCTACACGAAAACATAGCTAAAACAGAATTTCCATAAAAGGCTACATTTTGAAGAGTTAATCTAATTTAGCACGCACTACGAAATACTAGTTTTCTTAAATAACTCTAAAAGAAAAACCAGCAGAAGTTCATCAAAAAAACCACTTAAAATATCCCACCTGTAATCTGGCTTTTTTTTTTTTTTTGTATGTAATCTGGCTAAAATTCAACTCAAATGCGTCACTGGCACAAACATCTTAACCATTACTATTGAAAAAGGACTGGCTCTGCCTGACAACACCTTTCACACACCTCCAAAATTTGGTTCATTCCCATTTTACTTTTTTTTTTTTTTTTTTTGAAGTAGGCTCCACGCCCAGAGCAGAGCTCAACAGGGGCTTGAACTCACCGACCTAGAGATCAAGACCTGCCTAACTGACTGAGCCATGCAGACACCCTAACTTGTCTCTATTTTAAGATAGGTGAGATTCAGGGGTACCTGGGGGGCCCAGTTGGTTAAGCGGCTGCCTTCTGCTGGGGTCATGATCTCAGGGTCCTAGGATAGAACCCCATCTCACCCCACCTTGGGTGAGACCTCCCCCTCTCCCTCTGCCTCTCCCCACCCCCGCATGCTAAAGCAGGTGCGCTCTCTCTCTCTCTACCTCTCTCATAAATAAAATCTTTTTTTTTTTTAAGTACATTTATCGGGGCATGTGGGTGGCTCAGTTGGTTGAGCATCTGCTTTTGGCTCAGGCCATGATCCCAGGGTCCCAGGATGGAGTCCTGCATCAGGCTCTCTGCTCAGCAAGGAGTCTGCTTCTCCCTCTGACCCTCTCCCCCCCAGTCTCTCAAATAAATCTTTTTTTAATAAAAGGTACATTTATCTTGAGTGCTAATATATGCAAACTGTTGAATCACCACATTGTACACCTGAAATTAACATAACACTATTTTAACTATACTGGAATTAACATTTTTAAAACGTTTCATTTAAAAAAACAAAAAACAAAAGAACATGGGGCGCCTGGGTGGCTCAGTCGTTAAGGGTCTGAATTCCGCTCAGATCATGATCCCAGGACAATCCACCTCTGGCTCCTGGCTCAGCAGGGAGCCTGCTTCTCCCGCTCCTTTCTCCCTCTCCTCTCTCTCAAATAAATAAAATCTTAAAAAAGAGGGACTCTAGGGCACCTGGGTGGCTCAGTGGGTTAAAGCCTCTCCCTTCCACTCAGGTCATGATCTCAGGGTCCTGGGATCGAGGCCCCCCATCCAGCTCCCTGCTCAGCAGGGAGCCTGCTTCCTCCTCTCTCTGCCTGCCTCTCTGCCTACTTGTGATCTGATCTCTCTCTGTGTCAAATAAATAAATAAAATATTTATAAATAAATAGATAAATAAATAAAAGAGGGACTCTAGTTTCATACTTGGATCTTTTTCATAATCCGGAACTAGATTCTCTGAAGATGAAACCAAGATATTCTAATGAAAGAAGTCTATTGTTTATTTCAAGTAAGATAAAGAAGTTGGATTACATAAATAACACTTCCAGGTTCAAACTGAGAGAACCAGTTTACCTACAGAAACTTACAAACCCAAAGAAGAGATTTAGAATTGAGAAAATTACAGATGAGTAATTTATGAAAGCCAATTCATTTCAAACTCACGCCTGTTTCCTCTCTTAATTTATCACCTATCAAAGAGGTAAAACTGAACCCAAGAAGGTAAGAGTTACAAAAGGTGGAGACCACAGGGTCCTGAGAACAAGGGCCCCACTGATTCCAACCAGAATTTACCGATGCTCGCAAAGAACTCTAACGATGAAGTCTTCATGCTGAAAGCCCTGTTGGCCCCAATCCCTCGACGCCACCCAGTCTACACGTTACTGTAGATAAGGCTCTACTTCTGTAAGTTTTTATCTGGACAAAGACTGGAGGGAAAAACGATATTGGGGGAGGGGCCCCGGCGCTACCCGGAAGGATTCGAACCCTTTACGCGGGTCTCTCTCCATCGGCGCCCTCCGCCCCATCACAGAAACCACCCATTTACTGAGCAGTTCTCCCACAGCCAGAATGCAGCCTTCTGGTAGACCTCGGGAACCCAGGGTGTCCGGGGCGCCCCAACACCTTCTTCTCCAAACCCGACGGCGCGCGGCCAAGGCGCAGTGACCCCGGAGCGCAGAGGGGGCCGCGGGCCGGGAGGGCGGAGGGCCGAGGGCCGGCCGGGCTCCGCCTGCTCTGGCAGGCGGAGGTGCCACATCCTCAGCCTCTCTCTGCCTCCTGCCGCCCTCGCCCGCCCTCCACTCGGGGCCGGGATGCGCCGCGGCCCC
>LNAC01000001.1:7204353-7221009 GCA_002007465.1 Ailurus styani | reverse complement strand
CGCCCACCCCGCCGCGGCTCGGCGCGGACTCGACCGCCCACCGCGGCTGGGAGCGGCTCTCGCATCTGCCGGGCGGGGCTGCTCCGGGCCGCCGCCCGCTCCCCGCGCTCCCGCGCTGGCCTGGCGGGTGCCTTTCGGCCGGTCGCTGGCTGTCCGCCCTTTGCTGGAGGCAAGACGAGGCCCGAAAGGATGGAATGTCTGTTGGGCCTCGGGCTCGTAGAGTTTGCAAGGTCCCAGCCGCGAGGGTCTGGATGACCCGCTGGACCTCCAACGCTGCGCTCCCGGCCGTGCTCCCAGTCCCTTCCACGCAGAGCCTTCCGTGGGGCGCCCCCAGCTACACCCCACACACAGCTGCGCGGCCCCTCGAGCCCTGCTGCGCTTCTGTACCACCCCCAGAAGTCATCGCGGCGGCTGGAAGCTCTGCCGACCCCCTCGTGGCTGCGGGTAGGCCCTTAAATGACCGCTACACATCCCGTGTGAGTTTGTCGGTGGCGCCCTGCACAAGCCATAATGAAAACGCAGAACTCAAAATGGACAGTATGAGGATAGGAAGGGGCGTGGACATCCTTTTGCCTCCACCATTTTCGTTACATATCGGAAACCAGAGACTGAGAGGGCAGGCCACTTGCCCCGGGTTACTCCGCAGGTGAGAGGCAGCCCAGCCTCGTGTGCCACTGCCCTTCTCAGTGCACGGTCCAAGACAGCTGCAGGGACAAGGCCTGCACCGTGTTTCCTGAGACCGTCGTGGTCAGGGGCACCTGGGTGGTGCAGTCGGGTAAGCCACTGACTCTTGATTTCGGCTGAGGTCATGATCTCTGGGTAGTGAGATAGAGCTTGGGTGCTCAGCTGGGAATCGGCTTGAGATATTCTCCCTCTGCCCCTCCCCCCCCCAGTCAGGAGCACTCTCCCTCTAAAATAAATAAATAAATGTAAGAAAGAAAGAGAAGAGGGAGGGAGAAAGGAAAGAAAGAAAAAAGAAAAGAAAAGAAAAGAAAGCATTGTGATCAGTCAGGATCCCAGCTGGAAACTAATGGCACGCTCCAAATTGGAAATCTGAGGTATGTTTGTTAAAGGAATTATTTAAGCATGGACTGGTAAACCATAAGCGTGGAGAAGTAACCTGGGGTCAGTGTGCCATTGTCAACTCTAGGCTGGTTCCCAAAACCCAAAGAGAGGAAGAAAGGAGAGGCTACGTGCCTGAGCTGTGGTCATCAGTGACCCCACTGGGAGGGTCCTGAGGTGATAAGCATCTGGCCTCCCACCTCCTACCAGAGTTCTCCATGGGCTGAACACATTAGGAAGCCAGAGACCTAGGGCGCTTCTTTGAGGAAGATTCTGCAGCTTACTCTCCAGGAACACAGACTCGGTGGGAAAGGGTAGAGGGTAGATGGGATAGAGAGGGAAATGGAAGACATTCAACACACAGAAGCAACTAAGATTAGTCTTAGCTGAATAGAAAGTAAAGTCAAAGCTACAAGGTCAGGACTGGAAAATGGTGTGGGCCCAGAGGCAGAGCTGTAAACAGCAGAGCCCATGTCTGCAGATGTCCAGAGCAAGACACCAAATGGGATTCAGTCCTCCTTGGCTACCCCACCCCCCCCAGACCAAGGTCACTTACCCCAGTTGTTACAGCCACGCGCTCTCTGGAGCTCACTGAGAGCAAGTGAGAGCAGGACTTTGCCTTTTACTTCTTTGATGTCCCTCCAGAACCCTGAACACGGTATGGTTTCTTGGAAGTTAGGTCATTCTGCCCAACAGGTCAGAGAGGAATTGTATCTCTAAACTCCTGTTCTACAAACCTGGGCAGATATATAGTGCCAAGCCCAGCTCCTGGATCTCTTTCAGAGCCCAGGAATCCTTTCCTAGGCCTTGGCAAGTAGGGGCAGGTGTTTCTGAGTTCAGGAAGGGGAGCATGACTCCCAAGATCTGAGTGTAACATCAAAATATGTTGCATTGGCTTTGGACTCACAGACAAGATGCTCATTAACAAAAAAGTTTCCATACGTAAGAAACTCCTGAGAATGTCTGGGTCTTATCTCTTCTCTCTTATCAAAAAATGCAATAGGTACAAAGAACATGATAATATTTTATGGTTTCTCTACTACCAGGTTATTTTGCAGCATAATGCGACCTTGGAGCCCTGGACTGGAAAGCAGCTTGTTTTCAACCAAGAAACAGCTGTTCTATTTATATGTTTTTTACCTGTACAATCTAGAAATGTTTAAACAGCATACTTTACAAAGATTTTTGAGACTCTAAAACAATTCATAGATTCAAGTAATTAACTATTTAGGAGCCATAAATCTGGGAGATATAAAGACTGACCCAGTAGGGACACCTGGGTGACTCAGTGGTGTTGGGTGTCTGCCTTCAGCTCAGGTCATGATCCTGAGGTCCTGGGATTGAACCCGATGTGGGTCTCCCTGCTCAGCTGGGAGGCTGCTTCTCCTCCCTCTGCGTCTCTCCCCTGCTTGTGCTCTCCCTCTCCCAAATAAATAAATAAAATCTTTATTAAAAAAAAAGACTGACCCTATAGCAGATACCCAACACCTAAATTAATTTCATTAGTTTAATCAATAAAGTCCTTTGAGTGTCTACATGCCTGGTTCTGCAACGAGTTTCTAATCAGGCAAGAGCACGTGGCTCACTTTAGTGAGAAAGGAGTTCAGGAAGTGCTCTTTCAACAGGAGTGAACTGAAACTAGCAACCGTGACCATCTAAAAGAGCTAAAACTATACAAAAAGAGGAAAAAGTCTTTACTTTCTCCTATAGGCAACTCTCAATTATTCCATGACCAGAAAAACGATTTATGGATTCTGCAGGCCTCTGATGCTTCACTACTTCCTTCATTGTCCAACTTGTTATCACTTGCTATTAGTAGAGCTTACATATACTTGACCTTGGGTTGATTAAAAAGGAAAAATCCAAGCTGACAGCCAAAGAGAAAGCCTCGTAAAGAGATTCAGAAAATAAGTATTCGGTGATTTTCACCCAGCAGGAGAAATTTTCCTTCCCCCAGATTACATTCACCCTAAAAAGATATCTTCGCACAATAAACCTCAGCAACATACATGACTTGTCCCTCCAGCTGCTACTGCACTGCACTGGGACAGACGTTTGTATCTGGAGGAGAGTAAATTTCTTTAAGACCAGAAGGGATCTGGCAGGAGCAAGGTAAGCAAAGTAGTAAGGGGAGCTGGGGAAGAAAAGCTGGTAGAAGTTCTGGACTTAGTTCAGAACTGGGGACAATAAGCAGAGATTCATAAATTTCGCAATTTCGTTGAAATACTGGTTCTGATAAGAGAGTCCGCAGGCCAGGAGTACTTACTTTCCTTCCCTTGCAGCTGAACTCCACTTAAGAAATTTAGCTGCATGGGGCACCTGGGTGGCTCGGCTAATTGGGCGTCTGACTCTTGGTTTCAGCTCAGGTCATGATCTTGAGGTTGTGGGATCAAGCCCCGAATCTGGCTGCACACTCAGTGGGGAGTCTGCTTGAGATTCTCTCTCTCTCTCCATCCGCCACTGCCCCTGCTTGCATGCACACACACTCTCTCTAAAATAAATAAGTAAATATTAAAAAAGAAAAGAAATCTAGCTGCAGCTCCTGTCCTCCACATGACACATTTCCTGGTGGCAAAAGCCACAGGGGTCACCCACCTGCGGTCCTTGTTTCACTACCATATACCTCGGGCTCTAGCTATATCTTATCGTCTCACCTAGACTCTAAAGTTCTTGAAGTTTGAGCCTGTTTTGCAGGATTTTTATAACCTGCCAGAATGCATCTTCATGGTGCTTTTAGTAGGAATGATTATTTTACACTGTATTCCTGGGGGGGCAGAGCCAGTGGCTGTTATGGGAGTTTAATCCTGGGATTCCAAAAGCCCAGGCTGCCCAAAGCCCTCCCCACTCTCACACAAGTAACAGCCATTCAGATTAAAGCCCTAGAAGCTTGGGTTGAAGAAAAGAGGTCACGGGCGCCTGGGTGGCTCAGTGGGTTAAAGCCTCTGCTTTCGGCTCAGGTCATGATCTCAGGGTCCTGGGATCGAGGCCCGCATCGGGCTCCCCGCTCAGCGGGGAGCCTGCTTCCCCCCCCCGCCTGCCTCTCTGCCTCCTTGTGATCTCTCTCCCTCTGTGAAATAAATAAATAAATAAATCTTTAAAAAAAAAAGAAAAGAAAAGAAAAGAGGTCACTTGGAACCATTGTTGTCCATTAACACCTTGTTACTTACCTAAGTGCTGAAGGAATGTCACTGGGTGTGGTAAGTTTATAAACTTGAGTGCTGGAGAGGAGGAGGTGGACCAGTCCTTAGCATGGGTCATGAGATCTCCGTATCTCATGGAGACACAACTGGGTCCAGAAGGGGAGGCTCTGAGAGGGCCTTGGGTGCTGGTCACAACAGCTGGAGGACACCGTGTGCCTGAAAGGCTAAATAGAGAAGAAATGGGAAATACCAGAAAGGCGATGGAGGTCAGCCAGGCCAATTCGGCTCACCCATCCAGAGGTGAAGCCTATTTCAATCAGCTCGACAGCAAGTGTTTGGAGAGAGATTCAGCTCATGGAGCTGAAAAAGTCAATTCTCAATATGGAAACGTATTGGGGGTGATCTTGGGGTCTTGAGATCCAACCACCTGTCAGACTCTCTGCTCAGCAGGGAGTCTGCTTGAGATTCTCCCTCTCCCTCTGTCCCTCCCCACTCTCTGAAATAAATCCATAAATACATACATCTTTTTAAAAAAAGAAGGAATGTCAACTGAGCACAAAAAAAGTTAAAGTAAAAATTTTTACAAAAATTTAAATTCTTTTAAGGATTTTATTTATTTTAGAGAGACAGAGAGAGACAGAGAAAGAGCACAAGAGGGGGGAGGGTCAGAGGGAGAGGGAGAAGCAGACTCCCCCACCCTGAGCATGGAGCCCGATGCAGGACTCAATCCTGAGACTCTGCGATTATGACGTAAGCCAAAGGCAGAAAAGATTAACGGACTGAGCCACCCAGGCACCCTACAAAAATTTAAGTAGGGAGTTTGCAGCCATTTGCATTGCTCATTAATTTAAAAAATAAGAGAAACCTCAAGTACTAGTTAAATATTTACATCCTTATCTATCCAGGTACTAAGAAGCTCGGTTAATTTTGCAATGATTTTTTTATTGATTCCATGAAGGCCAGCTCTGAGTGCCAACACTTGGATAACTTTTATCTGAAGTCAGAAGATCCAGAAATCTAGCCTGACTCCACCCCTTAGCTGGGTAGCCTGAGACTCCACAGCTCACTTACCCACCTCATACAATGGGTCGTCCTGAGGATCACGGAGCAACGTGACACTCTCAAACACCCAGCTGCCTCGAAGCTACCCGGCAGTTCAAACCATGGCGGCATTATTCTTTTTATTTACAGTGATGAGTAAAGGTTCTTTGGTAAGTCCTCATGATCACCAACTGGCCTTGACTCTTCCATCTTCTACAGGTTCCTACTGAAATCTAAGTAAATCGTGTACTGTACTTTGAAAGCTAGAGACGTTAACTAGGCAACGATACTCTACAACTGCGATCTGCTGGAGTGAATTTTGTTTAGAAAAGGCGACTTGTTTTTAACAGTCAGTGAAGTGTTGCCCAGAAGCCTCACTGTTCCGACTCTGGCCCTACACCTGACCGCCCTAGAGTTTTCTCGTGGGCTCCTTGGAGTTTGGGAAGCACAGTCGAGCAGGATTATATGTAAGAACTTGACTCTGAGCTGGCCTTCTTTTGGTCCATGAACAAGCTCTGGTCACACCTTCCCATGTGTTTAATTGTCTAAAGGAAGCTTATGATAAACCCAAGGAGGTAGCCCACAGCCCCACCGGGCAGATTGTTGAAAGACAGTCCCAAGTTTCTTCTTAACTTCCGAAGAGTGATATTTGAAGGAACTTTGGAAACCTTCCAATTGTGTAAATACCTAGCTGGTTTTTTTTGGGGGGGGGGTTGTTTTTTTGACAGGACTGTAGACGTACTTTCCTCTCTGACACTTTCTCCCCCAAACAACTTTTTTGTTTTGTAAATAGTTAATGCCTTTGCCTCATTTACGAATGAAAAGTACACCCCCAAGAAGTCTTCCTCCTGCCCCCAAGTGATGCAGTCGGTATCCCCCACCGTGGGCAACCCTTTATATTAGCTTCTTATTAGTCCTCCTAGGGATACTTCATACAAATAGAAGCAAATGCAAATGCATGCCATTATTTTCTCCACTTTCTAACACCTGAGAAAGCAGATTACATGTGCTCTTTGTACCTGGCCACTGAATATGGCCTGGAGCTCCCCAAGGTCAATATGGAGAGATGGCCCACATTCTTTGGTTTAGAACTGCCTTCATAGCCCCATTGCTAGACACTTGGATTATTTCCAATCTTTTGTTATTGCAAACGGTGTCACAAGGGATAACCTCCTCTCTGAAATTTCATAAAGGTGTATCTGTAGGATAAAGTCCTGGAAGTGGGATTGCCTGGTCAAAGGACTGGCCTGCATTTCCAATTTCAAGGCTGAGATGCTAAATTCTGGTCTCAAAGGAGAGAGAGTAATGCAGGCTTCTCCTTGTGTGGTCCCTGGCCTGGTGCTGGTCTGCAGTGGGTAGTGCAGAAACGGAAACCAGTTGGAAAACTTAGAGCAATTTCCCACTGCAACAGTCACCTACATGGTCATTTTTCTAAATAGTTGGTTTTCTTGACCTTATTCACCTATGATGACTGGAGAAAACAAAATTAGTTCCACTGCGGCAAAAGTTATGAACAACTTCTTTTTTAATGTGATGTTGACTCAGATTTGTCACCCAATTTCTGAAAAGGTTATGGAAAAACAGAACCATCCCCAGACACCAAAGAATACAACAATATTAGACGAACCAAAAAGTGCAAAGATATTTCAATCCTGTAATAGCAATCGAGTGTCAGCATGTTCCAGTGTGAGAGATAAACGATCCCCAAAATATGTGGGTGAGTTGGTAGGTTAAGAGAGAGAGAAAGACAGAGAAAGAAACAGGCAGGCTCTCCCAGATGAAAGCAGCAGACAATGACAGAACATAAAATGTAGCTGGGGCTAAGTGATACAGTGAGGCGTCCCCTGCAAAAGTAGCTGGTCGCCTAGGCAGAGAAGAGCAATGTCTTAGGAATCATCCTTCTCTGCCAGGACACGAATCTTTATTTTATTTTTTTAAAGATTTTATTTATGTATTTATTTATTTTTAATTTATTTATTTTAGAGAGAGTTAGCACAAGCAGTGGGGAGGGAGAGGGACAAGTGGACTCCGTGCTGAGTCCAGAGCCTGATGCAGGGATTGACTTCATGACCCCAAGGTCATGACCTGAGCTGAAATTAGGAGTTGGATGCTCAACTGACGGAACCACCCAGGTGCCCCCAGGATACCAATCTTTAAAAATGTAGGAAGGGGGGGTGGGGACATAGAAAAAAGGATGTGCAGGAAGAAAATGTTAGAAATTCATTTTCGATGTATATTTGTATTTTGCAATGTAAATAATCTACTAGCCCTGTGGTATACATGTACAATTTAAGCAAATACATATATTGGGGATGCAGACTCATTATCTTTTATTTTGGAAGATCAGACATCCAAAAGCTGGAAGACCACTCACTGCTCTGTATGTTTCAGGACTGGAGGGAGGGATCCAGTCTGTCTTGCTCACCATCGTGCTCCCAGGGACACAGTACCTGACCCAAAGCAATCGAAGAAGGATTGTGTAGGATCTGATGCAGCTTTGAAAGTGAGTATCTGCTTCAAGGGCCCAGCTGCTTCTGCAGCTATTGTTGCTAAATATTTAAGCGTCCAAAGAGAAAGATAGGACAAAATATCCTATATCTGTCCTGCCATGACGTTGTCATTCAAATATTCTGTTTTTGCCTTCTGGAGTTGCAAGAAAAATTAGAAATCAGCTGGCAGATCCAATTACATGGGTTTATACTCCATAAAACTTGCTGCCAGGAAGAATACATTTCTCTAAGCCATTGAAAGTAATCTACTTAAAATTATTTTGGGGGGTGTCTGGGTGGCTCAGTAGGTTAAGTGTCAATGATCTTGGGGATCCTGTGACCCAGCCCCTTGTCATCAGGCTTCCTGCCCAGCAGGGAGTCTGCTTGTCCCTATCCCTCTGCCCCTCCCCCCGCATCCTGTTCTCTCTCTCTTGCTTTCTCTCTCAAATAAATAAATAAAATCTTGAGAAAAATTATTTTGGAAAACCATGATGGAGCTAGGAAAAAACCAGTTATGACTTGTCTTGGAAAAACAAGTAACACTGATTCTTTGAACTTATCCTGCTAATATCATTACCTTCTACATTAATGATGTTCTGCCACACCCTGGGAGTGATAAATGCCTGGCGAGACCTTTGTAAAACATAAACCAGATCTGTAGAGAACAAGCATGGCAAAGGCGGCATTCGTGGCATATTTATTTCCAGCCCGAATTCCAAATGACATCGGTGCTAAGGAAAGTGTTCCTTCATACAGAAACAGTTGACAAGAAGGCCATGGTATTCTCTACACTCTGCTGCACCGAGTGCACAGCTGTATGTGACTTTCTCTCCCCCTACCTCCCCTCCCATGCCCAGCCAGGATCTTTCTGTTGCCTTCCAGATGCTAGAGTAGCACCTGGCACACAGCTGGTGCCCAATAAGTGTGTGAAGGACGGGAGGAGGGAGTCTTTGGACTATATGCTTATTTTAATGTGCAAAAAAAGGAGGGCAGGGGATATGTGTTTTGAATATATGAAGAATTATTAAAATTCAACAAAAAGACAAATAACCCAATTAAGAAGTGAGCAGAAGGTTTGAATGCACATTTCTCCAAAGATATATAAATGGCCAACATGAACATGAAAAGATACTCAATATCATTGCGTGATTAGGAAAATACAAATCAAAATCACAATGAGATACACTTTACACCTACTAGATTGGTTTTAATTTTAAAACAATAATAAAAAGGGTTGGTCAGGATGTGGAGATATCAGAACCCTCATGCACTGCTGGTAGGAAATGTACAATGGTCTAGCAGCTGTGCAAAATAATCTGGGATTTCTCAACGGCTTAAACACAGAATGACCACGTGAGCCAGCAATCCCACCCCTAGCTACACATCGAAAAGAAGTGGGGCAGCTGGGTGGCTCAGTCCCATAAGCGGCTGCCTTTGGCTCAGGTCATGATCCTGGAGTCCGGGGGAAGGAGGCCTGAGCTGGGCTCCCAGCTGAGCGGGAAGTCTGCTTCTCCCTCTCCCTCTGCACCCCCCACTCATGCTCGCTCTCTCAAATAAATAAAATCTTAAAAAAAAAGAAAGAAAGAAAGAAAGAAAAAAGAGGGGCACCTGCCTTCCACTCACGTCTTGATCCCAGTGTCCTGGGATTGAGCCCTGCCTCCCCTCGGGCCTCCTGCTCAGAGGGGAGCCTGCTTCTCCCTCTCCCTCTGCTGCTCCCTCTGCTGCTCCCCCTGCTTGTGCACTCTAACTCTCTGTCAAGTAAATTTTTAAAATCTTTTAAAAAAGAGAAGAAAAGAACTGAAGACAGGTATTGAAACAAAAACTCTTTCACAAATTTTCATAGCAGCACTATCCACAACCACCACAGTGTAGAAACAACCCAAATGTCCATCAGTTGTTAAATGGATAAACAAAATGTGATTTATCAATACAGTGGGATATTATCCAGCCACTAAAAGCAATGAAGTACCAACACAGAGTACAACATGGGTGAACGTTGAAAACATTATGTGAGAAAGAAATTAAGCAGGCAAGGCCAGATGTTGTATGACCCCAATTATATGAAATATCCAGGAAAGACAAATACACAGCACAGATTAAGGGCTGCTAAGGTGTGGGCAGGGGGAATGGATAGTAACTACTCAGTGGAAACAGGATTTCTGCTTGAGGTGATGAAAAAATTCTGGAACCAAATAGACTTGACAGTTGCATTAACATTGTGAATATACTTTTTGGTTTTTTTTTTTAAGATGTTATTTATTTAATTTGACAGAGAGAGACACAGAGAGAGAGGAACATAAGCAGGGAGAGTGGGAGAGGGAGAAGCAGGCTTCTGAGCAGGGAGCCAACTTGGGGCTCAATCCCAGGATCCCAGGATCATGACCTGAGCCGAAGGCAGACACTTAACAACTGAGTCACCCAGGTGCACCAACATTATGAATATACTTAATGCCACTTTAAATTGAACACTTTAGTGGTAAATTTTATGTTACATATATTTTTCCACAATTAAAAAAACAAGTCTTAGGAGCACCTGGGTGACTGAGTCAGTGGAGCCTGCAACTCTTGATCCTGGGGTTGTGAGTTTGAGCCCCACGGTGGGTGTAGAGATTACTTAAAAATAAGATCTTTTTTAAAAAAATAAATAAATAAAGCTTAAAGAACTTAAAAGTATTTTTGAAAGATTCAGAAGTGTGACTCACATGTAAGGTATTTTTATTAAGTCAGCTTATGAATTTATCAGATAAGACACAGCATCTTTGTGATATATCCCAAAAAATTGCTGTTTGCTCCTATTCACCAATATTACCATACTTATTTATACGGAAGGAAGCTAATTTCAAATCAGAGATGTGCTTGAACTTTGTTTTGGTGCCTTTAAAATCTTTTAAAAGATTCCATCAGAATCTTGCCTGGAAGTAAGTGGGGACTTTTAGGGTTCAAGAGGAGTTGATTTGTTTCCTTCTTCCTGTCGAGATATTCATAGGAACTGAGTATTCTGAATCTCTGAGAATTTAGAGTGGCTTAGCCAGCCACAATGGTTATGTACCAAAAAGAACCCCTTATGCAAAACTGGAACCCCTTAGAAAAAAATGCATTTGTGAAAGAAGAGGACTTTTAAAAAGAGGGTAAACTAGACTTTTATTTTTTTAAAGATTTTATTTATTTATTTGACACAGAGAGAGAGATCACAAGTAGGCAGAGAGGCAGGCAGAGGGAGAGGAGGAAGCAGGCTCCCTGCTGAGCAGAGAGCCCAATGGGGGGCTGGGGATCCCGGGACCCTGAGATCATGACCTGAGCCGAAGGCAGAGGCTTAACCCACTGAGCCATCCAGGCGCCCCTAAACTAGACATTTAATGACTATTCTTAAACCTTCCTGCACATTTGTGGTAATTTTGGACCTCATGAGTATGTACTCTGAAAGTGCTGTCTAAATCTCCCCCAGACCTGGCCCCTTCTGCCTTTGGATCTGCCGGTTATTTAGAAGCAAAGAGAACTTTCTGTAAAAGTATTAACTATACACAAAAGAAAATGGCTCACGAGAAGGGAATCAATTTTGTAAAATAAGTAATTTTACAAGATCCTCCACTCAGCTCTTTTGTGTGAACTGTCTACTGTTCTCTCCTGTCCGCGGTGTTCTTGGCCAAATTCAATCTCGCAAAGGATGAGCACTGTGTCATCAGCTGCTGCCTGGAAGAGCTAACATAATCCCTCCCCGGGGTGCCTGGCTGGCTCAGTTGTTACCTGCGTAAGCCAATTTCTACACTGGCAGGAAGAACTTTAACATTTACTGAGAGCCTATTATGTGCCTCTCAGGCTCAGGAAACTTGGGGAAACTCAGGTCAGATTGCAGAGTTAGTAAGTGGTAGAGAGGAAATAAAGGGTCGTCCTCTTGGGCTCCATAAACCACCGTGGTTGCAGAGAAGATAGGAATACACAGACTGTAATCTACCCTGTGCCTGGAAACTCAATAAATCAATACATCCCCACCAACCAAAACAGTTGGCACAGAACGGGTGCTCCGCACATGTCTGTGGCAGGAATGAAAGAGGCCAGGGACAGAGGAAGAAGGAGCAATGGAATACCTTTCTTTCTTATACTGACACTTACCTATAATTACAAAATGACCAAACAGCTATCAGATCATTAAAAAAGCAAGCAAACAAACAAACAACAACAACAACAACAAAAAAACCTTACCGAATATTTTATTTTTTAAAGATTTTATTCATTTATTTGACAGAGAGAGAGCACAAGTAGAGGGAGCAGCAGGCAGAGGGAGAGGGAGGAGCAGACTCCTGGCTGAGCAGGGAGCCCGATGTGGGACTCGATTCCAGGACCCTGGGATCATGACCAGAGCTGAAGGCAGACAGCTAACCGACTGAGCCACCCAGGCGCCCCCAAATATATCATGATGGGTGGCCAATGTACAATTTAAATCATCCTGATTACACCAGGAGGGATCTGACATCAGTTTGTCTCATTTTGGTGATGGGAACGTGATTACTTGGTCAAGGTGATATCCTCCAGATTTTACAATCGTAGAGAAGCCCATTTTCATTTGTAATTAATAAAGTAATTTTGGGGTGATATTTGAGACCCCGTGAATATTCCCAATTTAAAAAAAAATTTTAATCATCCTGGAGTTACGAGGCCCAGCTTGCAGGCTCTGCTCTTCTCTCACTCTCTGTGTGACCTTGGGTAAGTCACTTAATCTCACTGAGTCTGTTTCTTAGGTAGCCCGGATAACCTTGCGTAAGTCACCTCCTCTCGAAGACTCAGTTTATTTCGCCAGTGGGCAGATTTGATCAGGCGCTTCACCAGAACAGATCCCGAATGGCCAACAGGCGTATGGAGAGATAGTCAACATCATTAGCTGTCTGGAAATGAAACTTGAAACCGGAGTGTGACATGACTGCATACCTTCCAGAGTCATCGAATGACAATGGTGGTCAACTCCTGTGTGGAACACCTGGAACTCTCTTTCCTTGCAGGTGGGGATGTAAACTGTTACAACCACACTGGAAAACTGATTGGCTGTATATACTAAAGCTAGGCCTAGGTGCACCCAGGCACCCACTGCTGGATACATTACCAATGAAAGTGTGAAGATATAGTTACCATAAGAAGTGGTTCTTTCTAGCGTTAAGTGGAATAACAATAGCTTCATTGTGCCAGGCCCTGAGCTCCGTGTTTTCTGCACAGATGCTCTGTCCTCACCTGACCTAGGCTCTATGGTGAGGGAACTGAGGCCCAAAGACATAGGGAACTTGCAAATTCACGGATCAGACAGACAGGTGGAAGTGGCTTTGAACCTGCAGTCCTTGAAAACCCGCAGGCCAAGAGAGCCAGGGAGAGTTAGGTGTGGCTGACTCGGAAGAGCAGAGCAGAGCAGCCCTCCTTCCAAGCCTTTCTCTCCCTTAGTCTCCACAACTGGGCTCCGCTGGGATTTGCCTCCCTCTCCCAGCTGGAGGTAGGAGGGGGCACTTCTGTTTCTCTTTGCCTGAGTCTGGGTCTTCCCACTTCATTGACTCTTAGATGCTTCCCTTCAACTGACTTTAAGGTGGAATTACATTCTTAAAACTGTACTTATTAGTGTTTATTGAAGAATATCTTTTAGCCTACTCATAATGTTTTCGGCTAGTTAAGTAGGTCTTATCAGTTATTTCTAAAAAGACAAATACACCATATTGATCTGTGCCCATAAAATAGATGGGGATTTCTCAATGTATGGTGGGCTTTCTACTCGCTCCCTTAAACACATGTGGCTCCTTGGCTGCATGGTTTCCAGTGGGGATCTACAAAGGTCTTATTTTTTTTTTAGACTTTATTTATTTTTGAGAGAGAGAGAGCTTGAGTAGGAGTGGGGGGGGCAATGGCAGAGGGAGAAGCAGACTCCCCACTGAGCGGGGAGTCCAATGAGGAACTGGATCCCAGGACCCTGAGATCATGACCCAAGTCAAAGGCAGACGCTTTAACCGACTGAGCCACCCAGGCTTCCCTGCAATGGTCATTTTTAACATCAGAAATCCAACCAATGGACAGCCCAAACCTAAAAAGTTATATACTAGGCTCTTTACAGGGTATTTGGAATTTGTAACATAAGTCCAGGAAATTAATGTCCTATAAATCTGGTATTTAGGCATTGATCTAATTTGTAGCTTCTAACAAGATTCTGTAAGGTACTTCACTTTTGCTGTGAAAATGGCCCTGTGTGTTTATATATACTGCCTGCTAGCGTAGCCACTGTGTGTATATCTAGCATGGGTTTGGAAAACTATCTATCATGGCATGAGAAAGTTGTGTTAGGGTAGAAATACCCTTTATTTGTGGAGACTAGCTGATGGGGGAGGGAGACATATCTATACAAACTCCAACAATTATAAAATTAGTTAAAAACTCTGCTAATAGAGAAAAAGAAATAGTTAAATGAGAAATCATTACAAAAAGGATTTATTAGACAAACACATCAATCGATTGAGTCTAAGGATTTGGCCAGAAGGCCACTGGGCCTTTCAAAGCAGCGGAAATTCAAAGTCACATAGTCGGAGCGTTACTCTGCTACAATGTGTAGAAACCAGAAAGGTCAGGAATGACAGCACTCCATGCTAGTCCACAGACAGATAGGCCTCCGGCCTCCCTCCCTAGCCCCTTGCTTCTGCTGGAGTCTTCTGTGATGCTGTACCTGAGAGAGATGAAACGTCCCCCACACCTTACAGAAATCCAGCTTCTTGTTACAGATCTTGACTCTGGGCACTTGAACTGCCTGTTCATGACACATGGGATGTTGCTTTTCAAAACCAAAGAACAGTTGTTGAGGGAGTGTTTCTCAATAGGTAAAGTGGATAAAACATTCTCAACTACAGTAACTACATTTGTAATCTCATCTGGCAACAAATGTCTTTTAGAAAGTTACAATGTGTTGTTTGGGGGCTCTTCTTTAACATAGAAGGAAACAATTAGCACATCATATGCAATTGAAGGATACCCATTCTCAAATCTTGTGAGCATCCCGTGAATATGAAGTTTTCATTTAATTTGGCAGAAGGGGGGATATTTTCTGTCATTCCTGATAGTAATATAACTAGATATTTCAAAATTATATCATGTGTTCATGACACCAAACTGGGTTTGCTTTATCAGAAGCAAACTTTGATCATTCAATTTAATTGTTAATGGCATAGGCTTTCAAAAAATAGCAAGCAGTATGGTATCTGTGTAGCTATCAGCCAACCTCAAGTGACAAAGGTAAGAATGAGATAGACATGACCTGGTTAGGAACCTCGGGGTTTCTGAGATATGAACTCCAAACATGTCACATAGAAAGCTAAAGGCAGTATCCCAAACAAATCTGGCATGAGAATTTTACAGAATAACTTTTTTTTTTTCTGGGACGTAGTAATAAAAGTAGTAGTTGGAACTAGGGGCCATACATGAGGTTCGGGAGTTGAATCTATTATGGGAATGTTTTTGCTGGCACAGCCCTTCTTTAGCCCAAGAACTACTTTCTTCACACGCTTGACAACCTTTTGCATGTTGTGCCATCTTAGAGTCTCTTTGGAACAAGAATGGCTCTAGAGGAAACTCTAAAAATGTTGAGTTTGCGCCTTTAAAAAATAGTCCGATTGATGACTGTCCTGTGTCCTGGGGGGCTGTCCTCTCCGGCTCCTTCAATCTTTGGGAACCTAGGAAATGCCAGGACAGACCAATGAGAGTATCAAATACTGTAAATCAAAACAGGGCGCCTCAAGCATAAACGTCAAGATCTTCGTTGAGCCACTGGTCCCTTCGTTATCATTTGTAAGCATGGGAGGCCATTGCCCGTTGGTCAAAGCTGCTCTCAAAACCTGCGGGACAGCCGAACCGCGCCTGCGTCAGCACGTAAGTCTAGCCACAAAGCCGCTGCATTTCCTACCAGAAATTTCTGGTCTTCTCCGAAAAGTAAGATACCTATTCTCTCAGGAACAGCCTGGGGGAATCTGGAACATGAATTGCGCTCAGGTCCCAATCTTAAATGAAGATCTAAAAATGGGCAGTTTTGTGCATTTAAAAATAGTCCATTTCCAGCGGCCGTGTGTGCTCGCGGACCCAGCTCGTTCAGTATTGCGGAGGAATCACTGGGTTTGGGCCAATAATCAAGTATGAAAAGGGAAACAATACGCTCTGAAAGGGGGAAGCTGCGTATCCTCTGAGCGAGCTAAAATGTTCGAAGAAGATCCCATCCTAAGAGAGAGCGACCTGCGGGCAGGAAGTCTTGGATCCCTGGCATCTCCACCCCCGCAGCCCTGTTCGCCCTGCTCGGGACACCCAGACTCCCAGAAGGAGCCCTTGAACGGAACTGACCCTGACCGAAAGTGGAGAGCCCGGTTCAGAAACGGGAAGCGTTGAGCACCGCCTTCATCTCCGGACACGTTTAAAGACCGCAGATCCTTGACCCCCCTTTGTGGACCGCGTGGACTCAGAGGGTCCTCGCGGCGGGAAGGGGCGCGGCTGGCGAGGCCAAGCAGCCTCTCCCTGCCCTCCGGCGTTGCCTCCCGACAGCTGGAAAGGAAGGGGCGCGCAGACACCTGCTCACCACGAGGGGGCGGTCCCTGCGCGTCGGCGCCCCTCGGTGGCTCGGGGACCCGCAGGACCACGCCGATCACTCGTGAGTCCCGACGAAGTGGACCCCGAGAAGCTCCGGGTTCATAAGTGCGGAGCGTAGAAAGGGGTCAGGTAGGAAGGCCCGAGGAAGGACGCAAAGGGGCCCCCAGCGGCCGCGGGCGTTGGCGGGAAGGAGGTGGCGGCGGGAAAGAGGACGTTGGCCGCCGCGTAGGAGGGGAAAGTCTGGAAGGGCAGTGCGCCCGGGCCGGGGGGTCCAGGGCTGCCCCCCGCGCCGCCGCCGCCCGCTCCAGCTGCGTTCCCGGGCGCCCCGGGCTGGGACG
>LNAC01000001.1:7188766-7204175 GCA_002007465.1 Ailurus styani | reverse complement strand
CGCCGCCCGGCACTCGGGAGAGCGCGCCGGGTCCGCTTGCAGGCGCGCAGCCCGCTCCTGCGGCCGCCGCTGGCCCGCGTCCTCGGCTTCCTCCTCCTCCTCCGCCTCCTCCGCCTCCGAGCCCTCCAGGGGGGACGCCGCGCCCGCGCCGCTGTCCGCAGCATCTAGTGGAGAAGGGGAGGGTGACCAGAAGCCCGGGATGACCCAACCCCTCCGGGTCACCACACCCCCTCCCACCTTCCTCGGAGCCCCCAGCTCTGCCCCTCTCTGGCATCTCGCTCCCCCCACCACCCCGCGATCACACATCCTCGCAAGCCCTTCCCAGGAGTTTAGGGGTGCGGTGTCCTCTTGCCCTTTACTCATTTGCTATCTAGTTGACGTCCACGATGTGAATTTTGAATGAATGAATGAATGACAACCCCCATTAAGAAAATACAATGACTATATTGGACGGGTAGGATCACTGTACATTGAGACATCGAGATGTCAGGTGCGTTTAAGGCTCTGTATCCCCAGTTTCTAGAAACCTATTTTGGTCTGGAACTCCTAGCAATTAAAAAAGAAGTTATTAAGCTCCCAAACCCCCCCNCAGCCTGCCTTCCTCTACGTTCCCGGCACCCCGCCCCCAACCCCCCCCCCCCGCCTTTAAAGTGAAATTCCCTCTTTCCCATCTCCTCTCTCCTGCCGTGTTAATAGAGTTTCAGATTTGTGCGGGACCGGATCGATAGATGTCATCTATTAAAGGTAAGTTTTAATCGAACAATATTAGGATCAGACAGGGAAAGGGGGTTTGAAGTCGGTACCTGCAAGCTGCGGGCAGGAGATATGCAGGCGCCAGTAATAGAATATCGATCATCGCTGTGGGGGGAGGGGAGCGCGGCCCCTCGGAGGGGCGATCCGAACAATTACCAGGCGGACTACCCGGGCCCAAGCACAGCCGCCAGAGGCGCCCCGAGCCCCTAGACAATCACTGCCAAATTTGGGGAGGAGAAGCGGGGGGCTGTGCCGCATCCAGCCTCTTTCGGACTTGGGCCCTTGACTGGGCGTCCGCCCAGGGAACCTCGTGCCCACGCTCCACCCAGCACGGATCCTGCTGTCTTTTGTCCGTCCTTCCAGACACAAACTCTCCCAGACCCCTCCTCGGGTGCTCGCCAGAGTTAGGAGTAAGTGAAAACCTTTCGAGGAGAAAGGACCAAAGGCCTCCCATCCCCCCGCCCCACCCCTGCTCCCGCCCCAGTCAACGATTGGGTCTGGGGAGAGAGCACGGAGCGCGTGGGGCAACGGAATCTCTGCAGGTGTCTAGATGGTTGGAAGTGGGCCCCAGGTGCCTAAACCTGACCTCGCGCTCCCTTCCGGACACCGACACGTGATTTGGCCTCAGCTTCTTCATCCATAAAATGGGGGCAATATTCATCATGTTGTCTACCTCGCCGCTTCTGAAGTTTTCCATGACTTTGATCTCTGGTCTGGGCCCTGGCACGTGGTGGGTGCCTTACATGCCCGAGAAATGAATGAGCCTGGAGAGCTGTTTAGTTTTCACTGCGAGCAAAACAGAGCTGTGGTGTTTAGTGGCTTGGCCGGTGAGCAGGGACGGGCTCTGGGAGGCAAATCCCTGCCCCAGGATGGCGGGGGCCTCTTTTCTGCCTCAGTTCAGTTCTGCCTCAGTTCAGTTCCAACACAGAGACAAGGCAACACTTTGCACCTCGTCCTGTGAGCCTTCTGCCTTTGGTGAAGGCTCCGCTACCGGCCACTCACTCGGTCCCTGGTTGTCCACCCACCTCCCAACCTCCCCATCGCATCGTGTGGGCTGGGGCTTCCGGGGACCCGGGGCCGCTCCGCATCCTTACCAGGGGTCTCCCGCTGCCGAGCTGAGTCCCCTGGGCTGGCGTCCTTCCCCGCTTCGGCCTCTGCCAAACTTTTCTTGGCTTCCCGGGGAGCCGGGCGCACGGCCGGGAGCGCAGCGCGGGTGAATTTCTGCGGATCCAGGATGTCCAGGACAGAGAAGGAGATCTTGTGGTGGGAGGGAGCCGCCTTGGCCCCGCCGTCCTGCCATGCCAGCATGCCCGCCGCCCGCGGGCCGGGGATGGCCGCGCTTCGGCTTGCCTTCGGCCGCGGCTGGGCCGCCGCTCTCCAGCCAGTGGGAGGGTCCGGGCGGCCGAGGGGATCTGGGGAGGGGCACGCGGAGGCGGGGCTGGGAGAGGGCCGCGGGGGCGCTGCGCGCCGATTGGCACTGGAGCGGCCCAGACCCCCGCCACGTGCAGGGAGCGCTCGCAGCCGCCCCAAGACTACCCCGCACCGCGCTGGGGCCGCCCGCCTCGGCACCCGGGCGCCTGCGTGAGCCTGGAGAGCGCGCCCGCCCCTGCATCGCCGCCCGAGCGGCGCGCCTCTCCCCCACCCACAGGGACTCCGGATGTGCGCGAGCGTGCGATCGCGGGACCGTTCGATCGCATCCCGCCCCTCCCCCCCAAACACACGCTGACTTGGGCTTGGGTTTGTGGCTTTTCCCCGGCGACTTTGAATTGGGGCTATAATCGAGGCCGGCGGTGATTACTTGAAGGCAACGCTGCGCACATCTCCTGCCCCGCCAGGGAATCACAGTGATGGTGTCAGACCTCGTCACCTCGGATTTTTTTTTTTAAAGATTTTATTTATTTATTTGACACAGAGAGAGAGATTACAAGTAGGCAGAGAGGCAGGCAGAGAGACAGGGAGAGGAGGAAGCAGGCTCCCTGCTGAGCAGAGAGCCCGATGCGGGCCTCGATCCCAGGACGCTGAGATCATGACCTGAGCCGAAAGCAGAGGCTTTAACCCACTGAGCCACCCAGGCGCCCTCGGATTTAAAAGCTGTAGTGTTCTCGCAATTCACAGTTTACAAAGCCCCTTGGCTTGCGCGATCTCACTCGGTTTTCCGAGCATCCGTGTGTGGAGGGAGTAGCTTGGCCAGGACTATCATCCCCATTTAAAGATAAGGACATTGAGATTCCGAGGTGAGAAGTGCATTCATTGCCCGAGGTTCCTGTTGGCTGGTGACAGCGGCCGGTTTGGAACCGAGAGGTGTTCTTTTCCTGGATCACTACCCTTTCTAGAATATCTTGCCATGTCAGAAATGGACGAGGAACATTCTGCCCTGAGTCCGAGGCTTTCCCTTCTGCCCGAGAACAGCAGGGATTTGGGGGAGAGGTCCGAGCCCCCGCTTGGGTGTCCCGCCGCTTTGGGAGCCTTGGCGGGTTGCATGTTTGGAGGCTGGTGAGCTGAGCCTGGTGAGGGTGGCTGCCCCCGCTCGCCGAGCCGCCAAGCACAGCCCTGCGCCCTTCACTCCTTCTTCACAGTCACAGATTCAATCATATGCAGCAGATTGGGTATCTGGGACCCAGGCTGCATCTTTGACCCCCATCCCCTTCTAGCCCCAAGAAGAAAAAAGGTTAAAAGATGCTTGTCTGGTTTGAATTTAAGGTCAGGGAACAGAGATAATCGAGCGGGCTCCCATCTGCCCCGCCAGGTTCGCTGGAAAGATGAACATCAGTCCTTGGGGGAAACTTCCACCAGCCAGACCCATCTTAACATTCCCTTTTCCTTTTGTCGCTTGGGGAGCAGTCTGTGAGCAGTAAGCATTTACCCCAGCAGCAAATTCTGAGGTTTCTCCCATCCCTCTGCCCAGAACCACTTCCAACTCTGCTGTTCCTTTCTTCCCTGCCCCATGGGGCTTCCAAACAATGACTTGGCAATTAATATTGTCCGAGAAGGTAGCAGTAGGAAGAGGAGGAGAAAGTCGCTCATTAAAGTGCGGGGGTGGGTGGGGCGCTGTTAATCCCATCTGTTATTGAAGGGAAGACCCCGTGCGCGGGTTCCTTGCAGCTTTTCTCATTCAAACCTGCGGCCCCTCCCCGAAGCGGCCCCTGTATTCCCTGCCGACTTTAAAGCCCTGCCGAAAGGCAAACCCGCTCCAGTCTAAAGCTATGATGGATTGTGCTTTTACAGGAAAGCGGGAAGGGAGGTGCCCTGCCAGAACCCCCCAGCCCACCTCCCACCAGAGGGAATGCACGCCCTGTGAAAACCAAAGAAAAGGGAGCCCTGGAACTAAACAGTGGCACCCAGGAACTTGGATTGCAAGTCACAGAATGTTCCAGAACACATGCCCATAGGGTACTTTGCTTTCTGTTTTGACAACTCTTTTCTCACCCAGATCTCTCTTTTTTTTTAATTTCCTTTTCTTTCTCTTTCCCTCTCCATATTGAGCCCAGCCCCTTTTTACTTACTTCCCCCACATTTAGGATCTTCAGGGTAGAAGTAGTTCTCCCTAAGGTGGCTCCAGGAGGGATATGTGTGGCCTCCCACGATGGGTCTTACCTGTTCTGTTAGCAACCTTGCAGCCATTTTCCCTGGAAGTTGGGCTGGCCTTCCGGAGGCACCCTACATGCAAACCAGGGGGATAGGGAAGGTTGCAGACGGCCAAGAGCAGCCCCAATCGGGGTCATTTTCATTTTACTTTATAAATTGCCTAGAACAATTTTTGTTTAAAAGACATGAATCACCTTTCCTTTGAGGTGGACAGGTGTTAAATATAGAAAAGGAGCAGCAAGGGGAGAAGCAACAAATTGGAGATGAAGACAAGAGTACATAAAGGCCACGTTTTTAAAGACTCGGTCTTTAAGAACTTCTTTTCCTTCTTTTTCATTCCTCTTGCCCATTATTTTTTTCCCTCTATTTCTGATGCGCATGCTCAGTGCAGCCCAGGTTACCGTGTGTGGCTTCTGGAAATAGATGACACGGAAGAAACATCGTAGTGTCTCCCATCAACATTGAAGGGATAGAAAATGCTCCTTCTGATTCACCCAACTTAGAAGTCCCCCACCCAACAACAACCAGTCAAAATTCCTCCATTTGGTGAGGGGAGAGGGGCCTTAGAGAATTGTCTTTCTGGCCACCTGCTTTGTAAATGACCGGGAGCTAGTGAGACCTCCGATAGGTACAGTTTGGCCTTGTGTTCACTCACTAACATCCTCCCACATGTACTTATACCCGAGGTGCTCCTATCTAATAAATATATCCAAATCCAGCAAGCCACCTTCCCTCTGTGCCTGGAGTTGATTTGTTTTTTCAACGTGGGCATTAAAATTCTGCCCGAGTGCTGTCTTTAAATTGCTTTGATGCTAGGTGGGTTCCAACCCTGACCTGTCCTGATGGCAAGTGATGGCTGTAACAAGCTCCGGATCAATATTCATAGCGGGTGTCCTGGGCTGATAACACTATCCAAGACAATGTTCGCGATCCGCGCAGACAGCGGAGATAGTGCGCCATTAGGGATGTTGTGTTAAATAACCTGATCCATTTCTGGGGCTATTTAATGACTTTCACGGTTTAGATAGTATCTTTAAGGAGAAGGCAAAGGCTATTCCGGAGGCGCGGATGCAAACTGATGGTGCCAAGCTCCTCAAGCTATTCCACAAACAAAGTGGCCTCTAATTCCAGCACCGCCTTGAAGAGCTGCTGCCCAAGACACGAACAGTGTGAACACAGAAAGAATTTGCTGTTTATGCAGAGGGAGAGCAATATTATGAGCCGCGTCAAAGCACCTTAGATAAGATCTTATGTTCCTGAAATAAAATAAACAGATTCTCTAGGTAAAAGCCTGCGGTCCGGGCCAGCCCCCTGGGTAGGAGAGAGATGCCAAAGAGACAGCTTCATAAGGCACCGCTTGGTGACAAAGAGAGAGAAGTCAACTGCAGGGACAGTCGTGTGGGCGACCCCATTACTGGTGACCTCAGCCAGCTTTCCCCAAGATGTGTTTCAACTCAAAAACGGGTCCGCAAAATGGGAAGGGGGAAGGCGCTGGATTGTAGAAGGGAACTTAGTGATCCTAGCAGAATCAGGTGTTAATGTTTACTTGCCTCTACACCCCTTGTTGCCCCCGAGAGTTCATTTACAATTAAAGGCTAGCATTTACAGTTTCCTACCGGGGCTTTGAACTCAGGCTGCCAAGCTGAGCAAGTATTCCTTTTAAAAACCCACCTCAGAGACTTTGATTTGTGAAAGCTCAACAGGTAGCCTTCCCACCAAACCCTACTGCAGCCAAAAGAAAAGTGGGTGCTCAACATATTTTGCTATAAGAAACCAGTATTTCTTCTTGGAAATCAACAGGTTAAAAAAAATCAAAATTTTTTAAATCAACTTCTTTGTCTCAGAAATGTGGAGGGAGCATCAAAGAAGAAGATGAAGCAGTGGTTATATTGATTAGTAGAATACATGTTAATTGCTTCTGATAATGACAATTACTGTGACTAATAGCTGTTCTTTTTGAGGAACTTGCTCTGGACGAGGCACTTGGCCAAGCTCTTTGCTCATTTTGGGTTATTTCACCCAATCCTCCCCCACAACCCCACGGAGCAGGCACTGTTACTGTCCCCAAACTGCCCTCGAGCCCAGGGCTAGGAAATGGTGAAGGTAAGATCTGAACCGGAGCAGTGAGATTTCAGAAGCTGCTTTGGGAAAGTTCCGATCCAGGGAATCACATTCCAGCCCCAGGGTGAAATCTAATCATAGACATGATTAGAATGACATTTATCCTAGACATTTATCAAATAACTTTCCTTCAAAGTTACACAGAGAGCTGGGATGCGGGTAAGAGGACCTGCCAGGAAATAACCGAGCCCAGCACTGCCTGGGGTTGGGGGCGGGTACCGTGGTGCCTGTTTGGGCATCTAGCTCCGGCAGCTCTTATGTTCAGTGTTTTCTAACGTTCCCGGGAAGATATTCCCGGAAAGAGCCCAAGACAAGGGAATTACCCTGTGAACCAAACTGCCCTGGGCATCTGGAAAAGTAGAGACATGTAATTGGAAGAAGGAGAATGGAAGGGAAAATGCCAAGTGACAAGCTGAGGACATATGGGGAGAGAACTGGTGAGGGCCAGGGCCAGCAGGAGCAGGGACAGGAGTGCGGTCTGGACTGTTGCTGACCGTGAGCGTGGAATGCTGTGCTAACACCCTTCCCAAGGGACACACATGGAGAATAAAGACACAGAAGCAAGGTGGGACAAGCTTACGGAGCACCTGCTTCCTTGAATGGAGGTAAGCAATCCGTCATTCTTAGGCAGTTTCCTGCAAGGTAGGTGTCAAAGCTCTCTGTTCCCCCCATCTGGGTCTAAATTTCATTCCTTCGGTGTCTTTTCCCTGGTCTCCCTGCCTCCAGCCTTGCCACCTCTGGGCTCTTCACCTTGTGGGTGTGCAAACCCCAGCCCCCAGAGGGCCAGGCCTGGCCCAGAGGAGCAACAGCAGCTGGAATGCCAGTGGTCAATGACAAGGGTATGCTGGTGCTCCGGCTGACCTTGTAGGAATGCTGATCAGAGCGGCCAGGTCTCCACACTGCCCAAAAGTAGCCGGGAAGCTGGAATCGTATGTGCTAAGTCCAAAGTTTTAAATGCTGGCAACCGATTCCAAATGTTGAAGAAGAAAAAAAAGCCCATCAGAAACATGTCTGTGGGGGCACCTGGTGGCTCAGTCAGTCACACATCTGACTCCTGGTTTTGGCTCAGGTTGTGATCTCGGGGTCCCGGGATGGAGCCCTGCATTGAGCTCAGTGGGGAGTCTCCTTGAGGATTCTCTCTCTCCCTCTGCCCCTGCCCTTTCTGTCTCTCAAATAAATAAATGAATCTTTAAAAACAAAACATGCGTGTGGGTCCCACGTCTGCCCCCTGGGGTGTGCTCATGGCAGGGGACCGCACCTGATTCACTGCTCACGGCATTTCCATGGCTACTGTGATCCACAGGGTGAAGACAAAATGCCTTAGCTCTGAATACGAGGTTCTTCGCAATCCAGCCCCACTGCCTGGGCAGCTCTGGTCCCTGGACCGAGCTTTCCATGTTAGATGTGTGCGGCTCTCCTGCCCATGCATGCGGCCTTCTCAGAGACTCTGCACAGCCTCTGGGGCCTGGTGAGTAGGCAGTGGGCCAGGCTGGTGGGGTGGGGGATGACCCCCAACCCTTGGGCTATTCCACTCCTGGGCTCCCCAAAGCAGTCAGCTCAACCAGGTGAGCTGGACCAGTCAGACCCAGGAGCCTGATCCCAGGAATCTGATCAAGACCCACAGGCATGTTTCCTGCCTGTGGTGGGTGCTTGAGCTCTCTGGGCAAGAAATATAGAAATGGGGTGACTATTGTGGGGCCATATGAGCACAGAACTAATGAGGAAGTAGAGGCTCTGCAAGAGCTGGGGAGCAAAACAGAGCAGATGTACAGAGCACAGCAGGGCACAGGGAGGGGATGTGCCTGGGATCCATCCTTCCAGAGACCGGCTGTGCAGCTGCTTCTGGGTTCCTGGTGAGCCTCCGTGCACCCTTACCAGCCTTCCACCTCAGTTTGATGTGAGCCGTCCTTATTAGTCAGGGTTCTCCAGGGAGCCAGCACCGGTAGGCTGAATGGATATAGAGACAGAGATAGAGAGATACATCAAGATACAGAGATTTTTTTTTAATTGACATATAATGTATCATTTGTTTCAGGGATACAGGTCTGTGATTCATTATTCTTACACAATTCACAGCGCTCCCTATAGCACATACCCTCCCCAATGTCCATCACCCAGTCACCCCCTCTCTCTCACCCGCCTCCAAGAGATATGGAGATTTTAAAATAAGGAAGTGGTTCACGTAGTTATGAAGGCCGGCAAGTCCCAGGCTCTGAAGAATGTATTTGTTACTGTGGCAATGTTCTCTCCGTCCCACACCTGCCGGGGAGCCTGCTTTCAGCTTCAAGTCTCCTGTGTTCAAGTGCTCCCTGTCCAGGCTGACCCCGGCACTCCTTCCCACAGGGCACCCCGCCTTCCAACCAGCCCAGGTAGGCATTGCTTCCTTTGCCTGGTTAGCATCCTTGCCCCTTTTCTGTCTTCAGTAGCTTGACTTTGCTCAGGTCACCACCCCATCTCACCTCCCTTCCTGTGTGGGGACTGCCAAGCAGGGCCCCACCTTGCCCTGGCCAGGGGGTGGGAGTGGGATCCTGCAGGACCATTCAGGCTTTCTCCCCTGTGACACTGGGCCGGGCTGCTTGATCGCAGCAGTAATGCCTGAAAGAAGTCGTCTGCTAATTTTCACTCTGGAGTTGCGGGTTCTAGTATTTTCTGAGGTATGGTTATCCAACATTTTTTTAAATTATTATTCTGTAAATCGTCTTACAGCCTTCCCAGTGCTTGCCGTGCCCCCTCCCATTTTGGAATTCAGTTAGCCAGGGTCCAGGGATGCTGATTGGCACAGCCTTTGTCATACCGTAGGGGGTACAGACTGTGTGGTCATTGGTCTTTCCTAAAGTTGGAACCCACACTGGGGTGCCTGGGTAGCTCAGTCGGTTGAGTGTCTGACTCTTGATTTAGGCTCGGGTCATGATCTCAGGGTCATGGGATCGAGCCCCGCATCAGGCCCTGCACTTAGTGGAGAGTCTGCTTGAGATTCTCTCTCTCCCTCTCCCTCTGCCCCTGCCTCCACTCTTACTCTCTCTCTCTCTCTCTCTCTCTCTCTCTCTCTCTCTCTGTGAAATAAATATGTCTTAAAAAAAAAAAAAGGTTGGGGCCCACATAGCATTTGTCTCTGTGCCCATTAACACCCTGGCATTTAGCAGATTGAAGTTTCCAAAGGAATAAATGATGGCCCAATGTCATTAACCCGATTAAGTGGGATTGGAAACCTCATACCTTAAGAGCTGGTTCGGGCTCAGCTAAAAATAATAATATGATTCAGAAGTGTTTCGATATGCATATGGGTTCATAATGGATCTTCCTTCCTTCGGGGAAATCCCATGCATTTGTGGAACAACTTTGATGCTTTGAAGCAGGCCGTGTATGCTGGGCGACCACGTCCTTTGCAGAAGAAAACTGTCGGGGTAGAAGGGATGGGAGGAAGGAGATTACTTCATCTCTCTTACCCAGCTTGGGGTGAGCAGTGACTGCACTCGGCCAGTGAAGACCACAGGTCCCCCAACTGCAGGTCTCGTGTGGCTGTAGGAAGTTCTTCAACTCCTCCGGCCTATGGCGGGTGAAGTTCCCACTGCTGAGTACAAGTTCTTTGCTGCTTTCCCTTAGTCCTGCCCCCACCTTTGGCAGTAATCTCTTCCATACGAAGGACCTCTTGTGAGCGTACCGATGGTCTGATGCCAGGTCCTCATACTTCAGCATACTTTATTTAAAACCACTAACTCCCCACTCTTTGTACAAACAAAGAGTGGGTGGCTCCATGGCCACAGAGCATCATTGCCAACCTGTCCAATCAGTCCCTCTGCTGACAACATGGACATAGCTGGGTAACGTCTTGAACGTGTTCCTCTACACAGTGATCTCTTTTTAGGAAAAGAAAAAAAAATCACACCATCATAGAATATCAGAGCTGCTGTATGCATGAGAGGTCATTCTAGAGTCTGGAATCTGGACTCTTGTTACTTAAAATACGGTCTGGGGAGCATCAGCAGCCTAACTGAGGGCTTGTTAGAAATGCAGAAGCTCAAGGCACTCGGTTGGCTCAGTCAGAAGAGCACACAACTCTTGAACTTGGGGTTGTAAATTTAACCCCCCACACTGGGTGTAGAGATTACTTAAAAATAAAATTTTTAAAAAAAGGAAAAGAAAAAGAAATGCAGAATCTCTTCTCACCCCAGACCTACTGAATCAGAATATGGATTTTAATAAGTTCCCCCAGGAAATTCACATGTTTCTTAAAATTGGAGAAATGTTGATCTAGATTCGGAGACCAGCAGCAGAAGCATTACTTGGGAGCCTGTAAGAAATGCAGGTTCCCAGACCCATCCCAGACCTCCTGAATCCAGAACTCTGTTTGAGGAAGCCCTCCAGGTGATTTCAATGCACGTGAGAGTTTGAGAGGCACTTCTCGACCGATGGCTCCTTACTTTCTTTTCTACTATGGCCCACCTCAGTAACACAGAAGACCCCATGGCCCACCCAGACCTTACTTGGTCTGGTCTCACTTTCCAGGAGAGACAAACTTTGATAAGAATAGAGGGTTCCTATGGGGGACCCTAATTTTGCTTACACAGTGTCTCTTCCATCTTTTTCTTATCCAGTTGGACTACTTAAACAAAATGCTGCAGACTGGGTAGCTTCTATACAACAGAAACCGACTGTTCCCAGTTCTGGAGGCTGGAAGTTCAAGATCAGGGTACCATCGTGGTCAGATTTGGTCCAAACTCTTCCAGGTTGCAGGCTGCCCGATTTCTTGCAGTGCTGTCACGGGATGGAAAGATGAGCTAGCTCCCAGGGTTGCTTTTATCAGGGCAAGAATCCCATTCATGAGGATTCCACCCTCATGACCTCATCACTTCCCAAAGTCCCTACCTCCTAATACCGTCATGTCAGGCATAGGACGTCAACATAGGAATTTTCTTGAGGACACAAATTTTTAGACCTTAGCACTCTTGTAATAGTGCCCTGCTTATTCCTGGGAGGCTTCCCCTCCCAAATTCCATGTGTGGTAAGACTGTGAATACCAGCCCTAGTAGGGCATCCAGGCCAGGCTGGCTCATCACAGTACAATTTCCCTCTGAACACAGACATGAGGAGTTTGGGGGCTCTGATACAAGAGGGCCAGAGTTCTTTCTGGAAGCGTCAGACCAAGTTGAGGAATAGGTTCTTCCCCATGTGGTTTACCTGGGACCCTATTGGCCTGGAACTGCCACAGCTCTCACTCCCGGTTGCCTGGAGAAAGCCTGATCACACGGAGAGAGAAGGAAGTCAATCCACAGATGGGGCAGAGCCAAGAAATGGAGAGTTGGAGAACCTAGAACACCACCATTTAAGCCCTGGAACCAGTTATGCCTGAAGCCATCAATTGCTGGACTATCTGGTTATGGGAGCCAATACATTCCTTTGAAAGTTAAGCCATTTGAAATGGGGTTTCTGTTACTGGCAACGAAAGAGTCCTGGCTAATACAAGCAAACCTAGAAGGATTATACGATGTTTACTATAGCAACAGAAGATTGAATGGATTCACACTGGAGTGGAAATTCAAACATGATTTGTAGACTTATAATTGGAAATATAACAGGCCTGAAGCTCTGCACACTAGAGTATTAACTGAACTAGCTCTGGCCCAAAAGATATAAACAAGAGTCTACTGGATCAGGATTTGGGGGAAGCTTTTGTTTTCCTGGTATAAGGGCAAGACTCCGCTGTCACAGCTCCTTTCCCTTTTTCCTTCCCCTTATTCTTGCCTGAAATGCAGACATACTGTTATAGCGATGCAGTAGCCACCTTGAGAGCATGGTGGTGAAAGCTTCACGTTAGAGATGGAAGAGCAGGAGATGGAAGGAGTCATGGAAGCTATGGTACCTGCCCAGGCCTACCTCCCTCTTGACTTCCTGATATATGAGAAAAGTATCTATTTTTTTGACCAAAAGTCAACAAACCTTGAACCAAGGTCATTCTTCAGATGAGGAACCTGAGTCCCTGTATTCATTTCCTATTGCTACTGTAACAAATTGCCACAAATATAGTAGTTAAAAGCAACACAAGTTTATTATCTTACCGTTCTAGAGGCAAGAAACCCTAAAATCAAGGTGTCAGGAGGGCTGAATTCCTTCTGGAGACTTCAGAGAAGAATCCATTTCTTTTCTTTTCCTGCTTCTAGAGGCTGCCTGCATTTCTTGACTCACAGTCCCTTCATATTCAAGGCTACCCGAACAGCATTTTTGAATCTCTCTCTCCCTCCCTCTCTCCCTTCCTATCTCTTTCTCTTCCTTTCCTCCCTCTCTCTTTCTCAGCTCTACTTCTGTTGTCATGTCCTCTTCTCTGACTCTGACTCTCCTGTCTCCCTCTTCCCTTCTAAGGACTCTTGTGATCACACTGAGCCTATTTGGATCATCTAGGAAAACCGCCCATTTCAAGACTCTTAGCTTAATTCCCCCTGCAAAGTTACTTGTACCAGGTAAGGCAGTATATTCCCGGGCTCCGGAGAGAAGGATGTGGACACCTTCTAGGGGCACTGTTTTGTCTATCATCATCCTAGATATCAAAAGTGGTTTGCCCAAGATCCTACATGGCTAGCAGAAGAGGGAGAACCCAGGGCAAGCTCCCCACCCCTGGCAGAAATGCCCTTCCTTCTCCTCCTTGGCAGGAAGCTGCAGGCCAGCCATTCTTCAAGGTCCATTTCAGGCTGTACCTCAGCTCAGAAACCTCTGCTGCCCTCCAGGTTTAACAGAGCCCATCCTCTTGGCTGTGTCTTTGTCACTCAGTGGCACTTGGCACACATCAGGTTAGCAATCTTCAAAGCGTACATCTTGTTCTCTGCAGTCTTGACTCAAAGGCAAAAATCACACCCTAGACCGTTTTGCATTCCTAAAGCCCTGAACCCACAGAACAGACAGTTCAGTTCATGTATACAGTATACATGTATACAGTACATGTATACAGAGCATTGACTCGCTCAGCTCCTGAACCACAGAATCTGGACTGCTAAAAACTGCATTTCCCAGAGTCCCTTGCAGGTTGGACTAGGCTCCACTAAGCTGGACATGGTGAAAGCAAGGTAAGTGGTAGCCATGGGTGGAGAGAATCCTTTAAGGACATGGTGGTGGGTGGATTTGGTTCTTTGGGGCCTGTACTGTCAGGTCCCTGGTGACTTGGGAGCCAAGTACCCCAATGGGACAATGCATTTGGGCATTTCTCATAGCTGCATGGTACTTGTGCTTAGTTCTCCAGTTCCCATGGAAATATGTAAGCTTCTTACTGCCTGGTGTAAACATAACCCTTTAGTTGGTACGGTTTCTATTTTCTGCAGCTAAGAAAATATTACCGTGGCTAATATTCTTTTTTTTTAAGGTCTAATATTCTTTTCTCCCTCAACCAGATTGTAGATTCCCAAAGGGCAGGAACTACATTTTACATCCCTCCTATAAAATCAAGAGTACATAGTTCTCCAGTAAACTTAGCAACACGGTATGCACGATTCATTGAACTGAGTTAAAATTCTAAGATTCTGATGAATTCTATGTCTTGTCTGTGGCTGAAGGACCTAAAATGGCCATTCTAATATGGTCTTCTTTTGATACCTCAAAGCTAAGTCAGGCCTGGAGGAGTCTGATTTTTTTCAAGTTTCTTTTTTTTTTTTAATTTAAAGATTATTTATTATTTGAGAGAGAAAGATAGTGAGCAGGAGCACAAATGTGTGGGGGGAGGGGCAAAGGGAGAGAGACAAGCAGGCCCCCCGCTGATCAGGGAGCCCCAGAAGGGGCTCCATCCCAGGACCCCAGGATCATGACCTGAGCCAAACACAGACGCATAAGTGACTGAGCCACCCAGGCACCCCTCAAGTTTCAACTTAAACACTTGGAAAGTTCAGAGGGACAGTCAAGGAAACTTCCCTTTTCTATAAATTTCTACTTATTGCAAAAATGAGGTACCATTAGATGGATTGTAACCATTCATCCAAAATGTCACTGGCCTAACACACTGCAATGCTCCCATTTTCTTCCCAGCCCTATTCTTACGCATCCTTAATTTTGCAGGGCTGTGGTCTACATTACCGCCTGGTAATGTAAAATTTACTAGTTTTGTGGTCTCCTTTCTCATATGTTATAACACAAGCAGTTTCCATGTTGTTACCTACTTCTCATTTTTGGTGGCATAATATTTTTCTCTGTAGCCATGTTACACTAGTTTGCACACTGACTTTTCTTCCAGCTTGTTCTGGCGTGATAGCTTACACTGCCCTCCCCGTCTTTAGAATCACTTTCTTAGCATCACTTCCCAGGTGCGGGATCATCTGGCCAATTGGTCCAACTATCTCCACTGCTTTTAGGCCTGTCACACTCCCAGCAAAAGAATGAGGACATCAATGAAGCACTGATCTCTTTCATGTTTGCTACTTTTACAGGTGCCTCCTTATCTTGATTTGCCCTGTTTTGGTTTTTAGGGAGGTTGACTATTTCCCAGGGGCTTGTGTTTTGCTTTTCCTGCCTCTTGTCCACTGAGCCCTCAAGGGAAGATGCTCCCATTTCGGGGGCGTGTGATCCGGGAACGGAGAGGCGGCACCCGGGGGTTCCGGGTTTGCACCCGGCCCGCCCCGCAGGCCCCGCCCCGCCGGGCTGCCCAGCCCAGGACTACACTCCCCAGGCGCCCCTGCGCGGCGAGCCCGGCCGCCGTTCCCAGCCGGGGGTAGCGACGCGGAGTCTGAGGCGCAGGGCAGAGCGCGATGGCCTCATGGGGCGAGCGGCTGGCGGGCGTGCGCGGGGTGCTGCTCGACATCTCGGGCGTGCTGTACGATGGCAGTGAGGACGGCGGTGTGCCGATTCCTGGCTCCGTGGAGGCGGTGGCGAGGTGAGTGGGTCGCGCTGGCCGCGTTGGAAGCGAGGCTCGGCTCCTAGCCGGGTCCCACCGGCGGTTTCTGGCCGCTGCCGGGGCGGGGCGGGCGGGGGCGGGGCC
>LNAC01000001.1:7100361-7188706 GCA_002007465.1 Ailurus styani | reverse complement strand
GGCGGGGCTGCGGCTCTGGCCCCGCCCCCGCCCCGCCCCTCGTGCTGGGCCCCCAGCTGGGCTGGACCCAGGCGCAGCAGCCCCCAGGCTGAGCGTGGGGCCTCCGCTGGTCCGAGGTCCGCCGCCCGACTGGGTAGCAGCTGACTTCCTGCGGCAGCTGAGCGCTTGGGATGGGCTGGTCTGAATTGAGATGTGCTGTAAGGGCACCGTCCACGCCGGGATTCGAAGACTGAGGGACAAAAACGGAAAGAGCTTGCTTTGTAGGGATTACATGTTGTAGGGATGATAATTTGAATATATTAGGTTAAATAAGATATATTAGATTCCACCTGTTTTCTTACTTTTGTTAACGTAGTTACCAGAAAACTTTAAATTATGTATGTGCTGGCATCATTTGGGGGGAGGGGAGCAGGAGGGCATCTTTTCACCAAATCTTGCGCCCAGAAGACCACGCAAGGACCACGGTTGGCACCATTGGACTCTCCGAGCCATTGGCACGACAGGCCAGTGTTGCCACGACTTTGATGGGCAACCAGGAAGGGCTAATTGCCCAGGACTTGGCTTCCCAGACTCACTGGTTGGAGGACCCTGGGTTAGTGGCCCGATCTCCCTAGGACTCAGTTTACCTACTTCTAGCTGGCAATTAAGTGAGCCTCTTGGTCCTTCTCAGGGAGCCCACCCCACGGGTCTGTACAGGAGCCATACTGTCCTGTGTAGCAAAGTTGGAGGTGTTTGAGAGGCCAGGAACTCAGAAAAGGGAGACATGGCCACGAGGAGTGTATGCAGAGGGCAGCCCAGACCTAGGAGACTCCCGATGGCCCTGGGAGCCTCATTTCCTGGAGTCCAGGTTTAAGTTCTGCCCGTTGCCTTAGTCTCTGTTTACCCCAAGTCTTCAGATACACTGTCATAAACAAGAACATTATGTGATGGCACCTTATGGTGCCAAGAACATTATGGAAATGCAGCAGAGGGCACTGGCTGTGTTTTGAGGTTAAGTGAACCTAGTATGGGGAAGCGCGAGGCCGCAGTCTCAGGGCCGTGACTGAGGCAGACAAGTCTTCATGGGGCTCATGTCTGCAAGGGAAAATGGACAGTAAACTTGGATGCAGATGAGTAAACATAAGATTGGCTGAAAAAGTGACAGAGGGGAGGTTGGACTTCTCTGAGGAGAAGGCATTGGACTCCACCAGAGGGTACAAAGGGCCGTCTGCGTGAGGGGCGGAGGAAGTGCATTCCAGCTAGAGGGAACAGCAGCTGCAGAGGCCTAGCGGCAGAAGAGAGCTTGGACATTCATGTTCACGGAACCAAAGAGGGGAGCATGGCTGTAGCAGGGACGTGTCACAGAGAGGTGCCTGGATTTTATCCTGAGTGCAGGGGGAAGTCACTGAAGATCTTAGGCAGGAGTGTCATAGGATCTGAATTATGTTTTAAAGAACTTGAAATGTAAAACATGAAACTGTAAGTACCCAATGAAAACAGAGATTTCCTTTGAAATCTTTGAGTAGAAGACCTTTATAATTACGCCCCCAAATCTAGAAATCAACAGAAAAAAAAATCAACAGCCTAATAGAAAAATGCAGAAAAGATATAAACAGTTCATAAGGAAGATAAAGCAAATGATCCCTAAGCATGGGAAAGATGTTCAGCCTTACTTAGATAAGAGAAATGCAAATCGAAACCCTGGCAAGGTGCCATTTTTCATCAATGTGGGAAGACTGGCCAAAACACACAACTTTGAGGGGTTCCTGGGTGGCTCAGTCATTGGGCGTCTGCCTTCAGTTCAGGTCATGATCCTAGGGCCCTGGGATCAAGCCCTGCATCAGGCTCCCTGCTCAGTGGGAAGCCTGCTTCTCCCTCTCCCATTCCCCCTGCTTGTGTTCCCTCTATTGCTGTGTCTGTCTCTGTCAAATAAATGAATAATATCTTAAAAAAAACCAAACACAACTTTGAGCATACATTCTCTGGGTGAGCGTTTGCAGAGACAGACCCTGTCATACGTTGCTTGTGGAAGATGCACTTGACAGTATTTCTCACCAGTTCCACTTCTGGAAACTGCCTTGCCTCATACATGAGGAAGAACCAATTATATGTCAGTAAAGCTGGAAAAAAGTACTGCACCCCCCCCCAAAAATTTACAAATATTTTAAGATCGCTCTAGTTGCAAAATGGGGAACGTCCAGACGCTCTCTTCAAGAGAAGAAGCAGGGGAAGCAGTTGGGAGACCATTGTATGGTCCAGAAAGAGATGGTGGGGCATGGACCCGGGAGGTGGCGAGAAGGGAGTGAATGAAAGAGATGTTTTGGAAGCAGGCGCAGGAGGGCCTGCTGACACAGTGAGTGCTGTGGGGGCCAGGGAGAAGAGGAAGAGCACTTGAAAGGATGGAGAAGATGGGAAGGGGTACAGGGCAGGTGCTCTGATAGTTCACGACGTACGTCAAGTTCTTGGCCCAGTGCTAGGTGCAGGGTGGACCCGTGACAGCACAGTATGCATACATACATACGTTTATTTACTTAAGTTGTGGAATTTTTTATTGGGACATAATTAACATACGATCTTATATTAGTTTCAGGTGGACAGCCTGTTGGTTCAGCAATTCGGTACATGGCTCGGTGCTTAGCATGAGATGAGTGGAACCGCCGTCAGTCACCAAACAACGTGATTACAACCATATTGATGATATTCCCTGTATTTCTGGGCAGGTGGGGCGGCTCCCGGAGGCTGCCTGTTCTGTGCTCGGTATTCGTGCTTTCCTCTCACTGTCTCATGTGGTCCCCTGACCAGATGTCTGGGCAGGGGGGCGGCGGGCTGTGCCTCCCCTTGACCAGGTGAAGCCCCTGCAGCTCGGGGCTGGCCAGGGTCTCAGCTGGGATGGCCCAGGGACCACGGGGACCCAAGTCTGCCTGACCCCCAGCCGCCGTGCCTGAGCCATACTTGGAGTCCTTTGTGGGAGGAGTGGGTGCTGAGAAAGGTCAGTGGCTTCCACCAGCCCATCCTGAGCAACGTGCCCCACCCCGAGCTGTCCAACAAATGCGTGTGCTGATCGCAGCGTGTGGCAGCAAGGAGGGGTCCCTGGCCTGTTCACCTCTGTGGGTTCTGCGCTGGCGCCTTCCCACCCATCCCCAGGAGGGTTTGTTTTGATTTACTTTAACTCAGGCTGCTTTAAGTAGCTGGGATGTCTCTCGTAGCGGCTATTCTGTGGAAGTTGAACCGCTGGGTAACATCTATCTTAAAATACATCAGAACCAGTTTTGTGGCTGAGAGGGGGATTTCCTTCTCCAGACCATGTGGGATCATTTTCGGTGAGGGGACATAGGGCTCCTTATTCTGGGAGATTTCATCATCGCACTGCCCAGGGGTCTGGAGAGCTAATGGCCTCGTCCCTCTGAAACCTCCAGGGCTCCCAGGCCACAAGACCAAGTCCCAGTGCCTCCTCCTGGTCCACTAGGGCCTTCTCAAGTGAGCTTGGTGGCCCCTTGTCCACCCCCTCGCCCCCCTCATCCCGTTGTTCCCAGCTGCAAAGACTCCTGGGTAGGGTTTTCACTGATGAGCCCCTTTGTGGCCAAGCGCCCACTGAGCCTGGGCCTGCCCACACCCCAGTGCGCTCTGGCTCTCTGGACATCCTTTCCTCTTGGGCCCTTCTGCCCGGCCTCCAGTGGCCCACTGACCATACCCAAGCCTTCCTTGGGGTGGCCCTGGGCAGGCACGAAGCCCAGCGTCCAGACGGTAGTGAATGTGGTGGTAGTGAGTGTGGTGCTGGAAGCTTCCCCTGCTTTCGGAGTTTTCCATGGGGATGTTTCACACGTGCCGGATCCCCCTATTTTGGAGGGCCCAAACCAAGCACGGACTCTCCCAGGAACCTGTTAAGAAGCAGGCCTGCTTGCCAAGGTGAAGGACACACTGCATGTGGCTGCTTTCTATAGTGTTTGTAGCCACTAGAGTGGTTTCTTTACATCCTGCACTCTGTGGCCTCCTTGATATGCGAGGCTCACTTTGATGTCCAAGGAGCTCAACGGAAGTCCCTGGGGTGAGGGCAGCTGCAGAGGGACAAGCATGACCGGGAGGGGATGAGGTCCCCATGAGGTCCCCAGGGCCACTCCCCAGTGCCGTGGGCTCCCAGCGGGCCCCATCCATTTGGGGAACCCAGGAGGGGGCAGCTCACTACTCTTCTTCCTGTGACATGTTTGTCCCCAGGTTTTCAGAAAGGTTCCCACCGTGTGGGGACATGCGGAGGATAAACCCTGCTTTCCAGAACCATGTGGACCACAGTTATAGCGGTCACCAGCGATTGAGGGAGGCCTGTCGGGTCCCAGCTGGGTGCTTGACCGCACAGCTACCTTCCCAACCGCCCCCAGGTAGGGATTTCAGGCCCCTTTTCAAAGGGACGGAGACGCAGAGATTCAGCAACTGGCAGAAGTGGAAAAGGTGGCTGGGCCAGGTTGACCCCTGGGTTCCTGGGACTCCAAGGCCTCCGTGTCCCTCTCAGCACCACGCTGCCTCTCAGTACAGGCGTTTGCTCCTTCACTCACTGCCACCCGCAAGTGTTTCCCGAGCACTTCTAAACTGCCAGGACCCTCGGCCGTGAACGAGGCAGAGGGACATCCCAGCCCTGGTGAAGCTGAGGGTCGGGTTGGGAGAATCAGTGTAGACAGCACCTGGAAAGGCCCACGTCCGATGGCGGGGAGATCCAGCCAGCAGGGAGCTGGGGAGCTGGGGTGGGGGAACATAGCCTCACGGGTCTGCCGCGCCGTGCGCTGGGATCTGCAGACGTCATCTGGGCCAGGAGTGTCCCCGCTAGAACCAAAGGCCCAGGCTTCGGAGGCCGCGCCGGCTCCTTCCTGGAGCTGCTGCGGACGGTGCAGCGAGCTCTCTCACGGCTCTAGGATTTGTGGGCGGGCGCGGTAATGGGACATCTGTAACCAGCCCGGGGTGCCCCCAACAGGCCCTTTATTGGAACCCATTCTTGGGCATTTGGGCTCTCCGAGGGGAGCCATTCAGAGGCAGGGCCGGGCCCAGCGGGGGCTGCAGGGGCTGGCCCGGGGGCTGGCCAGCACAAAGGAGAGCCCCGGAGGCATCTGCATGTGAAAGGCAGGTAGGCATTTACTGCATCCTGTCTCAGGCCACTAAAGCACATCTGCTGCGCCCTGCGCGGCCCAGTCCTTTTGTGGCCGGCGGAAGGAAGCAGGCCTCGGCCCAGGGCCGCTTCCTAAAGCAATTCCCAGCCAGGACTGCCAGACCCACAACCCATCCTTCCAGGTGGGGCCTCTCAAGCCCCAGGGTGCCCCGGAAGCCCTGGGACCCCGTTGCCACCAGGGCCCCTCCCAGCAGGTTTTGGAGCAGCGACGGACAGGGCCAGGGGCACCTCGTCGGAAGTCGCCAGCCTGCAGACCTTCGGACCGACCCCTCCAGCCCTCCCTCCTTCAGTGCCGGGCCGTCGGGCCGCCGGGCCGCCGTGGCTGAGCATCTGGGCCTAGCAGTGGCGACACGAAGGGCTGCTAGGGACTGAGGGGCAGCCGGGCCCCCCCCCCCGCCCCGTGCGGCCTGGTCCCATCGCCTGTCAGAGGAAGCCCCTTGGGGATATTGGAGGGGGCGGCTGCTTGTTTGAACTTGTTGAGGCCAATAGGAACTTGCCTCACGCAGCCCCGACCTGGGACAAGGTGCATTTTGCCAGGATCACGATGCCATGTACCTGGTGCCGTCTTGTGGTGGCTCCCTCGTGAACACTCCCAACTGGGGCATGAAGGTGCAGAGTCCAAACCCTTTTGTCACCAGCCCTGACCCATGCATTCCCCCAGGGCAATGGTGTGGCTGCTCNACTGGGGCATGAAGGTGCAGAGTCCAAACCCTTTTGTCACCAGCCCTGACCCATGCATTCCCTCAGGGCAATGGTGTGGGAGCAGCCACACCCCTTCCTCTCCTTTTCCCCCCAAATCACAGAGGACTTGAAGGCCCAGCGCCTCCCTTTCCTGACATCGCATCCTCCTCGCCCCTTGCCCCACACCCCTGTCTCTTCCGCCCTGATGCCCTGATGCACGCAGGTCACTGGAGGCTGAGTCCCTGCAGCTCCCGAGTCAGAACTTCCCAATCTTCTGTAGCCTCAGAGCATTTATCCGCCAGTTGAATCCGTGGTCGGACCCCCTCTGCATTAAAAAAAAAAAAAAAGAGAACAATGTTTGACAAATGTGTATTTTCTCTGCTCAAATCTATAATTGATGGCAAAGCCAGTCAGCGAAAATGATCAAAGTGTTTTGATGAATAACAATATTGAAGTCAGGGCCAGCGGACAGCCCAACAGTTTTTATTTTATTTTATTTTTTCAAGATTTCATTTATTTATGTGTGAGAGAGAGGACGAGCAGCGGGAGGAGCAGAGGGAGAAGGGGAGGGAGAAGCAAATTCCCCACCGAGCAGGAAACCTGACATGGGGCTTGATCCCATGACCCCGAGATTGTGACTTGAGCCCAAGTCAGACGCTTCACCGACTGAGCCCCCNACTGAGCCCCACACGCGCCCCGACAGCTCCACAGGTCATATGTTTATAGTTTCGTGTGAGTGACTGAGAAACAAGGGGCAAGTCTATCAGGACCAGAGGAGGAAATAAATTACGGTTCATCCAGACCGTAGAGTATTCTGCAACTTTTTGATATTGACCTTAGTTTATATCACATGAATGTTGTATATAGTCAGTAAGACATGTTCAAAATAACGTGTACGAAATACCACTTTTGTCCAAAAAGATAAAGGAGCCCCGAAATCCAAACGTATGGGAAGGAGAGCAGTAGAGTTGTGCCCCTGACCCACACAGAAGGAATCTGAGCGATATTGGATGCAGGCGTGAGGCCGCACGGGACAAGAGCTGTTTCTCGGGTTTTCATCTCAGCACGGGTGGGCGGGGTCACCGTACGGAAATCAAGGGCAGCCAGGCTGGTGGTTCTGGAACAGTTGATGGTTTACCCCAACAGTGCTGCCTCCGGTAGGAAGCCCCTGAGATTAGGAGGTCATTGTGGTGTGGGTTACTCAGGAGGCCCGCAAAAGGAGTCGTGAACACTGCCCCCCCACCCCGTTCCACCCCCAGCACCCCAAGGATGTACGGAGAAGCCGNTGGTTCTGGAACAGTTGATGGTTTACCCCAACAGTGCTGCCTCCGGTAGGAAGCCCCTGAGATTAGGAGGTCATTGTGGTGTGGGTTACTCAGGAGGCCCGCAAAAGGAGTCGTGAACACTGCCCCCCCACCCCGTTCCACCCCCAGCACCCCAAGGATGTACGGAGAAGCCGTATTAGCAGACCCTGCTTGAGCCCTGCCTGTAGTGGTGTGCAGGGCGATTTCCCGTGACCGTGGGGCGGACGGGATGCTGCCTGTGTAGAAGAGGAGCCAGAGACTCAGAGAGCCTGGCTTCAGGCTGCCTCACCAGAAAGGAGAGTGGGGCCGGAACGCTGCCCAGAGCAGGTGCTACTTCTGCCTGTCCCCTGAAAGGACGCAGGTGTCGGCTCTTGTAGGTGAGGGCCTGGGTTTTGAGTCCCAACTCTGTCTTGTAATTGTGTTGTCATCTCGGGCAGGTTTTGTAGCCTTTTTGTGCCTCAGTTTCCCCTGTGTGTCACCGGGGGGTAAGTCAAGTGGGATATTTTCTCTTAAACCATCATTTTACTTGTGCCACCTCTAGGAGCTAAAGGAGCATTTTGTGGCTTCAACGGTCAGGTGATGATGGGGAAGAGGTGGTTCTTTTGCAAATACGAAGTCTTTCTGTTGTTGAACTTGGTGCTGGTTCCACCCGAAATCACTCAGTTGTGCCCAGGTTGTATTTTTCACATTTGTGTACATTTTCCTGAGTCCAGTTCATAATAAAGGGTTCTCTTCTGTGCTCTGCCCCTGGGCGAGGCACCCAGCCCCTCTGAACCCCAGGTCCTCATCTGTAAATGGGGACAGAGACCTGTCTCCCAGATTGTCTTGAGAAGCCACTGTGAGCCTGTGGGTGATACCCTGGGCGGCTGGGGGAGGCGCTGGCAGCCAGCCCCTGGGAGCTGTGGTGGCTGCCGTTGGCGGTCCCTTTGTCCCGGGTGCGCCAGGATGTTTGCCCCAGCCTCCCTTCGCTGGATTAAACTTTGCCCTCTTTCTTAATGGTGCTGTCTGGGGTCCCCACCTCCTGGCCCCTCCTGGCCCTTGTTCACTGGGCATGTGGCTTCCTGTCAGTCACCTGCCTCGAAGGCCCAGATGTCCCCAGCCCAGGCTTGCCAGAGGTGTGGTTGGTACTGTCACTGTGTTCACTGTCATTTCCTGAGTATTTGCAGTGTGCTAGGTGCTTCTGATACGGCTTGTAACTATTAGCTTCATGACAGCCCTATCCAGGAGCTGCTGTTAGTGTCCCGTTTTACAGATGTGCAAACTGAGGTCGGAGAGGGTCAGGTCGGAAGCCTCAGCCACACAGTCAGAGGCGGCGGAAGTGCAGTAGGCGTGTCGCTTTCTGATTCAGGCTTCCACCTCTTGCCACCTCGCCTTGGCTGTGCCTGGCTTCTGTCCCCTGCTGCTCCTGGCCCAGACCAGCCCGTGACGGCGCTCGGGGAGGACTGGCTGGTGACCGGCTCTTCAGGGTTGGGGAGTGGTCCAAAGAACCCACAGCGCCTCAACACATGCCCTCAGGCACCTTGCATCCCTCTGCACCCCCGTCTCCCGCTTTGTGAAATGAGCCGTTGGTGGAATGCTATCCAAGCTCTTCTCTGGTTTCTGGATTCCCTGCACTTGATTTTAAGTTGTGTTTATTAATAAATAGTACACTGATGTCTGTGGGCTCAGCATGCCCCTTTGCTCTGAGCTCTGAGACTCAGGCAGGTCAGAGAGAACGTGCTGGATGGTAGCTGAGGCAGTCACAGGTGCGGGGAGGAGGTACCTTGAGTTTCGTAAGGGCCCTGGCTTTGGCGCCTGTCCAGTGTCTATCTGACCTCATCGCTGTTCCCTGAGGTCACTGGCCAGCTGACCCGACGCAGAGGCCCAGCCAGGGCCCGGCCACGTGCGTCACCTCCTTCCTTGTTCTTTCTCTTCTTTCCGTCCAGATTTTGGACTCTGTTTCTTGCCTGGACTCTGACGACACGGTGATGTGCATCACTGCCCACAGAATGTCAGGTGGAGAATGGGGAGGGACCCTAAGGGGGGGGAGCGGCTGGCTGTCAGCCCAGCCAAAAGCTCTGCTGGATCAGTGGAGGGAAGGGGGAGGTGCGGCGGGCCCAGCCCGAGCTCCTGGCAGAAGCTGCCCCTTGGCGTTCCTGGTCCGATGGTGACACCAGCATGTGGGACGGCTCATGGCATGCCCAGTCCTGGAGATAGCAGACCAGGCACTCGTGTTACCCCTTTTCATGGCCGGGACTCCGGGACCCCAGGAGTCTGGTCTCTGGATACTTGGCATTCGCGGGGTGCAAGTGCAGGACCCCAGCTGGGGAGCCAGACCCTGTTCTCATGGGGCGGAAGCCCTTCTGCTGCTTCTCCAGCCGCAAGACGGCTCCCTGACCCCAGCTGATGCTCGTCACCGGGGCCCGCGGGGACCTGGGCTGGGTGCCCCCCTCAGTCAACACGGGCACCTATTGGTGTGCGCGAATGACTGTGCAGGAAATGGCAGGAATGACTGCAGAACTGTTCCTGCTCCACTCACGGGCTCCTGTTTGGCCTTCTGTTTAGGAAAAAATGGGGTGCTTGGAGCAAAGAAGTACTTTGCAGCATTCACTTCTTCCAGATGTGTGTTTTCAATCTCCGTGGCTCTCCGGAGGGACGGTGGCTGGCACGGCCACACAGCCTGGCTAAGGATCGTGTCCGGGATCGCGTTGGGGTGCCGTCGGGGCGCCGTCGGGGTGCCGTCGGGGCAGCCGAGACTGATGTCCGCCGAGGGCCTGGGCCGGGCGCTGCCGCCGCGTTCCCGTTCACCGCAGCCCCCCGAGGTGTCGTGAATGTCCTTTCTCTCTCTGAGGTAACTGAGCCATCACTTTATCTGCTGCTCTTCTCCTTTTAGTTGTCATAGGGAGCCCCGCTCCATCAGGGAACATCTTGAGTTGTGGCCCCGGGGGCAGAGCGGGCTGGGCGGGAATGGGGGTCTCCCCCTCTCCACCCCTCACTTCCCCTCTCCTCGCGCCGTGTTTCTCCTGCGTCCTGGTGGATGTTCTTAGCTGGTGTGGAGTGAGCCCTCACCACGTGCCTGGCCCGTGCAGGAGCCTCACAGTATGAGACAGGTGCTGTGATCATCCCCATTTTACAGATGAGGAGACTGAGGCACAGAGAGAAGGGAGAGCTCGCTGATGGTCCCACAGCCATCAGGTGGCAGAGCTGGGACCCCGTCCACAGTCATCAGACTCTGAAGTGCCTCCTTGTTCCCACAGGGCCACCTGGCCTGCTGCCTGACAGTAGAGCGTCTTCCTGGCACGTCTGTTCCATCTGTTCCGTACCCTGCATAAAGGGGCGACTCACTCCATGCCTTGTGCATAGGCTCAGCCTCTCTTTTACCTGTCTGGAGCATCTGGCTCCATTGTGCTTTCTCTTCTGGAATCCTCTAGAAACCTTGCACCAGAAGGATTAGAGATAGACGCCGGAGCAGTGGTAAAGCAATATTGCCCACGGGCGGGATTAGCTTTGAGCATGGAGTTTCTTCCTGAGGTTCTCTGGATGCAGGACCAATGTGGTTCCTTTACTAGGTGGGCCCATCAGATCTGGAATTCGGATTAGTTAAGGACTTTCCATAGAAAGACATTGCCACGCTCCAAGGGCTGTGAAAGCCGAGCTGAAGATGGGCTCTGCCTGGGCAGACTGGGGATGGGGGCCCCGGGGGGGCTTCCTGGAGGAGGGGAAACATGAACCAGGCCTTGCAGGATGACTAAGGTTGGGCCGTAGGGGAGGGTGCAGCAGACTCTGGGTGACTAGAGCCCTCCATAGGCCGTACGAAGGTGACAGCTTCCCAAGGGTGGGGGTGTGTGTGGGGGTGGACTGAGGAGGGAAGACGGGCCCAGTCGGGTGGGCCTTGTCTGGGGCAGCCTTCTTGCCCTGGGTGGCCTTCCCTCCCAGCCCCTCTGGCGAGCCGGGAGGGCAGCAGGCTGTGGAGCTATGCCAAGGTCGGTCAGGATGTCCAGTCATCGCCCTAGTGCTCTACCTGCTACCGAGCCATAATGAGAGGGTTTCCATTATTTTCGGGTGAGCGCCCCTGGCAGATGCCGACAGCCAGCAGATGTGTGAGGTCCGAGGTGATTTGCAAGGGACCAGTTCATGTGATGCACAGTAATTGCACCAAGCGAGGTTGTCACTCAGAGGCTTGTCCTGGCCTGCCAGATGAGGTAAAGGTCAGTTCAAAGATCCGGTGTGGCCGCAGGACGTGGGGGCAAATCCCACTTTCGTGGGACTCCTAGGGAGGGGGCAGCGGGCTGAGGTGGTGGCCGGGGTCTCAGGGGGCGATCTGGTCCGCGCCCCGCCCTGGGATGCCAGGACCCTGCGGGAGGACACCTGTTCCAGGCGTTTTTGGGTTTTGTGGGGGTGGGGACAGCACAGCCTGGCCTGGAGCTGGCCCCAGCCCGATGCTGAAATCCTTTGCATTTGCTTCCCCGGGAAGACAGCTGGCAGGGGCAGGCGGTGCTCAAGTCCCGAGGGGCTGGGACTTTCCTGACATTTTGAAGCCTTATGGTCCCAGCCCCTGGAGGCCAAATCTGTGACCTCTGGCAGCAGACTCACCCGGAGACGCTGAGGATTTGGTTCTCTGGCTGCACCGTGACAGAAAACCACAGGCTGGGGGGCTTACACGCAGACGTTTATTGGGGAGCCCAGATCTGGTGCCAGCAGGGTCCGTTTCTGGTGAAAGTTCTCTTCCTGGTTTCCGGGGGGCTGCTGTCCTCACGTGGCCTCTTTGCGCAGCAGAGAGAGATCACTGGTGTGTCTTCCAAGGACACTAATCCCTAACCTCTCACACCCCTCCCTTCTGACCTCACTTAGCCCTCTTTGCCAACTTAGGGCTTTGCCATAGGGCACTGCTGGGAGGTGGGGAGACGCAGGTCAGTCCACAGCTGTGTCCACCGTGGCCATCAAGGGCCTTCCCTTCAGTGCCGACCCCTCACCTCACACTCTCTGTCCCCCGTGCACACTCAGGTGTGCCCCCCACACACACCTGGGCTGCTGGGTCTTGCCGGGGGGCACAGTGCTGCCCTTACTGGAAACACGCAGGTCTGCTCACGCCAGCCCGCAGCTGCCCCCGCTGGGGCCGGTTCACAGCCTGTGGGCTCTGCTGCTTACGAGCTGCGCGACTTTATCGGTCTCTGCCCCTCGGAGCCTCCGTTTTGTCATCTCTAGAATGGGGACAGTGGTCCTGGTCTCCCGGCTCATTGCTCAGTCTGCTCCTACTCAGTGCTGCCTGCGCACCGGGCACTGGCCCCAGGGACGTGTGTAGGGAACAGAGCACGTGGTTCTGGACCAAATCAGATCACAGACACTGAGCCCCAAGGCAGGGCTTAGTGTAACGCTGTAGTCATGCTTTACTCCGTTAATAACCCACGCTTTTATTATTTTCAGTGACTATAAGAAACAGCGAGGGGACCTGGGACTTGTCCCAAATGGTCAGAAAGGGGGGTGCCGTCGGTGGCGGGGGGGCGTGGACGAACAGACCCACAGGGAAGGGACTTCCCAGACATTTTGCGGTAGATTTTCTTCAGGGACTGATTTGATCCTAAAACTAGTACTTTGATTTTAAAGCACATGTTTTATGAACTTTGGTGGGTACTTCAAAGAAGACCGGTGGCTGAAGTGTCCCGAAGTGAGTCGTGTTATTTACTCATTTGTCATCGGCATCCGAAGTCGCGTTCTGAGTAGCAGATGTGAGGCACTGTCATCTCACTGTCACACCGATTGTTCACTGTTCTGAGAAGGTCACATCATAATTCATTAGCAATAATTAGTCCCCCGACACCCCTGCACTTCTTCGCTCAACTGCTCCATTAACTTGGGTGCGAATCACACATTCCAGGCGCCAATCAATGAAGATCTATCCATAATGCACAAGGTGATGCTATTAGTTACAATATATTAACTGCCTAATTTAAAAATACAAAAGCTGTCTTTATGAAGGGCAATTAACCACTAAGCGTAATTGATCATTCATAACCCTCTGATTAGGAAAGACAAATATTAAGAAAGGACTGAGCCACCTGGGCTGTTGATTAAGACGTAGTTAGCCTCGAGGTGTGTGTTCACTCTGTTGTTGGTCAATCTACAGATTCCTTTTCAGGGAGCACCTGTCCGCTCCAGGGCTTGGAGGGGTCGGGAGGCTCGTCATAACGTGGGAGCACCTGCCTGTGTCCGACGGGACTGGTGAGGGCGCCGCAGGCTCAGGACACCCTGGGGGCCTGCCGTGGGTATGGTCGGTGTGCCTCTCAGGAAGGGTCCCTCTCACTGGCTGGCATTTGGATTTTCCGTCACTCATTCATTTTGCAAATGGGAGGCTGCCGTGTACCAGCCCTGTGTGAAGCAGGGATGCCGAGGAGAATGGACCCGATGGCATCGCTGACCTCATGGAGCACATAGGTCTGGGAGACAGACAGTAAACAAAGATTTAAGTCAGACGATTGGAGATGTTGGTTAACATTATAAAGAAAGAAAAATACAGCCAGCGATAGGATAAGGGCAGCGTCTTGCAGGGTGGAGAAGGGGACATTGGACAGACCTGCTGCCTTTTCCTGGTTTTGTTATCACGAAGGAGCACTGATTTGGAGCTCCCTCCACCCTGGGTTGGGACAGATTGCCTGAGGCATCCCCACCTGCTCAGTGGCCCTCCTCTTTAGCCTCATTTTCTGACTTAGTTTCCATATACCCAAGGCTGCTGGAAGATTCTGAACCTGACCTCGTCCTAGGAAGGCAGAGCCTGCACTGCACCTGTTCCTCCCTCTGCTCCGCCCACCCTTTCCTGGCCTTCTTGTCAGCTCTGCAAGATTCGAGTTGGACCTGGCTCTTCTGGAAGTCTTTTCTGAGACCCCATCCTGGGATGAGACCTTTCCCGCCTTTGACTTTGTAGGGTGGCTGCAGTGGGTGCGCTTCCTGCTCCTGACTCCATATCAGGTCCGGGATCGTGTTGGGGTCAAGTAGGAATTAGCCCACGTTCCTAGAGTCTCAGATCCAGGAAGAGGAACAGAAATACTTGACCTTCCTGAGACTCAGTGTCCTCACTCATAAAGCAGGCTAGAAAGCTGTCACCACCAGGGTTGAGACAGAGTTGCGTTTTTAGTGGGGTCTCCCTGATTTGCCCCCACGGAGGTTAATTTCAAGTCCGTAGTTCTGAGTAACTGGGTCTGCTCTGTGTGTTACCTCTGAACGTGAACACAAAATTGGAGCGCGTATCGCTCGTACGTAGGTATTTATTGATAAATACTAAATGATAAATTATGTACTTAACACTGGATCAAATATATTACTTATATTATAAAAAATGTAAAACTCGAAAGGATGGCCGAAACGTAAATCTGTCTTCCTGCGTGTTTGGAGACCGCTCACATGTCTGTGCCAGAGACCTGTTTATGAACAGTGGGAGGTGACGATTAGTGCCCTCAGTTAATTTTCCTAGGGTTCCCCAGACCTCCTGACTTGTAGCCTGGTGTCTTTTCCGTGACACCGCGCTGCGGCTCTGCGCGGATGCTGAGCAGGACTGCTGTCTTGCCCTGGCTTGTCTTGGGAGGGCTGTGTGTTCCAGGCCCACGGGGACATCTGCCCTCAGAATCCACCCCTTGCTCATGGGCTCAGCTGTGCCAGCCCCCTTTCCTGTGCAGCCTGAGTCTGCTTTTCCCTCTGCTGGGGGCTATTTGCCTTCCGTCCCCATCTGCCTCTTCATCCCATTCCAGTCCTTCAGAGCACCTCTCTGTTCACAATCACAAACCCCCCTTCCTTTGCGAAGTTTCCCTCCCCCCTCCCCCCACACCACCGCCTGTGGCTCCAGCCAGGAGCCGGCCTGTGGTCAAGGTTACAGTTCTGTGCACTGGCCCCCCAGCCAGGCACTTAGTAGATGCCCAGGAACTGTTTGTGGGAGGGTTGGATGTTACTGCATTTAGGCATCCTTAGGCTTGTGGCTTTGCATTCCGAGAACCTGGCCAAGTGCAGCCAGGCTGCAGCCGGGGTCCTGGGAGCTCAGCAGAGAAGAAATGTGGGCACGGCTGGCCTGCCACAGCATCTCCGGGTCTTGTTAGGTTAACACTGGGCTTGCAGGGGCTCCCTGGGTCCTGTCCGTCCATCCCGGGGTCGTCCCGTGTGCCTGATGACCATCGGTGACAGCAGTGAGGAGACACACCCAAGCTTGGTCTCTCAGCCTTTGCACTTTAGGGGAAATAGGGATCTGGACGGAGGTGATTAGGCACATGTAGCTCACATGCACAGTGGGAGGGGTGATCACGGTGGAATGGTCCAGAGAAACTGCTGCGGACGTTCGCGGGGGATCTGTAACCAGGCCGAGTGGGATGGAGTGATGGAGGGAGATGTCTGGTGGGTCGCGGGAGGTGCGAGTATTGGCGGGTGCAGAGAGGCGTGTGTCCCGGGCAGAAGGAGTGGAGATGTGTCCTGGGAAGAGGGAGTAGGGACATGTCCCAGGAGTGGGAACATAGATGTGTCCCAGGTAGAGAGAGTGGGGGTGTGTCTCAGATGAAGAGGTGGGGGTGTCCCAGGCAGAGAGCGTGGGGACCTGTCCCCAGTGACAGGCTCAGTGAGGATGGAAAGGAGGGTTGTGGGTCAGCATCGGGGTTCCCTGGAAAGGGTCAGCTCCAGCTCAGCAACCCTGTCCAGACCCCGGGGTCGGCCGAAGCTGGCCTCAAGGAGCTGCAGCGGTCTGGCCCGTGCTGGCGGTCCTGTTTGCCCTTGGGAAGTGACTTTCCCGCTTCCTCCCCGGAGTCCCTGTGCTCCGAGTGCTGACTGAGTGCTGACTGAGTGCTGACTGCCGCCACCCTCTGCCTGCCCTGTTCTCACTTCCAGACTGAAGCGGTCGCCGCTGAAGGTGAGGTTCTGCACCAACGAGTCGCAGAAGTCCCGGGGTGACCTGGTGGGGCTGCTTCGGCGCCTGGGCTTTGACATCTCCGAGGACGAGGTGACTGCCCCGGCCCCAGCCACCTCCCGGATCCTGAAGGAGCGAGGCCTGCGGCCACACCTGCTTGTCCACGATGGTAGGCCTGCCAGGCCCCGGCTTGGTGGGGGTGACGGTGCCTCCTTTCCGGGTGGGGGCCAAGGGAGGGCGCCCCTCTCACCTGGGCCAAACCACTGGGGAGGACACGTACACTTGGCTCCTTCCGCTGGTGCTCATGGGCCTGTGGGGTGGAAACCTTGTGGGCTCCTTGCTGGGGACCAGGCCCCTTCCACCCCTGGCTGAGTACCACAGCATCCTTAGAGGCAGGTTCCAGATGGAACAGTTTTCGCAGAGGAAACCTCTGAGCCTGATTTCTTTGATCTAGGATGGACCAGAGGGGCAGGGAATTGTCACAGGGGCAAAATCCGAACTTCTAGGGCTTGTGGGACAGGGGATGGACAGGGAAGGAGGCTGAGGGGCTAGACTGAAGTCTGTAGGTTTCTGTCTGCCACACCCCATCCCCCCCATTCCTCCTACCTCCCCTCCATCTTCCCCCAACCCTGAACTTGAACTCTGTTTGTGAAAATGAGCCCTACTTTCTGGCACATGGCACAAGGTTTATATCCTGATCTTCGTCTGAATGCAACGAAAGAGCCCTTTTGACCCTCCTTGCTAAGTTTTTCTGGGAAGTGGAAGGAGCAGTATTATCTGGTGCCTTCTGAATATTTAAAAAGAAGAAACATAAGCAGTGCTTCAGAATTCAGGACACTTCCCTGTCGTTGCACTGAGCCCTCTTTCTTCCCCTGCACTGGGTATTTTTATTTACAAACCACTGGCAGAAGCAAGCATACTTTCCTGCCTCCCGGCAGGGGCCCCCAGAGGTTGAGGGTGCTCCCTGAAAGGCCCGAGTGTCAAATCCAGAGCTCTGGTGCCAATTGGGGGCAATATGCCCAGCCTTTAGAAATCCTCTTTCTCAAAATCCTTCCTCTGTGATCTGGGATCTCTGCCAGTGTCTTTAGAACAGGTCCTCAAAGAAAGAGAAAAACTTAAGAAAGAAAATCGCCACCCCTGGGGCAAAGGGAGGCATGGGGGTGGAATGAGCTGGGAAGGGGAAGGGCGTTCAGTGTTTGCCTGAAGGGGGCATTAATCGATAGGAGAGCTTGAGCGGGGTGCAGGGGAAGCCAGATGCCCTCCTCAGCTGCACTCCGGCCTCTCTTTTCCATTAATATGCCTGTCTTCAGACTTGGAGGCTTTTTCCAAGTTTTATTGTTGATGAATTCCACCCCCAACATTTTATTATGAAATTTTCAAACACACAGCAAAGCTAAAGGAATTCTACTCGGAACAATTTGTATGCTCATCCCTTTGATTTTACTAGTGACATTTTACTCTATTTTCTTCATTATTATGTCTCCCTGTCCCTCTGTCCATCTTTTCATCATATCTTTTTTTCCTTACGATTTATTTGAGAGAGAGAGCTTGCGTGGTGGTGGGGGGAGGAACAGGGAGAGGGAGAGAGGGACTCTGAGCAGACTCCGAGCTGAGTGCAGAGCCTGATGTGGGGCTCGATCCCAAGACCCTGAGATCAAGAGTCGGATGCTCAACCAACTGCGCCAGCCAGGCACCCCTTTATCTTATCTTTTTTGATGTATTTCAAGGTAAATAGCAGACATTGGTACATGTCCCCAAAACACTTCAGCACTTAACTGGAGTTCAACATCTGTTTATTCTTTCTTTTGATACAAAATTTATGTACAACGAAATGCAAAAATCTCAAGTGTGCTTTTGCTGAGTTTTGACAGATGCACATGTCTGTGTATCCTGAACCCCTATCATGATCACGATCTAGAACTTCACAGGCACCCTGAAAGTTCCCTCAGTTGCTGCCCGGTCAGTCCCCACCCCCTACCCTGTTGGAGGCATTTTGATTTGTTTTGTCATGCATAAGTTTGCCTCATTTAGATTTTTATGTTAATAGAATCATGCAGCTTCTAGTTGTGCCAAGGGCCCTGCAGACCACTCTCAGGCTTGATGATTTGCTGAAAGGGCTCGCAGGGCCCAGAAAAGATGTCAGACTCAGTTATAGTTTATTGCAGTGAAAGAACACAGATTGAACTCAGCAAAGGGAGGAGAGGTGTGGGTGAACTCCAGGAGAATTAAGGGGTGACCTTTCCATGGTCCTCACCTGGGAAGTTGCCCGGAGATGACTTAATTCTCCCCACCGAGATGTGTGACTGTTACTACAACATGTCGTCACCCAGAGAAGCTCACTGGAGCCTGGTGTCTAGGGTTTTGAGTAAGGGTTGGTCAGAGAGGCACGCAGCACCTGTGGACTGACCTTGGCTACTCAGTCTCCGGCCCCCAAGGGCCTCAGGCATACAGAAACACTCCCTCTTTCTCTCTCTCTCTTTTTTTAAATTATTAGAGAGAGAGAGGGAGCATGAGGAAGGGCAGAGGGAGAGGAAAAATCAGACTCCCAACTGAGGACAGAGCCCAACCTGGGGCTTGATCCCAGGACCCTGAGATCATGATCTGAGCCAAAGGCAGATGCTTAACCAACGGAGCCACCCAGGTGCCCTGAGGACCACCTTTCTTTGGAATCTGCTGGGTCTGAGCAGCCCCAACATACTGTTGTTGAGACATATTTATAGGGTTGCAGGTTATCAGTAGGTTTTTCTCTTTTTTGTTGCACGGTGCTCTTCCAGTAAGTGAACATACCATGCTTTGTCCATTCCCCTGTTGATGGACAGCTGGCTATTTCCAACTTGAGGCTATTAGGGAGCCAATCTGCTATGAGTGTTTCTGTGCAGTTCTTTTGAGTGGAACTGCTGGGCCAGAGGGTGGGTGGCTGCTGTTTCATTGGAAACCACTAGCCTTTCCCCAGAGGGCTGTATCATTTCACGTTCTGTCCAGCTGCTCTGCTTCCCCACCAGCCCTTGGCAGGCTCTGTCTTTTTAATTCTCACCATTCTGGCAGGTAGGAAGTGGTATCATGCAGTTACTTCCATTTTTTAGTCCGGCAAGGTCAACATCTAATACCAAGATAGGTGAGAGTATGTTTCGTCCTCGGAACTGAAGGCATAAGGCCAATGACTCAGTTTATCCTTGCAACGTCCTTGGGTTTTGATTTTAAACTGGGGAGGGCAGGGACGCCTGGGTGGCTCAGTTGGTTAAGCATCTGCCTTCAGCTCAGGTCATGATCCCAGGGTCCTGGGATTGAGCCCCGCATCAGGCTCTCTGCTCAGCGGGGAGCCTGCTTCTCCCTCTGCCTGCTGCTCTGCCTGCCTGTGCTCTCTGTCAAATAAATAAATAAAATCTTAAAAAAAAAAGAAAGAAAGAAAGAAAAGTGTCTGCCTCTGGCTCAGGTCATGATCCCAGGGTCTTAGGATCGAGTCCCACGTGGGCTCCCTGCTCAGTAGGGAGTCTGCTTGTCCTTCTCTCTCTGCCACTCCCCATGCTTATTCTCTCTCTCTCTGACAAATAAATAAAATCTCTAAAAAGATAAAATAAAATAGGGGAGGGCAGAGAAGGAAAGGAGGAAGAGGTTTTGCTAAGGGGATTGGTGATCCGGGGGCGATCAGCGGCTACTCCTCTCAGCCCGTGTGTAACTCTGGCTCTCCTGTCTTCCGTGGGGCTGGGCTGGAATGTTTGATGGTCTTTACTGTTTGGGTCCAGCAGTACCAACCCTGTAAAGGTTACCAGCAGCCTCATTTCACCCTGCATCCAGGAATCTGTGTCTTCCTGGCAAACGTCCCTTCTCACTTGCAGAACCATGGGTTTTGTGCCTGTGGGATTGAACTGAGTACCCCTGGGGTAATGCCAGTGTTGGGCTGAGAGCCCCATGGGTGGGCCCATCTTTCTCCTGACAAACCCTAACTGTGGGGAGTGGAATTCCTTCATCTGTAAAGTGGGAGTGACACCCCTTCCATGCCCCCCTCCTGTACAGCTGGGAGCATCAGGCAGCGCGTCTGAGAAAGGGGCCGGACCCACACGGCAGACAGAAGGTGGCCCTGGTAGGAGATGGGACGTAAGCCATGTCTCACCAGGGCTTTCTCCCTCCTTCTCTTTCCAGGAGTCCGCTCAGAATTTGATCAGATCGACACATCCAACCCCAACTGTGTGGTCATTGCAGACGCCGGAGAAGGCCTTTCTTACCAAAACATGAATAAAGCCTTCCGGGTGCTCATGGAGCTAGAAAGTCCTGTGCTCATCTCTCTGGGAAAAGGGTAAGTCAGCTGCAGAAAGAGCGTTTCTGGCTGCTTTGGACGGTGCTTTGGGGGTCTCTGGCCTTATAGAATCAGTACACGGTGCAGAAAAGAGGGTGTGGGTGGGCACAGGCCGCCTTCCTTCTCCCTCCCTGCTTTTTTCCCTTCATCCTTCCTTTCTTTTAATAATTTGTGAGGAAGGAGAATCCTCTGACTTCGGGGGAGCTGGCTGGTCAGGCTTCTGAGTGGGCTCTGGGCTGGAAGAGGCTGGGGCAGGGGAGGGTCACTGCGGACCGAGGCCCCATCGAGGCCTCAGAGCGCAAGTGCTCACTGTCCCAGGGTTAGGTGTGTTTGCACAGGATATAGCACCCAAGGCACTGAAGGGTTGTCTCCAGGGGCACCTGAGTAGTAAAGAGAAGGCTTGGGGGCCTGGAGGAATGCTCTGGGCCGGGCTCCATGTCTCGGGCTGCAGAGCACAGTCTCTGTAAAGTCCTGATTTTGTCACCAGCATTTTCATCTGAGCCTTTATTTTTTTTATTTTATTTTTTTTTTAAAGATTTTATTTATTCATTTGACACACAGAGAGAGATTACAAGTAGGCAGAGAGGCAGGCAGAGAGAGGAGAGAGGAGGAAGCAGGCTCCCTGCTGAGCAGAGAGCCCGATGTGGGCCTCGATCCCAGGACCCTGGGATCATGACCTGAGCCGAAGGCAGCGGCTTTAATCCACTGAGCCACCCAGGCGCCCTCATCTGAGCCTTTAGCGCAGTCCTCACTGTCTCTTTCTTTAAAAAACCCAAACTTGTTGGTTACTTTTCTCAACATCTTTTACCACCAAGACAGCATATGTTCATGGAAGGAAAATTAGAGAATACAGATCAGAAAAAAGGAGGAAATAGAAAGGATTTCCAATCCACTGCACAAGAAAACAGCTGTCAACACGGTGGTGTGTTTCCTTCCAAGTGGTTTCTGGAGCAAAGAAATCATTACAAAGGGACGTACTCGGAGCATCACTATCAAACCTGACCTAGTTTTGTCACCCGGGTTTTTGTTGTTCACCAGACAGCACTTTGTGAACAACTATCCACTCAATAAATAAATGTCTCTGTGGCACAGTCTTCGTGTAATCTTTTTTATAGAATATCCTGTAGTTTCTTTTTTTAATTTATTTTTTATTTTTAAAAAATTTTTTAAGATTTTATTTATTTATTTGACACAGAGAGAGAGAGAGAGAGCGGGAACACAGGCAGGGGGAGCGGGAGAGGGGGAAGCAGGCTCCCCGTTGAGCAGGGAGCCCAATGCAGGGCTCGATCCCAGGATCCTGAGATCATGACCTGAGCCAAAGGCAGACATGCCTGGCAGGGATTTGGGGGCCGTCTCTGGGGAAGGCTTTTCCAGCTTGGGTGCTCCTGCTGATCGGGAACTGCCGCCCTGCGCCCACCAGACGGGGCCAGCTATTGGAGGAGTCAAGGGAGGGACTTTGGTTTGGCCACGCGCCATTATGTACGTACTCCATTTTGTTTAATTCCCGCCACAGCCCTGTGAGCTGTAGGCGGCAGCAGCACCGTTTTGGAGGTGGGCGTATCAAGGCCTAAGGAGGTGAAGTAAGCCGGGGTGCCCAGCCAATAAATCCTGTCACCTCCAGGCTACATTTGATGTTTGGCCCTCCCCAAGATCTTAAATTTGGGGGGGGGTGTTTAAAAATTGGGAGATTTTATATAAAATATTCAGATTCCTGGATTCTTCTTAAAAAATCAGAAGATCTGATAATTCAGGGCCGCACATTTCACCACGCACAGAAGCTTAGCTAAGGGCACTGTCTCCATTAATTCCGGCTGACCACAGGCCTCACCACTGTGGTGTCCCCTTCCCCACACTCAGTCTGCAGTCACTTAACGTGCATTATTTTGCTTGTTTTTCTCATGGTATTTCTTCATGGCTTTGTCTCTATCAAAATAGGCAAACAAGGGGCGCCCGGCTGGCTCAGTCGGTTAAGCGTCTGCCTTCGGCTCAGGTTGTGATCCCAGAGTCCTGGGATCGAGCCCCTCATTGGGCTCCCCACTCAGTGGGAAGCCTGCTTCTTTCTCTCCCGCTCCCCAAGCTTGTGTTCCCTCTCTGTCTCTGTTAAATAAATAAATAAGATTTTTTTTTTTTAAAGTTCTTTTTTTTTTTTTTAAGATTTTATTTATTCATTTGACACAGAGAGAGAGACCACAAGTAGGCAGAGAGGCAGGCAGAGAGAGAGAGACAAGGAGAGGAGGAAGCAGGCTCCCCGCTGAGCAGAGAGCCCGATGCGGGCCTCGATCCCAGGACGCTGAGATCATGACCTGAGCCGAAAGCAGAGGCTTTAACCCACTGAGCCACCCAGGCGCCCAAGATTTTTTTTTAAAAGGCAAACAAAAGAGATTTTAGGAAAGAGGATATATTTCTTGGAACTAAAAATATTCTAGTGTGTTTATCACGCAAATAAAACACGTCCTGTATTAGTCAGGATTCGTCACAGAAACAGAACCGAGAGAGGCTAGGTGAGTCCAGAATCTGCAGGGCAGGCTGGAGACGAAGAGCTGTGGTCCGAGTCCAAAGGCTCTCTGTGGGCAGATTCCTTCTTGTGCTGGGAGGTCACACTGTTCTGTTCCTGTCTTCAACTGATTGGATGAGGCCCACCACAGAACGGAGGGCACTCTATTTACTCAGAGACCAATGATTTCAATGTTAACCTCACCCAAGAAAGACCTTCACAGAAACATCCAGAATAATGTTTGGCCAAATATCTGGCTCCTTGGCCTAGTCAGGTTGACACATAAAATTCACCATCCTCGTCCCTTTCCGGGCTCACAAGCTTCTACGGTTTAGAGCACTGCAAACCATGGAACTTGGCCTGCTTAACTCCCTTACATTACAAGCTTGATCCTTCAGGCATTCCAAAGATCACCAGCCCTTCACTAGAGAACAGCATAATTAAGAAGCTCTGTCATAACTCATTTATGTTAAAACTTTTTTTCTTTAATATTGGCCCTAATTGTTAAATGTTATTATTCCAGATTGTGGGTAGTAGTCGAAGTAGATTATGTTGTTGAAAAAGAAAAAGAAATGGAATCATTTGCTTTTTAGCTTCGTCATTTTGTAGTAAATTCAAGATTAGGCAAGGGCTGGTTTTACAAATAAGCAATTAGGGGGTGCCTCTGACATATGGGGCTTCTGGCTTGGGCTGTGGGTTGGGCGCTCAGAAACAAGGGACAGGAACTGAGAGCTTTCGGGCCTAGGTCAGCGGCTTCTCGGGACAGCCCAAGGACCATGAAGAGCCACTGTCCTGTCCAAGTGGGGGTTGTGGACAGCGAGGGGCCGTCCTCTGCCGGCACGGGGCCGTGTGGGGCCCCCGAGGAGGCAGGATGGCAGAGGCACTGGGGCAGAATGTCCTCCTCCTGGAAATGGAGTGATTTACATTTGGCATCTGTTTGGACCGAGAGTGGGAATTGCCTTTGTAATTTCTTCTGTCATGCTGCCGTCAGAAAATTAAGCTGTTTACGCGACAGACTATGGAAGGTTAATGGCTCTTGTGGGAAAGGTCAAGTGGTCATTTTGAAGGGAGGCCGTGCTGAATAATGGGAAGGGCAGAAGAATAAAGCATAAGATCTACCTGACCGCTTCGGCCCAGCTCTTTCCTGTCTCTCCAGCATCTCCAGTTTCTTCTCTGTGGCCAGAACACAGGTTCTGGAACACAGGTTCCAGCCGGGCCTGCCGCTGCTTTCCTGATGCCAGTAACAAAAGATGGTATATCAGATCTCCTCAGTTTCGGGAATAACCTGGGCCTTTATATTTAGAAAAAATTAACTTAGGTACTTGTGTTTCCTGTGTGTCTAAAACTGTTTTCAGCTAACAGATGGTCTTCAGGGTGGCTTTTGGTTTTTCTGAATGAGTAAGGAATAAAGGAAAATTCTGGACACTGGAAAAACAAAACCCAGATTCAGTTAAAATAGAAATTCTAAGGTTTCTAATTTTGATTTATGGAAGTCAGTTTTTTCTTTAGGCTCTAAACATGAGGGTAACAAAGACAAGGTTCTGATTGTATATTTTAAGCTACATGCTCAGGTTTTTCCTGCCATCAGGAGTAAATTTAAACTTCAGAAAGTCTAGGTTCCTGTCACTTGGGAAGAAAGACTCTGCGAGCTGTCCTTGGGAGGTTTTTCGAAAGGGAGGTACATGCGGCGCCTGCCTCCTCCAGCCAGCCCAGGGCCCTGGCCAGAGGGCCCCAGAATCCTCAGCTCCAAACAGACCTGTGCCTCTTGCAACAAGATGGCGTCGTTTTTAATTTGTCCTTTGGCTTCAGGGTCAGTCTCTCTTGTGCTGGCCGCATTCTCTCCGCACCTCTCTCCTCTGTCCCTGGCTCACCTTGCCGTGTCCCTTCCTCAGGGAGGCCCTCCCTGGTCCCCCTCCTGCCCCTTCTGGGCTCCCGCTGCCCCCTCTTCCCTTCCCACAGCAGTCCTCACACAGGGGGTGAGGGGACAAAGCTGAAACCTGGGCCTGGAGGATTGTCTGGCCCACGGGGTCCTCAGCAGGGTGCTGCTGGTTGATTCCGAGAAGGTCCCTGCGGCTGGACAGTTCTGTTCCCTTCTCTCTAGCTTCAGGTCTCAGCTCTGATGTGTCCCTGGGATGCTGTCTCCCTGTCCCCGGCACGTCCAGCCCTGCTCAAGCAGAGGGGTCACCGAGTGCAGGACCCAGCACCCAGTGTCTCCCTCTTCCTGTAGGCCAAACCTGACTGGATTTTGCCATTCCTTTACAACTTGGGACCTAGCTAGGGAAAGTGGTTTATTGTAGGAATGGGGAAATGGAAGGAAGCACTTTGGTGAGGCTCTATCAGGCAGAGATCCTCGATTTAAGACAAAGGCAATTAAGGGCCTCTAAGCCTGTGTTTTGGGGTCACCCTTTAAAAGGGGCAGCATTTTTAGGCCCCCAGTGCTGTAAGCAGAAGCGGTCCCCTTTGGCTACCAGGCATCTTTCTGTAGGGGTGCAGCGTCCTGCTTGGCCCTTGTGGGGTAGCCCCTGACAGAGAAACCTGGGGTTCACTTGGAAACCGACCAGTCCTGTCATGCCAGGAACCACCCCTGTTCCCACCCCCAGCTTCATCACGGCTCCAGCCTCTAAATGCACCTGACAGAAGTGAGTGGCTGGGGACCAGTCCCTCTCAAAGCCAAGCTTTTGGCTAAAGCCTTGCAGGCCAGCCCGCGTGGAGCCCAAGCACACCAAGTGCTGGGGGAGCACGTGGTGGGCGTTTAGGCCCCTGGAACCTTCAGGGCCTCAGGTGGGGCCGAGAGGAACAGGCAGGACGCCTGGGCGCGCAGAGCTGGAGGAAAGGGGACAGCCCTGCGGCAGCTCCTGGGAAGCTCAGTTCTAACTTTTCAGTAGGCACAGGACGGGTTGCAGCCCCCACAGAGGGGAAAGACTTGGGTTCATCCTTTCTGGCCCGGCTCATAGCTTACTGCCTGTAGCCCCATCCGGGTACCCAGAATAATCATATTCTCGAATGTTTTTTGAGCAGTGCCTGCATGCGAGAAGTCATGTCAAGAACTTTGCATACATTATTTTGTTTGAGCCTCACAATAACTCATGAGGTGGGCACTGGGGCCCCATTTTACAGATTAGGAAACTGAGGCCCAGAGGGCTTCAGCAACCCAAAGTCCCACAGTTAAAAAGAAGTAGAGCTTAGATTGGAGCCCTGGGGTTAGCATGCCCCACTCTTCTTCTCTTTGGGTCTCTGCATAGTACGTATTATTCGATGTCTCGCCATTTCGAAGGGCATGGGAAAGAGAGGACACCTGATGTGATGGGTCTCAAAACATTTTAACAGTCCTGGGTTCCCATTAACCCTGTCTTTTGAGCGCTCCCTTTGCCCTTCTTTATAGCCAAATGGCTTTGCTCCGAGGGAACGGGGCTCCGTCCACCATGTGTCCCGAGGGGTCTGCGTGTGGGAGGGCCAGGCGCTGGAGGCCAGGGCCCGCACAGTGTGCACAAGAGTCACAAAGCTGTCCTGAGAAGGGCACGTTCCCGCGAGCCGAGCTGTGTTGGTCTCCGGCGAGACAGGGAAGACAGCTGTTTTCTCCTACAGCATCTGGCACCTGGACCTCTGGCTAATCGGAGATGCTGCGGGGTGCCTTGGAACTCATGGAGTTTTCTTCTTCAGGCAGCAATTAGGGGTTCATCATTGGCAGTGAGGGGTCCACCACATGCTCCGCGGACCTTCTGCCCTTCCCCAGAACACACGCCACTTGTCTTTCTCTGTTAGTGACCGGGCCCATCTGCCCCGGGGTCCCCCTAGGGCCTGCAGCAGGGGGCCGTTGGGAGTGAAGCTGTGGGCCCACTGTCCCTCCCGCCCGGGCTTGGTGACCCGCCGCGGGGCTCTGTCGTGCCGACCTGCGCCGGTCGTTCCCAGCGCGGGGTCCGGACTGACCCTCGCCCGTGGCTCCACTGTCCTGAGCAGGCAGAACCGGGACGGGGCAGTTTCTCCCGGCTCAGCTCCCGGACTCCGCTCACTGTGTGCCCTCCTGCTCTCTCGTAGACGCTACTACAAGGAGACCTCGGGCCTGATGCTGGACATTGGTGCTTACATGAAGGCGCTCGAGGTACCTGGCCTGAGTTCGTCCGAGCCTTCTTCAGACCTCAGGGCTGTCTGGGATGTTTTTGGTCTTTCTGGAGAAGGGGGTGTCCTCCGTGTCTGAATCGCCTCTTCTGTTCCCAGAGTAGGCCCTCCTTCCTATTCGGGGCTTCAAGCCGAGCGCCCGCTCTGCTCCAGAGTGTGGCCCCTCAGCCGCCCTGGTGGTCACTGTGCTCTCCTGTCCCTCCCGCTCCTCCTCACTCCCCGCGCCTCGCCCCAGGCTGACCTCCAGCCTGCTCACTGCCCCTGTCCCCTCGGACTCGCGGCCTCCGTCCCTGTGCCGGCCACCTGCCTCCTTTGTGACACTGGTCATCGGCAACGCCCAACCCCTTGAGCTTCGTGTGTCCTAATGGGACCCCCTCCCGACTCCCTCCTCCAGTTTCCGGGGCCGGGCTCAGATGGGGCTCCCCAGTGCCCAGCCTGACCTGTGCCTGCTCAGCGGCCCCACAGGTCAGCTCACTGCCATCCTCGCTGCTGCGTTGGCTCTTGCCTGCCTGCACTCGGGTGGGAGCGTTGGCAGACTGGCAGACAGAGCCGTGGACCTTCTCCCCTGGGGGGCCTGTGACTGAGTTGGGGGCAGGGAGGAGGGGTGGCCACCTGCTGTGCTCAGGTTTTGTTCGGTGTCTCTCCGATGGGTGTGGGGGTGCCCGGAACATCCTGATGCTTTTGCCTCTGGGACGTGTCTCTCAGCCCCAGCGTCCTGCCTCTTGGAGGCCCCTGGCCCGCGGGTGCACATTTGGGGCGCTCTTCCCTTCATTCCCCAGAGGGAGGCCTTCGGAGCCGTATTCACCTGTGGCTTCATCCTCAACCCGTGCTGTGTCCTTTTCTCTTTTCCCAGTATGCCTGTGGAATCGAAGCCGAAGTGGTGGGGAAACCTTCTCCTGAGTATTTCCAGTCGGCCCTGAAGGAGATGGGGGTGGAAGCCCGTGAGGTAGGGAGGTTTCTCACGGGAGCCCGCGTGTGGAAGCCTCTCCGTGGGGGGCGGCCCGGAGCACGGGCTGGAGGGCTGGAGCCTGAGGAGGTTGGCTGGACACCCAGGCGTGGACCCTTCCACCCACGAGAGCCGATTTTACTGGGAAGGGGGAGAAAGCCCGCATAGGAGGCCCACTGAATGCTTTCAAGCAGTTAAATTCGTTTCAGCGTTAAGAGTAAGAAACAAAGGCCCGTGGCCGTTTCTAAGTCACTTCTGCTGCTTCTCTGGAAGGATAAGAATTGATAAGCCCTACCCATGTGTTAAAACTAGTTCACAGAAGAGGTGAGTGGTTGGTGGCCTAGGGATCAGCGGAAGGCATGGGGGGCCGGCTGAGGGACCGTGCTCGCTTCAGTGCCGCGGGGTACACGCAACCTCGGGGCTGCTTTCCTGCATCCGGGTGGCGGCGGTCAGCGGACAAGAGCAAGAGGACGGGGGACCCGCCCCGCACCTTCCACCGGGCGCTGCTGGGGTCCTGCTGTGCCCGCCCTCCGAGAAGCCGCCCAGACGTGAAGCATCCACCAGTGAACTGAATGAAGAGTCGGGAAGAGCCTATGCTGTTATTGATGGGATTCCTCGGGATTCCTCGGGATTCCTCATGTGGTTCCGCAGGTGGCTAGGAGCACACGGTGGCGTCGGAAGCAGGAAGAGATGGAGCAGCTCTAGAGCATCGTGGAAGACAACACCCCACACAAAACTGGTTTTTTGGTGTTTTGTTGTTTTTTATTAAAGATTTATTTGAGAGAGGGAGACAGCATGAGAGACGGTGCAGCACGAGCAGGGGGAGAGGCAGAGGGAAAGGGAGGGGAGAAGCAGACTCCCCGCTGAGCGGGGAGCCCCACGCAGGGCTCAATCCCTGTACCCTGGGATCATGAACGGAGGTGAAGGCAGAGGCTTAATCCACTGAGCCACGCAGGTGCCCCCACGACTGAATTTTCTTAATACTGCTTACCTTGTAAAGAGTCAGAGTGGCAGGTAAGACGTGGGGGAGAAGAACGTTTCTGCCTCTTCCTACATTGACTTAGTCCGTCAGTGTCTTTAGCAGGACTGTTCAGTTCCACCTCCGTGGAAGAGAAGCTCACACGAGGCTGTAGCAGCCCAGCCAGTCTGGGCTTTTCCAGTCGGTCCCTGCCCTTGACCATACCCGTGTGCAGGTTCCTCCTCCACCTTTGGACTTGGATGGCTGTTTGACTCTGCAGGCATAATTAAGACAGCCAGAGCCGCTGGGGCGCCTGGTGGCTCAGTCGGTGAAGCGTCTGTCTTCAGCTCAGGTCATGATCCCGGGATCCTGGGATCGGGTCCTGCATGAGGCTCCCTGCTCAGCGGGGAGTCTGCTTCTCCCGCTGCCTGCTGCTCCCCTTGCTGGTGTTCCCTCCCTCCCTCTCTCTGTCAAATAATTAAATAAAATCTTAAAAAAAAAAAAAGGAAAAAAAAAAGACAACCGGAGATGACACAGTATATAGATGAATGATACATCTTGAGTGTGTATCTCTGAAAGCTCAACTACATGGAAATCCTGGAAACCCACTTAATTTGCAGGAAGGTTGATTTGCCTTGCTGCTCTCAGAGATTGAGGGCTATGAGAGGTCTAAGCTGCAGAAGTTTTTTTCACTGTACTTTTGTTCTGCCCTTGTTTTTCGGAAATTCTAATTTGTAACTACTGTATCAGAAGAAACATTTCAACCAAGTTTCTCGTTGGAAATTAACCGTCCTACCTGACGACTGTCCCATCACCTGATGACTTTATTTCTTACCCCATCCAGCGAAAAGTTAATAATTACAATTTTATATGTTTATTCTAGACTCAGGAGTATTGGGCAGAGTCACATGTTGAGGCTAACTGAAATAACTCCGAAAGGGCTGTGCGGGGTGCTTGTAGACAAGTGCATTTGAGCTAGTGTGGCAGAAAACCGCGATAAAATGGAAATTTTATGTCCTTGCAAATATTCTGAGTCTGTAAAATTACTTTAGTCTCTTTGACATCAAATGCTTACATTAGTAAGGATAAAACAAGAGGACACTTTTCCATTAAAAAAAAAAAAACCAGTTCATTGAAAAGACAATATGTAACAAGATTCAAAGAATATGTAAGAATAAAATCATGCATCTTGCCACCCATACATGATGACTTTTTGAGGCAGATGGACTTCCCAACATACGTCTTTTTTTTTTTTTTTGATTTATTCATTTGACACAGAGAGAGAGATCACAAGTGGGCAGAGAGGCAGGCAGAGAGAGAGGAGAGAGGAGGAAGCAGGCTCCCCGCTGAGTAGAGAGCCCAATGTGGGCCTTGATCCCAGGACCCTGGGATCATGACCTGAGCCGAAGGCAGAGGCTTTAACCCACTGAGCCACCCAGGCGCCCTTCCCAACATACGTCTTAAAAAAGCAGTTATGATTTTGGTGTCTATGGTGCCCCCGTTTCCCAGGAGGTGTGGAGTTGGTCCCCAGCAGCAGGCGGTTTTCTGAGAGCATCATTGAAAAGACCATGGGCACGTGTCTGCAGCCACCCTGATGTCTGTTTTGGACATGACACTGGGGACAGAGTCAGCATCAGCAGCCTGCGGTGAAGCAAGAATCCCCAGGATGTGGTGCTTCCTTCTCGTTGCAGCCGAATTTCCCACGTTCCAGTCTAGAGCACTGGTCTCTTATGATGCGTGGAGAAGGCTGGCCCACCGCCCCGGAGTCTAGAACCTCTGCCCGCAAGCCTCCTTGACATCTGTGAATGTCAGAGGGTGCAGGGTGTCCGGGGTCCACAGGAAGAACCCAGGAAATGTCTCGTAGAAGAGGAGAGGCTTGTGTTTTGAATGAATGAAGACCACAGGCATAACGGCCCTGGGTTTTCAAGACTTTGTCTCCTAGGTCAGAATTTCTTTTTTTATTGTGGCATGTTTCAGAGTGATTCTTCCCATATATCCATCACTTAGATTGAACAATTAAAAGATTTTGCCACATTCTCTTCTTTTTCCTTTTTTTTCTTTTTTTTTTTTTTTTTTTTGATTTTATTTGTTTGACAAAGAGAGTGAGACAGTGAGAGAGGGAACACAAGCAGGGGGAGTGGGAGAGGGACACTCAGGCTTTTTGCTGAANCTTTCTGCTGAACAGGGAGCCCGATGTGGGGCTCGATCCCAGGACCTTGGGATCATGACCTGAGCCGAAGGCAGATGCTTAACGACTGAGCCACCCAGGCACCCCTATCCATAATAATTTAAAAAACAAAAACAAGAGAAGATGGACAGTATTGGCGAGGATGTGGAGAAATTGGAACCCTCATGTGGGGTCACCAGCCAGGATGTGAAATGGAGCAACCACTCTGGAAAACAGCTTCTGGATGAGGTAAACAGAAGCACCATATGACCCAGCAATTCCACTCCTACGACCGCATCCAGAACGATTGAAAACAGGTGTTCAAACAAAAACTTATCCATGAATATTCATAGCAGCACTGTTCACAATAGCCAAAAGGCAGAAACAATGCGAACGTTCGTCAGCACATGCACAGAGCAGCGAAATGTGGTCTATTCACACAATGGAATATTTCAGCTATAAAAAGAACGAAATGCTGGTAAATGGTACAGTGTGGATGAACCTGGAAAACATTATGGTAAAGTGAAGGAAGCCAGACACAAAAGGCCACATGTTACATGTTATATGGCATTTATGTGAGATGTCCCGAATAGGCAAATCAGAGATCTAAAGCAGATTAGTGGTTGCTGGGGCTGGGGGTTGGGGAGTGGGGACTGTCTGCTAATGCGGACAGTCTATCTTTGGGGTGATAAAGGTGTCTGGAATGGGGCAGGGGTGACGGTCATTGAACATTGTGAATGTACTTAATGCCACTGATTTGTGTGCTTTAAATGCTTACATTGGTGAATTTTGTGTTTTTGTTCTCACAATGGGAGAAAATCTACCTATGAAATCAACAGTGACTCCTTGGTATTATCCAGTAATCGTATTTAAATTTCCCTGGCTGTCTCAGAAATGTTCTTTCATGTTGATTTGTTTGACTCAAATCCAGACAGGATCTGTACCTTGCATGTGGTTGTCTTGTCTCCGAAACTTCTCGTTTTAATTTTTTATCATGGAACATTCCGGTACCTGTGCAAGTAGAGAGAGTAATATAATGAACTCTTAGGTACCCGTCACTGAGCTTCGCTAATGGTCAACTAACAACCACTTAGAAAAAACTTACTTTTAACTGTTGATTTTGATGTAATTTCATACATACAAAAATTGTAAAATTAGCACAAAGAATTTCCATATGCCCATACACCAGCTTCCCCAAATGCTAACGTCTTACATAACAGTCACAGAACGTGATAAAATCAGACGTCATCAGCCAGCTCACCAGCGTCTTTGTTTGGGACACGTTGCTTGTAGCAATGGCGTTCCCCAGGTCCTTCCTTCTGGGCCAGTTCCTCAGTCTTTTTTGTCTCTTAAGGACGGTGACATTTTTGAAGAGTACTGGCTATTTTATTTTGTAGACTGACCCTCAATTTGGTTTTCTTCCTCCTGTCTCCTCATGATTTAATCTAATTTTAGGGTATGCATTTTTGGCAGAAATGTCCCAGAAACAGTGCTGTGCCCTCTCGGTGCATTCCATCAGGAGGCGCGTGAGGGTGTGTCGCCCTGTTGTTGCTAAGATTCACTTTGATCAGTGTCAGAGGTGATCTGTGCCAGGGTTCTCCACACTGCAGAAGTACTACCTGTCCCATTTAACTAGGAAGTGTCTTGTGGGAAAGCATGTTGAGTTTATAAATATCCTCTTTCCCATCATTCTTTTCCCCTCTTAATGTTTGCATGCATCGATTATTCTTACCCGAAGCAGTTATTAGGGGGTGTTTGCCAAATGATGAATTTGTATTTCTAATCATTCCTTCTATATTTATTAGATTGAATTTACTATAAGGAAGTTTCCCTTTTTTTCCCCATTGACCTGTTTGTTCCAACATGGACTCAAGGGTATTTGTTTTATTCCCCCAAGTTATAGTCCATTCCTGTCGTTATTAATTTTGTTGCTCAGATTGTCCCATATTTGGCCATTAAGTAATCTTCAAGATTAATAACCACTTATTTAATCTATATTCTACCTGTTCTTCTCCCCTAAATTATTTTGAATTATATCCCAGAAATCCTGTTCTTCATCTGTAAATATTTCTGTGTCCCTAAAAACAGGAATTCTTTTTAAAGCCATGGATAATGCCATGGCCATGTCTAAATAATACCAACAGGGATCCATAGTATCGTCAAATATCCAGTCATTGTTCACATTTCCTTGATGGTCTCTCTCTCTTTTTTTTAAGATTTTATTTTATTTTAATTAATTAATTAATTAATTAATTTAACACAGAGAGACACAGCAAGAGAGTTTGTTTGCCCTTGGAATGTTATGAAGGGGGAACTGGGTGGTTTGTCCCACGGCCTGGATTTTGTTGATTGCACCTCTGGTATACTTTCACGTGCTCTTCTGTCCTCTATTCTCTGAATACTGGTAGTTAGATCTCTAAGTTTGGTCAGAATCTGGTTCAGTTTTTGGATGACTCCATGTAGGTAGTGGTATGTCCTCCATCAGCAGGCAGAGAATGTCCAGTTGTCTCCTTTTGTGTTATTAGGGGCTATTCATGATTGGTGCTAACTCCTTTAATTCATCAAGGACTGTAGAATGGAGCTATTTCAATTCTATCATTCCTTCTTCATTTTCCCCTCTGGATTACTTCTATATAAGAAAACTTCTTACCAACTGATTGCTATCCTAAGTTATAGTTCACGTAGGGAACTCCATATAAATGCCTGTTTCTTTCTCATTTTTCAGTAGTTTTCTCAATAATGAGTTGATTCTCTAGCATCTTCCCAAGGTGATGAAGGAGATTTGAAACTACATATATCACTAGAGATAGATTTAAGTAGATTTGATGTGTTTTAATCCATTGCAGTCATGATATTATTCATGTTGAAAGTATTTCATATTTGACCAGTGGGACCCCCATCAGGTTGGCCTCTAGGTCCTTCTAACCTGACTCCAGGAGTCTTTGAGGTTCTTTACTCCCTGTTATGACAGGATGTTCTAGACCTGCCTTGTACATTTCCTGCCCCAGGCCTGGGATCCACCCTTCTTCTTAGGAGCCATGCTTACCTTTAGTGGAAAATGGTATTTAGAAACCATACTGGGAGCATTAATGGTTCTTGTTGCTACTGGGTTGAACGTCATTTCTAAGCCTTTTTATTTTATTTTATTTTATTTTATTTTATTTTATTTTATTTTATTTTATTGAGATTCATTTATTTATGTGATGGGGGAAGCAGGAGTTGGGGGCAGGGCAGAGGGAGAGGGAAAAGCAGAATCTCTGCCGAGCAGGAAGCCCACTGTGGGGCTTGATCCCAGGACCTTGGGATCATGACTTGAGCTGAAGGCAGATGCTTAACCACTTGAGCCACCCAGGCGCCCCTTTTCTGAGCCTTTTTAGTCAACAAGGCTCAGAAAAGTATCTATCTTTAAACATGAACTACGTCTGGAGTTCATACTGAAACCTCTGATGCATCAGGCTGGTGGGGTTCTACTTGACCTCATCAGTCTTCCATCTGTATTTCCTTTTTCCGCATCAGAGATCTTGGCCCCAAGGATACCAACAGAATCAGTCATTTGTTTTCATCTGTAGTACAGACAAGAGTCTTGAATCTCAGAAACTATGTGAAAGAAACCAAATAAGAACTGTTTGGTGTTGCCACAGGGCTAGCAGTGCCCCCCCAAGACTGGGCCACTGTTGTGGTTGGTGTCCCCGTGGGCCAGACGGCCATCACAGTGTCACTGTCCTGACTGATCACTGAAGCTGATGGGACCAGTTACCCTTACTGTTTATGATTTCTTTTTTTGGCAGTTCTTTTTTTGTACGGAGTACCTCCCTCGAGGGATTGACGGCCACATGCTGTATTTTAGAGCCACCATCCACCATCTCTGGATGGTGTACCACCAACAGGACCCTCTTGGAATTCACTTTACTTGTCATTTTTAGGGAATTGGTTTTCAGCATTTACATTTTTTTTTAATTATGTAAAATATTTACTTGGCTCCAAATCAAATCCATAAAACAAGATATAGTCAAGGAAGTAGAGCTTCTATCCTTTTCTTTCTCTTTCTACTCATCTCATTGGAGCCCTTTTTATAAATATTATGGCTTACCTTTTCATTTCTTAAATATAAACAACTATGTGTGTATATATATTTATTTTTAAATATGTATTTATTTATTTATAGGTATTATGTATTTATTTATTTTAGAGAGAGAGCAAGCTCGCGTGAGCAGGGGTGGGGTGGAGGGAGAGGGAGAGAGAGAATCTCAAGCAGACTCTGCACTGACTGTGGAGCCCGATTTGGGGCTCCATCCAATGACCCTGAGATCATGACCTTGCTGAAACCAAGAGTTGGATGCTCAATCGACTGAGCCACCCAGGTGCCCCCGTATGTATTTATATTCTACTCATAGGATAAATTTAAGATTCTTAAGATAATTTGTTACAGAGTAGGAGAAAGGCTAATGTAACGTGAATTTAAAAACCAGTTTTGAGAGGGCGCCTGGGGGACTCAGTCAGTTAGAGTGTCTGCCTTTGGCTCAGGTCGTGATCTCAGGGTCCTGGGATAGAGCCCCACATTGGGCTCCCTCTTTGGTGGGGAGTCTGCTTCTCCTTCTCATTCTCCCTCTGTGCTCTCTCTCAGATGAGTAAATAAAATCTTAAAAAAACAACAACCGGTATTTAGAATTACATATCATGACATTATCATTGGTTACATCGGATAGTTCAACCTGGCATGGTGCCCCCCTCCCCTTTTTGCTTTTTGGCATTTTTCAGTTGTTTTCACAGCGGGCAACCTTTTACATTCTGAATGAGAAACTGCCCTCCCCGCACCTCAGAGAGCCCCTGAGGCCCGCATGGGGGGCAGGTTCACCTGGGCATCTCTACTGGCAGGTGCCGGAGCTGTGGGGTTGGGGAGGGGCTGGCCTTCGGCTTGGGGATTCCTCGTGAATCTCTGTGATGAGGTTGAGGTCCCTTCGGCGGTCGATTGTGAGCGTCGGAGCCCAGGGGAGCTGAGGGCTTGTTTTCTCCGGCGACTCTGAGCGCATGTGGCAGAGCTGAATCTTATTTACCTCTCACATTATCATTCTCCCTTCCACCCTATGTGTCATTTCCGTCTCTCCTCTTGACAGACAGGTGAGTGGCAGCAGCATGTTGTTAACACTCTCACCCTGCTGTTTTTCTAAAATGTTCGTTCAGGTTGTTTTGAGCTTCAGGATGTGTAGACGTTTTAAGGCAGTATTTCAAAATAAGGCCATTTCAAATGACTGTGTCTTATGCACAGGTAATAAATTCTCTGTTCCTGCTTCTTTATTTTTAATGGAAAATGCCTGTGAGGAGCGATCTTGCTGCCGCAATGCCAGGCTGTGGCAAATCTTAAATTTTTCAAGCTGCTTTAATCAATAAAGTTATCACCAGTCATTTCCCTTGATAACTGCTCCTTCCAGGCCCCGGCCTGCTTCCACTGCTGAGTCCTCTGCCTGCGTTCAGAATGGACATAACCACCCAAATCCAATTTTCATTCTAACCTTTTCTCAATAGCCTAGAAATAACAGATTGCTGGTATTACTCTAATACCAGCAATCTAATAGATTGGAAATTCAAACCTCTTAGAGGTAACCAGGCCCTTTCCGGGATTCAGTAATAAGGCAAAGAGTAACATACTTTAAAGGTTACTTCTAGAAATACCTAATATCTTGTGGCTTAAGGCTTCTGAAGCAGTGCAGTTTTATAGCTTCATACTGAAGCTCAAATGATGTGAAGGATTGGCAGCTTTCTGTAAACATAGAAATTGTACCCGTTGCAAATTATGTAGGTTTCATGGAAATTGGGACTGTTGAAACCAGAGAGCTTAGTTAGCCAGGAGCCAAAAAGCTGGGGGCTGGGTGTGCCCATTTCACAGACGGGAAGCCTGAGGCTCGGAGAGGAAGGACCTCGACTGCCCGGAGCCCCGCGTGTGCTGGGCTTGCCCAAGTACCGTCACGTATCTGTTTATGTCACCAAGTCCTTACTCCAGTCCTTGTCCTAGGTATTCGCATTTCCATTTTAAGGTCTGGGCAGCATTTCCCCACCTCCGCCACTCTGACATTTTGGGGCCAGATCATTCTTTGTGGTTGTGGGGGGTGCTATCCTGTGCAACCCTTCCCCCGGTGTGAAACCACGAATGTCTCCAGATGTTGCCAAACGTCCCTCCAGGGGCCAGATTGCCCCCGGTTGAGAGTCACAGCATTAGGGAGTAGTCACAGAAACCCTAGGACTGAACCCTAGATTACTCTGCTGATGAAGCACATGGCCATGACCCTGTCCCCTCCAGGCCTTTGCTGTACCCCTGTTCTCAAGGAGGGCGCCGGCCACATCGCTTGGTGAATGAACTTTGAAAAGGCATATTTAGTACTACGGTATCACTTGCTATTTTGAAAACTGCTAAATATCGTTGGCGGAATACATACTACCGACAGTAAAGTTAGACAGGATCTAAGTGGGGAAGGTAGATGCCCTCAGGACGGCCTATCGAATATGGGGGCGAGGTTTGTAGGTTTATCCCGAGAGGTCCGGCCATGAAACACAGACGCTGTCCTTCCGCTCGCTGGTTCTCAGAGCGTTCGTTCTAGCAACGTGGCTGTTGGGGACAGGCTGTTACCCTAGCGGCGAGACCTGGGCTGGGGAGTGAAGGTCCATGTGGGGCCACCAGGGGCCACTCTCCCATGGCCTCCTCCCCCTCATGGGTTTCCATGGAAGGCCCGTCCCCAGTCCCCTCCACCAGCTCAGCCCTGACCCCAGCCGGGTGCCCACTCTCGGCTGTCAGTTCGGGCACCTGGCTGGGGCGGTGAGTGGAGCACCAGGGGAGAGGGAGCCAGGAGGAGAGGCTCATCCGCTCCTGCAGCCCCGATTCGAGTGTGAAGCTCTGTCTGCAGACAGTGACAGGCCTGGCACCGCAGCCTCGGGTTTGAGAGCGTCTGGAGTTTCGGGAAGTTTGAGCTCTGGGGTTGCCCTTGTCATAGATCTCAGGTGTCTGTAAAATCTTTAAAACCTTACTTTTTCCTAAGCTATCCCCCACCCCCTGGGCCTGCCACCAAGAGCCTTGTTTGATTGATTGATTGATTTTTTTTTTTTTATTTGACATGGAGAGAGAGGGTACAAGTAGCCGGAGCAGCAGGCAGAGGGAGAGGGAGAAGCAGGCTCTCTGCTGAGCAGGGAGCCCGATGTGGGACTGGATGCCCGGACCCTGGGATCATGACCTGAGCCAAAGGCTGCCGCCCAACCGACTGAGCCACCCAGGTGCCCCAAGAGCTTTGTTTTAAATAGATTTTCTTCTCGTCAAAGCACAAGAATTTTATCGTATGAAGTAACTGATGTTCAGTAAACGAGATAGAAAAAAATTCAGAAAGTGCAAGGAAAAAAACTGTCATCCCACTAAACTAGAATAACACAAATCTTGCTTAACTTTTCCAGTTTTTTAGTGTATCTATTTATGTTTTTTTAAAGATTTTATTCATTTGGCAGAGACAGAGGGAGACGGAGAGAGAGAGCACAAGCAGGGGGAGCAGCAGGCAGAGGGAGGGGGAGATGCAGACTCCCCACCGAGCAGGGAGCCCCGTGCAGGGCTCATTCAGGTGCCCCTATGTATATGCTGTGGTTCGTTTTTTTTAAAGATTTTATTTATGTATTTGTCAGAAAGAGAGAGAGCGAGTGCAAGAGGGGGAGTGGCAGGCAGAGGGAGCAGCGGCTCCTTGCCCAGCGAGGAGGCTGCTGCGGGACTCGATCCCAGCACCCTGGGATGCTGACCTGAGCCGAAGGCAGACGCTTCACCGACTGAGCCCCAGGGCCCCGGCTACCTTAATGTTCTGTCCCCACCCCCTGTGGTTGGACATGGAGCTTTACTCCCAGTTTCCTTCTTGCACTAACCCTGTGAACACCCTCGAACGCACGTCCTTTTGTATGAATCTGATTTGTGGAGAAATCCCACCTCATGGGGTAGTTGTTGGGCCATGAGGCACATTGCTTATTTCTGTTTCAGAAAGATGCAGTCAGCTTACCTTCCTCACCATCCGTAATCCCCCACATCCTCACCACACCCAGTTTCTTACTTCCTGTGAAACAGTGCTCTTTGAGTTGTGCAGTGTTGGTACCGTTCCTCATGAATGTGTCACACGGCAGGGCGGGGGGCGGGGATCGGTGAGCCATCTGCAGGTCTCTGAGGGGGTCTGAGTGCAGGCAGAAGACCCGGGCTCCTCCAGGGCTGGATGTCCTCTCGCAGCGTCTCTCTGTGGCTGTTTGTGCCCCTGGGGCTGAGATCCGGACGGAGCGCGGTGCTCCCTGGGGCTGAGATCCGGACGGAGCCCGATGCTCCCTGGGGCTGGGATCCGGACGGAGCCCGGTGCTCCCTGGGGCTGGGATCCGGACGGAGCCGAGTGCTCCCTGGGGCTGAGATCCGGACGGAGCCCGGTGCTCCCTCCCCTTCAGCCCTGCTGCCCCGCAAGAGGAGGAGTGCTCCTGGGCCGAGACCCGGGATGACCAGAAAATGGATGCCCCATGGGCTTGCTTGGGGAAGCTCATTGGCCCTGAAAGTTTGCGTTCCCAGACACCATCACTGGTGAGAACAGCGCCCAGGGTGGTAGAGAGATGGTGGCGGGTGAGATTTCAGAAGGGTGAGTAAATCTGTGTTAGGGCTGGAAGCAGACAGCCTGCAGGACCGTGGTGCGCCCCCCGGCCCCCCAGACTTCCGAGTTCCATGGGAGTCCGGGCTCGCGACGTGTCTCCGTGCTCCCTCTGCCGTCCTGCCGTCAGAGACGAGGTACGTCCCCGGCCTGACAGGTAGGGGTTTTTTATTTCCCCCGACAGTGCACCTCTTGACCTCTATCTTCTTGCCAATGATTTTTTAAATCCTAAATGATTTGGCAAGAATTGCTCCTCCCGGCGTGATTATTGCCCTTCACCGATAGTAAATCTGTGAAATCCCCGGGGGCCCCGGCGCATTTTGGTATGCGGAGCCCACAAGCTGGCCTGGACAGGCATCGCTGCTCCGGGCAGCTGCACACCCCGCGTCCCCTGCAGCCCTGCGCACCCCCCTCCCCCCAGCCTCACACGCGGCTCCGGGGCGCTGCGGGCAGCGGGCAGCGGGTGCAAGCCCAGCTGCTGCTTCTCCGGAGGTCTGCCTCCGAGGGCCCAGATCTCTGCTTCCATCTTTAGGGGCCACAGCATCAAATGTGCTTGCCCCCCGAAGCCCTGGGAGGCTCTGTTCTGAGGGGGAAGAATTTCTGCTGCCTTGGGAGTATGTGGGCACAAAATTTTATTTTTCCCACAAGCGTGGAAGGCATGAGGCTTGACTTGGAATAATTGGAAGACCTGTTTCCTTCCCAGGGAACTGCTAGCAAGATGGCCCTGGAGCCTTGGGTAGCAGTGGACGGAAGCCTGAGCTGGAGTGTTATGTCTGTTCCCAGGCCAACTTATGGGTTTCAGGACAATTCCTTGAGAGGGCGAAGCAGGATCTCATACTGGGGCTCGTGGCTGGTTCGGCCGGCCGCCTGGGCCGAGCCCCCCTGCTCCCTGCCCCTCCTCCCAGCTGGGGCCTGTGGGGGCCTGGGTGGCCCCGGCTTGCAGGATCCCCTTTGTGTACAGCGGGTTCTGCTGCCATTCCCCCCATCGGGTCAGGATGCACGCGTTGCCACTGGCTGTTTCTTCTTTGGTGGTTGATGATTTCCCCAGAGCTGCGTGGGAGCTTGCTTGATAGACACAAAAATTAAACCCATTTGGATGCGGCAGTGTTCTCCACAGGATCAGTCATTCTTGAAAATATTAACGATTTTGACCGTATCTGGGTACTTGCCACCACCACTTTTACTTACTTCATTTTTCTTTAGGTCAGTTTATTTTTATAAACTTAAGTAATTAAAAAAAATTTTTTTTAATTAGGCTCCATGTCCAGCATGGAGCCCAACACAGGGCTCGAACTCACGACCCTGAGATCAAGACCTGAGCCAAGATCAAGAGTTGAACGCTTAACCAGCTGAGTCACCCAGGCACCCTAAATAAATGTATTTTATTTTTAAAATTTATTTATTTTTAAAGATTTATTTATTAGAGAGAGAGCACAGAGTCAGGGGAGGGGCAGAAGGAGAGAATCTTCAAGCAGACTCCCCCCTGAGATGCGGGGCTCGAGCCCAGGATCCTGAGATCATGATCTGAGTTGAAACAAGAGTTGGACACTTAACCACCCAAGCCACCTGGGTGCCCCTAAATAAATGAATTTTAAAAGGAACTTTGGTCACTCCTATAAATGGAAAACCAAAATCACTTACTTCCCATAGATTAAAAATAAGTGCAAACTAGTTACATCAAAATGTATGTCCTTGTTCTACCTAAAATCAAACAGTGTGTCACCCGTATCCAGAACTGACTTTGGGAAGCATGGAATTCGAGGCAGGATCAGAGGGCGTTCGTGAAGTGTATAAAGTGTAGCATATTCACTGGAAGAAATGCAGTTTTTTTCAAGTTCATCATCTTGCCGGGGGGCAGGACGGGAGCTGTAGCCACTCACGTTTGGCACAGTTCTTAGTGCCAGGGGGTCTCTGTCCGTGTCCAGGCTTCCTCCCGGGGCCGGCATCTGCCTGTGGCTTCACTGAAGAAGGTCCCTTCGGCCTCTGCTTGAATATGATCAAGCGACAGGGGCTCGGTACCTGTGAGGCAGGCTGGGCCAGTTGATAGAAGAGCCTCATTCCACCCGGAGCGACCCCCTTGGCCTCCAGAGTGGCACCAGCTCAGTCTCTGGCCTTCCCCACTGTCTCCTCATGATTCCTCCCATTATTTGAATGCCTGTTCAGACGTTTTCAAGGACACTTGCTTCAAGCTTATTACCCTGTACTTTGGAATTCATTGTAGGGCTTGCCTTGGTGATGGGTTGTTAGCACACATGTGGTGTCCCCTGCTGGGAATGCCTTCAGCCCTTCTCCTACCTCCTAACCTGGTTGGCCTCTTTTGCTCAGATCAGAGCTCCAAAACCTCACCTCCTCCAGGAAGCCTTCCCTGGCCACTACCCCTTCACAACCTCGGGTACTTTTTCACAGGTCTTGGCTATGTATTTGTGAAATTATCTGATGAACATCTGTCTGTTGAGTTCCACTAGATGATTCACAAGGGTAGCGACTGTGTGTCTTCGACTCCCTGTGTCCTTACTGCCTGGCCCAAAAAGGGCTTGATAACAAAAGAGCTGGGTCGCTGGAGTTGAGAGTGCCATCCTAGAGACTGGACTGTCTCCAGCAGGGCTAGGTTAGGAATTTCCCCAACAAAACATTTCCTAATATATTTTTTTCCCTCTTAAACATGTGCAGATAAACTTAAGTCTAGGCACTGTCCTTGATGCTTAACTTGCACGATTTCATTTAAATGCCACACCATTTGTACCCATTTTACAGATTGAAGTGAAGGCTTGCCCAAGACCACAGAGCTAGCAAATAACACAGCTGGAATGTGAGCCTGGTTGCTCTGGCCCCTTCTGAACCCCAAGCTCAGTCTGTCCATTCTGCTGGTCACATAGGCCTCTGTTCCGACTACCCTGTACCCCCTACTCTGAGATGGAAGACAAGCTCCTTTTGGGCTCCTGTCCTCACAAGCAGAGTCCAAACTCATGGGTAGGACTCCCCCCAGCATGAATGCTTCACAGTCATTTTCCTTGATTTTCCTTGATGTTGGCTTGTGGGTTCATTCATTGGTTCGCCATACTTGGCATCTGGATTCTGGAGAGGAGACTTTGTGGAGTACCGGTTGGTTTTGAAGCTTCTGTCCCAGCTCCATCTGGACACCTGGCTGTCACAGGAGTCTGCTTTCTCAGGCCTGTCTGGTTTCCAGCCATGTAAATTCCTGACTGGACTTGAGAACAGATCTAGGAACGTGTTTGATGTCTGAGGCGTTGGACTTTCCTTCCACATCTTCTCCTGAAAATATTTTGAAGCTTTTAATCAGAGTTCTGTGGTAGCTGAGTGAGGGGAGCTGCTCTTTTTTTCTTGAAAAATACATTCATTCATGTAAGAAAACATGACTCTATTTGAACAAGAATATTAATAATACATATTGATATTGGCAAAAGTAGGCCCACTAATGACTAAAGTTCGGCCAATTCTAAAGTAAACTGCATTGGTGACCAGTGAAGAGTCTGGTTGGCTTTGCCTCCTGCCTGTCCCTAGACGTGGACAGCCACGCCTTCATCCCGAATACTGGTCCCCTCAACAAGCTTCTGTTGATCATCAGCTAAGTGCTGGCATCAGCACACGTCCCTGCCTGGGGGAGCTCACACGTTTTGGGAAGAGAGAGATAACCAGTAGAGTGCAGTAGGGGACGTGCAGTGCAAGGGGGTAATCCGAGGGCTTTGGGAGGTGCTTGGAACCCCACCAGGTTCAAAGGTGGTGGTCTTGAAAGTCTGTTAGGAATTTACCAGTAGAAGAAGGGGGCCAGTAGAAGAAGGGGGCTAAGTGGACAGATAGGTCACCAGCACCGTGGTCACCCTCTCTCTCTTCCTCTGTGCAGATCCGTATTTCTAGGTAGTACCCTTTCTTTTTGCCTAAGAGACTTCCTTTTACATTTCTTTTGTGTGGCTCTATTGGTGGTGATGTCTTTTAGCTGAAGATATCTGAAAATATCTTTATTTCACCTTTGGTTTTGAAAGATACTTTTGCTGGGTATAGAATTGTAGGTTGGCATTTCCCCCACTGGCTACTCACCTGCATTATTTTCAGTGGGAAATCTCATGTCTTATCTTTGTTTTTTAGTATGTAACATGCTTTTTTTTTTTTAAAGATTTTATTTTTTTTGACAGAGACACAGCGAGAGAGGGAACACAAGCAGGGGGAGTGGGAGAGGGAGAAGCAGGCTTCCTGTGGAGCAGGGAGCCCAGTGTGGGGCTTGATCCCAGGACCCTGGGCTCATGACCTGAGTTGAAGGCAGTCGCTTAATGACTGAGCCACCCAGGTGCCACCCCCCCTTTATTTTTGCATCAGCAGTTTTTAAGATTTTCACCTTGTCACTGATTTTGAGCACTTTGTGTCATGCCTTAAGGTAATTTTCTTCATGTTTCTTGTGTTTGGTGTTGACTGGGATCTTGGATCTGTGTATTTATGAGTTTTCTTGTGTTTGGAAATTTTTTAGCCATTAGGAGGAAGTCAAGTATTTTTTCTGTCACCTCTCATCTCATCTCACTGTCAGGGATTCCAGTTACACGTGTATCAGGTCCTTTGAAGTCACGTCATAGTTTGATGATGCTCTGTTCACTTTTTTAAAAGATTTTATTTATTTATTTGTGAGAGAGAGAGAGAGAGAGAGAGCGCGCATGACCAGGGGCAGGGAGGAGCAGAGGGAGAGAGAGAGAAGCAGACTCCTGGCTGAACAGGGAGCTCAATGCAGGGCTCCATCCTGGATCCCAGGACCATGACCCTAGCCGAAAGCAGACAGTTAACCAATTGAACCACCCAGGCGCCCCACTCTGTTCATTTTTGTTAAATTATTTTTTCTCTTGGTTTCATTTTGGATGGTTTCTATTACTGTGATCTTCAAGTTCATAAATCTTTTCTTCTGTGTTACTTAATCCAGTATTAATTTCATCCAGTGGGTTTTCCATTCCAGACATATTGTATCTCAAGTGCTACCTAGGTAAATATAATGTAAGCACTATTTAGTACTGCTCACTTGCCATTAGTTATAAATATCAGTAAGTTGCACTGTTACTAGTAATTAAAAATCAAAGCAGTTCTTCTCCATCGGAAAAAAAATCTGGTGTGATGCCATCTCTGGAATTTCGATTTTGGGATCTTTTATCTTCCATGTCCCTACTTAACTTTTGGAGCATATGGAAGATAGTTGCGGTAACTAATTTAATGTCCTTATCTGCTAATTCCCACATCTGTGTGAGTTTTGGGTCAGTTTAGGCTGATTTTTTTCTTGCTCATTATGTGTGATATTTGTCTTCTTTGCATGTCTGATCACTTTTTAAATTAGTTGCCAGACGTTGTGAATTTTAACTTTTTTGGGTGCCGGATAATTTTGTATGCCTTTAAATATTTTTTGTACTTTGTTCTGGGATGCAGTTAAACAGCCTGGAAACAGTTGGATCCTCCCAGAGCTTGCTTTTAAGATTTGGGAGGCAGCACCAGAGCAGGGTTTGGTCTAAGGCTAATTACTCCCCACTACCGACGCAAGATGCTTCTGAGAACCTACCCAGTGCCCTGTGAATTATGAGATTTTCCAGTCTGGCTGGTGGGAACAGGCACTATTCCCAACCCTGTGTGAGGTCTGAGCAGTGTTTTCTTTCATTTTTCAGTGTGATTCTTTCCCTGGCCTCGGGTGGTTTCCTCACTCACGTGTGCTGATCAGCGGTCTACAGAATGCGGCCTCATTCAGAGGGACCCTCTGTGGATCTGCGCCCTTTCTCTCTCTCTCTGGGTAGCCCCCTCCTCTCTGATACTCTGTCCTGGGAACTTCAGCTGCCTCAGTCTCCCAGCTTCTAGCTCTGTCCTTCAATTCCGGGAGTCTGCCAGGCTCCGTGTGGTCCTCCCTCCCTGCACCCACAGTCTGGAAACCGGAGGCACTCACGGGGCTCACCTCATATGTTTTCTGTGTCCCAGATCATTGTCCTTCATTGCTGGATGTCCAGTGACTCAAATACTGTTGTTTCATATAGTTTGTTTGGTTTTCTAGTTGTTTCGGGTGGGAGAGTATATCCCACAGAATGCTTTTTGAAATGACAGCCAGGCTACAAGCATTTCCTTTGTGTGTGTGTGTGTGTGTGTGTGTGTGTGTGTGTGTGTGTGTGTGTGTATTTTTGTTTGCACATTATTTTGGTTTTTATAGGTAATACCTTCATTATTGAAAGCAAGACCTCCTAAACTGTGAGCTGCAAAGATTTGCCAGAAATTTAGTTAGTTTTCACAGAACTAGTGGTTGGCTCCTGGTTACAGAGTATTTAGCTGCAGGTAAAATGGAGCTTGTGTTTGAGTAAAGGCAAGATGGGGCCAGCCTCCCCATGCATCCCTGTGATGCCGTGTCACTCTGACTCCTGCTGGTTGATTTCACATTGCCCATATATGTGCTGCTAGAGCCCCTTGGCCCTTGGGCGGGGAGTGGAGGGGTGCAGTGGGAGATATATTCAAGGTGAGTTGACTTTTAATCAATACGATGACAATATTGCCTTGTTCAGTTTGTATAATGGTGGTTTTAAACATCAAATCAAGCAGTTGATTATGTCAAAAAAGAGGAAGGACCACAGAGTGAACTGTCCTGACATCACTTCTGAGCTCGTGTCCCTGCCCGGCAGGCCATCATGATCGGCGACGATATCGTGGGAGATGTCGGCGGTGCCCAGCAGTGTGGAATGAGAGCCCTGCAGGTGCGGACGGGCAAGTTCAGGTGAGTGCTCCGCACGTGGTCAAGTTCATCTGCCTGTCTTCCTCCGTGGATTCTGGGGTATGCATGTTTTTGTTTTTATTTTCTTCCCCAAAATAAAAGGGGTTGTTCTTTCCAAAAAGAATGGTATGTGGACATCCGCTGACCTCTACATAGGTGTCCTTTAAGGTCGGGCCTCGCTGACCTTTTCATTGCAGGAGTGGTCAAGTAAAGCAGCTTTTGATACAGGGTCCAAGATTGAAAACTGGGATTTGAAAAGGGTGCAGCATGGAGAGAAGAGAGCAAGGGCTCCAAGCTGTCCCAGGCCACCGCGGGTCGGGCTGAATTTGGGCTGTGCTCTTTTCGGCAAGGTGGTCAGAGACTTCCCTGCCCATGCCAGCTTCCGGCTTGTGGGCACTTGGTCCCTCCTGGTCACCCTCCTTCTTTGGCTCTGCCTTGTCTGTGGGAGACCATGAACCTAGAGAGAGCAGATCCTTCCTTGTTCAGGGACCCCTTGGAACCAAACCTCGGTCTCCAGAGGAGCTTGTGTTTTTTCCTGGATCAGAAGTGCAGCCTGGTCTCGGGCAGGTCCCCAGTGGCACTTCTCAGGGGTCAGGTGCTTGTGGGCTTATGAAGGTGCTCTGGGGTTTTGGGATTTGGCTTGTTGAGGGTGTCTTAGACATCAGAGTATTGTCTTGCCTTGTTCCAGATGGGTTTGACTGTGGCTGTCCAGAGAAAGTACAATTCTGTAGGTGCTGGAGAGACTTGGTTAAAACGTGGTTACCCAGGGGTACTTGGATTGGCGGCGCGGGCCGGGGGGAGAGGAGGGTGGCATCTGTCCTGAGCGATCTGCTTAACGGGGTCAGAGAAGTGGGACACCTGGGTGACTCAGTCAGTTGGGTGTCCGACTCTTGGCTTTAGCTCAGGTCATGATTTCATGGGTTGTGAGATCGAGCCCTGTGTTGGGCTCCCTGCTCAGTGAGGGGTCTGCTTGAGATTCTCTCCCTCTGTCGCTACCCCCAGTCACATTCGTTCTCTAAAATAAATAAATCTTAAAAAGACAAAAGCAAACGAACAAAAAAATTCAGGGTCAGGAAAATGGATTAGAAGGTCCTACTCACTGTGAGGACCCTCTCCCATGTGCGAGACCCAAGAGACCTGTGGGTTTGGGGTGGACACACGGTGAGTGAGGAAGGCTTGATGCATACGGGATCTGTGGCCAGAAAGTCCCTTCCGGCCACATCCTGGACCCTTCCGGGGCACTAGAGGCTGAAACATCGGCCTTCAAGGGAGGGTTTTCTGGGCCCCCTTGGCTATGTCTGGCCTAAGGAAGTAAGGGAGACCCCACTCACCGACTTCGGAAACATTTCAAGAGAGCAGCCTGGGGCTCCAAGGGCCCTAATTCCATCGCTCCCCCAAAGGTGCAGAGCCCAGGCCTGTTGCTGAACGGTGGGGCTGGACACCCTCTGGCGGCCACTCTCTTGCATGGCGCTGCCCCCTCCATGGTGCTGTCCTGTCCTGCCTCCCAGCACCGGGGTTGGTGCTTTCCACAGTTCCCCCGACGCCGTCTTCCAGGGACATAAACCTCATCGACAGTTGGCCAGATCCTAGGCTGCTCACTGTGTGTAGGTAAACATATGGTACACACGCACATATGTGTGTGTGTGTGTGTGTGTATACATACACACGCCTTTGTATTTACATACATAAAGATTTTTTTACGAAAACAGCATTATATTACCGTACAACTTGTTACTTCCTTGGACGATGTTTTGTGGCATCTTTCCATGAGCAGTCGTCCTTATTTTAAATGTCTCAGGAGATGCTGTACGTTAGGTACTGTCTTCAGCAGGGCTGGGGTGACGCTGATGGGGTCTGTGATACCATCTCCCCTCCGGGTACGGCCGCCTGGCCTTGAGTTCGGAGGCTGGGGCTTAGTCTGTCTTTTCTCGAAGGTGGCACAGTGTCCTATCTTCTTGTTTGTCGTACGGATGTTAATGTGCCTTGTTGGCGTGCAGGGCGGAGTGAGAGGAGCTCTGTCCCCGGTGAGGCGGCAGATGAGCCGGCCGGCTACGGAGGGGGCCGGGTTCTGCGCACGTGAGAGCGGGTGGGGGACCTCTCTGCCGTTGGCCACTCTCTGGAGCTGCGCTGTTGCATCCGGTGGTCACAAGCTGCCTTGAACTGTGGCTGGTGTCAGTCGGATGTGCTGGAAGTGCAAAATACAGATTTCAAAGACTGAATGGGAGACAATGTGAAAAAGCTCATTTGTCATGTTTTGTACTGATTACGTGCTCAGAGGCTGATATCTTATGTTAATTTCACCTGCTTATTTTTAGTTTTGTCAGTGTAGCTGCTAGAAAGTCAGTAGCTGGCTCCCATCAGAGCACGGTGCATTTCTGTAGGGCAGCGGGGGGCCCCTGCACCTCCCTCTTTCCCCTGCAGATGGCACTCGCGACACACAGACCCTAAAGGACAGCTCGAGAAACCGTGTGCTCTACTGTGGCCCCCACGGGGCTGGGAAGTGACAGAGGCCTCTGTGGCACCCGGCATGGGAACCACTTTGTGGTGGTCTCTGTGGTTCTCCCGTGTGGGTCACCTTCCCTCCAGAATGCAGCCGGCTCTTCCCGAGCTGAGCTTTATCTGTCTGGAGTTATTGCATGTTTCACGGAGCATAACTGGTTCATCCTGGTGGCCCCGCGTCCTCTGTGCTGTGAACACGCCCCACCCTTCCCCTTCCCTGGTGGGGACGCTTGGATGGGTCCTGATGTGGCCATTCCTTGAAGTGCTGCCAGGAACGTCTGATCCATGTTTCCTGGGCACACGGGCCTGAGTCCTCGTAGGGCAGGTCTGCTTTAAGTCGGAATTGCCTCGTTGTGGGGATTCCATGTGGTCAACTTCACCAGGTAATACCGCACTTCCTTGGTGGTCGTGTGGGTTTCTGCTCCGCCTGCAGTGGGCAGGGCCCCACTTGCTTCCAGCCTCTTCCCCACTGGCCGTTTTGAAGTGGAGGCCTGTGGTCTTCCTAGTTTGCAGGCTTAGGGCCTCAGGGGCAGTGTCAGCACCCGGCATTCCAGTCCATCCGGATGCTGGGCCCCCCAGTGGATTGGGGAGGACCCACAGGGGCCTCGGGTGAGAAGGCGTGGGAGAGGCAGAGGTGGGCATGGGGGGGTGAGGTCAATGGCTGCCGGGGTGGGGGGCAGACACGCCCCTCTTGGCCCCGCCCTCCAGCTTTGCCTGGGTTGGCCTTCCTCCACACCTGCTCGGCTTACTTGCTCTTTGATTGGTTGGTGGTGGGGGGACAGTGTCTGGCCCCTCATTTTAGCCCATGCATGCCCAGTAGGGGTGACGTTGCCCCAAGGGGGCCAGAATTCCTCTTAAGGGTGAAAAAACTTAGAAGTACTGTGGTTGGGGCCTTCTGAAGGCCCATAGTACATAACCAGGGTGGGGTGCTGGGCCCCTTTAGTTTCTGCCTGTGCTGGGTGTGATCCTTGTGTTCCTTTGGGGTCACCCTCGTCCACCCCTAGTGCCTCGGCAGGCACAGGCCTGGGCATGGGACTCAGGCGTGGCCAGTCTGAAGCGTGCAGGGCTCCTGGCCACAGTCGATGGGACTGTGATCTGAGTCGGGCTGGTGAGTTAGCCCAGGATTTTCCAGAACCCCTAGGAAAACGGCCAGCGAAGTATAAGCCAAGAAGTTCCAGTGGCCATCTCTGGCACCCCAGAGAGAACCCTGATCGAGGGTGACGTTGACAGTCAAGAAAGCAGAGTCTAGAGATGGGGAGAGAGAGATTGTGATGATGTGATGGGAGCATTTGGATCTAGCTCTGCCTGAAGCTGATCCTTCCTCTGGCCTTTTTGGTAAAGTGGGCCATGAAATTAGGATTTTTGTGAGAAATACAGCAAGGGACATGGTGGTACCTCAGCTTCAGTCCGTACAGCCTCTGACGTCTCCCTGGCTGGTTAGCCATGTGAGCTTCTTTCTGACGTATGACCACTGGGGAGCCTAGGGCTCCCCTGTCTTTATATGCTGATGTGTCGCCATGCTGCCCTTTTCAAGGGGCAGAAAGAAGCCTCCACAATGGCCTTCAGCTCATGCCACCACTGGCTTTCTCCCTGCTCTAGAATGTGCTGGAAAGCAGAGGGAAACTGCTCACAAAAGTGTGCCAGAGCTGCCTCAACATAGAATGAGCTGCCTGAAGAGGGGGGCAGTCCTCATCACTAGAGATGACCCGCAGAGGCTGGTGGACCTCCTTCTGGGGAGGCTGAGGAAGGGGCAGCAACAGCCAGAGGCCAGGGCGAAACGAAGCCTCAAACCCTTCCTGAGGCTGCCGATATGGAGTCAGGTCTTTTCCGTGCCTCTGGTCCGTGGGACGAGCCTGCGGGCTGGTCCTGTTTCCCCGCTGACAGACACAGAGGTTTCAGTGCCATACTCCCATTTGCGGAGGTGGAAGCTGAGGCCCTGTCCTCCGAGTCCACCTGGTCCGTGACCTCCTGCTCTAGGTGCTGGGTGTTCCTGCCAGAGCTGGAGCCCGGCCGTGAAAACCACAGGTAGAGAGACGCGTGTCACGCAGGGGTATCAACATCCAAGGAGTGAGGAGACCAGAAGGAAGGACCTCTGATTGTTACAGATGATTTAATGAAGTGTCTTCTCAGTATTTTATGATGAGACTCCAAACAAGAGTTATTTTTTTAAAGGATACTTGTGCCCCCCCCCACAGGTGTGTGAATTTAGAAGATTCCAAAAAAGAAAACCACCTGAAAGTACAACTTCAGGGGGCACCTGTGTGGCTCAGTCGGTTAAGTGTCCAACTCTTGGTTGTGGCTCCGGTCACGAACTCAGGGTCATGAGGTCGAGGCCCGTGTGGGGCTCCGCATTGAGCATGGAGCCTGCTTAGGATTCCCTCCCTCCCTCTGCCCTTCGTCCCCATCTCCTGCTCGCACTTGCTCGTGCTCTCTCTCTCTCTCTTGCTCCCCCAAATATAAAAAAATAAGTGTAGCTTCATTAGTTCACAAACAGAAACCAACCCAAGTACCCCAACATCCTCAAGCCTGTGTGCGGCTCTGCCCTGACCCCCGGTGCCCAGAGAGGACCCCTCCTCACTCACAAGACTAAATCACCGCAAGTAGGTCTCTTCGGAGGGAAGTCTCCCACCCCCCCTCCTGGCTGGCCCGTGACCGCTCCCCCGGCTTCTTCTGCCTCCCCTTGTGACGTGCGTTCTGCTCCCTCCGAGGAGTTTCATCCAGAAGGAATCAGGGCGAGGGTCTCCTGTCCCTGTGGCGGTGAAACCAGTGCCTTCTCTGGGCCACCGCACGTGCGCATCTGTCTGCGACTTCCCCGTGGCCTTCCCTCCCAGGGGCCGGCAGGGCGTGGCCTCATTGCACCCTACACACCAGCTTACATACACACACGCTACACAGCAGCTTACACACACACACACCCTACACACCAGCTTACACACACACAGGCCTTGCATACCAGCGTGCACACACACACCCTACACACCAGCTTACACTCACACCCTACACACACCAGCTTACACGTGCACATACCCCCTACACACCGGCTTACACACACACACACACACACACACACACATGCACCCATTTTGACCTGTGGAAGAGTGGCGGCCACACAAGGGCGGCATCCCAGCCTCCCCAGCACGGAGGGGGGGCGCGGGGCGGTCTCGTCTGGCCTTGCAGATGGTAGACCTGCGAATGGGGAGGGGGGTTAGGTGTGTCGCCAGCAGGGAGGCCTGTGCAGACCTGGCTGGAGAGGGGGCGTCGGAAGGCCGTCTCGGGGCTCTCCTAGCTGAAGGGCCAAGCCAGCCCGGCTGTGTCCTATGAGGCCAGTGCCCTGTGTCATCTGAGAGGGTCACGGTCACCGTGACCACCCACTGCCCCCCCGAGCGGGACCGCAGGGGAAGGGGCAGCCTGGCCTTCTCCGTGTCCTCCAGCTTCACCCCTGTGCTCTTCCTTCCTGTTCTCACACCCTGCCCATCCCGCCTGCCTTGGGCGTCTCACCTCCTCCCCGATCTCCTGGGGTCCGCTTTCATTTTCCCTTCCTCCCCGCGCCGCCTGCCGCTGGGGCCGCTAGAGGGCGCCGTGCTGCCGGGGCCGGGGCGGGGCCGGATGCACACCCGCTCGCACGTGACATCCCTGCCCCACACCCTCACGCACACATATCCAGGCCACACACACGCACACATATCCACACCCAGACCCCTCAGACTGCACACGTGGGCCTGCTGGCACACTCACAAGGCTCCCGCCCAGCCCACATGTGGCCACACCTGCTCCATGCCCCTCTTCCTCGCAGCAGCTGTGCTAGGACCGGGGCAGCAGGCCTGGAGGTCCTGCCCTCCCTCCGGTCACCAAGCCTGGAAAACATGGAGGTGCTGGGTCTCAGGGTTTCGCTGCCAGTTGCGCGAGGGCCTCCTGGCCGCTGGAGCCCCAGGAATTAAAGCAGGTGGAACAGCCTCGCATCAGCTCAGCACCCCTTTTCCCCTTTTCCATCTGGCACCTTCTCCGGGGAGAGGAGCCTGAGACCCGCGAGTGCTCTGAGCGTGGGGGCCTCCCAGCCTCACCTGCGAGCACAGTAGAGGCCGGGTCTGCACTTGAGGAGGCGGCCCTCCAGCGCCTCCAGCCCCCTGTGCCCTGCCCCATCTCCAGGCCTTCGTTCACGCCGTGCCTGCTGCCTGTGCCGCCGGCCCTTGCTCAGCTCGCCTGAGTCCTGCTGCCTGTGGGGCCTTCCCTAATGAAGGAATTCCCAGAGCCCTCCCGCATGGAAGGGCCCTTAGGGCACCCCCCGGCTTCGTGTGGGGAGCTCGCAGGAGCGGAGGGACCGTCTCAAGGGCAGGGGTAGCCCGTGGCCAGCAGAAGCCTGTGACGGACCCCATGCTGAGGCCCTTTCTGCTGTTCCCCAGACACACCTCACCCCCAGGAGAATTACCTGGCACTCCCTTGACTTCCCACAGCCTTCTTATTTTCCAAACCATTTCTCAGATTGCCAGAATAGAAAAAATTGCACCTACCTGTGCCCTGGGGCCTGTCCTGGCCAGGCTTCCCCTGTTGGTCCCTGACGTCCTTTGCAGCGAGGAGCATCTGGTCCAGGACAGGCAGCTCCGTGGGTCTCTCTCAAGACTGCTTCGTCGGTCTGGGCCGCTTCACTCTCAGGACACTGACCCCTTTGAGGAGCACAGGACACGCGTCTTACCTGACGTTTCCTCGTGATGTGACCTGGGTTATGCACGTGGGCCGGACTGTCACAGAGTGTGCTGTGTGCTTCTCAGGCCGTCCTGTCAGGAGGCGCAGGGTGTCCGTTTGTCCCAGTGTTGTTGGTGGTTAGGATGGTGACTGTCTTGGGGCGCCTGGGTGGCTCAGTGGGTTAAGCCTCTGCCTTCGGCTCAAGTCATGACCTCGGTCCTGGGATCGAGGCCCGCATGGGGCTCCCTGCTCAGCAGGGAGCCTGCTTCCTCGTTTCTCTGACTGCCTCTCTGCCTGCTTGTGATCTCTCTCTCTCTGTCAAATAAATAAATAAAATCTTCGGAAAAAAGGACAAAAAAAAGATGGTGACTGTCTTAAAATTGCGCGAATTTACGGGCGTTCTTCCCTTTGTGACTAAGACTGTTTGCAGGGAGCTGCACGCAGACTGTGTGCAATCCCTGTCCTCACCCTGCTTCTCTCCCTTGGCTCTAACGTCTGTTGCTGCTGCTTGAATGAACCGTTTCTATGATGGTTGCCAAAGCCATTCCATCTTTTCATTCTTAAGTTTGTTGTTGGCATTCTGATGTAAAGAAGAATGTCTTCTTCTCCCCATTCATTGACTTCAACCAGCGTGGGCATAAGGAATTCAGTTCAGTTCAGTGGGTTATAACCTGTTACTGTCAGAATTTACTCTGAGGCTCACACGGTCCCCGATGTGGCTAGTGGCAGCCCTTTCCAGCGGCTGTGTGGCCTTTTGACCGATCCCCGCTCTCCTCGGAGCCCTTCCTCAATTTTCTGGCACAAGACAACGTTCTGTCTTTGCCTCAGCCCTGGAGTTGGCCGTTTCTCGAGGAGCCCTGGTTCCTCTTAGTGGAAGTGGTATTTGGAATCGAACCCCGGTGCACTAGACACTCTCCCTGTGCCTCTGGGTATCACTGCTCTCTGACCCAGTCCGTGGACGTTGGTGGGACACGTACGCATGCGTGTCCACATGTGTTCGCACGTCCGTCCGCCGGAACCCTGTACCCGTGTCTGTCAAAGACAGCACGTTCAGCCCAGCACCTCGGACTCGAGGCCGACACGATGGGCTTCAACCCGGCCTTTGCAGATTCGTACCTTCCTTCTCCTACAGGGAGAAACCTGGTTTACATTATTCTCTCTCGGTGCGCGTATGTGCTCAGTCCCCTTGAATGTGGGCAGCCTGACCTCGCCGGGCTGCTGAGCACCTGATGCTCCCCTGCCGAGTGCCATCCTACCCGCCGCCCCAGGGCCGCCTGACGGGGGACCCCGGCCCCCTTCCCAGCCCGGGCGCCAGGGGCTCCGCGCCCACGAGGAAGGGAGGAAGACCCCGGGCGTCGGCCGCCTCCTCTGCCCCCCTGCTCTCTCCCATCCTGCTTCTTGAGCGAAGGGATGGTCTTTGCCAGTTTTGCTTTCCGCACGATGCCTGGCACGTGGTGGGCGCGGTGCGTTTGTCAAACCGAGTGGGAGAGAGGCCCGTCGGCTCCCCGGCCACTTTCACGTTTGCGGCCCCCTTCCAGCCTCACGGCAGGCAGAGAAAGTGCTGTTTTCTGGGGAAGGAGCGGACTCCTCCAGGGCCTCCCCCCACCCAGGGCTAGGAAGGCGGCTCCCGGGGAGTCGCCAGCACGTGCGTCGCAGCTGTCCCTGTGCTCGGATGAAAGCACGTCGTGTGCTCCGATGGGAGGAGGGGCCTCTCGTTGCCGCTCCCGGGCCTCACCTGGGGCTGGGGCTGGGGGCGCGGAGCGTGTGTTCCCCAGACAGAGAGGAGCCCCACGCTCCCGTCCTGGTCCCGCCACTTTCTGGCGGCAAGAGCCCTGAGCCTCAGGTTTCTCAACCGTGAAGTGGGGACTGGGGCGGGGGAAGCATTCCTTTGTGTCCCGAGCACCTTCGGTGCAGGAAGAGCTCCATAAATACGCAGCCGCGGAGAGAGGTCAGGGAACTGCCTCGTGTGCATAGCCCGGCAGGGCCCGCGGCTGCCGGCCCGACCCGCCAGGTGCCCGGGCACTCCTGCGGGCACGCTCAGCCAGGCCCCCGCCCCTGGGCAGGATCGCGGGGGTCATGCCCCGGGAGAGTGACGGCACCACTGAAAATTCACCCCTAGAGACCATGACCTCCGATTTCCAAAATGTTCTCACAGGCTGGCTCCTGGCCTTCCCTTTGCGTGTGTGTAGGGGGGGGTTGGCCGTGCTCAGAGGTTTGTGGTCTTGGGCTGGGGGAGGAAAAAGTCCAGGAATGGCTCCACTGCTTTCTCTGGCTGCTCACAGCCCTGTGGCGGACGGGCCGCGCTTGGCGTGGCTCACCACGGGGCCTCAGCCCGAAGGAAGGATGCTCGATGGGAAAGTTGGCTCTTCTTTAAAGGGGGTGCCATTGGCTGTATCCTAGCTTACGGTGAGGGGAAGAGCAGGTGGTGCTCCCAGCCTCCCTGACCCCCACGCCAGGAGGTGGACCCCACCGTTGCTCGGCCACCTGCTCCTGCCCTCCAGAGTGCGTCCGGAAGACAGCTCGGCTTCGCGGGCAGCTCCCGTGTGCTCAGCGGCGTGCAGAGAGAAGAGTCCCCAGTCCGGTGCTGCGCACGGAATGTGTGTCCAGATGCAGAAGGCAGGGGGATGAGGTGTCTGGGGTGAGGGCGGCTGCTCAGGGGGTCCCCTGGCCAGCAGGGACCATCTTTGCCCTGCTCCGTGTCCTACCTCGAGAGGGCACAGGGCCGGACACGCTGCAGGCTCTGAATGACCGAGTTGGGGGTCTGGGGTGGGAGGCTGGAGGTGGTGGGCTGCCTGGAGCAGAGCCCTTTGCAGCAACAGGAGGCCTTTAAAGGCCCCAAAGCGTGACTGAGGGGTGGTGGGTGGCAGGAGAAGGCCCCGAGGCCTCAGGAGCAGACCTCACAGGGCCAGCCGGATGGCCACTGCTGGGGGATTTGTGTCACTGTCTTTCCCCCCCGTGCTGGGGAGCTCAGCACCTGCAGGCAAGCGCCAGGTCGGCCTGGGTCTTCTCACCACGGCACTGTAGCATTTTCTCTGGTCATTGAAATGTGGCGTCATAAGCAGAGCTGATGGCAGGGAGGGGGCGGCACTGGCCTTTCAGAAATGGCAGCAGGGTGGGCAGGAGGCCCGCGTGGGTGCCTCTCAGCCTGACCAGCCCTGGCCCAGGCACGGGGGGACCGGGAAGAGCCTGGGCTTCGCGGTCTGGGTCAGGCGTGTGACCCTGTGAGGGCTAGTTTACCTCTCTGTGCTCCATCTGCATTTTACAGATGATGCGGTGGCGGCTGCAGGATGATGGGAGGTACAGGTGAGCCTCCCGTGAGCCCCGTCTCCTCCCTTCCCGGTGCCCGACCGGAGATCTCTTGTGGTTTCTGGCTCGGCCTGACCCAGGGCTGGGAAGAGCTAATTGATCAGGCTGTGCATGTAACAGTGAGGCCTCGGAAATACTTCCAGATAAAGACTTTCACAGAATCGGAGTGTTTTCTCATGTGCCCTGGTCTTTGGAGCCTCGTGGGTAAGCACACAGGTTCTGGACCTGCTGCCTGGGTGTGACTCTCAGCTCAGCTGTTGAGCCATGGGTTGGTTACTTAACTTCTCTGGGCGTTAGCTTTCTCACTGTAGGTGGTGTCTTCTTCTTCCTAAGGTTGTTGGGAAAACGCAGATTGGGACAGCAGCAGACGTAGGATCTCCTGAGCCAGAGATTGTCCCATAGTTCGTTTACCCTCAAAGCAACTGTATGCGACGGTTCACTAGTATTATTTCCGAGAGGTTGAGTGACTCTGCCTGGGGTCACAGAGCTGCTGAGAGCTGGCCTTTGGTCTGGCATGAGCAGTGTTACCCATGATTACTCTCTCTGTTTCTGCACCGTTTTAAAGTAGTCTGGTGGACTCTTAAGTCGAGTCGGCCGCCAGGGACATGTGCTGTGAAGTCCTGCGAGGAGGGGGCTAGTGCTGGGAGGAGCCACTCACAGCGGCCAGAGGAGCTCCGAGCCGCAGGGCAGAGAGAATGTGGGCAGGGGTCCTTGGGCTGGGGGCCCCAAGTCCCAGTTCTGCTCTGATCCCCCAGAAATTAGCGGGATCCAGGTGGGGCTTCCAGACCCGACCCCTAATTCAGCTGGAACGGCTCTCTTGTCTGTATCGGGGTTCCTTGTGAATTCCTAGTGTCCCAGCAGGTTCTGCTGCTTCGAAGCATTTAAAAGCTTCAAGGAGCACTGATCTTCAGATCCTGTCCCCACGCCACTTGCCCTTTTACAGGTGGGAGACTGAGGCTAGAAACTGAGCGGGGGGGCTGGCAGGGCACTGGCCCTGGGGACCCCATTGCGCCCTTCCCATCCCCGCCTGTGCTTGCAGCCGCAGCTCAGAACCAAATGGGCCCAGCCGTCCTTGGACTCCCTCCCCCACGTTCCGCTCGGAGGCCTCGTGGGTCTCATGGATACTGTCTGTGTCTGGGGGCTGGCAGGGTCCGGGTGGCATGTGGGAGACATTCCTGGTTTTGTACCGGCCCTAGAAAGCTGGGAGGGAGAAGAGGGGGTTAACCAGTTTAGAACCTGCCAGTAAAGCAGAAGCATCAGTGTCTTCACATACAATAGCTTAAGGATATTTTATTTTTATTGGGTGGGGGTGCAGAGGGAGAAGGAGAGAGAGAATCTTCAGCAGGCTCCAAACCCAGTGTGGACCCGGACTCCAGGCTCAGTCCCACTGTGACATCATGACCTGAGCTGAAATCAAAGGTTGGCTGCTTAACTGACTGAGCCCCCCAGGTGCCCCACCATATAAAATAGCTTTTTTTCCCTCTTTTTGAGATTTTGTTTATGTATTTAAGAACGAGGGGGGGGAGGGAGGGAGAGAGAGAGAGAACGAGCAATGAGCAGGAGGAGGGGCAGAGGGAGAGGGACAAGCAGACTTCCTTCTGAGCAGCGAGCCCAATGTGGGGCTTGATCCCAGGACCCTGAGATCATGACCTGAGCCGAAGTCACACGACTGAGCCACCCAGGTGTCCCCCTATGCAAAACAGTTTAAAACAGACTCCTGCCCTGCCTCTCCACTTGCCAGGAAGGAAGCTCACCAGGGCTTCCTAGTGTCCCAGATCTTCTCTGCAGGCCTGAGAACACGCCCGCCCCTGCTCCCAGACCTGGGGGCGGTGGGCAGAATATGTGGGCAAGCCAAGGGACCTCGGGCTCCAGGGAGCCCAGCTGGTGTGTCCTGGGGCCAAAGTAGAAGTCTCTGGAGGGTTCTGGGTGCCAGGGTCTGGGGAGGCTCAGGGTTTCAGGGTCACTGTGCAAGGGACCCTCTGAAGGCACCAGGAAGCAAGACAGGCCCCCATTTGGCAGAAGACAGTTGGCAGTCTGAGATATTTAAGAACAAATCTTGCGCTGCGGCTCCGAGCCCGGGAGAGTTGGGTCGGATCCGGCAAGGGTTGGTTTGGACAGCAGCTCTTGACGGGGCCGTGCTAGAAGCTGTCGGTTGTCCTTTAGCTGCTGGGAGACGGGCGGATTGGGCCGTGAGCAGCTAGGTGCCGGGACTGTGCCTTCTGGCTCTGCTGCGGGCCACCGGGTGGTAGCTCGGGCCTCCTGATCTCTCAGGCAATGACAAGAGTCGCTGTCTTTCTGGAATAATCCAGCACTTACCAGGTGCCGTCTGTGGCACTTCTTTTCCTTTGCGCAACCAGCCTGTAGGGTAAACACGGTTTTTAAATGAGAGACTTGAGCATCAGGGACAGTAACAGCCTGGGAGTTGAACCAGGTGTGTCTGGCTCCAGATCCTCTATTTGCAGTCCCTGCTGAGTGTGCCCAGACTCAGTTTCTCCACCTGCCCTCTCTGCCCCCCTGCTGCTGAGAGAGGTCCTGGGAACACGGAGCCTGGGGATATCATGGGGCCTAGGAACACGTTGGGGGTGTCAGAGCCCGGTCCCCGTGGCAGGGCTCCGCATTGTTGCCGCAAGTGGGGACCCGGGCTGGAGGCCCGAACTGGGGTTGCAGAGAGGGGGCTGGAGGCATGGCCGTTTGGAGCAGGCTGTGCGGGCAGGCGAGGTGGGAAGGTGGGGCCTTCCGGAGCACATTCTGCCTCCCTCCCAGCCCCAGGCTGGCAGTGGATGAGCAGATGGCAGGGGACCTGAGCCCGGAGCTTCCCGGAGCCCATGGGGTACTGCTGCAGGCTACGCCCTTGGTGGGCCCCAGCCGGGCCTTACCTGGCCCCGCACACTCTCCCCACTTCACAGAGCAGGGATGCGGAGGCTGGAGAGCCAGGTGGCCGGCATGAGGGCTGGCCCTAGGAGCCAGGCTCCCCGTTTCCCACTCCGGTGGCTCCCATTTCTGTGCCTACTGCCTTGGGGTGAGACTTGGAGAGATCAGCCTGGTGCGAGTCACGTCGGCTGCATCGTAATTGCCCAATTTTATGGCTGCCTGGGTTTATACCCCCAACGTGCGCCGCCACCGAGCAGGGACGGGATGCGGGCAGGGCTCAGATGCGGGGCTGTGTCCCGCGTGACGAAAACACCGTCTTAGGACCTGGCAGGGTCCTGGACCTCTGCTCTGACGAGCCCTCTTGTGGGCACCCCCATTCCAATTCCCCCTTCTTGGGTGATCCCTCCCACCCCCAGAGCCTCCCATCCCGGTGCTGAAGCCTGGGCCCACTCTGCCGTTCACTGTCCCTTTTCCTGCGGTCCACAGGTCTCGGCTCCGGGGGGCCCGCCACCCCCTTTCCACCTCCCAGAGCGTGGTCTCCGTTCGCCCCCTCTTCTCACCGCACTGGGACGTTCTGTGTGAGGGAAAGAGAGGCGCAGGGCTGCAAGGCTCTGGTCTGCACACGTCCAACAGCTTCAGGAGACCAGGCTGCCCCTCTGGCCCAAGAGGAAACAGCAGACTGGCCTCTGTCGCCTCCCTCCTTGGGGACCGAGGGCCACACAGGTCTGGCCTGAGCTGAGCGGCTGCTCACAGAGGGTTTGCGACACAGACCTGGAAGTGACCGGTGACAGTGCAGACCTGGGGAGCGGTGTTCCATTTGTTGGGAGACTCACGTCTAGGAGAACCCTTGGGAATTTTCTGGCCCCCCCCCCCACAGTCTTCCAGGAAAGTAAGCCTCACGCAGCCGGCAGAAAGCTGCCTGGATCCCGGGGTCTGGGCCTGCTCCCCAGGCCGCGCTCACTGCCTCTCAATTCTTGCAACAGAGGCGTGGCGACGAAAGGACGCACTTCCTGAGAAGTTCGTGCTACCTCCCAGGACATTTTAAGGCACTTAATTTCTCAAAATATTGGAGGGATTGAGTTATTTTTAGCCCGGCCTCGCGGAGTTGGAGAACATGGTTGCTGCTGCTCGGGCAGACAGGCTTCCAGTGTAGAGTGCTTACTCACGGCCTCTTTTCCAGGGGAGTTGGATGGTTCGAGGAAGTGTGGCGTGTCCCTGAGGCACACGAGAGGGCCCCCAGGTGTTCCCTGTGGCTCCCCGACCACCCTGAAACCCAGTGCTGTCCCCCTCCGCTGAGCTCCCAGGGCGCAGGCTGGGGGTGGCGGAGGGAGGCAGCAAAGCATCTCCGGTCAAAGCCACTGTCTGCCTTCCCATCCTGCTCCAGTCCCTTCAGGCCTCGGTTTCCTTATTTTTAAAATGGGAGCAATGAGCAGGGCCTGGGCGGCTCAGTTGGTTAAGCATCCAACTTTTGATTTTGGTTCGGGTCGTGATCTTCGGGTCGTGAGATCGAGCCCCGCTTCAGGCTCCACGCATGCTACTTTCCTGACGGCCTCCTTGCTCTGCCCACCCTACCCCTTGTCTGGGCTCCCCTCATTTTCATGGGTCTTTCTGTGGGCGCAGCCCACATGCATTTCACCCCTGGGGTACAGCTGTCTGACGCACGCCCACCCCACAGAGACCCGAGTTCATGACTGACCTGGGGGGACTCTGCCTGTCCCGCAGCCGCGGGTGCACCCTCGGGCCCGCCTGAGGTCACATCGCCCACACCCGGGACTGCGTACCCGGCCGGGAGCCATCCTGCCAGGGGGACGAAGGCAGAGATGCCCCAGGAAAGCCGAGACGTCAGAGCCTCGGAACAGGGCGTTTCTCTGGGTTCAGGGCCTTGTTCTCAAGATGGAACATCCCAGAGGCAACCCGAATTCGGTTGCTGGAATCGAGCACGCGCTGGGGTGTATCTCGCAATTCTCCTCTGCCGTGTGGTGGCTTCCGGGGGGCCTGTCAGGGCTGAAGCATAGCAGCACGTGGAGAAGTCATTTGTACCCCAAAGAGCTCCATTAACCCTCTCGGGGGTTCATGTTTTTGATAATGCCTCCAATGTTTGTGTTTTCGTCCTTTAAAAAAATTAATATAGCAGTACCTAGGTGGCTCCGTGGGTTAAAGCCTCTGCCTTCGGCTCAGGTCATGATCTCAGGGTCCTGGGATCGAGTCCCGCATCGGGCTCTATGCTCAGCGGGGAGCCTGCTTCCTCCTCTTTCTCTCTCTGCCTGCCTCTCTGCCTCCTTGTGATCTCTCTCTCTCTCTCTGTCAATTAAATAAATAAAATCTTTAAAAAAATTAATATAATTTTTCTGATTATAAAAGAAATCTATATCTTTTTGGGAAAATGTAGCAAAGCACAAAGAGGAAGATCCACCAAGGGAATCGCGGTTAGCATTTTGTTGTACCGATGAGATTATGAAGCGTGGTTTTGGATTCAAGGTCGCACCCGAAGAGTCGCTTGCCTCTGAGGGTGTTCCTGTCTCTCTGCAGTTGTGCCCTCGCCGAACGGCAGCCTCCTGGCCTCCCAGCCGAGCTCCCCGGGGTCCAGCCGATCACCCGGGGTGGAGTGTGTCCGGGAAGCTGTCAGCCCAGCAGGGCAGGAGGGCAGGTGGGCAGGCCCGAGGCACCCGAGCCCCCTGCCCTGCCACCCCGGGGTGACTGGAGAGACAGAGAAGGTCTGAACCAGGCATGTTTGTCCCCCTCCCCTTCCTGTAGGGAAAACCCTACCGTCCCATCCTGTCTCCTTTTTCTGGAACCCCTGGGTAGGAGGACTTGTGTCTACTCCCCCCATGAACATTCCATGGCCCTGGGCATGCCTACAGGTCCACGGGGGCCAGGGGCCAGGAGCAGACTCGCTGGTGGCCTGGAGAGAAGGACGGGTGGCAGATAGGGACAGACCATCTCCAGTGTCTCCTTCATGTACCGATTTGAGTGTGTATGTGGCAGGTGGCCACGGAGATCCTGGGGAGGGTCTGTAGGGCCTCTCCTCCCTCCCTCGTCCCTGCTCAGCCTGGCGGGGCACAGCCAGCCCTGGACTCACCCTCCATGTCGGGGGGCCTGCGCCCTCACCCCCGTGGGCAGCAGGGGCAAAGGGCTGAGAATTGGCGCCCCTGAGTTGCAGCATTGGCCGGGCTGATGGGGGTGCTGAGCGGCCTCCACTCACCCCTGGCTGCGGTTAGCCTGTGGGCCAGCATCCCATTTATGGTGGTCAGGATTCTTCTTCTGTTTTTTAAAACTGAATATCGACATGTAACCTACCGAATAGTGAACAGAGCTTAGGTACACGAGCTTAACACACTTTTATTAAGTGAACACACCTATGTANCCCCCCCCCCCCCCCCCCGGGTCTCTTTCAGTCATTTTGTCCCTGAGATAACCATGACCCTGATGACCTCTAACAGCAGAGATTCGTTGCCTGTTCTGGAACTTTCTATAAAGGGAATCCTAGCACACGTACTTTTCTTTCTCATGGTCAGCCTTCTAAAGAGGGGTCTGCTGGGTGGGCGGCTGGACCGTGTGGTGTCTTCCTGGCATCTGTGGTGGCGTCTGTTTCGGGGGGTGTGCTTGGAGTTGGGGTGTCGCTGCGTTGCCATCCTCCCTCCGTCTGCCGGGCTGGCGGGAAGGTCCCAGGTGCGCAGGACTCCGTGAGGGGCGCCGGTCTGCAGCGGGCATCTCTCGGAGCGGTGTGCGGTGGAAGGGATGCGCCACAGGACTGGCACACCCTCCTGAGCTCGGGTGGCTGCTGAGGGACAGGGTCCCTCCGTGCCAGCTGTGCCTGGAGCAGAGCCGGGTGCGGCGCGCTGACGCCATTCCTGGCGCTCGGCCGCTCACATTCATCAAAGGTCTGTTCTCTGCTAGGCCCCTGCCAGGCACTGGGATGTACCTGCCAAATATTTGCTCAAATTATTAGTTAAATAAGACGACAGTGAGTTATTTCGTGGTACTCGTGCCCGCGAAGTTGCCGGGAGAAGTCCGGAGCCGTCCTGAATTCCTCTTCTGTCATGTCCTGGGGCTGCCAAGTCTTGGGCTCTCCCGCCTGAGGAGTTCGAGCCAGCCACCCCGTCCCCTCCTCACCGCCGCTGGCCTGGGTCCCTGTCACGACCCCCTGTTCCCGTCGGGACGCCGCTTTGGCCGCGGCTGACAGGACGCTCCACCAGCAGTGGCCTCAACCGTCCGGGTGGTTATTTACCTGAGAACCAGCCAGCGGTCCTCAGACTCGGGGTTGGCCCTGCTCTTAACGAGGGTGACCTTTGTCTTTCTGGTCCACCAGCCTTCCTATCAGCGTAAAGCCAAGTTTTCTAAGGCCTGAAGTTTAGAGAGCTTGGACAAGAGGGGCATTTTAAGAAAAAAAAAATACAACATTAGGTTTAATGAATACAAAATTAGGTTCGAAAGAATTGAAAACATATGTTCAAACAAAAACGTGGACGCCAGTATTCAGAGCAGCGTTCTTCATGATAGCCCCAAAGTGGAAAAAACCCAGGTGTCCATCAGATGATGCAGCGAAGACAGAATGTGGCCAGTGTGGGCTCCCCACACAATGGGATGTTGTTCAACCGTAAAAGAGAACGAGGTCCCGTGGCCGGCCGCGCCATGGACGGTCCTTGCAGACATGGCGCGAGTGAAGGAAGCCAGACACAAAAAGGCCACGTGTCGCGTGGTTCTGTTTATAGAAATGTCCAGAATAGGCAAGTTTGTGGAGATAGAAGGTAGATTCGTGGTTGCCACGGGCTGCAGGGGAGCCAGGATTGGTGAGTGACTGCTTCGTGGGTACTGGGTTCCTTTGGGGTGATGGAATGTTCTGGAAGTAGATGGTGGTGATGAGTGTGTAATGCGGTGAATGCACTGAAAGTTACTGAAGTGTACACTTTAAAATGGAGGATTTTATGTTATGTTAATTTTTTTTTAAGATTTTATTTATTTTTTTTATTCATGAGAGACAGAGAGAGGCAGAGGGAGAAGCGGGCTCCCCACTGAGCAGGGAGCCCAATGTGGGACTTGATCCCAGGACCCTGAGATCATGACCTGAGCCGAAGGCGGATGTTTAACCATCTGAGCCCCCCAGGCGCCCTGTGTTATGTGAATTTTACCTCAATTTAGGAGTGGCCTTTGATGTGGACATGTTGTCACCTCATGGTCATGAGATGGCTGCCGTGGTACCGGGTGTCATGATCACCTTCATCTGCCCGTGAGCTCTCCTCCCATGAGAGTCCCTTGCAAGTGGATACAAAAGCTCTCCCAGAGATGCCCCCCAAGAGACTTCCAGTTGTGTTTTTGGGACTGGCTCGTGTGACCCTGCCTGACTGTAGGGCTTCTCGGGAAGGAGGTACCTGGCAAAAAGCAGCGGGACTGTCCCAGCTGGCTCAGCCAGCCATGTCCTCTGAGAGTGGGCCCACCATTGCCTCCAGCAAACCTGGGGTGTTGTCTCCAGAAAGCTAGCCTTTCTGCCTCCACGATGCCCCGCCCCATCCTTCCAACAGCAGCCAGGCCAGCAGTCCAGACGCTGAGACCTACTGCGCCATTCCTCCTGCCCAGAACCACCTCTGGCTCTGTGCTGCCTTCCAAACAAGGCCAAACTCATCACTCCATTGTCTGGATGACTCTCCTAAGCTGGCCTCTGGCAGTCCCTCCTGGCTCCCTCTGGAAGCACTGTTCCTCCACGGCTGTGGATCTTTGCCATGGCATTGACACTGACGATGACAATGGCGATATGGATGAGAATGGCGGTGACGGTGGCTGGCAGGGAAGGGGCACGTCTGCAGGCGGTGCTTCCCATGCACTTTCCACTTGAATCCCCTCCCTTAAAACTCAGAATCAGGTGATGCTTTCATGGCCATTTTACGGACAAAGGGACGGTGTGCTGGATGGGCGAGTTTCTTGTCTGGTCATGTGGCTACAGCAGCGGGGTGGGGGGTGCTTGTGGTGACAGTAACAGTCCCAGCTCTGTTTTCTGAGCCCTCGGGGGGTGGGGGCTGGGCACGTGGGCAAACGCCGCATGTCATCTGATCATCAGAAACGGGCCTCATTTGAGAGTTAAGGAGATTGTGGCTCTGAGCAGGGAGGGGCGCTGCCCGGGGCCCCAGAGCTAATGGGCAGTGGGGCAGGATTCAGAGCCATGCCCTCGGAAAGCCTTGCTGTCCCGCTGCTGGGAGACAGACTGGGTATGGCAGTCGGCAGCATTCAAGGACCCTCGCCCGGTTGGGGCCCCGTGGGGTCCACACTGGGAAGATGCCTATGCCTCTTCCAGGCCCCAAGACCTTCCCCAGGCTCCTGGGACCAGCCCAAGACTTCCTTCCCCTGACCTTTCCACCCTGGGCTCTTCACACGAGACGTGCCTGTCCCTGAGCACACTGTCCCCGCTACCCACCTAGCCCATGTCCTTCGGCCGCCATCCTCAGTCACTGAGTCACCCGCCTGTGGCCTGAGCTCACTCACACCACCACGGGCATCCTGTCCCCATCCGACACGGCGGCCCCCCTCCAGTGCATCTTCCCTGGGAGGCAGAAGGACCTAGAGTGCGCACACCGTCATCCCACTCCCTGCCTCGAACACCCTGCAGTTTCTCGTGGCCCATGGTGAGTACGGGTCTGATGTGTCCCCTTGCCCTCTGGTCTCACATTCCCCAAACGTCCCTGTTCTTGTCACAACCCATTCTCCTTCCTCGTCGGGAGGCACATGACGTCTCGTTACTATCAGTTTGTAGATAACATCATAGTTAGAGTTTTGCGTTCTGCGTTCACACTTAACATTATACCACGCGTAGTGTTCTTTTTATTTTATTTTTTTAAAAGATTTTATTTATTTATTTGACAGAGAGAGAGAGAGCACAAGTAGGCAGAGAGGCAGGCAGAGGGAGAGGGGGAAGCAGGCTCTTCACCGAGCAGGGAACCCGATGCGGGGCTCGATCCCAGGACCCTGAGATCATGACCTGAGCCGAAGGCAGAGGCTTAACCGACTGAGCCACCCGGGCGCCCTGTTCTTTTTATGATGATCTTTAGGATTTTCTACATCCCTCCCCTCTTCTCTCCCACCCCCGCCTCCACCCCAGAATCATCTGTGTTAACTGTCCGCTCTCGAGTGTACACCCCCCACACACACAGGGGGGTCGTCTTGTTTATCTTTTAAAGCACGGAGTCATCCTGTTTCTCTGTGCACCTTGCTCTTCTCACTCCACCCCGGGACGCCCGCCAGGTGGGCGGCAGACGCGCTGGCTCCTGCTTCCAGTAGCCGTGGGCGCGTCCCTGGTGCGGGTGCTCCAGCTCCCTCCTCCAGGCCCCTGCCCGAGGATATTCGGGCCAGTCCCTGTCTTTTTTCCATTACAAATGAAAAAATAGGCTCTCTTAAGCTGATTTTCATGTTTTAAAGCTGTTTCCAATTTCTCACTTCAGTGGTTTGGACTTTAGATTCTCGTAATGATTTTTTTTGTTTCCATTAATGTAAGTCTTTGTGGAGAAGAGAGCAGTTCTGGTAAGTGTGCAGCTTGTCCTCCCGGGTGTGCACTGGGTGAGGTTTGAGCGTGCAGGAGGGTAAGCCTCTGTCCCCCGTCTCTCGGGGCTGGTTTCCACTCCGGGTCTCCCTGGGCCCGTGCTGAGTGCGCGAAAGCCCCCCTTGGCCCTTGAGGCCCCCTGACCTGGCTCCGCGCTGGTGATGCATCGCCTCCGAGGGGAGGGCTTCTGGCTGCGAGGAGGTCCGGGCCGACCGTCTCTCCCTCCTGGAAAAGCGGTTCCAGGGGCAGCAGGCCTGCCCAGGCCAGTGACGGTGCTCGTGGCGCTGAGAGCGCGAACTTACTTGGAAAGAGTCTTTGCAAATTTAATTAATTAGGTCGAGGCCCTGCTGGCATCAGATGGGCCCTTAGTGCAATGCAGGAAGAGGGGACGAGACAGAAAGACACGGTGGGAAGTCCCCCCACGTGTAGACAGAGGCAGAGGTGGAACAATGTGGCCAGCAGCCAAGGAGCGCCTGGGGCCACCAGGAGGTGGAGGAGACGAGGAAGAACGCTCCCCAGGAGCTTCGAAGGGAGCCAGCACCTTGATTTCAGACTTCTGGCCTCCAGATCTGTGAGATCGGTTTATACCCCCCTCCCCACCCCGCACACTTTGTGGTGCTTTGTTATAACTAGTATTAGCCAGACCTTTCCAGCATTGACTGAAACCATTGCAGGCCTCTGCCATTTCGTCTGCAGGCACTTGAGTCCAGAGCCAGAGACTGGCAGGCTGGGGAGGGCAGAGGAAGGGAGTCAGGGAGACCGCAGGGCTGGGGCCTGAGCAGCTGGCGGAGGGCTGGGGGTAGGAGCCAGGCTGGAGGCCTGTTAGACACCCAGGTGGAGCCCCCCAGCAGGTGACTGGGCCTTCAAGTCTTGAGCTCCAAGTGACAGACCAAGGTTGAGATCAGCCACACGGCTTGTCCCCTGGAGTCTGTCAGCCTGACCCTGGGCCCCGGACAGCGGGGTCGGGTCTTCTGCGGGCACCTTCCCACAGGCCAAGCCACCGTGACCCGGAAAGAAAGGAGAAGGGGCACAATTCAGAATAAATACATGCGTTTTTAAATGCATGGCCTCTTTTAACTTGTAAGTAGCAGTGGCGATTATCCTGTTTAGGCCTGAATGGGAACGGAGTCTCATATAAAAATCTAGTCTAATTAACTTTTTCTCACAAGACAATTTCCAGCAATGCATTGCAGACATGAAAGTTCTCTGATGAATGAATCTTATCTGCTAAATTCAGAAGCGTAAGGGGAAGAAGGAACTGTTTCTGAGCCTTCCTTCTGAAAACCAGCTTTCTTTTCTTTCTTTTTTTTGAGCTTCAGTCTTATGTGTAAAACTTTGGAAACTCCTAGAAGAAACCACTTGGTCCTCTTTGCACGTAATTGGAGCACAGGCTATGGGCTTCCTGTGGTGCCTGGTGCTGTGACTGGCAGGAGTGGGCCTCCTTTCCTTCATGGAATAGTCTGGAATAGTCTTTCAGGCTGGGCCGGCCTCTGTCTGCATCAGGGGGCCTGGAGTCTGGAATCAGTCTCAGGTTTGAATCCTGGCTCAGTCACTGCCTGATGGGGCACTTTGGGGCAAGTGACAGACTCTCTGAGCCTTGCTTTTCTTGTCTGTGGTTGGGAATGGTAATGACTCTTTGTTGGCTGTCATGAGGATTAAATCAAATCAGGTCGTGTCTGTGAAGCGTCTACGGCTTGGTAGTTGCTGGCCATGAGGGCATGGGTGGCACAGACGTCGTGACTTCGGTGTGCGAGGCAGATGGCCTGTCTCCTAGCCTGTCATGGATGCGGGGGGTTGGATGGACTCCTCTCCTCTTCGCACCTGCCAGCAAGGCTTAAATACTTCTCTCGCTGGGGAGCTCATTCCCGGCTTCAGGAGCCCGGTCCACCGTTGGCGCCGTTGTCTCTGTACCCTCTTTCCCCACCTGTGCCTTGTGGTCTCTGCCTCGGGCAGCCGTGGGGCAGGGGGCTTGGGATAACCCTGGTCTTGTTTGTTGAGGCCTGCCCCTTGCCTCCCACCCTTTGTGTGCTGTCGGGAGAGAGGACCCATCCCCACTCTCCCTGCAGTACCTGTGTTCCAACTGTTTGTCCACAAGACTTCTAGAATTGTCAGTGGAGGAAGAACGTCGTGTGGTTCATTGACAGGGGTGGTTTCGCTGCAGAACGTGGAGGCCATCACACCACAGAAGGGCCCAGCCCCAGGGTCCATGTTCCCCGGGCCCTTCCTTCCTGCATGTGAGCACGTGTGTGTGTGTGTGTGTGTGTGCGCGTGTGCATGCACATGCATGCACACAGCTTTTCCCCACATTCACTGACGGGGCAGGAGACAGACCTGCTTCCCCTTTCCGGGCTGAGACTCTGGGAAGGGGGTTCTGCAAGGCCAGCTGGGGGAGCGGGAAGCCTGGGCAGCAAGGAGGGGCCCAGGCGGCACGCACAGATCCGAGAGAGCTGAATCGCCTGTCCTGTGCCACCACCTCTGTGCCCTGGGGTCAAGTCCATCCTCGGCAGCGAGGGACTGGCCCTGTGCCCCACGGAGGGGCGCGGACTAGGTGGGGATCCAGAGCCCCGCTCCGCCACTGAATAACGTACAGTCTTGGCTTCTCTGGGTGATGTCGCTGTGCCTCCGTTTCTATATAACCCGTCTGTAAAATGGGACCACAGGGGCCATCCTCTCCCCCGGTGCTGGTTTTCGTCATCATCATGCCTGCCTGCTTCAGCGCCCCCTGCCCCCTGGGGTTCCCGAGGAGACAGCCCCGCCCCCCCAGGCGCATTTCCCACCTGCCAGAGACCAGGCAGAGGGGAAGGCAGGTTGACTGATGACTAGCCTGACGGATGATGCCCAGAGGTGCGGGGCCCTTCTCCCCCTGCCCTGCCTCCCCTCACCCAGAGTCCCAGCCTGCCTACCAGCCTCGGGCTCTGGACTCCTACCCTTCCGTGCTCTCCGGGGGTCACACTCTGCCGTGGACAGACACCCACACCCCAGACTCCCAGACACCCGTCCTCACCCCGGTCCCCTCCCGGAAGCCTGCTGACGTTGTCCAGCCCTGTCCCCTGCTGCCTCCCCGTGGACTGTTCTGTCACACCGCACGTTCCGGGGGCGGGTGTGCTCCCCTCCCTCATCTCAGGGGAGGGGAGGGCCAGCTGATGGGACGCAGTCCTGAGAAGGAGAATCAGAACCACAGGAGCCAACGTGGGTAGAGGGGGCCCCGGGGTCCTCGGCCAGAGGAGCCGCCTTTGCCAGGTGACAGAAGGGCCACAGTCCTCTGAGGTTCAGACGCCGGCCTGGCCTCCACGGGGAGAAAGGCCGCGATGTGAGGGCCGGTTGTGACAGGCGTGGGAGGGCCCAGTGGAGACCCCGGCAGGCCTTCTCAGGGAGCAGTGTGGCTGGGCTCACGCGGGGAGGGGAGGCGGGGGTGCTCCCACCTCTGGCCCCCTGCCGAGCCACCGGTCTCCCCTCGGAGCCCCAAGCCCCCAGCCCTGTGCTGGGACAGCCAGAGGCCGCTGCACCCGGCTGCCTGCTCTGAGGTCTTGCAGGTTGTAGGGGGACCCTGCGAGCAGGCCCAGCGTCCTGAGGCCCCAGGACCCTTCCCGTCCCCTCCGCCAGCTGCAGACACTTCCTGTCCTCTCCCCCTGCTCTGCTGGGCTGTCCTCTGGAGCCTTTCCTTGACGTCCCCCTTGTCACCCTCACCCCATTTTCCAGGCTGCTGGGTGGGGGGGGGGTTCCTGGCACTCCGTCACCCTGTCCGAAGAGGGGGCCCTGCTGTCCCCGCCTCACCGCCACGACAGCCATTTCTAAATCAGGCCACCCCAACTGGATGCGTGGCCACCATCCTTCAGAAAACGCCTGAGATCACGCAGGCCGCCCTCTTCTCCCCCTCCCTCCAAACCCCCAAATGCCCCTGAGCCTGCGAAGGACCAGCCCCAGCATTTTAACAGCCCGACCCTGAAGAATTAGGAGGACCCCCTTGCTGATTTATATGCTATACACTTGGGGTTTAATTGGAGCATAATTGTAATCCATATGCCTGTTAAGGTAATTACACTTATAAACCTAATATAATCCATAGATCAATGGGTTCCGAGCTAATTAAGGCAGCTGTAATTAACATTTACAAAAAACCTTGCAATTACTGGGCTATCCTTTAAGCTGGCCTTCCGAGCTGATAATGAGGCTGGCTCGGCGCTCTGTGGCCTCCTAGAGCTCTTGGCTTCTGCCTCTCAGGCCTCCCCACCAAGTGCTCGCGCCCTGCCTCACAGGGGTGGGGTCGCCGCCCGCCCTTCCCACCTCGGGGCTCCGTGGCGGGCGCCCGGCTGATGACAGCAGCACCAGGGGAGGCGGAGGCTCTGACTCGGCTGTCCCCCGGGCTCAGCTTGGGCTCTGGCTCCCAGACTCAGCCTGGCAGAGCAGCTCTTGGAGAAAGAGAATGAGAAATTCACGTGTGGAACTAAGAACCAGCCTCCCAAGTTTCCGGTGGGTGGGGGCAGGGGCAGAGGGGTCATACCTTGGGTCTTTTCTCCCGCCCCAGCCCCTGCACCTGCGGCCAGGCTACCCCTGTGCCCTTCTCCCTGCCCTGGGGGTACAGGTGGGGTGGGACTGCCCTGCTCTTTCCCGCGGGTGGGCAGTTGGGCCTCGTGGGTGTTGCAGGGGGGGTGCTTCATGCAAGGATCAGGGGAACCCAGCCAGTGCCCAGAGGCCGTGTCCAGGGCTGAAGCTGAGGGATGCCAGCCAGGAAATCTAGATACCCTTCGTTGCCTGTGGCTTTTGCATGATCTGTAAATCGGCGTGTCCAGGAAAAGGAACCCTGACTAATAGAGAATGTTCCAGACCTCACCCCTCTCCTCTCTCCATCCCTTTCCCACCTCAGGAAAGTCCAACAGCTGCTGGCTAGGACCAGGATTGCTCCTGTTCCTGTATGTTGCCTGGTTCCTGGTAATATCAGCTTTGCGAGCCGCACAGAGGCCCGCCTGCCAGACCCCCCACCACCCCATCCGGAGCGGGAGATAAGCGGCAGCCTCAGCAAGCAGTTACCATGGGGTTGGGGGGGGGTGGAGATTACCGCAGGCTAATCTGTCTGGAATCTGTCCTTTCCCTGCCCAGGGAAGCAGCAGCGCTGTGGGAGGGACGGGACCTCCTTTTGTCCTTGCAGCAGTGTCCTCTGGGAACCAGGTGCTCCTTCAGCCAGCACCATATGGTTCCTTCGGGAGGGATTCCGGTGCAGATGGAAGGAACCCTCAAGCTGGTGTTAGGAGGGAGTGTGGCAGAGCTGTTATCAGCCTGAGCTGCCTGGACTTGGCTCCTGCCTCTGCCACTTGAGCTGGTCTGTCTTCGGCAGGTGGCAGTTCTTTAACCACTTTAAGACCAGTTTATGTAATGGGGCTATGATGACTAAAATAACACACCTGAAGGACTTGACGTAAGGGCCCGGGACACAGTAGGCGCTCAGCTCACGCTGCTCCTGCTGTTGTCATCATTGTCACTGACAGGAGCTCTGGAGGACACAGGGGCAGATGGGCGCAGGGCTGGAGGGAGGCAGGGGTGTGGGGGGGAGGGGCCAGGTGAGACAGGCTCAGCTGGGGGCAGGCTGGGGGTGGGGGAGGGACGGGGCTGGGGTCTCTGCTATCCCCACCGCGATCTCTCTGGGTCTGGTGTACGTGGTGGTCCCAGTGCTGGCTCTTTCCCCTTCCTTATTTCTGCACACCTTTCTGTCTCTGGACCCCAGGGACCTTGCAACTCTGACCGAAATTTCCAGACAGGACCAGGGTCTCCAGTGGATGAGCGTGGCCCGCAAATACAGGGTGTATCTCTGTGGGAACCAGGTAGTTGGTCAGGGATGGCACACACGTTAGGGGAGAAAGCAGCGAATCATAACAACACCTGTCACTTATTGAGGACCTACTGTGTGCGAGACTCTGGGCTAAGCACTGCACAGACCCATTCACTGACTCCCGATGGCAGCTCGAGACTGCTGGCCTTCCAGTCGCCTTCCGTGGATGACGAAACAGGCTCAGAGAGGTTGAGTCATTGGTTTGAATTCGTCCAGCAAGGGAGTGGCTGGCCCAGGATTTGAACCCTGCCATCCTCACCACCACTGTGCTCTCTTCCTCCCAAGAGGAGCCCCTACCCGCTCACTCTCTCCTGGGCCAGGCAGTGGGGTAGAGTGAGGTCATGCAGACTCACCTGTGTAGAAGAGAACCAGAAAGATCTGGCTGGGCTGGGCTGCAGTCCCCTCCCCGCTTCTGTTCCACTCACTCCCACTAGGTGAGCCTCTCCTGGCTGGACCAGAGGGAGGAGCCTGCAGAACACTGGGGGAGGGCGCCCTCTCTGGGAGGAATGAGAACTGCATCCCAGAGACTTGCCCAGGGCCGGCTGGGACAGGGGGCGTGTCAGCCAGGCACCCCTCCTCCTGGAGGGCCCTACAAGGATGGGAGCACCTGCAGACAGGTCACCTGACACCCCCCCCCCCACAGCCTGGTTAGGAGATACAGGGCCCTGCACGGGGCAGCTTGGGGGCTGGCCTCTTTGCTCCCCTCACCTGGGACCACAGTCCCACCCTGCCTATCGTCCCCGGCCTGAATACTCTCGTTTCATGTGTTGTCCCATTTTCTGGTTGCCTCAAGGCAGGAGATTCACTCTTTTGTGACCGTTAGCCTCTTTTCTTAAAACTTTCTTATAATAATTCATGATTTTTCTTGTCGATGATGAAACTGGGCGTTCCCGAGCCCTGTTCTGCGTGCACACGGAATTGCTGGGTCAAAAGATGGGCAGACCTCTGAGGCTTCTGAGGGTCCTTCTGCCCCGCATCCGTGGCACTCTGTCCACGTGGACCGCGTGCTCCGTGCCTCACCATTCTTAGCGACGGGTAGTACCAGTGAACGGTATCATCAGCTTCTTGGAAATATCTCCGTTGATGGAAAAAAAGGTAGCATCTCTGATTACTAATGAGACTAAAGGTTTTTTTTTCTCATCTTTGGTCACTGATTCTCTTTCCTTCTTTAAATTGCGTATGTGTCTCCTTTTCCATTTTTATTGTGTGTTTTCAAAACCAAGACTTTTAACGAGAAATCTGTATTTCATTAAAGATGGAACGCAGGGTCTGTCGCTCATTTATTCCCTAGAGAAGATGCTTGTGTTTTGTTCTCTAAATCTAATAAGATACCAGAAGATGTTGGCAGATTGCTTTGCAGCAGGCGAGGCCGGCGGCCGGCGTGCGTAAGGATCCTGGCCTCGTCCGTGTCCTGGTCACAGCTGTCTTGACAGGCCCCTCTCTGCAGTGGTGCAGGAGCAGCTGGACCCCCAGACCAGGGCTTCTTTCTTTTCCCATCCCCAACGTCCAGGCCGAGGGGGGCCGGGATGCGCTCCAGACCCGGTTTTGAGCTGCTGAAGGGAGGAAGGAGGCCCGGCAGCTGTGGCTGGCGGATCAGGGCCTGGTGTTCAGCAGATGACAACTGCGTGAACGATGGTGCTTGTGGGGCCCGCGTGTGCTCTGCCTCAGAAGCCCACTGCTGGTGTGTGCCTTCACAAAACGTGCACCCCAGCCCCCTTCGTGTTGGGAAAGTGAGTCAGCGCGCAGCTTCTTGTGTTTGCTTTGTGCTTAGATCGCCAGGAATCGGAAAAGCGAGGATACGTAAATAAGTGATTTCTTAGAGTAAGTCACCGTCCATTTGGAAAGTCTGTTTCCCAGAGGAGGACCAGGGGTGCTGGTCTTGGGGTGGGGCTTGAGCCTCATGTGACTTCGCCGTTGTCCCGCCAGTGGGCTCACCCCCGCGCATGACCATTGACGGGGCCAGCTGTCCTTCCTGTTCTGCAGTGAAGCTAGGCCGGGCTGGCCCCAGGGGGCGAGGGCCCAGGAGTGGACTCTGGGGGGGTCAGAGGGGCGGGGGTCCCACCTGGTGGTCTGCGGCGCGTTGCCGAACACGGGGACCACAGGCTGCCTAGGGAGTTTCAGGCCCATGCGGGAGTGGGTGAGGGAAACACGGGCAAGCAAGGAGTACAGCCGCGGCCCTCCTGCTGCCGCTGTGGCCCGATCCTAAGGATGGTCGCGTGGAGCCGCTCCCGCTCCTTCCCTGTCCTTTCTGTCCTGTGTGCCTGGTGCTGCAGGGTCACAGAGAGGCCCCCTGGTGAGGCTGGGTGGCCGTCCAGGACGGACAAAGCTGGAAGCAGCCACACAGCCCCGTGCTCTCCTGCAGCCGCTGGGACACCTGCACCGGGGGACGGGCCTAGCGGCTCCCTCGCACTTGGTGGCCTTCGCAGGGGGCGGAAGGCACGATGACGCTTCCAGAATCCGAGCCCCACATCGGGGAGCAGCTGGAAGGGCTTCCCACGTCCTCCCTAGTGGATGTCCTGTCATGGCTGGCGGCCCTCCTTGTCCCTGCGGAGCTACCACCGAGCCACACTCGCAGCACGCTCGCGTGTAGCTCCTGCCGCACGCACGCCCGTGCACAGCCCCTGACTGTGCTCCCTCTTCCCGGGTGGGGTACGGAGAGATGGGAGGAATAAGTCACGCGTGCAGGACCCGTGGTGGACGGCGGACCGGGCGCAGCCCCTGGGCCGTGCGACGCTGGAAGCCGCGCCCTGAGCTGCTCTGGGTTGTGGGGCGTCCCGGCCTCTCCCGGGGCTGGTCGCGCTTGTGTTCAGTTCAGACACAGGACCTCCTGGAAAGGCTTGCAGGAAAGGATCGGGCAGAGAGCCTGAGCCGTGTCCGGGCCAGCCCTGCCGGGGCCCTGCCACACTGCCACTTGCCCCCCACCGCCCGCCAGACGTGTAGCAGAACGGCTCAAGACCCACTCTTATTTTGGTACAGCCTTCTGTCCCCATTTCCATGGTTTGTTTTTCCTTTATAGTCCCGAGTGTTGAGCCTAGCAGAACACAGCTGTCTCACCAAACAAAAATAGACCCCGTCCGAGGAGGGCCACAGACATTCTCATGCTCTCAGCACAACCAGGTTCCTTGCCAAGCGTTCTTTGAGAGGATGTTTGGAAAAAATGTCAAGACATTCATTTTTCTCTCGACCTTTTTGGTTGGAATTGCGGGGCCTTAACACTGGAAGTAAAAGGAGTTATAAATAGAGACACAGCCAGTGGCCAGGCCTGGGCCTGCTCCCCCAGCCGTCCGTCCATCCGTGGTTTCTCCGCAGTCCGTGCTTTCTCCAAGCTGTTACTGAGCGCGGCGGGCCCCACGTGGCCCTGCCTCTGTGACGGGAAGTTCACGGATGTTTCCAGAGGGACAGAGCGCGAGGTTTCCACCGCCTGCACCCGGAGAGAGAACACTGTCGGGGGACGGACGGGGGCGAGGCTCCCTGCGAGACGGTGCCCGCTGAAGACGGGAGCTGGGCCGAGTCTGTCCAGGATTTTGGAAGAGATGCATCTTCATTGCCCTTCGGCTCCCTGACAGCACTGGCTGCTGGAGGGACCCGGGTGGGTCCGAGAGCACCTGCCCCGCCTGCACTTGCCCCGCTGGAGGTCACAGACTTCCAGCCAGGGGGCCATCTGGCTTCCAGGGCCCGGAACCTTCCGGGGAGGCCCCAGCCCGCGTGGTGTGCCGAAACGGAGGCCACCCACCGAGGCTGCAGGGGGTATGGTGATGGGGTGCGGCCGAGGGCACATCTGCAGGGAAGGTGCCCGCGCGGCAGCCGTCTTGCCGTGCAGCTCACGCTGGGCAGTGAGCAGTTCCTTTGTCTTCATCCCGGGGGGGCTTCCTTGGGCGAGTCAGGGGAGGCTCGCGTACGGGGCGGGGGGTTGATTCTTGGAAGTGCTGGGTTTTGCTGCACTTTGGGTGCTTCGGTGGCGCTGTCTACTGTGGAGCCTGAGAGCTCCTGCGCGGGGTGCGTGCCCCTGACTCCGGAGCCCCCGGAGTCGATTCCCTGGGCTCCATCCTCGGTGGCATCTGCGGAGTGACTCCCTGTGGTGCTGTTGCCCCCTGGGGGCTTGGGCAAGACGGCAGCTTCAGGGGCCCAGGGAAGGAAGCATCGTTCCACTTCCCAGGTCCTGGGACTGGGCTCTATCACGTGCAGCGCCGTCTCCGTCCCGCCCAGACCACAGCTCGTGGTGTTGAGGAGTGAGTGCAGGTCCGGAGGACATAAGCAGCCTGTGATCGCTTCACACAGTCCTAGTCTGCTTTTTTTTGGAGGGGAGAGGATTGGTTCTGGTCTCAAATTTTGATTCTTAATCTAATAAACATGATTTGTCCGTACGGAAAATTCGGAAATTATAAACAGTTCTTAAGAAGCTAAAGGAAATCCTCTTGTGATCCGCCCATAACATCGTATCAGCGTTTTGGAGCGTTTTCTCCCAGCTCCCCCCGCTTTCGTATTTTTCAGACACGATTGAGATTCTGTTTTATGTACAGTTTTACAGAATGTACTTGTCATCTTTGAAATAGACTCATCTGCGTTTCGATATGGGCACGAGGAAAGACCAGATTGCCGATGCTTAGCTGTGCGAGAAGGAGATCTAAAAATACCCCTTTCGTTGTCCTGGCCCAAGGAGCCCCATGGCTCCACATTGTCCTCCCAGGAGAATAAAGGCAGAATTAGCCAAGACAAGAGAAGACCTCGTGGTGGGTGTTTGGTGTTTACGCTCACGGAGCACAGGCCGCGCTGTCCTCGTCAGGCCCGGAGAGGAGGAAGGGGCTGTCACGGGAAGGAGCCATGGATGGAGCACAGCCTGGCCTGGCCTTGGCGGGGGCTGGAGCCCAGTACCTTCCTCAGGAACCTCGGGAGCTCTCCAGCTTCTTCTGCAAAGCAAACACTTTGTGGGGAGCTGGAGGGGTCTTCTGTCCGACACCAGCTACTTCTTCACCCAAGACCCTCTCTGGTTGCAAGAGGGAAACTCCCAACCGTGAAGAGCATTTGAGAGACTTCTGCTTTCGTAAGATGGAATAGAAGTACCCTTTCCGATTTCTCCAGCTAAGTACCACTAAACACCCTGGCCTTTGGGAATAAAACAAACATAAGACTTGAAGGTGGAGAGAAGAAGGCACACAGGCTGGTGACCTTGGGACCCGAGAAATGACACAGCAGTGAACTCCCTGGGTTGTCTTTTTGTGTCCTAGATCCCAGACTTGAAGAGGTCAGCAGTGGGAAGCATCAGTGGGCACAGACAGAAAAGCCCCACGAAGCTTATTCCCTCTAGCCTACGGCCCAGGAAACAGGCAGCCTAGCAAGACAGCGGACTCGTAGACAGGAACCCCCTATGCCAGCCAGATACCCCAGCAAAACTGTGGTCCATCTCCATCCATGCCAGCCAGGGCTGAGTGGGGAGCCAGACGTCCACCCTCGTGAGTCTGTGTCTCAGAGAGGCCGAGGAGGGAGCCAGGAGCCAGGGGGTAATGGGAGCCCCTCAGCTGGGCTGGCGGTGGAGACCACACAGGGATCCCCCACCCGTGGTAATAAGGCCACCCAGCCCCCTCCTCCTTCCCATACAGGAAGCAATTATGGGCATCTCTGCTCCTCCAGCCAGGGGGGGACTCCCACCCTCCACCAGCAGTAAGAGAGCCCCTCCCCCGCCTCAGTGTCAGCAGAGGACACGTGGGGAACAGGGACTTCTGTCCTACCTGCGGGTAAGGTGGCGGCCCTCTTCGCCTGCCAGAGATGTGTCCCCAAAAAACCAACTAAAAGGGAGGGTTTAAGTAAGAGCTAGATTCTCGTACCAGAATACCCCAAATGTCCACGTTTCAGTACAAAATCTTATCATGTCAAGAACCAAGAAAATCTCAACTTGAAGGAGAAAAGACAGCCAATAGACTCCAGCACTGAGATGACACAGATGTGAGGACAGAGACTTTAAAGCCGCTATTATAAGAATGCTTGAAACAAATGATAAAGTAGGAAGTCTCAGCAAAGAAATAGAAGATCCAAAGAAGAACCAAATGGCCATCGTAGAACTGATAACTACGATAGCCCAAATAAAAAACTCAGAATTGAGGGGGCAGAGGAAACGATCTGTGAACATGAAGGTTGAAACAGAGGTTACGCAGAGGAGGAAAAATCAGACGAAGAAAATGAACAGGCGTTTCACCAAAGATGATACACAGATACCAAAAAAGCACATAAAAAATGTTCAGCATCCTTAGTCATTAGGGAGAGGCAAATCGAAAGCACACACAATGAGGTATCACTACACGCTTATCAGAAGGGTTAAAATAAAATAAAACAGTCACAAGAACACAGGCTGATGAGGATGCTGAGAATATAGACGACTCTGGCGTTGCTGGTGGGAATGAGAAACGGTACAGTCACTCGGAAAAGATTTCGGCAGTTTCTTAAAAATCTAAACACGCTCTCTCTCTCTTTCAAAAAAAAAAAGAAATCTGAACACGCTACTATCATAGGACTCAGCAGTGGCCCTCCGGGCATTGCTCACAGAAAAATGAAAGCTCATAATTCACACAAAAACCTGTACATGAATGTTCATAGCAGGTTTTTCTCAAGCCTGAAACCAGAAGTGGTTCAGATGTTCTTCGGTGGCTGGAGACTTTGACTGATATCCGTTCCATGGAATATTGCTGGGCAGAGAAGAGAAACAAGTTGATGCACTAGATAAAATCTCCAGTGAAAAATGCCTGTCCCCAAAGGCTGTGTACTGTCTGACCCCGAGGATATAACATTTTCAAAATAATAAAATCCATTTGCAACTGATACAATTATAGTGAAGGAAAACAGACTCTTGGTTTGCAGGGCTGGGGAGTGGGTCTCGGGAGGGGGAGGGGACAGGGCCACACAGAGCAGCATGAGGGATCCAGTACTAGGGACTGAAACCTTCTCTATTTTGAATATAAGGATGCCAGTATTTTGGTTTTGATGTTCTCCTGTTGTTTTGCAAGATATTCCCATTGAGGGAAACTGGATAAATCTGGGCTTAGTAGATTTCTCACAGCTGTGTGTGAATCTACAGTGACTTTAAAATAAACAGTTCACTGAAAAAGCAATGGAACAAGGAGGGGATCCCTTTTTGTGTAGCAACCCAGAAAAATGCCTGTGACATCATCAGACGTGCCAGGGGGCTGATGACAGACTGTTTGAGAGTGAGGCTAATTCTGGAATGAGCATGCTTGTGGGAGAAGACTCAGGAAGACACCCTACCCAGACACTCAGGTGGCTGAGTTGGAGGCCTGGGTCAACCTGTCATTTGTCTGTCTGGTCCCTCAGTGAGAGACAGATGAGGGGAAGTTGCAGTGTGATGGGGGGGCGGGCAGTGTACCATGCTGTGGAATTATGGGTAATACTTTTTCTCTGTCTCTAAGTTTTTTTTTTTTTTTTTTTAAGATTTTGTTTATTTATTTGAGAGACAGAGAGAGTGAGCGAGAGCATGAGAGGGGAGAAGGTCAGAGGGAGAAGCAAACTCCCCGTGGAGCTGGGAGCCTGATGTGGGACTCGATCCTGGGACTCCAGGATCATGACCTGAGCCGAAGGCAGTCGCTTTACCAACTGAGCCACCCAGGCACCCCTGTCTCTAAGTTCTAAACATGTGTCGTGGTTATGGATTATTTTTAAGATCTTATTTATTTGACACAGAGAGAGAGACAGCGAGAGAGGGAACACAAGCAGGGGGAGTGGGGAGAGGGAGAAGCAGGCTTCCTGTGAAGCAGGGAGCCCAACGTGAGGCTCCATCTCAGGACCCTGGGATCGCGACCTGAGCTGAAGGCAGACCCTTAAGGATGGAGCCACCTAGGCGCCCCTATTTTTTTTTCTTTTACAATGGAAGAAGTTACATATTAAAGAAGGAAACCCCATGAGCAGAGTGAATCTCTTCTGCTAGCCATTCCCAGAGCTCACAGGGTGCACTGAGCCTCCCTTGCATCCTTTCCTGGAAGTTGACAGAGAACGCAGGTGCCTGCCAGCTCGCCGTGCAGGTCACCGCCCCAGGATCTCGCTGGCCTCTCTCTGCTGCTGTGTGTTTATATGTAGCGTGACGGTGTAGTTTGTGGGGAGCAGGACCCAATGAGCTGCGTTTCCGGATTTTGCGCCTATTTTTAGGAAGGGCACTATTTTTAAATGGGTCGTCTCCAGCCCAGAGTCTCCGTGGAACCCTGTGTCCTTTGGAGCGGTCACGGGGAGAGGGCCCCGTGCTCAGAAGCCTGACGAGGAGGTGCGGCCACTTCCTGGGTGGCCACTGTCACCCAAGAATCGCGGGGTGGTTTTCCGGGATTGGCTCTTGGCCCATCCGGTTCCATCAGGTGGGACAGGTGGGGGCCGGAGCACAGGGGCCGTGGTCCCAGCTCGCAGCGGGAGGCCCGGGCGGCATTTGGCCTTGCTCAAGGTCGCCGGGAGGGGGCTGAAGACACTGGCGCCCAGGGCCTGGCACGTGGCCGCCTGCTCCCCGCTCCAGCCGCGCATCGTGTTCCCGCCGGCCTGAGCCGGGTTGGAAAACCACGGCTGCCCTTCCGTGCTTGTGTGTGAAGGAGAAAACTGGCCTTGATGCCTTCAGAAAGGCAACAAAACAGAGGCGCTGAGCCCGAGAGTGTGCGCCCCTGCCATCCTCGGGGGGCATCCAGGAAGGCGGGCTCCCCGAGGGCAGCCACAGAGCTGGGCGCCACCGCTGTGCCGTGTTTGTTGGGGGGGTTGTCCTGCCACACTCGGCAGAGAGGCCCCGGGACAGGCGCTCGAGCCCAGTGATGCCCCAGCCCGGCCGGGCCAGCGGGCGGCACCTTCTCCAGTGACTCCCCGGACGGCGTTGGGGGTGCAGATGTTGGAGGCTGGACCCGGCATCATATCCCCTCCCCAGGCTCAGGCACCCTCACGGTACCAGGAGGCTGCTTGGCATCGTTGGGTCCCCAGGAAGACCTGCTCTCAGAAGGGGTTCTCCGGGCCCCCGGGGGCACGAGGCTGGGAGGCCATGGGCGCCAGCCACCTCTGCAGGCTTTCTGCCCACTTCCCGCTGGGTTTCCCAGCGCTGACACAAGGCCTTCTGGCTCAGGGGACATGTGTCATGGGCATTTAGGTCCGCGGAGCGAGCTGGGGCCAGCTCACACATCTCTCCTCCGCTCTGTTCTGCGGTACCGCATTGGCAGCTCGAAATTGGCCGTGGCCGAAGTATTGACAGCATCGCGGTTGGCAGACAGGCACACCCCAGGATTTGCCCCCAGCCCCTCCGGGAGCTGCTTTACTGGCACACCTCTCGCTCTTGGGGTCTTTTGTGCAGAGTGAGTGGAATCCCACCAGAAATTTGGCCAGGTCTCCATGAGGCTGTTAGGCTGAGAGGTGGGTCAACAGCCAAGCTGTTTCTCTGGACAACAAAGGCCAAGGGTCTGAGGGCAAACAGCGGCGCCTGGAGGCTGTTCATCCCCGCCACCCAAACAGTTTCCATCGGATTGCCCCAGGTGGCCCCACTTTGCCCAGAAGCAGCCTGCTACCTCCCAGCTCTGGCACCCCGTTTCTGCGGGCTCTCCAGGCCACACACCCTTATCCGGCCTGCAGAGCTCCCTGTCTACCGGGGTGGGGGGGTGGCCCACAATGAGGAGTGCAGGGGAGGGGAAGGGCGAGTTCCCAGGGACTCCAGAAACTCAGGGCTGCGGCTTCTGCGCTGGTCTCAGAGTCCCCGGGGTGTGGACCCGCAGCCCCCTCCTCTGGACGCTCCAGCCCTTTGTTCCGGCCTCTGTGGGGCCGCCTGTTTGGCTCTGTCCCCACAGCAGACTGCAGGCTTCCTGTGGGTCAGGTCCTGCCTTGCTCAGTGTGGTGCCGTTTCTGCCACGTCTCTAGCATGCTGATGCAGGCGCGTGGGGCCGTTGGAACAGCGTGCCAGAACATTCCTACGTCCTGGGTGGTGCACCCAGTGAGATGCACTTCTCCTAGGTGTGAGCCTGGCGGTGGGTCCTGTGGCTGACATTGGTCTTCATCGTAGGCCCGTGGTCAGGGGCCGGGGGGCAGGCCAGTCTCATTTAGACTTTACACGGTCGTCCTGCTGGTTGTGACCTTTCCCCTCAGGAAGCTGGGGCACAGGAAAATGAAGCGACAGCGAGTAGTTGAGGACCCTGGGTTGGCACCCCGGTGGCCTGTAATGAGCTTGTGATGGTGACCACCACTGTTTACTCCAGGGCCAGCACCCGCCCCTAATGGCGAGGCCACGGGCTTCGTGGAGTCCCCTCTGCTTCCTAGTGGGCCAGCACAGGACCAGCTGCTGAGCGGGGCTCCAGGCCGACGTTTTGGGGTTCTGAGTCCCCTCCACACACGCAGCCTGGATGAGGCTCCCTCCAGCTACGGTCAGCACCCCTGCGACCAGGAGTGTGTCTGTCCTGCCTTTTGTCTCCCACCGGCGGGAGCTGCTCTCGGCTTCGTCTGGACGTGAGATTGGGGCTGGGTAGCTGGGAAGCCCGGACTCCTGCGAAGATTGGGACTTCTCTTGATAGCTTCAGGGTCAGGCACTTGGGGCCGTGCAGACGTAGGTGTGAGGCCTCTCAGCCCCTTCAGTGCCGTCACCAGCCACGCAGCACGGTGGCCCCAGGGGCACAGCCATCAAGTTGCTTCTCAGCAGCTGTCCCAGTCGGGCCGGTGCTGAGCTTGGTCGTGCTCCGTCTGAAGGTAGAGCTGCAAGAGCCAACAGGAATGTGGAGCCTGAAAACATTGGTCCCATGCGACTCACTCACTAAGAAGTATTTGCTGGGTGGCTCGACGTGCCGGGTGGCTCGGGTATCACAGCCCTCAGGAGCCCAGGGTCTAGGAGGGAGACAGGTGCCTCCCACCCAGCCAGCTCAGATGTGACGAATGTCACGAAGGGAAAGACCCAGGGCGCACAGTGCTGTTGGGTCGTGACTGTTAGCGGTAGGTTTTATCTGTTCTTTCTTTTAAATATTTATAACGTGAAGTGCATGATTCTGAAATACAAAGTTTGATGAATTCGTACATGAGTACGTGCAGCTGTGAGCCACCACCCAGATCCGTCTGTGTAATGTTCCAGCCCCAGAAGGTTCTCTCGCGCCCCTTCCTGGTCAGCACTCCCCTCCCCTCCCCACGTAACTACTGTTCTGATTTCCGGTCAACAGATGCCTCCGCCCAACCCACCGAGTACAGGGCACAACACGGGGCTCAATCTCACGACCCACGAGATTGTGACCTGAGCCCAAAACCAAGAGTCGGTCGCTTAACCAACTGAGCCACCCAGTTCCCCCATTGTTTATTTCTAACAGGCAAATCTGGCCAGTTCCTCCCAGCTTAAACCTCTTTAGGGCCTCCTAGGATTATTGTGCACATGATGTCCGTTCCAACCCAGCTCCCCACTGAGCTAATCGGCACTTGCTTTTCAAAGCTCAGGTTGGCTGTCACTTCCTCCAGGAGGCACCTTCTGCCCCCACAGTTCTGCTCCAAACTGGAGGAAGAGTGTCGCTCTGTCCCCACGGCACCCCACAGGAGCCCCCCGTAATCCTTCTGGTCGTCACCGCTGTCCGCGGACTAGCCGTCTGGCCCCCATGTGGTGGCCCGCTCCCCGGCCCCGGCACACAGCCCTTGTGTTGGGTTCCATCGGAGGCCCCTCCACGCAGCTAATGGTCATGAGGCACCTACTGTGAGTTGGGCAGTGAGCTGGCCCCGGGCTCGTGGAGATGAAGGGGACAGTCTAGCTGGGATCGGTCCCAAATCGGAGCTCTCACCCTGCGAGCCACTCATTTAAAAAATGTTTTCATGAGATATAATTCACATACTGTGAAATTCCCTTTAAAGTGTGCAATTCAGTGGGGTTTAGGTTTTTAGAATATTCAAAAAGTTGTGCCACTATTGCCACTGTCTAATTCCAGAACATTTCCATTACCCTACAAGGAAACCCTATACCCATTAGCACTTTCTGCCCTGCCCCCTGCCTCCCGGCCCCGGCGACCTCCAGTCTCCTTCAGTCTCTGCGGATTTGCGTGTGGCAGACATTTCGTGTCAGTGAATCCATGCAGCGCCTGTTGTGACAGGCTGTTCTCACTTAGCGTCACGTGTTCGGGCTTCACCCACATTGTAGCGTGTGTCCGTGCCTCTCTCCTTATGGCGGAGTGATGTTCCTTCCTATGTCGGGACTACATCTGACTGAGCTGTCAGCTGATGCACACTTGTTGGTTCCTGCTTTCAGCTCTTGTGTGAATGCTGCTGTGAACATCTGTGTACACTTTTTTGGTGGACGTGTATTTTTAATTGTCTTGGCTATATGACTAGTTGTGGAATTTCTGCGTCACAGGGTGACTTCATGTTAAACTTTTTAAGGAATGAGCAGCCATTTTTGAAGATTGGATAAAAATGTGTAAGGAAATGGAGCGCCTGGGCAGTTCAGTTGGTTAAGTATCCAACTCTTGATCTCAGTTCAGGTCTTGATCTCACAGTCATGAGTTCGAGCCCCGTGTTGGGCTCCACGCTGGGTGTGGTGCCTACTTAAGAAATATATATATGTAGGCGCACTTGGGTGGCTCCGTCACTTGCGTCTGACTCTTGGTTTCAGCTCGGGTCTTGCTCGCGAGGTCATGGGATCGAGCCCTGCATCGGGCTCCATGCCCAGCGCGGAGTCGGCTTCAGATGCTTTCCCCCTCTCCCCACTCCTCTGCCCCTCCCTGCTCATGCATGCTCTCTCTTTTTCTCTCAAATAATAAATAAATCAAATCTTTTAAAAAATATGTAAGGAGAAAAGATATGTAAGGAAAAGACGAAATTTATTCACTTCCATTCAAGAAACTTGCCAAACAACATGCCAAGATGTGGACCTTGTCACTGGCGACGGAGTCCAGCTCATCAGTGGGATCGAACTCTTAAGTGGAAGTGTTTTTATGGTGTTTTTATGTTGAGCCACTCACTCCTTTCACCTGCGCTCACAGGGAGGCCATTCGGTGCCAGCACCCGCCACACGGGGGGATGATGGGAGATCGGGACGCTAAGTAAGCGGATTGTATTGTGGGCAAGGAGTCGAGAGGGGCCCCTGACAGTGAACGGGGTGCAGGCGCCGCAGGAACACAGGGGGTCACGTGAGAGGAGGTGGTAGGGGTGGGGGCGGGGGCAGAGAGGAGGAGCAGAAGCACCAGCAGCCGGCGGGAGAGGGGTCAGTGGAGGGGCCCGTGTTGGGGTTTTGCCCAGAGTTCAGGTGTGGTCTGACGTGAGGATTTAGACGGGTCCCTCTGCTGCTTTTGTTGGCTCAGGTGACGGGGTGAGGGCAGAAGCAGGGAGACCAGGTAGGCGGCGTCTGTGGTCATCCCCTGGCGAGGTGGTGGTCGCTGGCACAAAGCAGCATAAGGATGAAAAGAAACACTGTTCTAGGAACGCAGAAATGCATCCCCTGCAAAGCGAAGTCACCTCATCGTCGCATTTCCGGAGATAATCCTCTCTCTTCCAGTTCGACGTCCTCCTGGACTCTTGTGGAGAAACATGTACCTTTTTTACTTGGGTGGGATCGTACCCTAAGTATAAAGTTCAGTTGTCCTGCTTCCCCTCAGCGTACCCTGGTGTCCGTGTCGGCCCGTAAGGGGCCACCTTCCCCATCTTGCAGCTGCGCACGTGCAGGACGGTCGCACTGTCTGCTTAACGGCTCCCAGACTGGTAGACGTTGCTGTTTCGAGCTTTCCCCTATTTTAGACAGTGTTGCAGTGAAAATTCCTATGCAAACATATGTGTGTGTATTTTTAAAAATAAACTTTTTATTTTGGAATAATTTCATAGCTACGGAAAAGTTACCAAGATGGCGGAGTTCCTGTCTCCCCTACCCCCAGTTTCTTCTCTGGTTAACACCTTGTGTTTCCGGGGTCCACTTAACCACGACTCAGGAACCGACACTGGCGCACATATTGGCTTATTTTGTGTAAAGTCTAAACTTTATGTGCATTTTACCACAAACATATTTTTGTATACTCATTTGATTGTTTATTTTTTAATTTTTTTTCAAAGATTTATTTAATTTGAGAGAGAGCACACGCACTCACGCACGAGTGGGGAGGGGCAGAGGGAGAGGGAGAGAGACTCTCTAGTGGACTCCATGCGGAGTCGGGGGCCCGATGCAGCGTTCATTGTCACGACGTTGAGGTCACAACGTGAGCCGAAACCAAGAGGCAGACAAGCATTTCACTGACTGCACCACCCAGGTGCCCCGATTCTTTAAAATAAACACCCCAAAGTGGAACTGTTAGGTCAGGGGGAGCATTTATTTGTTTATTTATTTTAGGTTTTATTTATTTGAGAGAGAGAGCACTAGAGAGAGAGCTCGAACAGAGGGAGAGGCAGAGGGGAGAGGGAGCAGCACACTCCCAGCCGAGCAGGGAGCCTGGTACGGGGGCTTGATCCCAGGACCCCGGGACCATGACCTGAGCCACTTAACCGACAGAGCCAGCCAGGCGCCAGGTTCAAGGGAGAATTCAGAGGCCCGAGGTCCCCGCGGCCAGTCTTGCAGCAATTAGCCACAGAGACAGGGTGGAGCGAGGCAGCTTACCACACCTGGAACACAGAAGATGCCCCCTTCCCAGACTATGACTGCTTGTCCCTGAGACGGGACAGGTCTGAGCTGATGTTGGAGGCCTGGGAAGTGAAGAGCCGCCCTCAGGCGACCCACGCAGGCCTCAAACCCAGCTTCCCCGACCTCTGCCTCTGGTGGCCTCCTGATCTCTGCCCTCGCCCATCATTCGACATCCCCAGCCTGGCAGGTTCCAAACAGAGCCCTCTGGAAGTGGAAGCAGAAACAGGGTATTCGCATGGCCTTAACATGCCAAATACTCAGCGGTCACAAAGGGAAAACTAAGACGTGTACAGTGGGGGAGCTGGTAGGTTGAACCTTAGCCTGGTGATCAAGGTGAATGGCACTTACGTGCTCCTGACGATGCACTGAGAAGGGCACCTCGGCCCCGTGAAGCACAGGAAAATCTCAGGCGTCACCACTTTGAGGAAGGAGGTGCAGGCAGGGACCCGAACAGGTCCTTGTACACGTGTGTTCATAGCACGCTTCTTCACAGTCACCAAAAGGTGGCAATGACCCACATGTTCCTCAGCTGGTGAAGGGATAAGCACCGTGTGGTCCGTCTTTATGGTGGCAGATCACTCAGCACTAAGTTCTGACATAGGCTGTGACACGGATGACCCCGAAGGATGTCATGCCGGGTGAAATAGGCGGATGCAAAAGGACGAAACACTGTCGTATTCCACTCACGTGAGAGCCCAGAGAGGCAGATTCGTGGAGACAAAGTAGAACGGCAGCTGCCAGGGGTGGGGGGGGGGGG
>LNAC01000001.1:7075143-7098576 GCA_002007465.1 Ailurus styani | reverse complement strand
CCCCCCGCCGCCCCCCCCCCCCGCCTCCCCCGACCTGGCCCGCGGCTGGGCACGCTGCTGAACCCGGGCCCGTGTCAAGGGGACTTGGCCGGTGTCTCCCCGAGCTGCCCGTGCGCTGCCGCACCTGTGCGGCCACCACCGAAGGACTCCCAGCAGGAACCCGGCCCGCGTTCCGAGGATGGGCCAGTTAATACCAGTGCCCGCTGAGTGCTCACTGGTGTGAGGCCTGATGCCACCTCATTTCCTTGCTAACAGGAAGGGGGTGCCATCCCCGTCCGCACTTGAGAGCTGGGAGGGCGGCCCCGAGAGGGGCGGAGCCCCCCGGTCCGTGGTTGAGCAGGAGAGGACCCGGGCTCCTGGCCGCCAGGGTCGGGGCCCCGAGGACCGGAGCTGGGGCGGCTCCCCACGCTGCAGCCAGCCAGCGACCCGCGCCGGCCGCCCGGGCACAGGGCGCCCCCGTCCTCGTGCCCTGGTTCCCCGTGTCACCTTCTCTTTGGAGCAAGACCGGCCCGGGAACGAGCCCACCCTGCGATTGTATCGATTCGAAGAAAACGTTAATGAGGTCCATAAACTGTCACTCCTGCCAGTCTCCAGAGGGCCTGCGTCCGGGGCCCGAGGCAGGCGGTAGGCAAGCTGGCCTGCGTCTGCCCCCCATTCCGCCCCCTTCGGACGCGGCCAGGTGGCCTCCGAGGCCCGGCCCTGCCCCCCCACCTCGTGGCGTGGTGCTGTGGCTGCCTCGCTCCCTCCCGCACGCCGAGGTGGCCACGGGCCCCTCCCCGCCCCACCACGGGCACATGTTCGCACACACCTCGTTCCTTTCTCCCTTCTCTGCACACAGCTCGGCCTCCCTCAAAGCCCCTTTCGTGCTGTGAGTAGCTGTTGTAACCCCTGTGTGGTGATTCTTGCATGTGTGTCCCCATCTCCCTCCACCGCACCCCCCCAGGCTGTGAGCCCCCTGAGGGGAGGCCCTACGGTCACGGTCACCATCGTCCCCACACCGGCCCAGCCAGGGAAGCCGGCTGAGTGACTGCCGATCCCACCAGGATTCGGCGGGTGAGGCCACCCATCTCTTGCCCCCGCGCGCTTCCCGGAGGCCGCCCGAGCCTCCAGTGCACACACACTCCTGGCTTGCACCCTGTGGTTTGGACCTTTGGAAAAAGACCCTTTGCATCATTTATCTTGGGCCACACCCACGTCAGGCTGCTTGGAGGGCCCCCTGGAGGCCCACGGAGGTTTCTAGGAAAGGCGATTCCGTGGAAAAGCTGGCTCGCCGACGGCCCCGGTGCTGAAGCCCTTCCTCCCAAAGGCCTTCGCGACGCTGTCGTTGGGTCTCCGCTTCTTTAAGGCAGGTCTGCCCAGTGCTTGTCCTAAGTCCACATGTGTCCTGACTGGCTGAGCATGCCCCCAGAATCCCTCTTTCTAGAAGCATCTCACGGCACCAGGGTTTGGCCTGCCTTTCGCAGGAGGACCTCCCGCTCGGAGCAGCCCGGCCACCACCACGGGACCGGGGAGTGTGAGTCACTGCCGCCTGTGGGTGGAAACAGCTACTGGAAAGGTGGAAGAATCACAGCACTGAACGCCTTCCAGTTTCCCCCCACGGCATTTGTGCAACATGGCAGCCACAGGGAAAATTGCACATAGGACCTATTTATTTAGAGGCCTGGCCAGCCTCTGGGAAGGAGCCTTTCGGGCTCGGCCAGGGAGGCGGCCAGAGTTACGTTGCAGCGTCTCAGTGGAAGGCTGTCCTACGGTTTGCATTCCATCTCCCACCGATGGACACGTAGATGGTTTCCAAGTTTTGCATGATTATAAATCACGCTACGGTGAACGGTGTTGGCATGCCTTCTTGTGCAAACGTGCTAGGTTTTCCTTGGGACAGTTTCCCCCTCTTGCCGGGTATTAAGCATCACCGTGGAGAGCTGGTTAAATATACGTCTTACCAGGAACCTTTGATTTGTTTCAGCAAAACTTCAGCGATTCCTGTTACCGGGGAAGGTTAGCACGGCCTGACTCAGAAGCAGGGCAGCTGGCCCCGAGCGAACGGGTGTCACCATTCACCCGTTAGATACTGCTGGTCGCTCCACGGTGGATTTTCCCATTTCTGTCCCCTCCAGCAGTGGAAAAGAACCCGATTTTCCCACTTCTTTGCCAGTTCTCAGTACTGTTAAGTTTTTCAAAAGCTCTTCCAAATCTGGAGGATGTGTAATAATATCTCATTTTAATATAAACGGCACTCCGCGTACTGTTGGTGTGGTTGAGCTCACGGTCAAATGTTTAATGACTGTCAAGTTACCCTTGTGGATTATCTACTCATGTCCTTTGTACCCTTGACTGTGGAATGCTAGTCACTTTTAAAATTACACTTGACCCAGGTTGCCGGGGTGGCGCAGTCGATTGAGCGTCTGACTCTTGGTTTCAGCTCTAGTCATGATCTCGGGGTGGTGAGATTGAGCTCCACGTCGGCTCCTCCCTCCACGTGGACTTCGCACAGGATTCTCTCTCCTCCCCCTCCCCCCGCTCTCAAATCAATAAATAAATCTTTAAAGAAAATTACAGTTGACTCTTGAACAACACAGGTTTCAACTGCGAGGGTCCACTTACATACATGAATTTTTTTATAGTGTGGTACTGTAAATGTATTTTTTCTTTTCTCTTTTTTTAAGTTATTTTTTATTTATTTGACAGAGATTACAAGTAGGCAGAGAGGCAGGCAGAGAGAGGAGGAAGCAGGCTCCCTGCTGAGCAGAGAGCCCGATGCGGGCCTCGATCCCAGGACCCTGAGATCATGACCTGAGCCAAAGGCAGAGGCTTTAACTTACTGAGCCACCCAGGCGCCCAAATGTATTTTTTCTTATGATTTTCCTAATATTTTCTACTCTCTAGTTTACTTTATTGTATAGATACAGTATGTAACATGTGTGACACATACAAAATGAGTTAATCAACTGTTGATGTTATTGGTAAGTCCACCCGTCAACAATGGGCTATTTTGGGGGAGTTGAAAGTTATGCATGGATTTCTGACTGCTGGGGGTCCTAACCCCCAGGTTCAAGAGTCAAGTGTAGTTTGTAACAGTTCTTAATACCGTCTCCTCCTGCTCCTTCATCAGTTATTTGTGTTGCAAATATTTATTCTCCATCTGTGGTTTGCATTTTTTTTTAAAGATTTATTTATTCGTGAGAGAGCAAGCATGAGCTGGGGGAGGGGCAGAAACAGAGAGAGAAGCAGACTCCCCACTGTGCAGAGAGCCCAACTGGAGCTCAATCGCAGGACCCCAAGATCATGACCTGACGAAGGCAGACATTTTACCAACTGAGCCACCCAGGTGCCCCTGTGGTTTGTATTTTTACTTAGTTTATGGTGTCTTACTGAATGAAAGTTTGTGTTTTTGTTTTGTTTTGTTTTATTGTTATTTGCCCCAGGGGTACAGGTCTGTGAATCGTCAGGTTTACACCTTTCACAGCACTCACCATAGCACAAACCCTCCCCAATGTCCCTCACCCAGCCACCCTATCCCTGTGAGATTAGGAGTCTCTTATGGTTTGTCTCCTTCCCCGATTAGGAGTCTCTTATGGTTTGTCTCCTTCCCCATCCCATCTTGTTTCATTATTTTTCCCTCCCTACCCCCTGTGACCTCCTGCCCCACCCCCTCAAGTTCCTCATATCAGAGAGAACACATGATAATTGTCTTTGTCTGATTGACTTATTTCGCTCAGCGTAATACCCTCTTGTTCCATCCACATCGTTGCAAATAGCAAGATTTCATTTTTGATGGCTGAGTAATATTCCATTGTATATATGTCTCATGTCTTCTTTATCCATTCATCTGTTGATAGACATCTGGGCTCTTTCCATAGTTTGGCTATTGTGGACATTGCTGCTATAAACATTCAGGTGCATGTGCCCCTTTGGATCACTACATTTGATCTTTGGGGTAAATACCTAGGAGGGCAATTTCTGGGCCTTAGGGTAGCTCTATTTTCAACTTTTTGAGGAACCTCCATCCTGTTTTCTGGAGTGGCTGCACCAGCTTGCATTCCCACCAACAGTGTAGGAGGGTTCCCCTTTCTCTGCATCCTTGCCCACATCTGTCATTTCTGACTTGTTAATTTTAGCCATTCTGACTGGTGTGAGGTGGGATCTCACTGTGGTTTTGATTTGTATTTCCCTGATGCCAAATGAGGTTGAGCACTTTTTCATGTGTCTGTTGGCCAAGTCTTTGAGCCGTTTTGTGTTTATATTTGCCCATGGTATGAGGTACGTGGCTGTGCCGTTGTCACATTGCGGGCAGGAGAGAGGCCACAGCCCTCCTGCGGACCTCCACCTTGCTAATACTGATTTTAATGACTCAAAAAATTTTATAAATTAAAGGTTTGCTCATGTCAACAGACCTTCACTGGATTAACAGTAATTAGGTTTTATTGTCATTATCTTGGAAATTGCCTCGCCATGCATCTCTGAACACGGGCTTATTTATATGGGAGCACATAAATCACTGTCTCAGGGAATTGTTTTTACCTAAGAGGAACTTGGAGGATTATCAAGTTCAAGTGGTATGCTTTAAATGTAGCAACTAGCTCTTTGGGGGGCAGGGGAAGTCCTGATGGGAAGCGCTTGCCACTTTCCGTGGCATAAATACTCGCAGCATGGCTGGTTCCAGGCCCCCAAAGCGAGCTCATGGAGCGTGGAGCTGGAGGAGGTGCGCAGTCCGTACACACTGGTTCCCGCGCACCGTCACGTGCATTGCGTGTTTGTTCTGAAAAAGAAACCGTGGTCCCACAACTCTTTCTGGGGCAAAACTGGTCTCTGTCAGCACCGTCGTCATCAGTTGGTTTCGTCCCCAGTGCTTGTCTGTGGTTGTGCTGCCTGGCCCTGGGAGCGGAGAGGAGGCTTGCGGGTCTGATCTTTGCAGGGAGCCAAGAAATGAAGTGGTTGCTGGGTGGGCTGCAGGAAAGGGACAAGAAGGCACAAAGAGCAAAGAAGTCGGTATCCCATAGGAAATGCCACCAGCAGGAGCGCTCTCCAGGCTCTGACCCCTGCACCGCCCACGTCAGATCCACTTGGAGGGGACACCCATGTCCCTCGAGGGGAAGCCAGGTATCTGAAAACAGGCCAAGGAGGTCGGAAATCTGGATGGTGTCGTTGGTTAAGCTTCCAACCGGATTCCAGCTCAGGTCATGATCTCAGGGCTGTGGGATCGAGCCCGCATCAAGTGTCCATTCCAGCGGTCCTTCCTTGCTCTGGGCACAGAGGACCTGGGAGTGCCCCCGCCAGCACCTTGGAGGCTTAGTGGGGGCTCCCAGACCACCCTCGCCTCGGCCCTCCCCTTGCGCCAGCTACTTGGGACTCAGAGTGGGGAGGTGGGTCCAGAGTGTGCTGGGAGCCTGGCCGGGTGGGGGGCCCTGGGTGCCGGGGAGGGGTCCCCGCAGAAGTGTGAGGCTGCCCCCCAACTCAACACGCCAGGGCAGGCGGTCAGCGAGCAGCCCTGTCCTGTCATTTTGACCAAGGTCACCTTCTCACCTCAGTTCCTGTAACTTCACCTTCTGCTCCTGATTCTGTGAATGCTTCTCTCCCCCCGTTCGACTTCTTTCTCCATCACCCCCCCAATCAACTCTGCGGCCAGGGGGCCCTTGACAGTGATATGAGGAGACGTGTCCTGGCCCCCAAGCCCTGCCGTGCCCTGCCTCCTCCGGGCACCGCGGTCCCTCCACTCGGCTCCGTGCCGTTGCCGTCTTTCTTCTCCGGTGTGGCTGGAACACGCCCCAAGTTGAGAACAAGAAAAGCCAAGAAACATTTGCTGGGCCGTTGGGCGCTGGCCCCGACCTCACAAGCGTCTGCACCTAAAGGGCACCGAAGCCCCGGCTCAGTGCCGACCCGGTGAGGAACATGCCCGGTGCCTACCTTGTCCCCTGGTGGGGGGCACCGGGGAGCACAGGGATGGCCCACATGTTGCATTGTGTTCTCGGAGCCAAGGGTCGGGAAAACCAGATGCTCATTTTCTTGACCAGCTGTGTTGCCGGCAAAATGGGGCCGTTCGTAACCATGGCAGAGGGTCCGTGAGTCACGGTTCCCCCCCCAGCAGTGCAGCTAACGAGGACTCTGAAGTGATCTCCTGGTGTCTGTCCACTAAACTGTCTGGGAGAAAACAGCCCGTAGTCTGCACGAACCGTGGCTTCTGCCGAGCGTGTGTAGACCCTGGGCCTCAGGCAGTGTGTGCAGGAGTGTCTGTCGGGGTTACCAGGGGCTGCTCGAAGCAGCTGGAGGGTGGAACGGAGCCCCGGGGATGTGAGTGGCAGGTGCCTTTTCCTGCCTAAAGCCGCTCAGGGCTGGAAGGCGGTGCCCCCCCAGGGCCTGCGTGTGTCCGGCGGCCGTCCCGGGCCCTGATTCTTCATCTCCCTTCACAAGAGCTCCGGCTGCTGATTGAGCTGTGCCCACCACTCTGGCTTCAGAGCTGCCCCCAAAGTCGAAGGCCAGTCAGCAAAGATGAAAACTTGGCCCGGCCCGGTTCATAAGCTGCGTGGCCAAGTGGCAGAACTGCAAACCAGAGAAGGTGCGGGCAGCCGCCTGAGGGCCCAGTGGACCGCTCCGTCCAGGGCCTGACGAGCAGGGAGGAGTTGGGGGGCCAGTGGATGTGGGAACCCCGCCCCGGAGACCACGATGCCGCAGGGCTCACCCCTCTGCAACGTGGGTGCCCCCCGGGGACTGGCCCCCCACGATTCCCAGGTGCGGGTGCTTTCATGCTGCGCTGACAACACGGAGCGCAGCCTTTTCCTGTCCTCCCCGGACAGACCTGTCCCGCGTCTCTGGGACACCCATGCATCCCCGTGGGCATCCCCGGCCCCGGCAGCAAGAGCTGAGGTCAGGCTCTCGGTGCCCCCCCGGGACCCCTGGGGCCGCAGCCCCTTGATGTGCGGGCGCGCGGAGCACGCGGACTCTCCAGCGCCCGGCGTGGCTTTGAATGAGTTCATTCTTCCCGACGCGGCCTCGGTGTGCCTGGCCGCCAGTTCCTTCGGGCTGGCGGTGCTCAGAAGCTGGCCGCTGCCAAATCCAGTTGTTTGGCTTAATGTTTCAAGGCCAAGTCCTTTCAGGAAAGCTCTCTCCACCCCCACCCGCCCCTTTAGAGAAATAGACGTGCGGCTGATCGGCTTTGCAGGGTTTTAATCCGTCGTTCTCTGCAGAGGATGGCGTGAGCAGCTCGCCCGTTCGTTCACGTCACGTTGTCCCTCTGCTCCCAAATGCACGCGGAACGGCGGTGGGAGAGCGTGGAACAGCAGCGTTGCGAGGCTGGGGGGACAGAGCGAGCGCTGGCGGAGGTCTGTGCAGAGGAAAGGGCCGCAGGCTGCCAGAGAATGACGGTGCCCACGGGTGGCCACAGTGAAGTGCTGGAACCTTCCGCACAGGGTTTGCTGCAGCTGGACATCGCTGTTGGCACTCCTCTCTCTGCTGTGATGTTTTCAAAGGCCTGGCTTAATTAGTAACCCGTCTCTGCATGTGTTCGCCCACCTCTTCCCCACGGAGGGAGGGGGCAGTGCTGGGCCGGCTCTGGACTTGGCCTCTCCTTGTCTTTCCTGGTGTGAGGGTATGAAGGGCACGCTGTCAGGGGTCTTTCCTGAGCTCCGAAGGCTCCATCAGAGCTAAGAGAACTTTTCCTGGCTCCCAGTTCTGAGGCCGTCCCATCTGCCTGGAGCGGCATGGTGGGCCCGCCCCAGCAGAGGTACCCAGTGGTGCCCATTTGGGGGACGCGAGGAGATGTTGGACCCGGAGACAGAGGGGTCTGAAGCCCAGTGCTGCCACTTACCAGCCGAAGGCAGAGGCTTTAATCCACTGAGCCACCCAGGTGCCCTTCTTTTTCTGGTTTCTTAAGGTGGGAGCACGGATGAGGGGCTTGAGACTTTTGTCTCTAATAACGTGAGCCTTGCTGCAGGGCTATGAATGTCTCCCCGGGTCCTGCCCACCACCCCACCCCCCCCGCCGCCATGCACAGCTTTGACACCAGGTGGTTGCTCTAGTTCCCCACATGATCCCGCCGAGCAGCGGTTTTGAGAACCAGCGTCCTCATCCGGTGCGGCTCTCGGGCCTCCCGACCTGAAGCTGAGGGCACGTCCCGGCCCACTGTCCAGGGCTGTGAGGAGGAGACCGGGCATGGGCTGCCGAAGAACTTTGTTTCCGGTCAATTTAAGACACCGGCCCGGCCGTCTGTGCTGCTCTCTCTTTCCCCCACCTCGTCACACACACTGGACAAGTTAAGTCCCAAGTTTATATGGAAAACAAGGGAATAGGAAGCCTCTGGGGGTCGGGGCCAGGAGAGGACCGGACGGGCCTTACCTGGTGTTCAGAGCAGAGTGCAGCTCGGTGCTGGGGTGCGGAGAGGGAGGGTCCCGGCCTGTGCCTGCGCCAAGGGGCCAGTGAGGGACGCTCTTCCCGGTGTCTGGTGCCCAGCCAGGAATGGCATCACCGATGGCTTGCAGGGCCCTGCTTCCCATGGGATCTTCAGCCCACACGGCACCCGAGGAAGCCTGGTTCCCTGTTCCCACTGGGCACCAACCCCAGGAGCCCTTCCCATACACTGAACCTCAGGCTCGAGCCCCGAAAGCCTCTGGTGGGGAACTGAGGCAGTGAGGCTGTTAGGGCCAAGTTCCCAGAACTTGGAGAAAACCCTGGCCCAGAATACCGAGCCTACACGGCTGCCCTCCTCCCGGTTCCCCGCTTCGGGCCTCAGTTTCCCCATCTACAGAGAGGACAGTGTCCCCACTGAGGACCACAGAGTAAATGCAGTGGAAGGTCGCTGTGTCATCCCCACACACAGCCCGTGATGGCGGAGGGGACCCTGCTGGAGCTGCTTCCAGAGCTTTCTGGAGGCCACAGGGCGGGCTTGTTCGGGGCTGGTTTATGGCTTCCCCGTGAATCGTGGGGCAGGACCGGGCTCTGAAGAAAATCAAAGCAGTGTTGAGTAAATGTTCGGGAGGAGCAGCTCGTCTGCCTGCCTGGAGATGGAACTGACGAAAACAAGGTTCCGTCTAGGAATCGGCCAGGGCACGGCCGCCCGCCAGGAGCCAGAGCCGCTTGGACGGGGTCCCTGCACGCACAATCAGCCCACTGTGGGGCCCGCCGCCTCGGCAGGCTGGCGTCCCCCGGGGCCGGAATGAATGGCCCCCTCACCAGGCGGCTTTGACCATTTACGAGGTGCCGTCTGGACTGTGATGAATGAGGTGGCATCCGTCAGCTTTTCGGGGAACCTGGCTGGGGGGGAAGGTGCTAAGTAAATAGGGGGAGGGGCACTGGCCTCCTTGCTGGGTCACTCTGGGCCCTCCTTTCCTGTGCCTCGGTTTCCCCATCTGTAGGGGGGACTGATGAAGAGGCCCCGACCCCAGCCCCCCTGTCGTACCCAGAGCCAGGCTCCACTTTCTAGGACACCCTCCTCATCTTGGGTGCAGTCTGGCTGGGCTTTTTCGAGCCAGCCTCTGCTCCTTCCGGGGCCTCCGTTTCCTCCCCAGAGAAAGGAGGGGTCGTGCCCTAAAGTGTCTCCAGCTTTTGGGTTTGGGGCTCATTTGCTTTTCCCTCTGGTCGTTTTATCCAGCAGGTTCGGGGAAGGTGCTGGTACTGGAGTCAGAACCGGGATCCAAGCCCCATCCCTGCCACGTGCTGGCCACGTGACCTGAAGCGAACCCCTGTTCCCACGTCCTTCTCTCCGGGGATGAGATATGTCTGAGGGAATGGGAGTGAGGTGCCATCATGGATATGCGGGCACACCCGTGGGACTCTCCATCCTGAGGGTGGTGGCTTTGGGCCTGTGCAGCACCCTCCCGATGGCGGGCAGCCGGGCGGAGGGGCCAGTGGAGGAGCTGCTCCCAGTGCAGAGCCCGTATGCAGGCCTGCAGCCAGGCCCTCCCACCGGAGCCCCCGCCGACCTGTGTGAGGACCGGGAGGCTATCGTTCCTTCCCTTTGCACTCCGAGCTCGCTGGCTGGTGGGAGCCAGGCCCGCAGCGCCCTGCTCCCTGCCAGGCACGGCATGTCCTTTCCCAGCTCCAGGACAGGAGCTGGCGCGGGGAGCTGGTGGTGAGTGAGCGGGGTGCCTCTCCTTCCACCCCACTGTAGTGCCAGTGTCTCCCGATTATGGTTAGTAGGGGACAGGCAGTGAATGCGGGACCGCACGACGGCGTGCATTTCGGGACTCAGTGCCCGGCACTGCAGTGTTTCTTTTACGCTCTCATCGAATGGGGCCGGCTGCCTCTTTAAGACGGAGCCAGTCCTCTCCATGGGAGGGTCTCGGGTTGGCCTTTGAGGGACTTCTTGAGCACGCTGGGGCCCGGGCACTGGAGGCAGGTCCGCTCAGCCCATTCCCTCCGTGCGGGGCCTGGGCCAGGCTGGGTGAGTGAGGGCACGCAGGAGGCCACCAGGGAGAGGAGTGACTGGCGCCCCCATCGCGGGGGGTGGGGAGATCTTCAGAGACCTGTGCAGAATTGGAATTGAACAGTAATATCCCAGCATGGGTCCATCGAACACAGGCTCCCAAACTCTGCTTGGTTCCCAGGACCTCTGCTGGCTTGTCTCCGCTGCCGCAGCCTGCCTCCCCTACTCCGCCTGTCCCAAGTCGGCATCCGCCTGTCCCCTGTTGGCCCCTGAGACCAGACATCCATCCACAAATGGCAGAGAGGGGTGAGAGGCCGGGAGGCTCAGCTGGTCTTATGAGCGGAGACTCCAAAGTCCAGAAAGAAGAAGGGACTTCCCTGAACAAGGGGTGGCTGGCGGGGGGGGGGGGGTGGCTGGGGAGTAAGTGGGAGCTAGTTTGGAAGAACCTAGGCTGACCCATCCAGTGACCCACTGTGCCAGATGCCGAAAAGTCAGGGGAGCAAGCTGAGCCTGTCCGGGTCCTGAGCCTTGCTGTCGCCCTTGGAGCCACGCAACAGGAGTCTATTCATTTGGGAAGGGTGACCGCTGAGTTTCTGCGGACGGACGGCTGGAGCCCCACTGCCCTCTCATAGGGCAGGAATAAGACCTTCCTGGTCCGTGCTGCAAGGAAGGGCATCCCTCCTGAACCATTGCCTGCTCCCATGTAAATTACAGGGTTTCGCTCTTTGCTTTGGCTGCCAGGGAGCTCAAAGCTGGAGTTTTTGGCTCCAGGTCCCAGGCCTGTGGTACAGGTATTGCCCTCCTTCTTGACTGTGGCTTCTGAACCATCTCTCTGACTTCATCCAGCTGTCCTAGGAGAAACACTGCTGTGTGCCTTTCTGAGCTATCTGAGACACTTAAAAAAGCTAGTTTTTTTTTTATTTCATCTGTATTGTTCTGTGTAGCCAGAGCCTGTTGGCATGTTTCATTGCACGACCGGGCCATGGAGGATTTCCTCATTCTGCTTCTGATGGACAGACACTGGGGTGGTTCCCAGTTTGGGGTCATTGTGAACAGAGCTGGTGGGATGCCCCTGTCTCCATCTCTCGGGAACAGAGTCTCCCGGCCCTGAGGCAGGTGCCCAGGATGGGCTCGCTGGGTCACGTGGTATTCACGGGTTTCCAGTTGGGACGTACCTGCCAAGCGGGTTTTTTCCAGAGGGCCACGCCGTGGGTCCTCCCGCCAGCCTCGGGGGGGGGGAGGGAGTTCCTGTTGCTCACATCCTGCCCGTCTCAGCATCCTTCCCTCCGGCCGTTCGGGGGGTGGGGAGGTGGCACAGATTGCTCAAATTGGCTCCTGATGCTGCACCCCGCTCCACGTGCGCCATGGCCAGTGTAGACCTGGCTTGTGAAGTGCCGATTTTAACCCTGTGTAGGTGGAACACGGGCCGAGTACGCGGAGGCTAGGGGGTCAGAGGTCCCACACGTGTCCCTGGACGACCATGCGATTCATGGAACCGCATCTCTGAGGTCAGGTCGTACTTTCCCGCACATTGGATCCCAAGCAGCCTGGCTCCTCGGTGTGGGGCAGCCTGACTTCGGAGACACTGCTCCAGGCCAGCAGACCAGGACAGGGTGTGGGGCCGAGCCTTGCTCTGCCACTTGAGCACTGGGCAGCTTCCTGACCCATCCTGAGCCCCTGTCTTCGTGTATCCGGGGGCACATCAGAGCCACCTCCCAGATTAGCTTGAGGACGTGCCCGCAGGGGGCCCCCTCACAGCAACCCTCCGTCCACAACAGGGTGCCCTGGCCTGGCCACCCGGGTCTGCACGTGGTGGTGGAAATGACACCAGGCCTCCAGGGAGCGGGATTCCGTGACCCCTTCCACCCCCAGGATGGGAAGGCACCACTGGCCTGCGCCCTCCCTCTGCCCTGGGCCCCTCACAAGAACCGAGAGCTCGGTGTGCGAGCCCAGGCTCCAGGGTCTCTCCCTGACCTCCCGCGGCCCGGCCTGGGAAGGAGAGAGGGAGCACGGTCTGGGGGCGGCCGGGGGGGAGCGCCCTGCCCTGTGCTCCCGAGGGCCTGGGTGGGAGCACACGCAGGCCTCTGGGGGGGTTGGCCGTTGGAGAGCATATTGCAAGGGGCCGGGCCAGCTTGTTTTCAACTAAACACACACCAGGTGTTCAACATGTTTTTATCAAAATCTTCCGAACAGCTGTCAGGAGTTCTCTGCGGGAGGCCAGGTGCCCAGCCCCCAGAGCGCCCGTCCCTCTGCCAGAGCCAGCCTCTTAGGCGAGGCCCTGCCTGCTGCTCGCTAGCCCAGCCCGCCTGGCTCCCGGGGAGGTTGAGGCCGTGCTGCAGAAGCTTCGAGGCAGACAGGCTCGGGCTCTGGGCCGCTGACCCCGGGCAGGCCACTCACCCTCTCTGAGCCTCCAGTTTGCCCGGATAAGAGGGGGGCAGTAGCACCTAGGCCTTGGGCCGCTGAAGTGTGCAAGGCCCCTTGCCAAGTCCCTGGAGGGAGAGGGTTCCCCGTGGCCGTCACTGTTACCAGTAGTGCTTCCTGTGGGCTTGGAGAAGGGGGGCCCAGGGGCTGGGTCGGCAACTGCGCAGTGGCTGCCGCCCCCTCCCCACAAGGAGTCCGGAGTGGCCCCTTGCCACCTGTGCCCAGCATGTCCACACGGGACATCGGCCAGCGCCGGCCGTGCTCAGCCCTTGCCAGGCGGGAGCATCGTGCTCGCCCCTGGCAGCCTGGCTAGGCTCCGTCCTGAGGCCCTTGGGGAAACCCCCTGAGATATTTGGCCCTAAAAGGACCTACTGGCTTCTCCAAAGATGGTGCTTGCTCTCCAGAAGTGGAGCCCAGGCTGAGCTTCCTGGGAGCAGCTGTGGACCCTGCCCCTCCCCCCAGCACCCCCCCCAACCCCACCCAGGCAGAGGGGGCCCTCAAGGGTTCTTATCCACCCCGGTCCAACCACCCGGATCGCACGTCTGCGGCCACACCCTGTGCCAGCTGCATCGTCTCACACGCTCCACCGGAGCCCCCGGGGTTGGGGGGGGTCCCCTCAGCCCCACCCGCAGACGAGGGGCTGAGTAGTGAGGTGTTTGTCAGCCCCGTGCAAACCTGCGGGCCGGGACCGTGGGGGGGCCACGCACAGTCTGGCTGGCAGCCCGGCCCAGTCCCCGCCTGAGTGGGCAGCCTGAGTCCACGCGCTTGTCATTAGGGGCCTCTCGGGCCAGGCCTCACGTGCTCTCTGGGAGCAAAATGGGGGAAGACAAGAGAAACCGGCCTTGCTGTTTGGACACCTGTGGGAGCCGTGGGGGTGCATACTGGTTGCTGCTCATGCCCGACAGGGGTGCCCCAGGGGTGCCCTGCTGCTCTGTGGACGGAGCTCCCTACGCCGGGGTACTCTAACCACGACAGCGCCAGGCCTCCGTTCGGGAACGTTGCAACTGTATTCCCTGGGCCTGTGTCCCAGAGGCCTCGCAGGTGTCCATTCAGGGGGTAGGATGGGTCCTGGAGACCAAGGGGAGGGGAGGATCCCTGAGCTGGGCCTTGCGGGGGAACCGGGCGTGTGAGGGTGTTCTAGGCAGTGGCATGGACAGTCTGGGGAGTCATGGAGTTGCAGAGGGAAAGTGGGGGGTTTGGCGGACTCCTGGGCCACGTTAGGGAGGGTGGATCTGGTCTCAGTGGTGGCGGGGCGGGGGGAGCCCCTTGGACCCATCCCTCGGCCTCTGTGCCGACCTCGGCTTCTGTGTGCCCCTGCTCCCGGCAGAGCACCTGTGGCTCAGCGCGGGACGCCGTCCTCGGCCTGCTTTGTCTGCGGCGCGCAGAGCCTGCCACTCGGGGCTGGGTTAGCCCGGCCACATACAGGGCCGCCCAGGCTGGCTGTTGGCCCTGGCGTGGGGTGGCCTTTTCATACTTCGGACTGTCTGGGTTGGGGCGAGAGGATCTCCAAAAGAAAATTCTCCGTGGCCCGGCACTGGGGGCTGAGCGGGGGGACTTCCTTGAGGGAGGGCCAGGAGGGACCAGGCCAGGGCTCCCAGGGTCCTGGGGCCTACACACCTGCCTCTCTGCCCTTCACCCCTCAGCTCCAAGATGGACTGGCCCTCACACCTAGACCTCTCGGACAGCTCAGAAGGAGCTAGATGCCTTGGTCATGACACACAGCCCCCGGGTGGTCAGAAAGGAGGCCCCTGCTTGTCTGCTCAGTCGGCTGCGTGTTCCTGTCTCTGGCAGGACCAAGGCCATATGCCATGAGACCACCATGGGGTTACCCCTGACCTCAGGGAGTCCACAGTCTGGAGGGGCATCCCACAGTACCCAGGCATCTGCAGTAGAAAGATGTGTGCTCCGGTGGGGTGAGCACAGGGGCCATGGAGCACAGAGCTGGCACCTAACTGAGGTGAGGGCTAGGGAGGAGGCTTCAGGGAAGGCTTCCTGGAGGAGGTTACTTGTTCTTTGGGAAATGAGTCCCAGAGAGGCCGTGCTCTAGGGTAGGGTGGCAAATTCAGATACGGGGGCAGCCAGGAAACGCAGTGGAGTGAACAAGGCGCAGTCTGAGAGCCAGGAGACACCGGAGACTGGGGAGCACAGCAGGTTCGAAGCTGCTCGCCCCATTTAGGGGCTGCATCCGCTTGTTTCCGCCCATGGAATGCCGGGGCGGCTACTGGATCCTCCCGAAGTTCGCAAGAAGCCAGACTTCCAACTTCTGTTCCTGAGAAATACTCCGGGCCCAGCCCGACGTGTCCGGAGGCCACCGACTTGTGATTCTGCCTCACTGAGGATGTGAACTGAGCACAGGCTGGGGTGGGGGTTCCAGCCAGAACTGGGGGTTCTGGGAACCTCTCTGGTCCGTGTGAGGGCGCCTCTCACCCCGCCCGTGCCCGCAGGTGACGGGCAGTGACAGCCGCCCAGGAAACAGCTGGCTCCGGGGGGCGGGTTCTGCTTGGCAAGGCGCCACCGGGCCGAAACCGACCGTAAACAGGCCCGTTTCCTCCGTGTGGACGGAGTGGCCCTGAGGCGGGGTGCCGGGGCCCACGGTGACCTCTCCTCCCCCAGCTGGGCTCGGGCCCCCACTGGTGACTGGCCCCTCGTGCTGGTGACCACGAGGCCCAGAGCAGGTGTTCCAGCGGCTTCTCGGCTCTGCCGGGCATGCCCAGCCATGGGGGAGGCCGCGCACAGCGTGACCTGTGCCTTTTCTTTCGTTTTCCTCGTCGTCTGTCCCCCGTGCTGTCCCCCCGGCAATTGCTGAAGCTGGTGGACACCTCCCAGGGCCCACGCTGACCTGGGCCTGATCCGGACGCCTCTCAGTCTGGCCGGAGGTCGACCGGCGTATCAGTGATCCCCAAATGCAGAAGAATCTCGAAAATGAGCCCAGGTTTTCCAGAAAGCCAGACACATGTGTAAGGCCCAGCTCTGCCCCTCCTGCTTGCGGCGTTGGGCGCACGCCTTCCCCTTGTATGTCCGTTGTCTCTAGAACGCAGAGGCATGGGGCCCGCCTCCCGGGGCCTTGTGCAGGGGCCGTGGGAGACTGTCCTCCAAGGCACCTGCAGCAGAGGCGGGGGCCAGCACACGTTTGTGCCCCCATCCTGGGGGGCTGGCATCTGCAGCTCACCCATCCCCCAAGCCCGGCGAGCTTTGCTGGCATTCCGGGGCCTGCCTGCTGGCTGACTAGGAGCACTGGTCTGTGGCAAGTGCCTTCCTCTGCCTCAGTTTATCCACCAGGGCTCAGACCCCGTGAGGTTGGTCCAGCAGGTGCCTCCTTCAGCTGGGAGAGACTCCTGGTCCTTCCCAGCTGGAGGATGGGTTAGCCACCGCGGAGTCTGGGCCCTGGGCTGCCACCCACCGGAACAAAAGGGGTGTCCAGTTAGCCCAGCCCTGCCCCTCGCCCCAGCTCAGTTCCCTGTCCAGATGAGGGCTGGCCCCCCGGGAGACCACAGGGCCTGACTTGGTGTGACCTCCCCCGTCTCCGGGGGCACCCCCAGTCCAGCACAGTCTGCAGTGCCTCTGCAGGGAGGTGGGTGTGGGACCCCGCCCTACCTGGACAAGCAGAGGTAGAGGGAGGGGGAGACGGCCAACCTGCGGACCCCTTCCCCCTCCCCCCTTGATGTCAGGCCCCTGGCTCCACTGTCAGTTCCCTGAGGGGCCTGGTCACCCAGGGTACAGGACGGCAGGTGGGAGGAAGGCAGCATGAAGTGGCTCCGACCTGCATGTCGCCCCGGCACACGTCTGTTCCCGGCATGGGGGGCACCGTGAGGGAGGGGTCCCTGTTGTCCCTCCCCCACCCCTCTGCCTTGCAGGTGAGCAGACGGCCAGACGAGGGGAGGCCCGGTGCCCGCCAGGGGTGGGAGCTGTGGGGTGCGGCCACCTCCCCCAGCGGGGCTCTGACCCCGACAGGGTCAGCAGAACTGTGTCCCCATGGCCCTTCCTGGCCTGGTTGCCGTGGGCCTCGGAAGGGCCCAGGGCACGTCCTCTTTCAGGCCTGGGTTTTTCTCCCGCCGTGTTTCCCCATGTGATTTTCAAGGAGCTCAAGAAGCCCCTGTCTGCGTGAGCTGGTTCGACAGGGCAGGGCCCGGGGACTCCAGGCTGGCCTGTCCCAGGACAAGCTGGGTGAGGACAGGGACCGAAACCTGCAGCCCGTGACTGCCGGGCCTCTGGCTCTTGTGTCCGTGGTGACCTTGTTGGCAAGGACCAGGTCAGGGCCCCTTGTGAAGTCGGGCTCAGCCGGATGAAGGCGCCGGCTCAGGGAGGGGGAAGGGGCTTCTGCAGTGGTTTCACTGTTAGCAGAGGACTCAGAGGTTTCCCAGAGGGGTCCTAAGTCCAGGCCCGTCCCCTCCACCCCAGCTCTGGAGCCCAGGTCCCGTGCTGGCCCTGAGGACTGAGAGGTGGAAGCAGCCATCTGAGATGTGTGGCTGACTGCCCCCGGGCCACCCCACTGCCAGGTCACTGACCCTGTAGCACTTGCCAGCAGTCAGCCCAGGTCGGGGGGGTGGGTGCCGGTGGCCCCTTGGGTTCCCAGCCAGCTGCCATTCAGGTGGATGCTAGGAAGCATTTGCAGGAGGCCACGTGCTGGCCCCTGAGTCTTGGGCTCCTAGGGCTCAGATGGAAAGATTGCCCTTGGCCCAGGCTTGTCACCTCTAGCCCCGTGAGCCAACACCTTCTGTCCTTTCCTCCGACTTCGTCCGCACAGCCTGCTTGGCGTCACTCTCTGAGCCCGGTGCCCAGTTCCCTGAATTCACTTGGCTGGCCTGCCCCCAGCGCCTGGCTCTTCCAGAACAAGGACATGCGCCCCTCACGTGGGCAGTGGCCCAGGCTGGGGAGCCTCTGTCATGCCCCGGGGCCGACTAGGGTGGGGAGACAGGCCTGCCATGACCGCGCTGACCCTGCGGAGCCCCCCGAGGGGAGACTGCCCGTGTCCCCGCAGTCGCTGGAGCCGGGGAGGAGGCGCTGACCCCTCGGGGGGCCCCGGGGAGGCAGGCGGGCCTGGAGGCGGGGGGTCTGGCTGCCATTTCTCTTCGGCTGGTACAAAGACCGTCCCTGTAAGGCTGCGCCGGCCCGCGCACAGATCGGCCTTATTCTCTGCCTCTGTCTTCCCTCCTTCCCTCCGCTCACAGGGCACGAGGGGGAGGACTAGCTAATGACAGGCGGCGCCCTGCCCGGGTGGGGGCCTTTGTTCATTCACTCGATGGCGGACACTTCCTGGGTGCCTGCTCTGGGCTCGGCCTGCGTGGGCGACCAGCGACGGCAGGAAGCCGGGCTCCTCCCTCTGGGCAGCCCAGGTCAGTAGAGCACCTGCCAGGATGGCTTGGGGGGCATTCGGGGATGGGAGTATGTGCAGCGTGCTCAGAAAAGAGAGAGCAGCGGGTCCTGTGGGGTCAAGCTGGAGGTGGGAACAAGTGAGTGAGGTCTTGAAGGGTGAATAGGAGTTTGCAGTTGGAGCGGGTTTGGAGAGCGTTCCTGGACACAGTGTAGACAGAGGTGTGGGAGGGCGGGGAAGGCCTGAAGAGCAGCGGGCCCTGGACGCCAGCTGGCTGGCACGTGTACGGAGGCCCCCGTGAGGATGGACTTGTCTCCTCTGCCGACGAGCCGGGCTGCGGCATGAGGCAGCGGGGCCACCGCCGGCGTTGACCCAGGCAGAGGTGGGAGCAGATGAGTGTTTGGGGAAGCTGCTCTGACCCCCCCCTCTGGATCTGGGCCCACCCAGAGACGCCAGAATGCCACCCCCGGAACCCAGGAGGGCAGAGAGGAATGCCCTCTGCAGGGCGACCCCCCCGGGTGTCTGCCTCCGCCTCCGTCTTCGGGCCAGGATCGGAGGCCGCGTGCTTCTGCCTAGTTGGGGGACATCCGCAAGGGCCCGTGTTTTCATGCCAACCTCTGGAGGGCGGTGAGGGCGATGGCGGGGGTGGGAGGGGTGGTGTCCGGACTTTGTGTCCCTTTTTCTGGAAGTTTCCCTGGCCCCGCAGCTCCCTCTGAATGCCCTCAGAGCTCTCTCCCTATGAGCTGGGAGGACAGAGGGCGGGGTGGGGGCACCAGGTGGTTCTGTCGCAACCACGCTCCGTTCTCAGAGCAGCCTCGACAGCCGGGCCGCCTGCCCCCCATACGGATGAGGAAGCTGAGGCTTGGGGAGGTAAAGAGACAGCTCATGTGGGCAGAGCAGTGGGCCCGGGGGAGGGACAGTGCTGCGACCCCCTAGAGACCCCATGGGGTACAGGGAAAGGGGGCCTCCTGAAGTCACAGGGGGCAGGGGGTGACCAGGACACACGCGGCCCAGAGCAGGGCCACCGAGGCTGCGCGCTCTGCCTGGGACACTCTGGCATGTGTCTGCCCCCCCCCGCCCCTACTTTGTGCACACTCACTGTTTCTCTGCCCCTTTCTGCCCCCTCTCTCGCCTCCTTGCCTCCATCCCGTCGCCCTCTCCCACGTTGCTGCTCCCCCCGCCCCGACACCTTCTTTGTTCTGCTCTTTCCTCCCTCTCTCTCTGCCTCTCTCTCCGACTCAGTTTCCCCTCCTTCCTCTCTTCTTTTGTGTGTGTGCACCTGTCTGGTCCCTCTGTCTCTCGATCCCACAGTCCCAGCCGCCGTCCCTGCCTGGCTGTGCTCTTTCCCCCATCTGGCCCCCCACGTCCTGCTCAAGGCCCAAGGGGGTCTCTTGGTCCCTTTCTCCAGCGCCCCCTCTGCTCTGTTCCCACTGCCGAGGGCACATCCTTGCCGGGTCTCCTGGTCCGCAGGGCCCGGGTCACCGGCGGGCGTGCAGCGGGGCCCCCGCCCACTGGCCCGTCGGTGGACCGAGCGTAGCTGCTTCGGGCCTTCGGGGCGGGCCCCGGACCATCCCCGCCCGGTACCCCGGCCCCCAAGCCACAGCCCACGGCAGCGGCACGTCATTAAGGCATAAGAGTCCGTGATCTCCTCCGTGTGTTGGCAAACACCGGCCGGTTGCTAATGCAATCCTTTCTTTTAATGGATTCTTGAATTTAAATGATACGTAATTAAACATAATTAGCCGGGTCCGCCGTTCGCTAGGTGCCGAGTGAGGCTGGCGAGCAGCTCGGTGCAGAGCAGCTTCCTTCACGGGCGGACCTCGTTCCCTCTCAGGGTGGAGTTCACGTGACTGAACGGTAAGCCTGGCCCAGGGGCCCAGGGCAGGGGTCCGAGGAGGGGGGCCCCGGGCCAGCCACCGCGGGGACTTGGGACGATGAGCCGGGTGGGCTTTGCTCTGATGGTAGCGCTGACCGCGCTGTTTGGGGTGAAAGGTGGGGATGCCGAGGGAGCCGGGGTTGGGGCACGGAGCAGGGGCCGGGGGCTCAGCCTGCCTAGCTGTCCCCTGGGCCCGACAGCCCCCTCGTAGGCGAAGGGCGGGGGCGCCCCCACCTCGTTGGTGAGTGGGGCTTCGGAGCGGCCCCTGGGCCCCAGGACAGCTGAAGGAGCCCCCAAAGGGCACCTCCAGGGTGGTGCAAGACTCAAGCCCCGCGCGCACAGGCCGAGCAAGAGGGGAGACCAGGGGCCCAGCAGCAGGGGAGCCTTGATGCCTGGTCAGGGGCCTGGCCTCCCGCCGGCCACTGCCTGCAGGACCTCAGGTGCAGGGACTGCTGGGACTCCGGGCCATCAGGACAGCCCCCTGGGGTCCTGGTCCCAGCCTGCCTGCCCCCATTACTCCAGTGCCCGTGGTTCCACACACAGCCCCCCTTTTTGACTTCCCTGTACCCCATAGACTGAGGTCTGTTCCCCCACCAGCCTGTGTGCCCAGGGCAGGCCCCAAGGCCGGGCCACCACTCCCTGTCCCTGCCAGCCCAGCCCCAGCACATGGCGTGCTGCCCGACGGCATCCGGGGTCTCAGGAATCGAGGGAAGGGTACTGGACCCCCACACCTGCTCCTCGCCAGAGCCCACGCATGCGTCCTCTTACCTCTGTTTAGAGACAGGGACACCAAGGCACAGGGGTGTCAGGTGCTTGCCCAGGGTCACATGGTGAGTAGAGGGTGGGGCCACGCTTATCCTCAGGCACAAGTGGGGAAACAGGCAGACGGTTCTCTTGGGTTGGGTTTACTGCCTGTTCGGGTGCTCGGTCTCCGTCTGTCTCAGAGAGCTCCTCCCGCCCACCTGCGTGCCCGCCTTGCTGAGCCCTGGGGTCAGAGCTGCCCAGAGGAGAATCCCCTCCGCTCCCCGCCCAGGGCCCGAGTGATGGGGCGCATCGGTCTGCACCGGGGAGGGGCAGCCGCACGCTCTGGAGCTCCGCACGGCCAGCAGCGCCCACCGGATGCTTTTGCCCACCAGGAGCGCCCAACTGGGGAGCGCAGGCTTTCCAGGGATGAAGGACGTCCTGCAGGAAGGGCTGTCCGCAGAAGCCCTCGGCGCCCTCCCAGGTGGACAACAGGGGAGGGGCCCGTGGATAGCAGGTGGCCAGAACCAGAGATCTGCAAGACTGGGTGGTAAAGGCCCGGGGGTAGCTGGCTGTGGCTTTGTGAGCCGGACATTGCGTGTTCTTTCTTTTTTTTTTTCTTTTTTTTTTTTTTAAAGATTTTATTTATTCATTTGACACAGAGAGAGAGATTACAAGTAGGCAGAGAGAGAGGAGAGAGGAGGAAGCAGGCTCCCTGCCGAGCAGAGAGCCCGATGTGGGCCTCGATCCCAGGACCCTGGGATCATGACCTGAGCCGAAGGCAGCGGCTTTAACCCACTGAGCCACCCAGGCGCCCTGCGTGTTCTTTCATAGCAGCTTGAGGGTTGTACAAAAAGCAGGCTGCAGACAGGATTTGGCCCGGGGTCAATGGAGACCGGCCTTGGTGACGGGAATAGATACTCGTGCTTGTCAGATTATCCGTGACTTGGTTACATACCCGTATGTGTAGATACGTATGCACCCCACCCCTGTAACCGCCACCCAGGTGAAGATCTGGAACGTTGCGAGCACCCTGGATCACGTTCCCCCAAGAAGTAACCGTCTTCTGGCCTCTGCACCGTAGAGACTGGTGGTGCCCGTTCCTGAACTTGGCATACATGGGTCATCCAGCTGGGGCTCCTTGAGCCTGGCTCCTGCGGCCCGCCGTGAGGTCGATGGGACCCCCCCACACACCCCGTGGCAGCACAGAGGGTCATTCCCTCGGAGTTGGACCATCGTGGAGTTCTAACGCGTCTGCACGCCACAGTGTTTCTCTGTCCCCTGTTGACGGACACTTGTGAGGTTTCCCCCTTTGTGCTCTTATGACTAAAGGTGTGTGGAACGTTCTAGTACACGTGTTTTGGTGAACGTGTCAATGCATGTTTATGTGTGCGTACCTGGCAGTGAAATCAGTGGGTCCGAAGCAGGTGCCAGCACACAGTTTGCTGAACTAAAGTGGCCACGCCACATGCAACTTGTCGATAGTGACAGGTATGAATGTCAGCGCTGCTGCGGGATGACGTATGTTCAGTTCCCATGATCCCCGGACCATGTCTGTGATGGCAAGAGTGAAGCAATCCCGTGAAACACCTGCACCGACACCAGAGTTCTTCTTGCCTGAGTCGTGGACCCAGTGGGTGGCCGTGAGGGGCCCCACGCACTCAGCCCCTTATGTGGTCTCCAGGGCTCCTGGTTTGGGGCCTCGGTCATCAGGGCTGTGCACACTGCCCTCCCCGCTGCCAGGGCTGCCCCTGGGGCCCCCGCCGCCCCTGGGGAGGTGGCCTCCAGGCCACGGGCTGACTCTTTAAAACAAAAGGTAGGTTCCCTTGCCCTAAAAGGACAACCGTTGTAGGGTTGTGAAAACCAAAAGGGAGAGACAACTTGGCTTTTAGGATGTTATCAGGACCAGCGTCAACCACTTCCTTCCAAACCAGGGTGGGAGCTTCCGAGGTGGTGGCCTGGCTGCTGGGAAGGCATGGTTTCATGCTTTCCCAGGAAGCTGGCTCAGACCGTGGGGTGATCTGAGCAGCAGGTCCTCAGCGGCAGGAGGTTGCAGAGGGTACCCCCGTCCCCCCAAACTCCAGCTCATGAGCAGTGGGGGAGGACCAGTCACCAGGACCTGAGTCTCCAGCTCACAGCGCCCCGGCTGCACACAGCCCGAGGGACAAGGTCCCAGCCCTTCCCCCAAGTGTTAAAGACTTTTGGGACGTCCCTGGGAGCCACCCCAGGTCCCTCCTGCGGCCAGGACTCCAGCCCTGTTGCAGTTCCCCTCCCGCATGCCCGCTGGGACCCCTGCTCTACCTTAGGACTCAGTCCACTGCCCCTCCTCTGGGAGCCCCCACGTCGGCGTCTCCTGGCTGCCACATGGGCCCCATAGGTGTTTGCATTTATGGCGTGGTCTCACTTCTGTCGTGCTTAGCCTCCAGGCAGAGCTCAGGAAATATCTGGGGCTTCGGACAGTTCTAGCCCCCTAAATCCCACCAGCCAGAGAGCTGCTTTGCCAGGACCACCCCCCACCCCGTGGTGTGGGGGTGACCTCAGAGGACAGGGACTGGTTGGCACGTGGACCCCTGGGGTTTGGACAAGAAGGCACTCAGCAGAGTCAAGCTCACGTCCCTGCTGCCAGGAGTAGGACATTTCCGCTGGGGGCGGGGACGGAGCAGGGCCAGTGGCGACTCCAAGCAGGCTTTGGATGGAAGGGGTTCGTAGAGGTGACCCGGTGGAGAGAACGGG